>OX387243.1:155493852-156093852 GCA_947561735.1 Cenchrus americanus | reverse complement strand
TGCGGTACGGATCCTATCAAAGCCATTACCCACCTTAGCTAACACTACGAGCCACCACGGAAGCACCCAAGGGGTTATCCCACATAACCGGGGCGTACCTCACACGAGCGTACCCCTACTCCTTGGTCTCCCGCTCGCTCACCCGCATACCCGGATGGCAAGTAGATTAACTAGTGGGGTTTATGCTAAGCGTTGCCACATACAACGGTCGAGTGGTTGTACGATGATTTGGGTCGGGTGAGATGTCACGCAACCCGGTCCTTAACCGACAAGATGGACAACTCCCAACACGCTCAACCACACAGGTACGAGCTCACCCACACTCCTGTCACACACGTCCATCCCGTCTACCCGGTTCTTTACTCATTTCCCAAACATATCCCCTTTTGTTTTTAAAGCACTCACACATTTTGAAAGCACTCACACATTTTGAAAGCACTCACACATTTTAAAGCAAGCATTCGAGGCCAAAACAAGGTTCAATCATGGCAATCAAGGGTGGCTATCCTACCGTGTTTTGCAGTAAAACAATATGCAGTTTATAAAACGGGTACAGGGTATATTTATAAAACTAGGACGAAGCATGCATCAAAGGGGGAGGTTGAACTTGCCGTCTTCGAAGTCTTCGGGGAGTGCCGGCTCGGCGTTCGGGACCTCGGGCTCCTGCTCGCAGTAGTCGGCTTCGATCTCTGGCTCGGGGTACCTTCCTCCGTCTACTCCGTCGGCTATAGCGCACACACAAGCAAGCAAGCAGTATTAGCACACATGTTTCCGACCGAGCTCGGGGAGGGGGAAGTGAGCGGAGGAGGGGTATATATAAGCCCTAGGAAAGGGGGTTGGTTCGGCGGGGGTGCGGTATTATTTGGGCTTAACCGGAATTAAAAGGGCGTGTATGAAAGGCTAGTTTAAGGAGGGGTTATAGGTATTAAGGACCTATGGGTAATTTCTATTAATGCGAAAGGGTGTGTTTATGACAATATATTTTGGGTTAGGGCTTTGTTTGTAAATTACTTAGGGCTTAACGGTAGTTAATTACTAGTCTTAGGGGCTATTTGGGAAGAAAAGGAGAGGAACTAAAATAGGATAAAGGGCTCGGTGGGGGAATGGGGAAAGGGACGGGGGGTTTTGGCTAAACGCCCCCCCCCCTTCATCCCCTACCTCGCGACGGACGCGAGGGCGGGGGGAGGGCGGCGCGGGGGCCTCGGTCGGCGGCGGGCGGCGTCCTCCGGGGCCGACGGCGGCGGGGGGCGGGGGAAAGGAATGAGGGGAGCGAGGGCTTGTCACTACCGTGCTCACCTTGGCTTGGGCCGGCTTGAGAAGGTGGATCGGCGGCGGCACACCGAGGGAGGCGGCGGCGCTAGGGGCGGCGATGCTCTAAAGCTCGGGCAAGAGACGGTGGTCTTGGTGCGGTGCGGCGGCCGGTGGGCGGCCGGCTCCTTTTATAGGCGGCGAAGGTCGGTTTGGGGAGGGAGATTTTTCCCGGTGAGGCCGCCGGCGAGCTCGGGGAGCTTCTCGAACTCCGGCCGGCTCCTTGCGGCGGCCGGCGATGCGACGGCTCGGAGTGGTACGGGTCAACGTGTACGGGGGAGGTTAGGCGGGTGGATGCGACCTAGCGTGCGGGCGGCGGTGGTCGGTGGAGCTCGGGCGGGGAGTTAATGGCGTCGGCGGGTGGGTGGCCGGCGGGTCCCGCCGGCGGGCGCGGGGCGGGCGGGGCCGGGGTGGCGTGCGGAGGCGGTGGTGCTTGCCGGCCCGGTGGCGTGCGGCGGGGGGTTGGTGTCGGCGCGGGGCCCCGGTCGGCGGCGGCGAGGCACGGTCGGGTGGCCGGCCCGCCGTGCGGGAGGAAAGGAAAGGAGGAGAAGAGAAGAAGAGGAAGGAAAAAAAGAAAAAGAGAGAAAAAGAAAAGGGAAAAGGAAAAGAAAGGAAAAAGGAAGAAGGAGAAAGAAAAAGAAAAGGGAGGGAAAAAATAGGAAGAGATTTTGGAGAAATCCGGGAAATTGTTAGGGGAAAATTTGGGAAGGGTTTTGCGGGGTTTTTTCCGGTTTTCGAGCGTCGGCGCATTTTCGGAACGGTGGTGATGGCGAGGCGGACCGGTCACGGGGACCGCGGCGGGCGCGGGATTCCGGCCGGTGGCCGACCGCGACGTTGGGAAGGCGCGCGGGGGTGCGGCCGAGGTGCGGTGCGGCGGGAATCGCGGCACGCGCGTCGGGGAGAGAGAGAGGGGGAAACGGTGGCTAGGGTTTGAATGGTAATTGAGCTCGGCGGGTCAGTTTTGAAAATACGCATGATTTATTAGGTGATTTATTTGGAGCTAAAAACGCGGGCGTTACAAACCTACCCCACTTAAAATGAATCTCGTCCTCGAGATTCGGCTAGGCTTCGAATAGGTGGGGAAACTCCTTCCTTAGTGCATCCTCTCGTTCCCACGTAGCTTCTTCCACCCCGTGTCTGCTCCATTGGACTCTGCACACCCGTACTTCGGTCGTTCTTGTCCGCTTGACCACAGTGTCTAAGATCTTGACGGGCACCTCCCGGTACCTAAGGTACGGGCCGTAGATCGATGGTCTCCACCGGTACTCGCTTTTCTTCCGAGAACCTTCAAACATCGGCGTGGCTGAGAGATGTGGAATACTGGGTGTATATCTGCCATTTCCTCGGGTAGCTCCAGTCGATATGCTACTGCTCCGACTCTCTTGAGCACTTTATACGGGCCGATGTACCGAGGGGCCAACTTCCCGTGTACTTGAAACCTCCGAGTCCCCCGGATGGGTGAAACCTTGAGGTAGACGAAGTCTCCTGGGTTGAAGCTCGCTTCACGCCTTTTCTTGTCTGCGTAGCTCTTCTGTCGGGACTGAGCGGCTTTCAACTTTTCTCGGATATCAGCTACTCGCTCCTCGGCTTCCTTTATAAGCGCGGGCCCAACCAGGGCACGCTCTCCTACTTCGACCACATCGGGGGTGTCCCGCATTTTCTCCCGTATAGCGCTTCGAATGGCGACATTCCCCGGACGGCTTGGTAACCGTTGTTGTAGGAAAATTCTGCATATGGCAGGCTCTGCTCCCAATCTTTGCCGTAGGTGAGGACGCAGGCTCTCAACATATCTTCCAAAATTTGATTCACCCTTTCGGTCTGTCCGTCTGTCTGGGGGTGGTACGCTGAGCTGAAGTCTAGCTTGGTGCCCATGGCTTTGTGCAGGCTTTTCCAGAACCTAGAGGTGAACTGGGTCCCTCTGTCCGAGACTATTCTGCTGGGCACTCCATGCAGCTTTACTATATTCTCTATGTAGAGTTTTGCCAACTTTTCTCCTCCATAGGTGGTCCGTACGGGTAGAAAGTGAGCGACTTTAGTGAGTCGGTCCACGATCACCCATATGGAGTCATGTCCCTTCTGAGTCCTTGGCAACCCTACTATGAAGTCCATACCTATCTCGTCCCACTTCCATACCGGAATTGGTAAAGGTTGCAACAGTCCTGCTGGCTTCTGATGTTCAGCTTTGATCCTCTGACAAGTGTCACAGTGGGCGACGAACCGTGCAATGTCTGCTTTCATCCCATTCCACCAATACTTCTGCTTTAAGTCCATGTACATCTTGGTGGATTCCCGGGTGTATGGAGTATGCTGAGTTGTGTGCCTCATCCATGATGATCTGTCGAAAATCTCCACCTTGGGGCACGCATATCCCGTTTTTGTACCACGGGGTGCCTTGGTCATCTACCCCGAAGTCGGGGGCCTTGTTCTCTCCGGTATGCTTGCGGATCTTCATCGATTTTCATCGGTCTCTTGGGCCTTCCGGATCTTTTCCTCTAGGGTAGGCCGAACACTCGGTGGCGGACGTAGCCTTGGGGGACGATGTGTACGTTGAGCCGTGCCATCTCCTCTTGCAACTGAGCACTCTTGGGTGCTGCCTTCTCGTAGGTTTTCCGGCTTAGGGCATCTTCTACCACATTTGCCTTCCCGGGGTGGTAGTGAATTTCTAGGTTGTAGTCCTTGACTAACTCTAGCCACCTCCTTTGCCTTAGGTTCAGGTCGGGCTGGGTGAAGATGTACTTTAGACTCTTGTGGTCTGTGTAGATTTCACACTTGTTCCCAATCAGATAGTGTCTCCAGATCTTCAGGGCATGCACTACGGCTGCAAATTCCAGATCATGGGTGGGATAGTTCTGCTCATGGGGTTTGAGCTGACGGGAGGCATATGCCACTACCTTCCCATCTTGCATGAGAACACATCCCAACCCTTGTCGGGAGGCGTCGCAATACACGACAAAGTCCCGTTGAATGTCTGGCAGGGGTTAGCACTAGGGCCGTGGTCAACCTCTTCTTCAACCCTTGGAAACTTCTTTCACGAGGCCTCGGTCTGTTAAACTTCTTCTCTTTCTTAAGCAGCTCTGTCATGGGCGGGCGATCTTGGAGAATCCCTCGATAAATCTCCGGTAGTATCCGGCTAAACCTAGGAAACTTCTGATTTCACTCACGTTGGTTGGTTGCTGCCAGTTGGAGACTCGTCTCAACTTTCCCGGGGTCTACAGCTACTCCTTCTGCAGTCAATATGTGCCCAAGGAAGGATATTTTCTCCGACCAAAATTCACACTTGCCGAACTTGGCGTATAGCTTGTGTGCACTCAATTTTCCCGCCACTACTCGAAGATGTTGTTCGTGCTCCTCCACGCTCTTGGAGTAAACAAGTATGTCGTCAATGAAGACCACGACAAACTTGTCCAGCTCTTCCATGAACACCTTATTCATGAGGTTCATGAAGTATGCTGGTGCATTGGTTAGTCCAAATGACATCACCGTGAACTCATATTGCCCGTAGCGAGTGACAAAGGTTTGTCTTGGGGATGTCACTTTCCCCGATCTTGAGTGGTGGTACCCCGATCTTAGATCCACCTTCGAGAAATACTTGGCTCCCTTCAGTTGGTCAAACAGGTCATCTATTCTGGGAAGAGGGTACTTGTTTTTAATAGTGACCTCGTTCAGCGAGCGATAGTCCACGCACATCCTCATGCTCTTATCCTTCTTCTCCACGAAAAGCACTGGGGCTCCCCATGGTGATGAGCTTGGTCTGATGAACCCGCTTCGCTGAAGCTCTGCTAGCTGCTTCTTTAGTTCTGCCAACTCAGGGGCTGCCATCCTATAGGGCCTCTTGGCTATGGGAGAGGTTCCAGGGATAAGGTCGATTACGAACTCTATATCCCTGTCTGGTGGCATTCCAGGGAGTTCTTCGGGGAACACATCTGGGTATTCTCGTACTACTGGGACATCTTCTATGGACTTGGCTTCTATGTTGAAAACCATTATATCCGGCCTGTGTCCCCGGGTGTGGCAGGTCACTTGTATCCCGTCTGGGTTGGTCAAGTGCACTACTTTATCGGCGCAACTTATGAGGCCATGGTGTTGGCTTAACCAGTCCATACCAAGGATCACATCTATCCCCTTGGATTTCAGTACTACCAGGTCTGCTAGGAACTCTACCCCACTTAAAATAATCCTTACCCGGGGGCATCCCAGTTGACACTTAATGTCACCTCCGGGCGTTCGAGTTATTAGGGGCGCTTTGAGTAGTACTGTGGGTATGCTATGCTTTTCCACAAAGCTTGAGGATATGAACGAGTGTGATGCTCCCGAATCGAACAGTATGGTAGCCAAAACTGAGCTGACCAGGAACTCACCGAGTACTACTCCTTGTGCTTCCTGTGCCTCCTGCGCATTGATGTGATTTACCCGAGCGCGTCCATACGACTGCTGGGGCTGCCTCATCTGCTGGTTGCTGGTGTTGTTGCCGAAGTTGTTGTTGCTGCGCACTGGCATGCGGTTGGCTCCTGACGCAAGTGGCCTTGGCCCGTTCACCGAGTTGGAGTAGGTGGTGGTGGCTGGCTTTTTAGCATAGGGGCAGTTGGCGATGAAGTGCCCGGTTTCTCGGCAGTTGAAACACACTCGGGAGCTGTTGTTGTTGTTGTTGGTAGTGATCTGGCTGGTGTTGTTCTGTGGGGGCTTCATGGCACTCTGGTTGTAGGAGGGCTTGAACTGGGCTCTGGGGGCTTGTGAGCTCGTGGCTTGGGGTTGGGTTCTGTACTGCATAGGAGCTTGGAACCTGGACATGGGGTGTCCAAAGTTTCTCGGCCTCTGGGACCGCTCTTGCTGCTTGGCCTTGTGCTCCATGAACTTGCGCTTGTTCTCCTTCTTTTCCTCGGCCCTTGCTCTCTCCGTGAGGATTGCCATGTTCATAAGGGTATTAAAGTCCGGGTAAATCTGAGGAGTCGGCGGGGTCCTCGGTTCGGAGTCGGCCCCTTCTTGAACATCTCTTGCTTTTTGGAGTCTTTATCCACCTCCTCGGGGGCATAACGTGCCAGCTCTATGAACTGGTACGTGTATTCCTCCACAGACATGTTGCCTTGGCGGAGTTCGCGGAACTCGTCTGCCTTCCGCTTCAGTGTGGCCTCCGGGATGTGGTAGCGACGGAACTCCTCCGCGAATTCATCCCATGTGATGGCGGAGGGATCCTTGGGCGCGGCGCGGTAATTCTCCCACCAAGCTAGGGCCGTCCCGTGAGTCGGTGAGCCGCCAAGAGAACCTTGTCATGGTCCTCGCGGTGGAGGGGCTCCGGTTCCCTCGGGATGGCTCTCGGCCAATCGTCGGCATCCAAAGGATTCACCGACCCGCTAAAGGTGGGTGGCTTAGTCCTGAGGAACTCGATCAGCTTCTCGTTCATGCTCATAGCACGGGGTCTTGGGCGGTTGATGGCATTGAAGATAGCCTCCATCAGGACAGTCTGGTTGGCTAGGACTTGGGCCAAGTCAACGGAGGGGGGGTGGCGGTGGCGGGACCACGTTCTCTCCTCCATCTTCATTTTGGTTAACCTCCTCGGTCGTGGAGACGCTCCCTCCGATCGGCTTGCGATCCCTCGGCGTCCGATCGGTGGGTCCCCGACGGGCGCCCGGAAACCATCCGTAAAGAAATGGGTTTTCTAAGAGGTCTAGTTTTATGTGATGTTTGAGTGGATTATATCGGGTTTCTTTTTGAAAAGGCGGGGTTTATTCCGCACGGTAAGCACACAACAAGCACATAGCAATCAAGCAAGCACAAACAAGTTTTTATTACAAACCAGCGAGGAGGATACATCCCGACTACGCGGACACATTACACGACTAAGGGCGCGACTTGGACCAGTACGGCTTCATTCCCTGGGTCTTGGGGCACACTACTCGCGAGGGGAGCTGTCTTCTGGGGTCGAGTGTTCTTCCGGCGGGATGAGCGACTCGTCGTCATTCCCGCCTTCGGGGTTACCGTTTTCCCCGCGCCGTGCCGCGGCTTCGGTGGTAGGCGTTGGGGGTTCGGTGACTCGCCGATGGTGCTTTGGTGGAACTTCTATGGTTCCTCCCCATCCCACTAGGGGTGTTCCCGGCGGGACTTGAGCTTCTCCAATGGCCGGAACGGGTGTTCCGCCGTGGGTCCATTCTTGCATGCGTTGGTCCCGGATTCTCCCGAGGCTTTCCCGGGCAACGGCTTCACCGCTTATGGCGCTGCGGTCCTTGCTTCGGCTTGAGCTACTCGGACTTGGTGCATCCGCACCGTGACTTCAGCTTGCTCGGCCGGCCCGATCTCGCTCCCTCAAGTGCCCGGCACTCGGTCATCAAAGAGCTTGTCCGGGGAGACAAGGTAGGCGACTACGTGGTACGGCGGGTCCTCTTGGTGGCGACGTCGTTCCGGGTTCCTCATGCGGGCTTGCCAAGCGGGGTTCGATGGCGGGGAGGGAAGTACCTCATTGGTGTGGGGACGAGGTGTTCCTCGTAGATTCGGCACGGGTAGCGGAGGGCTTTTCGAGGGCCAAAGGGTAGGTGTCCGGTGTCGGAACCCCGTGGCGGTCACGCGCCACGGTTCGATGTTGGTGTGGCGGTTGCTTCTAGCGACGGAGAGGACCACTCTACGGCGGAGAGTGCCGAGTTGCTCGTACTCTCTCGCTGTAGTACCTAGGGCGCTCGGTGATACCGAGGCGCTCCCGGGGAGTTGATGAGCGGGCGAGCAAAACCGGGCTCCTCCCGGCACACGCCTTGGGTCCATCCATCTTCCGCCATCTGAAAACAAAGGTAGAGTTGAACAGGTTGTGGTGGGGTACAAGAGATGGATAACTTTATTTAGTAGGAAGGTTGGGGTACATCCTTCGGGGTACACTTATTATTACTAGGACTCAACTTCTAGCCTAACACACCCTAGTCGTATCCTCATGGTGATTCTTCCTCTAACTGGATACGGCGCTTCTTCAGTGGAAGATCTTGCTCCAGTATCTCATCTTCAGTCTGGGTCCCTTTGTCCCAGTGGGTTTCTTCGGGTTCATCTTCTTCTGCTCTGGCTCCTTCATCTCTGCTTCTTCGCTCTTTTAGTTCATCCCATAGGGCTTTATGGGCCGGCGGCGTGCGCTCTCTCTCCCCGAGGTATTCTTGCTTTGTGTTGTTTAGTTCAACTTCTCGCTATGGTTGTCTTCACCCTTTCTAGTTCTATCCTCTCGTTCTCGCTCTTTCCGCTCCGTCGATCCGCCGCTTCGCTTCTTTGGGCTTGCTCCTGATAAAGGTGGTCTAGGCCTCGGAGGTATATGGATAGGTGGGAGACTGCCTCTTCTAAGTCTTCTTCCTCTCTTTCTAGACCTCTCATGCGATCAATCCACGAGCGTCCTCTTCCTCCGGAGGGTGGAAAGAATCCCATTGGAGTCCTTCAGAGGTGCTGTCTATAAACCACTCGTAGCTGACGCAGGGCCTTCCGAGCAGCCTTGGGGTAGGTGTCGGCAAAGCGAAAACCAGTGGCGTTGACGAACCATGGCTCTATGTCGGGGTAAAGCGTGCTCCTCCCCACAAAGATCAGCAGCTTACACCGAGGGGTGCCGAAGCGTTCGTACTCCCGGTAGACGAACTGCGGCGGATCCCTTACTCCGACGCGCTCTAGGGCCGAGTAGCAATAGGTTAGGGAGGCCGAGCCGGACGGGGCAAATTCCTCCGTTCCACTCGGGGTTAGGCATCTGGAAATAGGCAAGAATCAAGGTAAGGATTTGGAAAAAGGTGAGTTTAGCAAAGGAAAGGTTAGAGAGGGCCAGAGGAGGTCTCATATCCTAGGGGTCATGTCCTACGGCCAACCTGCGGCTCTGATACCACCTGAAGCGTCCCCTCATCAGAGGTGACCAAATGTGACACAAATACCAGTCCCAGGAGGCTGGTAGCACATTTATTACAACGGTGGAATCGCGTCTTTTACATTACGGCGACAAAAAGGGCACGGTAGTGCCAACGCTACAAGGAACAACACAAACGCTAGCGACCACACTACAATAGCAAAGGCTTCCATAGCCTCCTCGCAGTACCACACCATGGAAGCTTTCGGTAGGGCCCTGGGTACACAGGCACGGTTGGGTGTAGGGCACGACCTACTCAACGTCTTCGGGAATGTAATCGGGGTCCTCCTCTCGTAAAATAGTTAGTAAAACAAGGGTGAGCACATATGTACTCGGCAAATCCAACCCCACCCACGGAGGGGCTTATAAGCGAGAATCATGCATAGGGTATAACAAGGATTAGGTTAAGGTTCATTTTAGCAAACTTACACATGCGGGGGTTCATTTCAAAAAGGTTTTCGCAATTCATTCCCAAGCAACTCACTTGTTTTAGGAAAAACCACTATGGATCTACCGGACTTCCCGTCCGTCGTAGCCCGTGCGCACGGCCACACACTTCACCCGGAAAACAACTCACGCCGGAAAACATCCCGTCCCAAACACTAGTTTTTGTGACCACACCGTGACTCGTCCAATACCGTGGACACGGCTATTCGAATAGGTTTGACACTGCGCAGAGGTTGTACATCTTTACCCACAAGTAGGGTACCGTCACACGGACACCTCGGTGCGGTACGGATCCTATCAAAGCCATTACCCACCTTAGCTAACACTACGAGCCACCACGGAAGCACCCAAGGGGTTATCCCACATAACCAGGGCGTACCTCACACGGAGCGTACCCCTACTCCTTGGTCTCCCGCTCGCTCACCCGCACACCCGATGGCAAGTAGATTAACTAGTGGGGTTTATGCTAAGCCGTTGCCACATACAACGGTCGAGTGGTTGTACGATGATTTGGGTCGGGTGAGATGTCACGCAACCCGGTCCTTAACCGACAAGATGGACAACTCCCAACACGCTCAACCACACGGTACGAGCTCACCCATACTCCCCGTCACACACGTCCATCCCGTCTACCCGGTTCTTTACTCATTTCCCAAACATATCCCCTTTTGTTTTTAAAGCACTCACACATTTTGAAAGCACTCACACATTTTGAAAGCACTCACACATTTTAAAGCAAGCATTCGAGGCCAAAACAAGGTTCAATCATGGCAATCAAGGGTGGCTATCCTACCGTGTTTTGCGGTAAAACAATATGCGAGTTTATAAAACGGGTACAGGGTATATTTATAAAACTAGGACAGAAGCATGCATCAAAGGGGGAGGTTGAACTTGCCGTCTTCGAAGTCTTCGGGGAGTGCCGGCTCGGCGTTCGGGACCTCGGGCTCCTGCTCGCAGTAGTCGGCTTCGATCTCTGGCTCGGGGTACCTTCCTCCGTCTACTCCGTCGGCTATAGCGCACACACAAGCAAGCAAGCAGTATTAGCACACATGTTTCCGACCGAGCTCGGGGAGGGGGAAGTGAGCGGAGGAGGGGTATATATAAGCCCTAGGAAAGGGGGTTGGTTCGGCGGGGGTGCGGTATTATTTGGGCTTAACCGGAATTAAAAGGGCGTGTATGAAAGGCTAGTTTAAGGAGGGGTTATAGGTATTAAGGACCTATGGGTAATTTCTATTAATGCGAAAAGGGTGTGTTTATGACAATATATTTTGGGTTAGGGCCTGTTTGTAAATTACTTAGGGCTTAACAGTAGTTAATTACTAGTCTTAGGGGCTATTTGGGAAGAAAAGGAGAGGAACTAAAATAGGATAAAGGGCTCGGTGGGGGAATGGGGAAAGGGACAGGGGGTTTTTGGCTAAACAGCCCCCCCCCACCTTCATCCCCTACCTCGCGACAGACAGAGGCAGGGGGAGGGCAGCCGCGGGGGCCTCGGTCGGCGGCGGGCGGCGTCCTCCCGGGCCGACGGCGGCCGGGGGGGGGGGAAAGGAATGAGGGGAGCGAGGGCTTGTCACTACCGTGCTCACCTTGGCTTGGGCCGCTTGAGAAGGTGGATCGGCGGCGGCACACCGAGGGAGGTGGTGGCGCTAGGGGGCGGCGATGCTCTAAAGCTCGGGCAAGGGACGGTGGTCTTGGTGCGGTGCGGCGGCCGGTGGGCGGCCGGCTCCTTTTATAGGCGGCGAAGGTCGGTTTGGGGAGGGGATGATTTTTTCCGGCGAGGCCGCCGGCGAGCTCGGGGAGCTTCGCGAACTCCGGCCGGCTCCTTGCGGCGACCGGCGATGCGACGACTCGGAGTGGTACGGGTCAACGTGTACGGGGAGGTTAGGCCGGTGGATGCGACCTAGCGTGCGGCGGCGGTGGTCGGTGGAGCTCGGGCGGGGAGTTAATGGCGTCGGCGGGTGGGTGGCCGCCGGTCACCCGGCGGGCGCGGGGCGGGCGGGGCCGGGGTGGCGTGCGGAGGCGGTGGTGCTTGCCGGCCCGGTGGCGTGCGGCGGGGGTTGGTGCCGGCGCGGGGCCCCGGTCGGCGGCGGCGGCGCCGGTCGGGTCTTGGCCGGCCGTGCGGGAGGAAAGGAAAGGAGGAGAAGAGAAGAAGAGGAAGGAAAAAAGAAAAAGAGAGTAAAAGAAAAGGGAAAAGGAAAAGAAAGGAAAAAGGAAGAAGGAGAAAGAAAAAGAAAAGGGAGGGAAAAAATAGGAAGAGATTTTGGAGAAATCCGGAAATTGTTAGGGGAAAATTTGGGAAGGGTTTTGCGGGGTTTTTTCCCGGTTTTTCGAGCGTCGGCGCATTTTCCGAACGGTGGTGATGGCGAGGCGGACCGGTCCACCGGGACCGCGGCGGCGCGGGATTCCCGGCCGGTGGCCGACCGCGACGTTGGGAAGGCGTGCGGGGGTGCGGCCGAGGTGCGGTGCGGCGGGAATCGCGGCACGCGCGTCGGGGAGAGAGAGAGGGGGAAACAGTGGCTAGGGTTTGAATGGTAATTGAGCTCGGCGGGTCGGTTTTTGAAAATACGCATGATTTATCGGTGATTTATTTGGAGCTAAAAACGCGGGCGTTACGAGTGAGAGAGAGGAGAGGGAGAGTTCTACAAGGGAGTATAGACCTTTCAAAGTGCCAAGAGGGGCTCTCCAACCCCGGGCATGGAGTATATATACTCCCTCTTCTCGTTACTAGCAGTTATGGGTAAAACGCGTACCTCGCGGACTGTCCGCGATGCCCCCGCGGAATGTCCGCGTTTGAATTCCAACGGTAAAAATGCGAAGTCAACGGCCGGCGGAGGTTGGCCGTTGGGCCGGGGCGGACCGTCCGCCGGACCCCGCGGACCGTTCGCCTAGGCTCGGCGGACCGTCCGCGAGCAAGCCGCGAACCGTCCGCCCGGTACACCGAGCTGCACCCTGTTCTGTTAAGAATAACTGACCGTCCGCCTGGGGTCCGCGGACTGCCCGCTCGGAAGCGTATTTTCTCAAAAACTTTTGCCAAAAATCTCAAACATTAAACAAAAAAAAACAAAAACCCGCGGATCGTCCACCCCAAGAACCCGGACTGTCCGCCCAACACCTGAAAACTAATTTTTCTTAAGATTTTCAAAGAAACCCTTTTACCAAGAGAAATCGCCACTCATCTAAATGCAATGCATGCAAATTTTTGATCCAAGTGGCACTATGGAAAGCCAAGCCAATGAAATTGATCCCTCTTGATAGTACGACTATCTATCCTATCAACCCGGTCATTTAACATCCTCTAATTACCTTACGACTATCTATCTTTTACCTTTGCCTTGATCTCTTTCCAACATATGCCATACAAGACTTCCTCGTTCATACCGCATGAGCTCATCATTTCACCGGACTAACCTATTCTATACATCAAAAAAATGTTAGTCCATAATGATTGTCATTAATTACCAAAACACGAATTAGGGGCCTAGATGCCTTCACTTTCTGGTGGAAGGATATTGTCAAATTAGTTAATAACTTCAAAGTAATTTCATCGGCCTTTGTTCAAGATGGATCCTCAATTTTAATATGGCATGATCTATGGAATGGGCACCTTCTTCAACATGAATTTCCAGAGCTTTTCTCATTTGCAAGAAATCCTAATATCACCATAAAGGCCTTTGCTGCCTCCCCTCATATCACTGGGAACTTTCATCTCCCTTTCTCGGAGGAGGCTCATAACCAATTCCTGATGCTGCAAGCATTGCTTGAGAATATTGAATTGACTTCCAGACGTGATACTTGGACTTACATATGGGGTAATTCCAACTTCTCTTCTGCTAAAGCATATAAAAAACTTATCGGTCACAGGCAGGTTCACCCGGCTTTCCACTGGATTTGGAGGTCTAAATGTCAAATGAACATAAAGTCTTATCCTGGTTGTTGCTCATGGATAGGATCCCCACCAAAGATATCTTGAGAAGGAGAAACATGCACCTAGACTCCTACACCTGTGAGATGTGCATCTTGCAAAGGCCGGAGACAAGTGTTCATCTTATCCTACGTTGTAATTTTACCAAGGCTTGCTGGGCATCAATTGGTGTGTCCGTAGCCACCTCGACATCGACGGCACAAATTCTCTACAGAATCAGACGGCGCCTCCAAGTACCCTTTTTCATGGAAGTAATAATCCTAATGTCTTGGTGCATCTGGACGACAAGAAATGAATGGATTTTTAGGAACATTGATCCAACGGTTGAGAGTTGCGGAGCAAAGTTCATCAAATAATTTTCTCTTCTGTTCAATAGAGTCAGATCTAATTTGCTCCCTATGGAGTCTTGGCTCAATTCCTTGTAATTATCGTTTTGTAATTCCATTTCTTAGCCTTCCCTTTCCTTTTCTTCTCTTTTTAAACTTGTATCTACTTTTTTCTGTTTTCTTTTTAATATAATATCCAGTAGGGGCCTTGGCCCCTCCTGTTCTTTCAAAAAAAACATATGTCCATACTCAGTTTCTTTTCTCCTCATATTTGTTGGGGGGTTACCCGAAAAATTCGGATTATTCCCCTAACACGAGAGAGAGAGCTCTTAGCACGTTCAAGCACAAGTGAAAGCGCGAGAGATCGTGATTCCCTCCGCAAATCGCACAAGTTCCCAAAAATTTCGATCCGTTTACACGTGCCCTCGCGCCCCCTTTTATAGGGAGATGAAGGGACTTTTACATACCGAAAACACCCTCAGGCTCAGGGAATATTCCTAGTGTGAACGCATACTAGAATGTCTTTCTCCTCTAACATATTTACAAATCTGCCACTAGTTCACACTCAAAACCCGGACTTTTTGGGACAACAACTTTGACTTTGCTTCTCTGTCGGTTCGTGAATGTCTTCATGTGTGACTCCCGAACTGGGTCCCCGACAGATTCCCGAATCGGCCGTCTTCCGAAGTTCGCGCCATCGCCAGCTCGAGGTTCCGGGCTTCTGCATGTTCGCGACCCACTTCTTCACCGAACCACGATCCCTGAATTTCACGCATTCGTGAATCCGAGGCTTCACTTTGGTTCCGGGCTTCCGAAAATCGTGAGTTTCTCGTTCTCGCAAAACATGTCTCAAGAACTTTGTCAAACTTAACGTTTCGAGGGTGACGGGTTTTCTCGAATTCCCCAACACTAGCCCCTCGGGGAAGCGGGTTGACTCCGACGATCCGATTCCACGAATATTTCGGAAATTCGGTAAAAAACGTCACCCTCGGAACGTCGGAGGGGACACGCGTCGCCGGGAACCCTAGAACGGTTAGATCGAGGCGGGTTTTGCGGAACTACCCCTCCCCCACCCCTATAAATAGGAGGCTCCCGCCGTTAAAAAATTTTACGGCTTTCCCGCTTTTTACGATTCGTGAATCTTTCTTGCTCGCGAATCTCGTCTTCTACCGAAAAGTTCGCGATCTTCCCGTTCTCTTCGCATCTCTCTAAGGTATTATCTTATTTCTCTTTTTCAATTCTTACTTGTCATATTTTGCCGCAATGGTATCTTTGTTCTATGAGCTTCACTCTCGAATGTTGTTCTTATTGCTTCGTATGTGTGTCTCTGTTGGTTAGGTGGCTCGAGTTAAAAGCACCGCCCGGACCCATGACTACCGAAGAACTCATCGCAACTCGGTCTCCCGGTTGACCCGGTTGTCGAAGGTGCCGAGAATGCTTGCACCAACCGAAGATGCCGCTCTCCTAGCGGCTCCGGAGTCGCGAAGACGGGGAAGTCCAATCAGATGACGACAAAGATATCGGGGACGTGGATGCCGGCGTCAGTGATCTGGTTAAAGTAAAGACTGCTGGCCCGCTGCCACCCTCACTTGCCTTCGGAGAGTCCAAGGTCACAACCAATATGATTCAGAAATATGAGAAAGCCGGGTTCTTTCCTTCGGGCGCTGGGCGAGCCTCGCTTGATGAGCAAATCCCTACCCCTAGGGACGTAGAAGTTGTCGTCTTTCGTGACTTCTTCATCTGTGGACTCAGATTCCCCTGCGACCCGATTCTTCCGGCTATTCTGGATGCCTTTTCGGTGAAGATCCACCAACTTTCACCGACGTCTTTTCTTGAGGTGTCGAAATTCATTTGGATCATGAAGACCTTCGGCTGTAACCCCAGTGTCGACGCCTTTGCCAGATTCTACGAACTGGTGATTATCCCCGAGGTTATCAAGGCCAGCGATGGGCAGTTCTATCACACTCAACATGCGTGTTGCACCTTCAACACCCGGCGTCAGAACACCCGAAAGGGGATCACCCGAATTCAGATTGCTCCCTGCTGCAAGACTAACCTCACCGACGACCGGAACTCTCATTGGTTCTATTCGAAGGTCAACATGTCGGAAGTTTCCGGCTACACAGGCCCGGCTCACCCCTTGTCCTGCCCAATTGCGCCCCTGACCGCGGTGAACACTACTGAATTCAATCACTGGGCAATGGGGATTAGAAACTGCAAGAGTACATTTCATCTCGCCAGTACTATACTTGGTGGCCGCGACATTATTGAAGAGTTCGTTGCTGCCCGGATTTGGCCTATTTCCAGTGGTTGGTCTCCCATTGATATCGTATACTTCAACATCAACTAGGCAGATCAAGAGGTGCCTTTCCTGAAGTTCGGCATTAAACTTCGTGAGGATCAGAGCGCTGACGCCTTCATGATTGAGATAGAAAAGAGGGTGAACGTCATGATAGGCGAATACACCATGAACGAATACGAGGCGTACAAAGCTCTTGTGAAACACAAGAAGAGGATCAATTGTGTGTTCTCCGAGGTTTGCGAGGACAAGTCTTTCAGTTCTCGAGGTCCGGGTCCCAAGCTGAAGGTTCCCGCGGTTGCAGTGGCCAGTTGTTCGGCTGCCCCCATCAATGCCCCACGAATAAGGTCTTCGAAGCGAGGCTCCTCGTCTGTCAACGAGGGCACTTCCTCTGGGGTTAAGCCTTCCAGTACAAGATCTCTGGAATCATCGAAGCGTAAGCGCAAGACTTCTGAACGAACTTCGGATGCCGAGCTTCAGGCGACTTCGGGCCTAGCCCAGATGAGTCCCAAAAAGTTGAAGAAGGCGGTGAAAAAGGTTTCTTCCACCGGGGTTCGGCGAGTTCCATCTGCCTTCGACGACGATGCCTTCGTGGAAGCGGATAGCCAGAAAGGTTTTTGCTTCTGGCCTCTATTTAACTTTCGAGACAATTGTCCGTCAGGTTCTGAGAATGAGTTCGTGGATATTGATTCCTTTTCAGATGCTGCTCCCGAAGTTCGCAAGGAGGCTGTACTTGCTGTTGCTGCTGAGACCACTGTTGCTGCTGAAGTTACTGCCCCTGTTGAAGCCCCCGCTGCTGCCGAAGCCCCTGCTGTCGATGTCTCTCTGTCCACTCGCTCCCGGGACAAAGCTTCCCCCGAATTCACCTAGGAACTTGAACTCACCATTCAAAGGGGGGAGGATCCTACCGAATGTGCTCCCTTGGTCGAAGTTCGGGAGGTTGTTCCCGAAGATCAGGCTCCCTCTCCTTCTTTGGCCGCTTTCAACAAGAGTTTTGGTACGTCTCATCGCGGCGAGTTATTAAGTGTTGGTTTCGAGACAACTGGCGTTGGGAGCAAGATGTCCAAGATTTTAACACTGTGGAAATCGTCCGTCATTGTTGATGAAACGGAGAGGAGAGTTCGGAACAACCCGAAGGAGCTGCTCAGGACTCTGAGAAGGGGCCTCACCCTACTCCCGAAGCCACCCTTCATCTCGGGGTAAGGCTTCTTCGGTTCGGCGAAACAGGTCACCACGCGGCACTTCGGTAAGCAAGGTTCATTCCATTTCATTACTTTTTTCGTGCTTTTTCCGATTTTCGAATTTCGATGCGAGACTTTAATCTTGGATTTTTCAGAATTCAAGGATCTTCTCCACTCTTACTCTCCTTCGAAGCTGACGCGTTTTCAAGAAGACTACGCACTCAAGCATTCTATGCTCGGGAAAGTTGTCGTAGAGCGGCTTGCTGAACAAGAGAAGGCAAACAAGCAACTTTCCCAAGAGTCCAAGGAACTTAAGCGCAGCTTCGCCCTCGCACAATCCGCGAACATCGATCTTGAGAAAAAGGTGGGTCGAACGGCGGAGGCCTTGAAGACTAGTCAAGACGAAAAGAAGATCGCGGAGGCAGCACTTGGGCAGTCTAAAAAGGAGCTGGAAAAGGTTCAAAAGGCCCACGAAGATGATCTCAGTTTGATCAAGAATCTTCGAGAGAAACACGAGAGGGCTGCGAAAACTGCCGAAGATCTTCGCATTGACAACGCCAGTCTCGCCAAGTCATTGAGCACGAAAGATCGAAAAATCCTGGATCTTGAAAAGGTGCTGGCGGAGCAGGATGCAACCTTGAAGAAGAACACTTCCGAGATTCTGGAGAAGTTGAAGCTCCTTTATGAGGAATACAAGAAATCACTGAACGAGTTCGGCGTTCGTCCAGCTCCTCTTCCGGATAATATTGAAATTCCCGAATTCATGGACTGGATGGAGACCGAATTCAAGGCCCTCTTTGAGCTAATCACCGGCGCCAGCGACTTCGCGGCTGCCTTCTCCGTGGAGAGCATATTGAAGATTCTTCATGACTTCGACTGCGCTGATTTGGAGAAGTTCCGCGACAAGATCTCCCAATTTCCTAGCGCCACGAGCACTTCGATAATTCGAGCCAATGCAGATGTTCAGGCCATCAAGAACAAGTTCGCGAGGGAATTTTGGTTCGCTAGCGGGAAGGAGACCGTCAAGGTCATCGCGCGTGCTAAACTTGCTGAGGTAACTTTTTGTACGATTTCATCACCTGTATTGGTTATCGATGTTTCAGTTTCTTGAGTTCCCTTTACATTTTGTTTTTCTCTCCTTCTCGGTGAACAAGAAAGAAGATCGCGAGAACATCGCTTGCTTCCCCCGAAGGGTCGGCTTCCGGCGAGGATTCAAGCGACTTAGGCGAAGGGGGTTCGGGCGGCGGCAGCGCGAGTAGCGGCGATGAGGGCAACAACGACGAGCAAGCTTCGGGCGCGATGAAAGTTCTTCGAAGGTGGACGTCATGAATTAGAAGTTTTATCCGAACCTTGCACGCTCTCAAGGCTTGTCTGTATATTTTGTACATTAGCTTAGCTTTTATGAACAATTGTTTTTGTAAACTTTAACTCGCGCAGTCCCGCAAGCCGGGCCTCGCGCGGGACGTGATGCCACTGCGAATTCATCGAGATAGGATGTTTGTTAGAGGCGAAGCGTGGTGCTTGTTTAAGCGAGCTCATCCCGAACAAGACTTCTCCGATTTTTGGCTTGAAACCTCACTTAAATTTTCTATGGGCTGTTTCGATCTCTCTTCCTTTTTCTTGTTTCGTAAGAAGGGACGTTCTGCATCCGCTACTTCGTGCTCCGCAAATATTCCAAAGACGGAGCCCCTTAGCAGGCACGTCTAACTTCGCTTACGCTAGCGATATTGCCGAACACAATGTTTGTAAACCAGGACATGTTGTGGAGCTTTCATTCTAGTTTTCTGCACTATCTGTTGTAATCGTTGATGAACTATTTCAAAGTTTTTATGCAAATAAGGCAATGAACAAGTTTTTTCTTGAAAAACGTCACCCTCCCCTACCTTGCCGTTTTGCATGAAAACTTGAAGGCAAGTTGACGAAGTTTACTATTCGAGTATTTCGATCGAGCGAACTTTTAGGATAAATCTTCGTTAGTTTTTGGAAATTTCAACCGTCGATGCGCAAGTCGACAAAATTTGTTTTCGAATTTTGTGGACTTGATCCGATTGGTAGACTTGCCTTGGTTGATACTGCAACCCTCAGTTGCTTCAACCACGATTTTCTACGAATTTCCGCAGGAGCCCCTTGCTCTTTTATTTCAACAATATTGTCACGAAAAACTTTTCAGCAACTTGCGCTCGAAGAAAAATACGTAAGCAACTCCTTACACATTCACTTGATCGAAATCATCATGCAAAACTTTTTCGGTGGAAATCCCTTCGTGGATGGGATTCTAGGCCACGCTTGTTGCTTTGTCTTGGGCCTTTTTGGTGGGAATCCCCTTCGTGGGTGGGATTTTAGGCCACAACTTGTTGTTGTCTCTGGCCTGTTTTCAGTGGGAATCCCTTCATGGATGGGATTTTTTTAGGCCACAACTTGTTGTTATCTCGGGCCTCTTTCTTCACGATGGAATCCTGGCTATCACGAAGCCTTTCTCACGAATTTTTTTCTTTTTTCACGATGGGATCCTGGCTATCACAAAGCCTTTCACACGAATTTTTTTTCTTTTTTCACGATGGGATTCTGGCTATCACAAAGCCTTTCTCACGAACTTTTTTCTTTTTTCACGATGGGATTCTGGCTATCACAAAGCCTTTCTCACGAACTTTTTTCTTTTTTCACGATGGGATTCTGGCTATCACAAAGCCTTTCTCACGAACTTTTTTCTTTTTTCACGATGGGATTCTGGCTATCACAAAGCCTTTCTCACGAACTTTTTTCTTTTTTCACGCTCACGAACTTTTTTCTTTTTTCACGATGGGATTCTGGCTATCACAAAGCCTTTCTCACGAACTTTTTTTTCTTTTTCA
The DNA here is from genome assembly GCA_947561735.1 of Cenchrus americanus. Lineage (NCBI taxonomy): Eukaryota > Viridiplantae > Streptophyta > Magnoliopsida > Poales > Poaceae > Cenchrus > Cenchrus americanus. The sequence goes on along the minus strand of OX387243.1, from coordinate 156,073,674 downwards.
CGATGGGATTCTGGCTATCACGAAGCCTTTCTCACGAACTTTTTCTTTTTTCACGATGAGATTCCGGCTATCACAAAGTCTTTCTCACGAACTTTTTTCTTTTTCCACGATGGGATTCCGCTATCATAAAGCCTTTCTCACGAACTTTTTTCCTTTTTCACGATGGGATTCCGGCTATCACAAAGCCTTTCTCACGAACTTTTTTCTTTTTTCACGATGGAGCTTTGGAAATACGTAATTTGGGGGAAGACTCTCCTTATACATATATCACAAAGAGTATTTACATAGGATCCGCCTCGTTAAAAACCTTGCCTCTTGATTTAGAGCCCCCTTTGCAAGGAAAAGAGTACGGTCCTTCTTATTCTACTACAACTAGGAAAAGGAAAGCTAATGTTTTCTCCCGAAATCACTTATAGACACGTGATTCGGATTTTTTAGGTTTTTAGACTACAAACTTGCGAAAATTGAAAAACTACTATATATTACATCTAGCTACAACTGGGGTTTTCATGGATAATACCTTTTTAGGCTGTCAGCATTCCACGAATACGGCAACTCTTCGCCAGTTTGCTCCATTAAGCGAAAAGCTCCTGGCATGTCTGTTTCCCTGGCGATGTAAGGCCCTTCCCAAGACTCATGAAGTTTTCCTGGGTTCTCCCAATTTTTCTTCCTTTTCAACACAAGGTCGCCAGTCTTGATGTCCTTTCGAACCACCTTCTTGTCTTTCCACGCCCTTATTTCTCTTTGGTATTTCTCAATGTTTTCTGCAGCTTCAAGGATCGTCAGCTCGATCATGTCCTTTTCCACCTTCTTGTCGATTTCCTCTATCTCTTTTTCCTTTCGGGACTCTCATGCTTTCATTCTTGATTTCCTCCGGTGTCATAGCCTTAGTGCCAAAAAGTAGGCGAAAAGGCGTGAAACCCGTTGCTCTTGATACCGTGGTGTTATGAGACCGGATCACCTCCGTAATTCATCTACCCATTTTCCCTTCTTCTCGGTCGAACAAGCATTTCTTGATTCCCGAAAAAATTAGGCCATTAGCTCTTTCAACCGCCCCATTGACCGTGGGTGATATACCGACGAAAATTTCGCTTGAGTGCCCAAGGTTTTGCAATATTCTTTGAAGGTGTAGCGGTCGAACCGTTTGCCATTGTCAACGGTTAGTTCTCTAGGAACCCCGAACCCGCGGACTATGTTACGCCAAAAGAATTTCGAATTGTTGTTGCTTTGATATTCGCGAGTGGTTTTGCCTCCACCCACTTTGTGAAATAATCGACGCAACAACTGCGAATCGGTAGTTGCCATGAGCTGTTGGCAACGGGCCCACTAGATCCATTCCCCACCTTTGCAGTGGCCAAGTCGGTGGAATTAAGTGAACCGGCATTGAAGGCAGATTCTGTTGGTTCGCCGTTTTCTGGCATGCTTCACACTGCCGAACTAATGTCTTGGCATCAATATTTATGGCGGGCCAATAGAATCCTCGTTTTATCGCCTTTCCGCCAAAGCCCCGGTGCCTATGTGCGCCCCACGAATCCGCTATGAATTTCCTTTAGAAGCTCCTGACCTTTTTCGGAGGTGATGCACCGTAGCCAAGGTTCGGTGACTCCCGATTTGTATAGTTCTCCATTTACTATTGTATAGCTCGAACCCTTTGCTTCAACCTTTTCTCCTCTAACTCATCTTGTGGCTCGTAATGTCCTCTCGGATAAGCCATGATTTCTCGCTCTCCAATCGGAGTCTCCACTACATTCACGATTTTGGCCCTCGGATCCTTGATGGACGGTTCTCGATGATTTCGAAGAACACATCCGAGGGTAGCTCTTAATTTCCGCTTTCTTTGCTTTTGCCGGCTTATCTCGCCTCATTGTTATCATCCCTTGGGATATCTTTGGGTCGAATAGCCCTTGAAGTGTTTTTCCATTTCCCTTACTTTTTCTAGATACTTCATGAGAACGGGATTTCTTGCCTCGCTTTCTTTCTTGATATGTTCTTGGATCACTTTCGAATCCGTTCGATTATGAAGGTCTCCGCCCCCAAGGCTCTCATTTTCCTTAATGCCAATAGAAGAGCTTCGTATTCCGTTGTGTTATTCGTGGAATGTTTGTTGTTCGCAAATACGAGCCGAGCCGCGTATCTTATGACTACGCTCGTCGGGGACGTCACAACGGCCGAAATTCCAACCCCCTTGTAACACCGGAGCCCCGTCGCACCTTGCACTATCCAAGGTTCGGTGCATTCTCCTCGAAGTTCGAGTAGGTGAAGTCCGATCCACGACAAAATCTGCTAGAACTTGTGATTTTATTGCACTTCTTCTTTCAAAATCCACCACATACTCGTAAAGTTCGGCTCCCCACTTGATGATTCGGGTGGATGCTCTCTATTTGCGAACAGATCGTTCAGTGCCTGGTTGGTGATGACCCTTATCCTGTGATCCTCGAAGTAGTGCCTTAGCTTCCTTGCTGCCATAATGACCGCATACGCGATTTTTTCCAGTTCGGAATAGAAGATCTTGGAGCCAGACAAAGCTTCAGAAGCAAAGTAAACAGGAATTTGCTTGAGTTTTCCTTCCTCTTCCTTCTCTTGCACTAGCACCGCACTTACTGCCGAATTTGATGCAGACACATATAGCAGAAGTGGCGATTTTGGTTCGGGAGGACAGAGCTTAGTCATATTGGACAAGTAATCTTTCAATTCTTGGAAAGCTCGTTTCGAGGTTCGAACCACCGGAAATTCTTGGCACTTCGAAGAACTTGGAAAAATGGTAAACTTCTTTCGGCGGCCTTGGGAATGAATCGGTTGAGGGCGACCACTCTCCCCGTCGGCTTACGCACATCCTTTACTAAAACTCGGGTCTTGCATTTCCACTAGAGCCCCGATCTTGTCGGGATTCGCCTCTATGCCCTTTGTTGAAACTAGACATACGAGGACTTTCTCCTTGTGAATGCCGAATACGCATTTCTCGGATTTAGTTTCAAGTTCGCCGCTCTCATATTCGCGAGTGTTTCGCCAAATCACCGATGTGGTCTTTTCTCCCGAACACTTTTGACGACTATATCGTCCACATATGCCAAGATGTTGCGCCGTAGTTGGGGATGAAGTACTATTGCTATCATTCTTGAGAATGTGCATCCTGCATTTTTTAGCCCTTCTGGCATTCTCACGAAACAAAATGTTCCGAACGGGGTGATGAAACTTGTCTTCTCTTCGTCCTCTTTACGGACCCTTATCTGATGATACCCAGAGAACATGTCCAGGAGTGATAGCATTTCACTGTTGGCTGCATCATCTACGATTTTGTCTACCCTTTCCAAGGGGAAATCGTCTTTCTTGCATGCCTTGTTCAAATCTGTGAAGTCCACGCACATTCTCCACTTTCCATTTTTCTTCTTGACTGGTACTGTGTTGGCTAGCCAGACCGGGTACTTCACCTCTCTGATTACTTGCGCGTCTTGCAATCTCCGAACTTCGGCTTCCCTTTGCTTTCACTTTTTCTTCGGACATTTTCCGGAGTTTCTCGCTTCTTGGGAGGTATTTTTTCGTCCGTCTCCGGGGCATGTTCGATGATGTCTCTGTCTACACCTTGCGGGTCCTTAGCCGACCATGCGAAAACATCTTTGTTCTTGTTCGGGAATTGTACGAGATCTTTGTCCTCTTCGGCGCTAAGGTGCGCTCCTATTGTGATCGCTCTATCGGGCATGTCATCCGGATACACTTTCTTGGTTTCGCCATCTCAGCCTATTTCAATTTTTTTCCTTATCCCGCTTAGCCTCTTCGTAAGTTTCCTTCTTCTCGTCGAGTGTTTTCGAGCCGGTACACGTTCGTTTGGCCGGCGTGTGGCCTTTTTCTATGTTTACGGCCTCTTGCCGATTGCCGAACGCCGTGATGACCCCTTTGGGCGCGGGCATTTTCATGCATAAGAACGGTTGCCTTATGACAAAGATCAAACTTGTTCATGAAACCTCTGCCGAAAATCGCGAGGTATGGGTAGTAAATGTCAACTACATCGAAAGTGAGATTCTCCGTTCGGCATTTTCGAGATCTCCATAGGAAACCGGGAGTGATATCTTTCGAACCGGCTTGATGGGTTTTCCTCCGAACCCTTACGGCGGGTACTGCGGGGGTCCAACATATGCTTGGCTCGGATTCATCTTTTCGAAAGTCTTCAAGAACGGGATATCCGCCGAGCTCCCATTGTCAACTAGGACTTTTCCTATGACGCACCCGACTATGTTCACCTCAATGACCATGGCATCATTGTGAATCGAGAATTTCATCCCGAAATCTTCTTCTGTGAAGGTGATTGGCACCTTTGCCCACTCCGACGTGCGGTGGGCCGTCATTGATGATGGTGTTTACGGACACCGAAGTAATTGCTTCTTTGTTTCTTGGTCTCAAATTCCATGGCCGACCCGCCCGTGATTGGCATGATAGTCCCGAACGATGGCAATGCTTTGGAGTTCGATGTCCCGAATTTGACCGAGGCCTTGACGAACTTTCTCGGAGGTGGCGGCAAGATTTCCCGAATGGGTTGTGGTTCTTGGATTGATCGGATTGCTTGCGACCGAGGGAAAAATTGCTGCAACGGCCGCCACGCCGACCGTGGTTGCATGAACTCGGACGGAACTTGACCGTGGGTTCGCGAATTGCGGCCGCCGAAATCGGGGCGAAACGGCTTGGCATTGGGGATGCGATGCTCATTAGTGCCTTCTCTTCTTGAAGTCTTGCCATGTTCTTCTTCGTTTCGGGGCACCCTTCGGTGCTATGGCCCCTTTCATGATACGGCAATAGAAGTAAGGATCTTTTGGGTTATGGTTCGTGAGTCTCGGGGTCCTCTCGCTTCTCCCCTTCCTCCGGGATGGAACCCTCCGCCGGTGCTTGGCCCGTTGCTTTGTTCGGGTTGTGGATTTCCGACGTTGTTGACATTTCGCGGATGTTGGGGTGGTGCCCTCCATGTCATGTCTCTGTTGCCTCGCCTTGCCTCGTTCCGCTCGGCTACTCTTCTCGCGATGGTCATCATCCGACAAAATGTACTCCTCCAATTTGCGAAAAAGTTCCTCAACCGACTTGGGTTTCTTTCTTGTGAGATGTGAAGTCGTTGGCCCTAGAGTGAGGCCCTTGATTAACGTGTTGATTGTTGTTTTTTCATCGGCTTTGGGGATTTGAGACATTTGTTGCATGAACCTTCTCACGAAGTTCCGCAACGGCTCTCTGTCTTTACGCTTGCGCTTGTACAAATCCGATGCTTCCGCCGGTTGTGTCGTGGAACATCCGAAATGCTTGCATGAACTTTGTCTTCGGGTCTACCCACCGTAGGCCGAGTGTGGAGGCGGCATTGAGTACCAATTCGATCGGTCCTTCGCAAGCAATGATGAAGGATTTGGCCGGTCTGCAAGATCCCCTCTCTCGCCGAGTTCACGACCGATTCGTATCTTATGAGGAATTGCCTAGAGTTTCCGAAGCCGTTGTACTTGGGGAGAGAGATAGGCTTAAACTTCGGAGGCCAAGGTGTTGTTTGCGGCCCAACGGACGGCGGCGATTCGGAATCATTTCCCGCAAAGAAGTTGTCTTTCGGGGGGTTCTCTTGCTAGCCCGCAGTTCGGTGCGGTGATTCTCGCCACAAGGAACTGTTCTCTTGTTCTTTCATTTCATCAATCTCTCTTTGTATCACTTCAATTTGCTCTTTTGCTTTGTTTAACTGCTCTAGCTTTTCAGAGATTTTTCTCTTCGCTTGCAATTGACTTGCGAACTTTTCTTTGTCTTTCTCGCAATTTCTTTGTATCTTTTCTTCGGACCATTTCTAGTTCCCCGTCTATGGTGTTATCATCATCATCGACATTCTCAAATTCTTCTTTGTTCGGCGGGTTGTTCTTGGGTATGAGCCGTTTTTTCTCTCTTGCCTTCATCGAGCTTCGAGCTTTGCTCTCCGCTCTTGGTCCGTTGTGTTAGAAGGTTCGGGAACGAAAGAGGTTTCATCCCTTTGGGTGAGATGATGATTGTCTCGATTTGCCTCTGCGGGAACATTCTTCTTGGATTTCTTCTAAGGTGGCATCGTGAGCTTTTCTTTGGCCGGAACATGGTGGGCGCCAATGTTGGGGGTTACCCGAAAAATTCGAGATTATTCCCCTAACACGAGAGAGAGAGTTCTTAACACGTTCAAGCACAAGTGAAAGCGCGAGAGAGGCCGTGATTCCCTCCGCAAATCGCACAAGTTCCCAAAAATTTCGATCCGTTTACACGTGCCCTCGCGCCCCCTTTTATAGGGAGATGAAGGGACTTTTACATACCGAAAACACCCTCGGGCTCATGGAATATTCCTAGTGTGAACGCATACTAGAATATCTTTCTCCTCTAACATATTTACAAATCGCCACTAGTTCACACTCAAAACCCGTACTTTTTGGGACAACAACTTTGACTTTGCTTCTCCGTCGGTTCGTGAATGTCTTCATGTGTGACTCCCGAACTGGGTCCCCGACAGATTCCCGAATCGGCCGTCTTCCGAAGTTCGCGCCATCGCCAGCTCGAGGTTCCGGGCTTCTGCATGTTCGCGACCCACTTCTTCACCGAACCACGATCCCTGAATTTCACGCATTCGTGAATCCGAGGCTTCACAGGTTCCAGGCTTCCGAAAATGTGAGTTTCCTGTTCCTGAAAAACATGTCTCAAGAGCTTTGTCAAACTTAACGTTTCAAGGGTGACGGGTTTTCCTTAATTCCCCAACAATATTATACCTAGCCAAGTATAAATTGTGTTTTAATACTCTAAACGGCATCAAATTGAAAAGTTGTAAATTACAAAGTTTCATAACTTTTTGAGACACAACTTTCGTGTTTTCAGTTTCGTGTTTTGAGATCGTTTACAAAAATTAAAAAAAACAACCACCGTGGCCCACGGCGGCTGCATGGACCGCCTTTCATGGCCCACGACGGTTGGCCTTACCACCGTGGCTAGACTCCAACCACCGTGGGCCACGGCGGTTAGACTCCAACCGTCGTGGCGCACGGCGGTTAGACTCCGCGTTTGGTGGTCAAAACTAATAAATTTTGAAACAGTCGTATATTTTTTGTTTGAACTCGGATGGAGGTAAACTTTATATGAAAATTGTAGCTTTCCACGAGATATACAACTTTGTAGTTCAAAGTTTTTCCATTTGAAGTCATCTTCATAGTCAAATAATCGATAAACTATCCAGATCTCAGTTTGCAGTCTTCAGATCTGAATAATGTATCGATTATTTGAGTACGAAGATGACTTGAAATGGAAAAACTTTGAACTACAAAACTGTAGATCTCGTCGAAAGCTACAATTTTCATATAAAGTTTACCTCCATCCGAGTTCATGCAAAAAAGTTATACTTTTTTGAACATAAACTGAAATTTCGATATGAAAACTGAAATCTGGATAGTATATTGATTATTTGACTATGAAGATGACTTCAAATGGAAAAACTTTGAACTACAAAGTTGTAGATCTCGTCGAAAGTTACAATTTTCATATAAAGTTACCTCCATCCGAATGGGACCCCTACCGTCGTGGCTCACGACGGTAGGAGGCACCGCAAGACCGCGCACACTCCTACCGCCGTCCACCACGGCGTTACCTCCATCCGAATGGGACCCCTACCGTCGTGGCTCACGACGGTAGGATGCGCTACAGTACCGCGCGAATTCCTACTGCCGTCCACCACAGCGTTAGATGTATAGTTTTGCAATTTGTTTTGCGGAACATATATTTTTGCAAAATTGAGCGGGAAAAATGTAAAAGAAAATCTTAAAACGTGTCCAGAGTGTGGTCCGTTCCCCCTTTCCTCAGGCTCTTTTGGATGAAAACTTGCTGGAGATTCGTTCAGAAGAAAAGGAACTTGCTTGAGATTTAAAATCCGGTGAGAATGCTTTCACAGTACTCTTCAAAGCATCACTCCCGGACTTCCGGTCACTTCCGGACTCGCAGTTTTGAATTAAACTGCATGCATTCCAAACCTGCAGCCAGCAGCAGCGTGATTCGATTTCACCCTACTAGGCGTGCCAGAGACATATCCGAACCCAGCGCGCAGTCCACTTCACCACGCAGCCCCAAGTGGCCGGCGGTCGGGCGGCACACCTCAGCGTCACAGCGGCGGCCACGAAACAACGGCGGCCACTAGCATCCGTAGCGACCGCGCCACGTCTCGCCCATGCACGGACGCACAGCACCACCGTCTCCCACGTCGCCCGCCCGCAAGAAGCCTAGCTGCTTATCAAGCGGCCCGGGCGCGCCACCACTCTCGGTGCAACACAACACAACACAAACACAACCGGCGCGCGGGGACAGGCCGGGGTAGCAGAAAGGATTGTAGCTTAGCCAGATATTGGGGGCCATGGCGGGGGAGGCGACTGCTCGGTGGCTCGTCCTGCTCCTGGTGGCCGTCTTGGCGTCGGCGGCGGCGTCGGCGTCCGGGAAGCACGAGAGATGGAGGGTGGGTGGCCAGGTGGTGGAGAAGGAGAGGCGGAGGGTGGTGGCCGAGGCCGAGGCCGGGACGGTGACGGCCGTGGACGTGGCCGACGCGGCCGGCACGGCGTACCGGCTGCACTTCATCACCATGGATCCCGGCGCGCTGTTCCTGCCCGTGCAGCTGCACGCGGACATGGTCTTCTACGTTCACAGCGGTACGTTCCGTGTCTAGAAATGTTATGTGCATGCACTTGATAACTGGCATTTTGAAAATTTGATTCTTGCAAGTTTAGGACGGGGTAAGGTGACTTACGTAGAAGAAGATAGCGGCGAACGAAGCTCCCTGGAGGTTGAGCGGGGAGACGTCTACAACTTGGAGCAGGGGAGTACCATGTTCATCCAGAGCTACCCCAACGCCACGCGACAGCGTCTTCGGATCTACGCAATCTTTAGCAGCGAGGGCATCAACGCCGACGACCCCTCGGTAAGTATTAAACCGCCAGCGCTGCTGCCGCATGGTTCTAATTGAACTAACTTGCGTTGCCGGGGTAGATGTGTTCAATCTTGTAACCGTTATTACGCATGCATGCAGAAGCCCAAGGTTGAAGCTTATTCCAGCGTCAGTAATCTGCTCAAAGGGTTCGAAACAGAAGTTCTCCGTCTCGGTTTTGGGGTAAGTGAAAAGATGTTTTAACAATTTGCATATGGTATGCATATAAGCCTGAAGATCAACAAACTAATCGATGTCATCCTTTGCAAGGTGAAACGAGAGGTGGCGGAAGCGATCAAATCGGCCAAGACCCCGCCATCGATCATACCCTACAACCCGCAGGAGGAGAAGGGGGACGACGACGACAAGTCCAACTGGACTGAGGACATCGTCGACGCTCTGCTGGGAGTGCGAGACCCGGAGGAGTTTCTGAACAAGAAGAAGGACAAGCACAAGAAGCAGAAGGGCAAGGACAAGAAGTCCAAGAGCAAGGCGTTCAACTTCTACTCCGGCAAGCCCGACGTCCACAACTGCTACGGGTGGAGCAGGACGATGACCAACAAGGACCTCGACGCCATGCACGGCTCCAACATTGGCATGTTCATGGTGAACCTGACCACGGTAATGACTGAAGCGCGTGGTTAGCTTCAGTTCGCCACATTTTCCCTGCACTTCATTCAGTTGTTGCAGCCTGCAGGACCCTTTTGTGATAGCTAAACGGCATCAAATTGTCCACCGACTGAATTTGCAGGGTTCGATGGTGGGGCCTCACTGGAACCCCAAGGCGACGGAGATCGCCATCGTGACGGACGGAACAGGGATCGTGCAGGTGGTGTGTCCGAGCATCACCAGCAGCAGCAACTCTTCAGGGGAGAATAGGAGAGGCCACCGCGGCGACGAGGAAGGCAAAGGCGTCGCCAAGTGCAGGAACTCGGTGTTCCGGGTGAAGGAGGGGGACGTGTTCGTGGTGCCGCGGTTCCACCCGATGGCGCAGATGTCCTTCAACAACGACTCGTTCGTGTTCGTCGGGTTCAGCACGCACATGGGCGAGAACCACCCGCAGTTCCTGGCCGGGAAGGGCTCGGTGCTGCAGGCCATCGGCAAGGAGGTGCTGGCCCTGTCGCTGGGCCAGGAGAACTCGACCGCCGTGGGGAAGCTGCTGTCGGCGCAGCGGGACTCGACGATACTGTCGTGCATCTCGTGCGCCGAGGAGCTGGAGGAGAAGGCCGCGGAGGAGGAAAAGAGGAGGGAGCAGGAGGAGAAGGAGAGGAAGGAGCGAGAGGAGAAGGAGAAGAGGGAGCGCGAGGAGGAAGAACGCAAGAGAGAGCAAGAGGAAAGAGAGAGGAAGGAGGAAGAAGAGAGGGAGAGGCGAGAGAAAGAGGAAAAGCAGAGGCAGCGGGAGAAGGAAAGGGAGAAGAAGGAGCGCGAGGAGGAAGAACGGAAGAGGAAGGAGGAAGAGGAGCGGCAGAGGAGAAAGGAAGAAGAGAGGGAGAGGCGAGAGCAAGAGAAAAAGCAGAGGAGGGAAGAGGAGCAGAGGCAGCGGGAGGAGGAAGAACGGCGCAGGGAGGAAGAAGAGCCGGAGAGGGACGCGACGAGCCGCCGCCGTATCGTTCAACCAAGCAACTGAAGAAGCGCACCCGTGTTGGCACGTTCGGGAGTGGCTGAGCAGTGGTCTGGTCGTTGCTCCGTACAAATAAACGGTGTGCCTCACTTGTTGAGGGCCCCTCGACTCGTGTAGTGAGTTCACTTTGTTCCTGTTTTGCGGCAAATCTATGCTTGTATCATCCACATGTACAGAACGTATCGTAATTAAGCAAATAAGACTATGTGGTCAGATTGTAGAACTTCTCTCACGACGCTGGCTAGTCAAATATGCTACGTGGGATGTGCATTCACTTTACCTTCACCAAGCATACTTCCATAAACAAGCCTCGGTATAGGAACACAAGCCGGAGATACATACACCTATGCAGCTGATAGTGATACCGGAACACAAGCCGGAGATGCATCCATGCAGCTGATGAATGCTACCGGTATTTTTGATTGTGAAAAGCATGAATATATGAAAAAAGAGCCATATATTTCAGTTCATGTCTCTTGTCCAGCGATGCATTCAACCGACAGAAAACCCATAGCACGAAACTAGACAAGCATTCTGCCCCAGACTTAGCATCATACGATTGTATGGTAAAAATTTGTTCCAAAAGGACATGGCAAGCATTTGTAGCAGCAAACTGTACATAATGTTAATTCTGGAGGCGTCAAAGCAAGTTCTGACAAGTACCATCCACCAAAAAGGACGAGACTACTCACACCGGAATAGCTATTCCCTTGCTTGACAAGTTGTCAAGGATGTCGTTAACAGCTTGACACAACCCAGAAATCTGCAAGTATAAAGCAAATGTAGTCAATCGGGCTAGATAATACAAATATGTACATGTTATTTTTTTTCTTTTTTGGAGCAAAACTTAAGTTGCAGGTAATTATGGAGGCCAAGCTTGACGCCTATGGCCATACCGCCATAGTGCGATCGTGCAACTTTTTTCCTTTGCATTCCCATGACATACTAGGACTCGTGAACATCTTAAACAGCAAAACTAACCTGCTGGTCCCATTGTTGTAGCTCTTCGGTGTCATCGTCAAAATGAATCACAGCTTCAACCTTTGTGAACCAACAGAGAATGTCAGAGTGAGCACAGTTAAAATTGCCACTCACTCCTTCCTATTATAAAAGACAGTGAATAGTTCCGTTCTGAACTATCCAACATCGTATATAAAAGAACGGAGGGACCATATGCCTCAACATAAGTCTCAAAGAAAGAAAAACATGCTAAGTACCTGATCAATTGAACCCCGCATTCTATCCTCATAAATCATCCGAGATGCTATCTTCTCAGCCTACCAGTGTCAAATATTGATAATTAGGATGAATTTTAGAAAATTTTTAAACATATACTAGAATCCGGATGACAGGTGTGCCGATACTGAAATTAGAAGCAAACTAGCATATAGTGAATTCTCAGCCTACCAGTGTCGAATATTGATAATTAGGATGAATTTTATAGAATTTTAGAACATATACTAGAATCCAGATGACAGGCATGCAGATACTGAAATTAGAAGCAAACTTGCATATAGTGAATGAAAATATATACACTTTATAATTCCTAGCACTTTGCAGCAATTCTCTGCAGAATCAGTCAAATAAAAGGCAAGCCAGATCAGCAGGGTTAATAAGATGTGGTGATAAGATTTCGGCAAAGGGAATTACCTTCCTTGGATCAATGCCCAACAAGGTCCCAAGCTCATCAAAGCTGCGGGAATAAGGTGGTTGGTTAGCGACCTACCATATATAGACCATGATTAATTTTAGTAATCATAGGAGAATGGATTCACCTGATATTTGTGTATAGTTTACTGGCACTAAGGAGATTATGCTCAATCATTGCCCGGTCAAGCACAGTGGACTTATCTGGTAACAAAGCTTTCTGTAGCAAACAAACTGTCAAGGACCATCACAAGAAAGAACATGTAATGAACGAGGTATAGTGTTTCACTAACCTGATGCGGCCTCAGCTCCTCCGCAAATGCATCGATTTCTGGTTTCCTCAAAATCCTTTCAAGGTAAACCTGAAGATTTGAGTCACAGAAAACACGGAGACTATCAGTAAGTGAAATCACATACCAAGATAATCCCAGGGGAGGTAACACTAATATCACAAACCTTCTGCAGTATTGGATATATCTTCAACTTCGAGCATCTTTCATCCTGAAAGAGGCATCCCAAAGTCACAATTTAAACAAGATTTGCACAAGATGAATATGATGCAAAATAAACGCATTGAGAAAAAAGATACAAACATGCTAGATACAACCTCAAATTTATCAAAACATCTACTCAAAAGATGTTGGAATATATGTTAGGCCAGCACATACTACGAGAAAAAAAATCGATAGGTGATCTTTATTAATCATAGAAGAAATTAAAACATAAAATCCTTGAGTAATTGGTATCTTTTGCACCACCTTCACCGAGGAGAGGTCATAGGTGAATGTTACTTCGCCACTACAGTAGTAAGCTAAGACTGCAACAGATCTTGCTTAACACATACACAAGTGCAAAGCATTTCAAAATGATTTGAATTGAATCAAGCATTAACAAGCAATGTCTCTAGAGTCGTAAGCACATTCGTTATTCTCAATCATAAACACAGCTCGAGTTAATACCTTGTACAGCGTAGCCAGAACACGTGAGCGTTGTGGACCAGCACCAGCCAATATTGTGCACGTCACAGCAGCACTAAGAGCTTGCTCTAGAGCATTTTCATCAATTTCTCTGGCACCATATGCAAAAAATGCCAGATCAGAATAACAACTAAGGGAAGGTTCAGAATAAAATAGGAAAACAACATTGGTTATAACTAGAGAAAGCAATCACAAAAAATCAATATGTTATTAGGAACCAGAAAGACAATGGAATGGCAACTTTTTAATGCTGCGAAGAACAGAACATATTGCACTTGGGGCAAAAACTCTTACTCGTCTCCAATCTTGCGTTGTTCAATCTGAGAAATATCATAATATCGAAGTGCGGCTTCCAGGAATCTTCTTTTCAGATCCAAAATCCTTGCATAACAGACCTTAAAAATAAAGGGAAAATATCAAGCACAATCACACTTTGATCCTAAAACAAAACAAAGGAAAAAAATCCCAAAATAACAACCTTGTACTGTAAGTTTAGAACTTCCTGTTGACTGTTGGTGACCAAAAAAGATGCCTTGTTGATAAAAGCCTCAGCATTCACTGCATCATCATCCTACAAAAAATGTAGTTAAGAGTTGAGTGAACATGATACACAGATAATAGGAACAGCCAAATAGGGCTAACCTCTAAATAGAGTCGTGCAATCTGGACACATTTGGATAATTTGTTGGTGTCATCAAGCATCCTGATTTTTAAAAGAAGGCCAGGATTACCACGTCAGCATGTAAAATCCCATTAATATATATAGAAAGAGTCAAGATAAATGTCAGTTTCTACCTGATTCCTGAGTCCAAGTCAATCCCACTAAGCATCTGGGCTGCTTTCGACCATTGTTGTTCAGACTCATATAGTTCTGCAAGCTTCTCTCTGATCACTACAACCTGTGGATAATAATCAGCCAAGTTAGATATAGAGGTTGGTATAAAGATTTTCTCTATAATTGACCAAAAAATGTATAGAGTGATCCTGAAGTTATTTCACAGACCCCAAACTCGATGAAACAAATATTAGGAGTGATTGTAGACACACATAAAAAATGTAGTACAATAAAAAAAATCACTGGAGAATTTCAGTGTATCAATGTCACTATCATGGTTCTTATGGCGTCGCCTAGGTGTCACCTAGTCGTCGCCTAGGCGTCCAGGCGGTCCCTGGTCGCCATGGAAAACAAGCCGCCTTGGGCGCCTAGGCGGTAAGGCGCCCAGAAGTTTTCATGGACGCCTAGGCGCCATAAGAACCATGGTCACTAGAATTCGTTATGTTTTTTCCGAGCTAACTTTATCATCGAACAAAACTAATGGTTACAAGCTCAAAGACTATATTATTCTTTACATGTGAACACCTTTCGGCTTCTGTCATTGCAATAGCATATATCTGGACATGTCAAGAAAACACTACTTCACCAGAAGTCTTCAGTTCAATTTATAAATAAAACACGGTGGATAAAATAAATAGCTATTGTTCCGTTTTCTTTCTTTTCTTTTTTTCTTTTTTTCTTTTGCTTTTATCAAGACAACATGAAGACATTACAGTTAAGCAGCTTAACACACATCATGCCACTCCATATAAGGTATAAATTACAACTCCCTCGGGTAGAGCGGTTATACAGGTAATCTACTGATGCATATATTTCCGTATGAATGCACAAGAAGTCAATCATGAATCGTGCAAAAGTATCAATCTCCTTTGTAGTAATTACCATATCTATTAAAAGACATGGTTATGAACAAAGTGATGGGTAAATGCAACAATAAAAATGTGGAAAGCGGAAACAGAGCCACACAGAAACAAAAGAAGTCCCCAACTTTCCAAATCAAATGCAACAGCATCCACTATCCATATCCCATAAATTCAATGTTTACTGGATCAATGCCAAGCTTCTCACGGTGGACGGTTAGAGTGTTGAACTCCCGTCCTGACCCAGGTTTGAAGCACGGCACCCTCTTACAACAAAGCCCAGGGGTAGTCTCCTCCCATGGTCGAGTTTGTTACTAGATCAACAAATATGAACAGAATCACAGAAGTTATACCAGGTCATAGAGCTCTCTATCTGTACCTAACTGAGATATCAAACTACAAAAATCGCAGGACAGCCAGACAAATTTGAGAGCTCCTCACTAGCCCTAAAATTTGCCATATCTTCATTTTGGGTAAAGTATAAACTAGGAACTGAACACGCAGAAGTGGTATCAATAGTTCCACTAACCCTTCACTAACATTACTCAAATTTCCATACCATTATAGTGACATAGCATTCCAAATGAGTTCAGCAAACCAATTCCAGCACAATATTATCAGGACAATGTACAGAAGCTAATAGTATAATCTGGGACTTAAAAAGTAGCATTCATAGAAGGAACACAAGGTGCCCTACCTGCTCCTCGAAGGAGACCACGCGCGGCTGGATCTGCGTGAGCGCATAGTGGGCGACCTCCTTCAGCGCGTCGGACTCGAGCTTCCCAAGGTCCTGCGCGAACGTCTGCAGCAGCTGCCGCGACACCACGAGCGGCACCTCGTCCGACACCACTGCAATGACACCAATCCCCACAGTTTAAGCCAAAACGAGAGGAAAATCTGCAGAAACCTAAAGCTAGGGTTAGGATAAAGGCATTACTGTGGCTGAGAAAGCGCTTGGCCTGGGAGATGTCCGGCGGAGAAGATGATAAGACGGAGGCGAGGATGTGGCGGTACTGCTCGATCTTCTGGCGCTGGTCGGCGATCGCCGCGGCGCTGGCGAGGGCGCTGTCCATGGCTTCGTCCGCCCGGGTGGCGCGGGTAGCCGGAGAGGAGGGGTTGAGGGGTGCGGCCGGCGACGGAGACGGGTAGCTAGGGTTTTGGCGTTCGATCTGTAGGCGACTGGTGGGGAACCTTGGGAGGACTGGAAGTCTGGAGGAGTTCTAAAACTGTTGTGGGTTTTGCGCAGGTAGGATGGGGTATATACGGGCTTAGTTTCATTTGGGCCTAATTTGCATCTTGTACAGTAATACCGAAGTACTTACATTTGTGCTGATGGGCTTCAATTTTACGGCCTCCCACTCCAAATATGGGCTGCGACCTGGCCCATTTTTACGGCCTGATGCCAATTCAAAAATAAACTAAGATATAATTTAAGTCCATAAACCCTCAAAGCAAGCATGCATTATGGAACTTAAAACTTGTTAATTGGTTCATTCTAAATCATAAATTCTCCTTTTAAAATAAACTATCCGCGAAAATTTCAATGAAATCGGTGCCAAGATGTTGTAGCATCTGCAAGTACCTAAGACCGTCTCCGGCAACGTCGTCGTCCCCGTCGCGCAAATAGAGGCTCTTGAAGAACGGAGAGAGAAGAAGCGCGAGGGACGCTCCCAGCGGCCTCGCGCATCCCCGCGACCCTTGCTTCCCACGAGGAGAGGAGGGAAGAGGGTCGGGAGCTCTCCGCGCCGGCGCGGCGGAGCACACGACGACGTCAACCTAGATCGTGGAGCTCCGCATCGCGTTACCTCGCCTCCAGCTCCGGGCCCTCGCCGTTGCGCCGTCCAAATCGAGTCCCCCCGCCGGCCGAATCGACCACGGGGGGAGTCACCGCGCGCGGATCCGGCCGGCGGAGCACGAGGCCGTGGAGCTCCTCCCGCACCGCGCCTCCTCCGCTCCGCGCCGACCCCGGAGGAGCCGCGGCTCCGCGCCGTCGGGGCCCGAGGCCGCCGCGACGACGGGCGGTCGAGCGGCGTGGCGGCGGGCCCGGCGCGGTGATCGGCGGAGGGCGGCGGAGCGGCGTGGCGGCGAGCCCAACGCGGCGACCGACGGCGGCGGGCGGCGGAGCGGCGCGGCGGCCGGCGGAGCGACGCGGGCGAAGCGGCGCGGAGGGCGGCGGATCCGCACACGGCGACGGGCGGCGGGGGCGCGGCGACCGGTGGGGGCCGCGGCGGTTGGGATGGGGGGAAGCCCGCGCATCCCCCGAGAATGCGGTTGCGGGCGGCCTTGCCGCAAAATGCGGCGGTGCTGCGGCCCGCCGGGAGCCGCTACAAGATGTGCTCGGATCCGCATTTTGCGCTAGTGGGTGGTATGGGGGATCCGCTAGAGACGGTCTAAGAGCAACTCCAACAGCCTAGCTAAAAAACACGAGCTAAATTCCCGATTTGACTAGTATGTAAACCGAAATAGCTAGTAAAAAGGTGATGAAATCCAACGGACTAGCTAAATCAACTCTCTATATGATGACGCGTGGGACCCACCCATCATCTCTCCCACTCCACATCTTCTCCACTATCTCCCCCAATCCCACCACCACCGGCACCATCGACATCCGCACGCATGCTCCCGGCCCGCCGGCGGGGCCGCCCCGCCGGCCGGCCGCCCCGCCTCCTCCCGGGCCGGCGCGTCGCGCGCTCCTCCGGCGGTGTGCCCGCCCTCCTCCGGCCGGCCGCCCCGCCTCGCTCCGCCCGGCGCGCCGGGCCTCCTCCGCCCGCCGCGCGCGCCCGCCTAGCTCCGCACGCACGCCCGCCTCCTCCGGCCGGCCGCCCCGCCCTCGCTCCGCCCACCCGCCCCGCCTTGCCGCACCTCCTCCGACCCGGCCGCCCCGCCTCGCTCCGCCCACCCGCCCCGCCTTGCCGCACCTCGCTCCGACCGTCGCGCCCCCGCCCTCCTCCGCCGTCGGAGCGCCCACCTTGCTCCGCCCACACGCGCACCGCCTCCTCCGACCCGGCTCGCGGCATGCGAGCGACCGCAAGCGCCCGCCGGAAGGTGGGACCACACGCCGCGAGAAGGATAGCTAGTTGTTGGTGCTCGTCAAAATTGGCTAGCGGGGAGGACGATTTTGCTAGCGAGATGAAGAGGCGAGCAGGATAGCTAGGTCGTTGGATTGGTGATTTTGTGGATTTTTCCATTTTTTAGCTAGTCCAATCAATTTGGCTAGTCCGTTGAAGTTGCTCTAAGAGTTAGGAAAAGGTGTCGCGGTGATCATAGGTGGCCGTTGCGGTGTTTGTACCCAACACGTCACAACCGGGCGTGTTTGGGAGAGC
This sequence comes from Cenchrus americanus, assembly GCA_947561735.1. Lineage (NCBI taxonomy): Eukaryota > Viridiplantae > Streptophyta > Magnoliopsida > Poales > Poaceae > Cenchrus > Cenchrus americanus. Next base: position 156,055,491 of record OX387243.1, on the reverse strand, counting down.
TCCGACTCCGCAAAAATAGCTCCGCAGTTGCACATCCACGAAATTTCACCGTGGAGCGGATCCACCGTGGATCTAGGATCTCGCAAAACGTTTGGTACAGCTCCGCATTTCATATTATCTCTATGGCATCTATGGCCCACAAGTCGGGACAATAGAAATGAAAAAAAAACTAATCCCACATTATCCCCACCGCCGGCGCATCCTCGGCCGTCGGCCCGCGCACGACATCCCCACCGCCGGCCGCGGGGGGCGCGAGGGCGGGCCGGCCATGACGACTCCGTGAGGGCGAGCAAGGCACGCCGGGGGCGGCGCGCGCGCGGCGCCACCTCGTTGGGCGGGCGCGGCGGACCGACCTCGTCGGGCGGGCGCGGCCGAGTCGGGACGGGACGAGCGGGCGCGGCGCCGGCGGACGTTGTTGCCCGACGGAACTAACTCCGGCGAGGGTCGGCGCCGGCGGACATGCGAGCCCGGCGAGGGCCGGTGATGCGGGGAGGCGAGCTCCGGGGAGATAGGGGGATGCGGGCGGCGCGGGGAGGTGCGGGGGGGGGGGGCGACAACGGCGACCGGACCGGTAGGGCACGGCGGCGGAGCGACAGGGGGAAGCTCGGCGGCGGTCGTGGTCGGGCGCGGGGAGAGCACCGCGGCGTCGGGTAAGAGAGTTGCGAGGAAAAAATAGAACGAACCGTTTTTTATGTGTAACCGTTGGCGGTGGTGGGTAATTTCGCCCAACTCCGGAAACTTGGATTTGGTGGAGTACCTATTGAGGCACTCCATGAAAACCATGCGGTTGGGGGTCTCGCTCCACCTTTTTCCGGAGCATCCACGGTGAAGCTTCCGGAGTTGGGTGTGTTTGGCGGAGAAAATTTGGAGTGGAGTTGTTTTATTGGATGCGGAGTTGCGTGGAACTCTCTCAAACACGCCCCGAAACGAACGAAAGTGGCAGAATCAACTTCGATATATGGCTTGTTGGAATGTTTTCAAACTGGCTCGCGCGTGTTGCACCTTCGTACGAATATAAGCATTTGTTGATTTTTGTTGGCCACGTTTGACCATTAATTTTATGAAATATTATTTATTTTGTTACAACACGTTTTGTCATCGTATATATTTTAAGTATATCCTAATTATTTTTATATTTACACAAATTTTTTAAATAAAACGAATGGTCAAACGCATACTACGAAATCGAAAAATGCTTTTGTTATGAAACGGAGGGAGTGCATTCTTCAGGTCGTCAGCTGCAGGTGGAGTCGGTGTTCGATGGCTACCCGTCTTCAGTCATAACTCCCCACGGACGCATACAAGTTGAGAACGATGAGTCGATGACCGGCCAACCAGCAGTCAAAATTCCGGGCGCCGGGGGGTCCGACAGACACCCACCCACCACCGTGTTCATTCCACCTGGTGGCCCGTCTCATAACTCCCCCACGGCCCCGATAAAAGCTGCACGCTTCCTTGTCCAACGTGAAAACCGCATCAATGTGCATGCGCGAGCGCTCCCGTACCGTCCCCTACCCATCCGCCCGCTCTGGCCGCCCGCCAGCGCCAGCCCCCCTCCGGACCAGCACGCGTCCGGCGAGTTCAATGCGACCCCGTCCCGCGCCACCGGCCGTGGTGCCACGGCTCGCGGCGGTCACGGCGCATGGGATGATGCCACACCCGCCCGTGCGGCCTTGCGCTCTCCCCGCGTGTGGGAATCGTGGGGAGGGGGAACGGGGATGATGCGAGTGCGGAGCACCGGGTGGTCTCGTGCCGGCGGAAGATCACGACACCAGCGGGGGCAGCTGACTTTTTTGTTTTTTTTTTCCTTTTTCGAAAGAATCTCACAAATGCGTCCCTCCCGAAAGATTTCAAAAATGGGACCCCTCGCCCCCGACGCCACGGACAATGGGCGGCGCGAGCTTAGACGTCTCGCGCCACGGATCACGGCGCCTAGGTGGGAGGCTCGCCCCGCCCGCGTGGCACGACATGGCGGCGGACGTGGCGCCGGGCTCGGCGCCCGATCCGTGGCGCCTACCCCGGCGCCCGATCCGCGGCGCCGAGGGGCCTTCATAGCCCGTCCCCTTCACAGCCGAACCTTCCTCGGTTTTTCTCTACCTCCTCTTCCTCCCCTTCTACGTCTCCACATTTCGATTCCTAAGATTTGACCATAAAAACTTCGATTTGATCCGTAGATTGTGACAAGGCAAGTATTTCCTCATTCCTCCTCAATTTTAACTCATTGATTTGTTGTTTATAAGTTGTATTAGGTCATACACATTCACTTTGTTAGTTAGGGTTTGAAGAAATATAAGTTTGCTATGAGTTGTATTATTTCTTTTGTTGGCAATGTGATTTGCCGAAATATGAGTTGTATGAAACTTATTGGCAATGTAAATTGTTGAAATATTTGAATCAACACATTAAAATTTGAAATATCATCTTGAAATTTGAAACATCACCTTGAAATTTGAAAAAGTATGTTCACTAAGATTATTAAGAGTGAAAAATTGTGTAGTTTATATTTGGAAAATGTAAAACTAAAGTGATTAACTAAAATGTAAAACTAAAATCGAAACTAACTAAAATCGAAACTTTTTTTAGAATTAATTATCATCTTGTTTTGCGGTTGCAATGGCTACCTCGGAGTCCCGAGTTGGACTTAGAAATCCTCACCAAAACGAAGGTCAATGTCGAGGTGCCAAACGGGATCCACACTCCTATGTGCTTTTGCGGTGACAGGTTGCAAGGTTGTTAGGTGCAAGGTTCGGGGTACGCGTACGGGATGAGGTTCTTCATGTGCGCAAACTATGCGCACGATCCGATCCAGCCATTCGACCGCAACCTTAGAGCAAAAGTAAAGACTTACGTTTATTTCTCAATTATTCATTGGTAATTTATGATTTAATATTTGCCGACATGTCTTTGGAAAAAGACCACACCTCCTCTTTGTGATTTCATGCAGTGGCTAGATACTGAGCAGTCCGACTTCGACAAGAGCTACGTCGATGGAGAAGCCCGTGATGCAAGGGAGAGGTGGTTACGCATGGTTGAGTGCGAAAATAGAGAGGAGAAAAAGAAGGAGGAGCGAAGGAAATGCGCCGGCGTCGGGAGATGAGAGAACGTGAAGCGGCCCGGCCGTGAAACCGATAGAGAGAGGAAGAGGGAGAGGGCTCGTCGGGCCAAGGCGCGGGGCCGGATGCCATCGGGAAGGGGAAATACCCCCGTTGTACTCGAGTAGACCTAGAGTATTATTAATTCTGGAGTCCCAGTGTATCAAATAATTCTAGATTGCATGTTATGTAACCTTTAGACTTTTAATCGAACCGTATTAGAGTGTGTTTTCTGCGTCTTTTGTGCTTCGTTAGATTGCTGCAATATAGATACTTGCCTGTGTTTCCTTTGAGTCACTGACGCGTTCCCCTCCCACGGATTGACCGGCCCACAACGCAAAGAATACCCTAGTAGTAGAGTGTGTTTTCACCGCAACAGTGCCTTAGTAGTAGGGTGTGTTTTCACTGAGTCACTGTTGTGTTTCCCTTCCCACGGATCGAATGGCCCACCATTCTACTTCGACCTATATGAACCACCCTTCACTCATTTGCTTCTCACATCATTCAACAATGACTTCCAGGAGTGGGGATGAAAACGATTTCGGTCCTGAGTTGTGGCAACAGCAATCTCCAGATTTTGTAGCCAATTTTCCACTAAAAGGAAAGAGTGACTTCACTTCCATGCGTGAAGTTAGAAGTTACGCACCCAAGCAATCTGTGTTGTGGCCTAGGTGTTCACACGGTGAGTTATGCGTGATGCAAGTCTACGAGGGATGGAACAACTGCGGTCGCCGCTTCGGCACCGTCCATATGCGTGGGTAAGCAATGTAGACAAATTTGTTCATCATGTTTATTTGGTTCGCTAATGTTTTCTTACCTTTTGCGGTACCCCACCCGGCCCGGAGAATTGCGGCTTCTCGCAATGGGTGGATCCACCGGCTATTGATCCCTATCAACGGTACATCGACTACTTGGAGGACGTCGTCATCTACAACTTGAAGCGGGAGGCTGTCGGAGGCACCGGCTTCTCCGGATCCATCGTCTACCGCAGAGACGATCGGTGTTGCAAATGTTCCACCCGCACTTGTGAATGCCACAACAAGATCAACTCATCAACTAAAGATTGGTCCCCTCCACCTTCACCTCCACCGCCACCCCCAACTGGGTACTAATATATGCAGTCCCAACACTCCGGAGGCTCTATGTTGTCGGGGCAGTTCTCGTACAACTAGATTAATTAGGAATGTTGTAATCAAATTTCTAAATTCCCTAAGGCATGTTATGACTAGGTAAGGCACATGGTTAGGGTAGTAGAAGCGTCGTACATGCCATTGCAATATTGTCTGGTTGTTTAATGTAAGTCTCATGCGTTAAGTTGTGAAACTTGCAATTTCGTTTGTTGTATGAGAAAATTTTGGCAGCATCTCCCCTGTATTTTCATACATAGCATGACAGATAATTATGAATATAGTCATCCATACACAACCAAATTTAGCAACACACATTCCTCCATAATATAGTCCATACCACAATACATAATACGATCCCAGTCCATACCACAATCCATAATACAATTCTATCCATAGTACAATACATAAAACGAGTCCATAGTACAATCCATGATACATGCAATACAACGAGCGTCAACTCAAGTCCTCCTCTTAGTCTTACCCTTGCCCTTCCCTAGAGCATCGGTGCTGGAGTGTATCTCGTTTGGCGGGTGGATCAATCGACGTGGTGAAGCCTCGAGTCGAAGGGGCATCATGTAGGCGAGATGGTCCAATCTCGTCCCGGCGAATGTCGTCGGCAACACCCGCAACGGCGTGTCGTGTCCTCCGAGCTCGTACCGTCGATGGCTCGTGAACGTCATCCATCGTGACGGACCTACAACCGCAACGACCGCCGCAAGACGTAGATGCTTTTTCAACCTCTCGTAAACCCAAAATCCAAGTTAGTTGATAACGATTACCACAATTATTGAAGATGTGTTCAACAAGCTTACTCGTAGGAAGAACGGGTCCTCCGGTCCCTAATCGTCACACCGAAGGCCTCAATGTCATCTACGAGCGTCCGAGGGTGTTGCCCCGCACGAAGAAAACAACGCAACATTAGAAACTAAAGGCCTCTACGGTACAAAGCTAAAGAAGTAAAATGTACGAAATTACCACTCGGTCCAATATCGGTGCTATCTCGACTTGGGTTCCAACACGAGTAGCTTCGTCGTATGTCGTTGCTTCGTCGTCGGTAGACTCTATGTCAGCATAATCTTCATGCGTCCACTGTGTCTTCAACTCGCATCTAGTAGCCCTGCCGGTACCAAGCTTGGTACTGTCTGTACTCTCTGTTTGTGTGTGGTTCCTCATTATCATCGAGATTATCACCCTGCAAGTCCCATTCAGCAACATAACTCTTGTGTTCCTCAGCCCAATCAAAAACCTTCTTCTTCCTCTGACGATCCACCCCCGCATTTCATTTCATAAGGCCAGTTAGATATCTTTAACGCAAATGTTTGGTAAGAGAACTAGGAAAGACAATCTTACTTGTGCAACTCGACCGAAGTAGATACGGTTGGATCGGCCAAAAGCCGTCGCATACCAAATTGTCGTGCAACTCTATGGGGCAAGTGGTACTCCACAAAGATAGAAACATATCGAGAGGGCAAATCATCCCGTACATGTCCTCGTCCATGACACACATAGTGCTCAACGCAAAGGAAGTACCTTGTTGACCCTCGTACGGCTCCCAATTAACCTGAAAAAAAAGAGGAATTTTAAGTACTAACGGAAAAAAATGTAACAAGTTGAAATGAACATCAAAGCAATGTAACAAGTTCAAAATAAATCACGTACACTGCTGGCGGTGAGAGAATCCATCTCGTTCGAGTACTCAACATACGCTCGAGGTTTCCTTTCGTGAGGTACACCGACCCGGTCCCGAAGTAAGCAACGTGGGCCAACGTCGAGGGTCGACATTGGGGAACCAAGGGCGACGAGGGAAAACTTCGTGGACGACCAACCGGGACACGAGACCACATCCAAAGCCGCAAGAGGTACGTGCAACCACCAAGTGAGGCGGTGGTCGAAGTGCGCCTACACGCCTCGCACAACTGCTCGGTAGAGGAAAGCCAACACTCCTAGTAGAGGAAAGGCGTCGGTGTTTTAGACCGGCAAACCTACCAAGGGGGTACCCGAGGTAGTAGATTGTGCGTTGAGGATCGTGATCGGGAGACCGAGAACTCGAAGGTACGTGCGAGGACACGGGACACAAGATTTATACAGGTTCGGGCCGCCAAAGTGGCGAACCCTACGTCCTGTTTGGGGGATCAAGTATGGCGCCCGCGCTTGGTGTTGGGTTGTCCCCGGAGGGATTGGGATGTCCCGGCTAGGTACCCGCCCTCCTTTATATAGTCCGGGGAGCGGGTTCCTAGTCGGTTAAAGGCGGGAGTCCTAGTAGGATTACATGGAGCGAGTCCTAGTAGGAGTACAGGGGAATTCTACTAGGAGTCCGTCTTCTACTATTCTTCCTTCCTTGCATGAGTACTCGGGGAGTATGCCCGACAAGCCCCCGAGCTCGTTGGAGTCGAGAGTAGTAGTTCTAGTAGTCTTGAAGCCTCTTCGAGTAGTGCTTGGAGAAGTCTTCAATAGTACTTGAACTGCCGCGAGGCTGGAAGGTGGTCCAGCTCATCACTCTTGATAAAATTTGAATGATGGGTGTAGCATAGCAGCCCCCGAGCCTTGAAATGATTACGTAATAAATCCAAGGGTCTTCAGTGTTCGCGAAGCCATCATCCGAGTGCTCTTGCAGCGTGTAGCCCCCGAGATAAGAGAGCCGTATGAGCCACGTCGAGTAGTGATTGGTGAGAAGCCCCCAAGCTTGGGAGCGAGCGAAGCATCTTGAAGTTATCTTCAAGTAGCCCCCGAGCCGGAGAGATTCCAAGTAGTAGTTTGGCGTCGAGCCATGGAGCTTGAGAAGTAGTCGTGCCGTCGGAGCGGACTTTAGTTGCGACAAAAGTCGACTTTAGATGCCGGCAGAGCGGACTTTAGAACGCGACTTGAAAACCGAAGTCGACTTTGTGCCGCGCGGAGCGGACTTTGAGATGCGACTTGAAAACCGAAGTCGACTTTGTGCCGCGCGGAGCGGACTTTGAGATGCGACTTGAAAACCGAAGTCGACTTTGTGCCACGCGGGTGGACTTAAGATGCAAAAAACGAAAAGCACTTTCCGGAAAGCCAAAGCGAATAAAAAATCAGAAAAAACGAGTAGTTTTGCCGCCGGAGCGGGCTTAAGATTGCGACCGGAGTCGGCTTGTGCCACCGGAGTGGGCTTAAGTACCTGAGCCATGGATTTCAGACCCAAGGTACAGTTGCCGCCGGAGCGGGCTTGAGTGCGACCGTTAGCGTCGACTTGTGCCACCGGAGTGGGCTTGAGTACCTGAGCCATGGATTTCAGACCCAAGGTACGATTGCCGCCGGAGCGGGCTTGTGCCACCGGAGTGGGCTTGAAGGTGCGACCGGAGTCGGCTTGTGCCACCGGAGTGGGCTTGAGTACCTGAGCCATGGATTTCAGACCCAAGGTACGAAGCGCGAGTACTTAGGGTACTTGGACCCATGGTACAGAGCATGAAGACCACGTGCAGCTAGGTTCCATCGTCGCTAGGACCCGCGGGCCGCTTACTGCTAGGTTCGATCGAAGCTTACACACGTAGTATGCCATCGAAGCAGGCGACGATGCGACCGGAGTCGACTTTAAGTTGCCGCACGGAGCGGACTTTAGAATGCGACTTTAGAAGTCGACTTTAGATTGCCGCGCGTAGCGGACTTTAGAGAACCGCCTCCTAGGGATAGCCCCCGAGTTGATGAAGTAGACTCGTGGCGACTTGATTGATATACCCCAAGAGTAGTCGGCAGAGTGTAGCTCCCGTGAAAACCCGCCGAGAAGCATACACACGTGAGTAGTCGGCAAGTAGTCCTACATGATGAGGAGAACAAGCCAAGAAAACAAGTAATCATTTAGATAAATGACTTAGGCCGTTCTTTGCTCGGGCGACTTGTTGATGAAGCCAAGGTGGTCAGCGATGGAGCCACGAGGGTTGTTGTCGAAGTTGACTAGTCAGAGTTGATTCCGGCTAGTCGGCCGGGGCGTGATCGCCGTTCTCGACTAGTTTGGAAAACTAGTCGAGATGAATGGTCGACGCGATGCGACCGAGGAAGATGACGTCGTGGCAGCATGCGGCGCACTCGAAGTAGAGCCAGTGTTGCCGCGAGGCAAGTAGTCACCACGCACGGCGTGGCCGGAGTAGAGCCGGCGTGGCCGCAAGACAAAGTCGCGGCGCACGAAGTGGTCGACGACGACCCCGGGCGAGGCGCAGTAGTCGACGACGAGCCCGCGCGAAGCGGAGTAGTCGACGACGAGCTCGCGCGAAGCGGAGGTAGTCGACGACGAGCGGCGCGACAAGCCGCGTGACGAGCCGCGCGACGTGCCGAAGCACCCGGGACGCGCGACGAAGGCGAAGTAGTCGACGACGAGCGGCGCGACAAGCCGCGTGACGAGCCGCGCGACGTGCCGAGGCACCCGGACGCGCGGCGAAGACGAAGTAGTCGACGACGAGTAGTCGACGACGAGCGGCGCAACAAGCCGCGGGACGAGCCGCGCGACGTGCCGAGGCACCGGACGCGCGGCGGAGACGAAGTAGTCGACGACGAGTAGTCGACGACGAGTAGTCGATGACGAGCGGCGCAACAAGCCGCGGGACGAGCCGCGCGACGTGCCGAGGCACCCCGACGCGCGGCGGAGACGAAGTAGTCGACGACGAGCGGCGCAACAAGCCGCGGGGCGAGCCGCGCGACGTGCCGAGGCACCGGGACGCGCGGCGGAGACGAAGTAGTCGACGACGAGCGGCGCAACAAGCCGCGGACGAGCCGCGCGCGACGTGCCGAGGCACCCGCACGCGCGCGCGAGACGAAGTAGTCGACGACGAGCGGCGCAACAAGCCGCGGGGCGAGCCGCGCGCGGCGTGCCGAGGCACCCCGGGCGCGGCGGAGACGAAGTAGTCGACGACGAGTAGTCGACGACGAGCGGCGCGACAAGCCGCGTGACGAGCCGCGCGACGTGCCGAAGCACCCGGACGCGACGAAGGCGAAGTAGTCGACGACGAGCGGCGCGACAAGCCGGGGACGAGCCGCGCGACGTGCCGAGGCACCCGGGACGCGCGGTGGAGACGAAGTAGTCGACGACGAGCGGCGCAACAAGCCGTGGGGCGAGCCGCGCGACATGCCGAGGCACCCGGACGCGCGGCGGAGACGAAGTAGTCGACGACGAGTAGTCGACGACGAGCGGCGCGACAAGCCGCGTGACGAGCCGCGCGACGTGCCGAGGCACCGGACGCGCGGGCGAGAGCGGAGTAGTCGACGACGAGTGGTCGACGACGAGCGCGCGCGACAAGCCGCGGACGAGCCGCGCGGCGTGCCGAGGCACCCCGACGCGCGCGCGGAGACGAAGTAGTCGACGACGAGTCGTCGACGACGAGCGGCGCGACAAGCCGCGTGACGAGCCGCCGCGACGTGCCGAGGCACCGACGCGCGCGGAGACGAAGTAGTCGACGACGAGTAGTCGACGACGAGCGGCGCGACAAGCCGCGTGACGAGCCGCGCGACGTGCCGAAGCACCCGACGCGCGACGAAGGCGAAGTAGTCGACGACGAGCGGCGCGACAAGCCGCGGAGCGAGCCGCGCGACGTGCCGAGGCACCGGACGCGCGGTGGAGACGGAGTAGTCGACGACGAGCGGCGCAACAAGCCGTGGGACGAGCCGCGCGACATGCCGAGGCACCCGGACGCGCGGCGGAGACGAAGTAGTCGACGACGAGTAGTCGACGACGAGCGGCGCGACAAGCCGCGTGACGAGCCGCGCGGACGTGCCGAGGCACCGGACGCGCGCGCGGAGACGAAGTAGTCGACGACGAGTGGTCGACGACGAGCGGCGCGACAAGCCGCGGGGCGAGCCGCGCGGCGTGCCGAGGCACCGGACGCGCGGCGGAGACGAAGTAGTCGACGACGAGTCGTCGACGACGAGCGGCGCGACAAGCCGCGTGACGAGCCGCGCGACGTGCCGAGGCACCCCGACGCGCGGCGGAGACGAAGTAGTCGACGACGAGTAGTCGACGACGAGCGGCGCGACAAGCCGCGTGACGAGCCGCGCGACGTGCCGAGGCACCCCGACGCGCGGCGCGCGCGAGCAGTCGACGACGAGCGCGCGCGACAAGCCGCGTGACGAGCCGCGCGACGTGCCGAGGCACCCGGACGCGCGCGCGGAGACGAAGTAGTCGACGACGAGTAGTCGACGACGAGCGCGCGCGACAAGACGCGTGACGAGCCGCTCGACGTGCCGAGGCACCCCGACGCGCGCGGGAGATGAAGTAGTCGACGACGAGCTTGCGCGAGGCGGAGTAGTCGACGAGCGAGCGCGCGACAAGCCGCGTGGACGAGCCGCGCGACGTGCCGAGGCACCCCGACGCGCGGCGGAGACAAAGTAGTCGACGACGACGAGCTGCGCGAGGCGGGAGTAGTCGACGACGAGTGGCGCGACGAGCCGCATGACGAGCCGCGCGACGTGCCGAGGCACCCGGACGCGCGGCGAAGCCAAAGTAGTCGACGACGACGAGCCGCCGCGAGGCGGAGTAGTCGACAACGAGCGGCGCAACGAGCCGCGTGACGAGCCGCGCGACGTGCCGAAGCAACCGGAAGCGCGGCGTAGCCAAAGTAGTCGACGACGACGAGCCTGCACGAGGCCGAGTAGTCGACGACGAGCGGCGCGACGAGCCGCGTGACGAGCCGTGCGATGTGCCGAAGCAACCAGAAGCGCGGCGTAGGAAAATTTATTCCGCTTTGACAGAAGCAAGGCGACTTTCTTCAATGGATCTCGGCGAGTCAACGAGTAGATTGATCTTGTTGACGAGTGTCCTTCGAATTCGCCCGGTGGTGATGATGACCCCTACCCGGCGCGCCCGGTATCGGTGTTTTAGACCGGCAAACCTACCAAGGGGGTACCCGAGGTAGTAGATTGTGCGGTGAGGATCGTGATCGGGAGACCGAGAACTCGAAGGTATGCGCAAGGACACGAGACACAAGATTTATACGAGGTTCGGGCCGCCAAGGTGGCGAACCCTACGTCTCGTTTGGGGGATCAAGTATGGCGCCTGCGCTTGGTGTTGGGTTGTCCCCGGAGGGATTGGGGATGTCCGGCTAGGTACCCGGCCCTCCTTTATATAGTCCAGGGAGCGGGTTCCTAGTCGGTTACAAGGCGAGAGTCCTAGTAGGATTACATGGAGCGAGTCCTAGTAGGAGTACGGGGGAATTCTACTAGGAGTCCGTTTTCTACTATTCTTCCTTCCTTGCATGAGTACCGGGGTGTATGCCCGACAGCGAGCCCCAACTATCCTGTCCAACCCTGATCCCGCTCGGTGAGGGCAGTAAATGTACATCCATGAGGCCGCATCACCCGTCGCGTCGGGGAAGAGAATGCAACCAAACAGGTGAATAATCCATGCCCCGCAATAGTACACAACCGTCTCCAAGTCCGCATTTGCTGGGCAGTGTCCGAAAGCTTGACGTAGCCAAGTGATTTGCACCCCACTCGTACGAGACCCTTCCTCGGCCAGGAGGTAGGTCGCGCCCAAGGAAGGCTCCGTACTCGGTCTCTCCAACCATCGGACCTACAAGGCCCCGTCACAGCCATCCCTGTCCCAGCAAGCCAAGTATCTTCTGGCAATCCTCAAGTGTAACTGTCATCTCCCCAAACGGTAGATGAAACGTGTGTGTCTCGTGTCGCCATCCGCAAGATTGGGAAAGTAGAGTTAGTCGAGTGTTATGGAAAAGGAATTAACGTTATTTAAAGAAGTGTGACATGCGGTGATAAATATGTACCTATCAATCGGTGCGGAGAGCCGGCGGGTTTAACTTAGGCAAACCACGTCGAACCGAGTAAGAGATCACATCCGGGCCTGCTCTCTCGAAGGAGGGGAGTGTAACGCTCGTCGTCTTGCATCTCCAAGAACCCATGGTGGGTTCTAGGACGAAGGACGGGAGGGACTCGTGTAACGATTACAAATTAGAATAGAGTAATTTCATCATACGTACAACATGTGGAAATAGAAACTAATTAAAAAAACGACCCATACCGCCCCTCCGCCACTAGACGTCCTCGGTGGTGCCGGTCGTACACCCGATCCAAACAGAGATGAAACCGCGCCATCCCGCAAAAAAAATTGAAATGAACATGAGTACCGAATGAAAATAATACAAAATTTGAAACGAACATCAAAGTAGAGCCGTGCAAAGAAAACTTTGTGAATTTAATGTAATTGCACCGGGCAATTCGCCAACGACAAGTGCGTGAATTGTGGCCCAATCTACCACACTTCCCGCATTCATATAGCTCGGGGTCGGTAAGAAAAGGAGTTGCTCTCCCCCTCCTAGATCTTCCGAAACCCGATCCATGACCATCTTGTGTCTCGACCTCTTCCTTGAGCCGCGCTTCTGCCATTTATAATCTTCATCAGCAATGTACCTAGGACCGTCATATGGAGGCCACTCTCCAGAATCACGAAATGGCACAAATCTAGGACTCCAAGTACGAATTAGGTTCTCAACACTAAACTCAGGAGGTATCAAGCTCTGCCAACTAAAGTTGCGATGGTTGCACGCTGCCACCATATGAGAACATGGAAAGTGGTATTGCCTTGGTCCACCACAAGTGCATGAAAAATCCTCGATGACCACAACATGTCGCCTCGACTCTCGGACCTCACCATCTGACGTTGTGCCACCCCTTTGTACTACCTCGTAGGAACCTCGTTCATGATCGAAACATGTAACTTCATGTGTGTTTGCTCTTTCTACTGCTTTTTCGATATGGTCTCTAGACTTCCAACCCCATCTATGTCCAGCACTCTGCTCCGCCAGTGCGGCTTTATGTCTAGCATTGAAAAACTCATTAAGCTTGTAGAAGCTGAAGATTACAATAGCATTCACGGGCATAGCACGTATCCCCAACAACAACTTATTGAATGACTCAGCCATGTTGCTGCATTGAAACTCGTACCTCCAACCACCCTTATCATGAGCCCTAGTCCATTTGTGCACATCTTTCATCAATCCGGACAACCACTTGTCTACCTTCTCGCATTTGATGCTTTTTGTTCGACTTTTTCCAAAATCTCAAGAAAGTGCTTATCCTCAAGTTGCCGGCATGCTATCATAAAGCGATCAAAATTATCCTTAACACCATCCTTTCGAAGTAGATTCTCTGCAAGGTGGCGATTACACCACCGATGGTGTATAGGTGGATATCCCTCCATCTCGCTCACGCACGGCATTAAGTATGCCCCCGTGCCTATCAGATATGACACCCACCTCCCTACCAGGCCCAACCACATGTATCCGGACAAGCCTCAAGAACCACCCCCAGCTGTCATTGTTCTCCTTTTCAACAAGAGCAAAAGCCAAAGGAACCAACATATTGTTTGCATCACATGATATGGCTATAAGCAGTGTGCCTAGGTACTTGCCTGTAAGAAATGTGCCGTCGATCGAAAACACTGGACGACAATACTTAAATGCCTCGACACACTGAGGGAAGCACCAAAATGCACGAAAGAAAATTTGTCTTCCACCCTTAGTCTTGTTTGGATTTGCCATGTACTCATAATGCATGCCGGGATTAACCGCTTTGATTGCATTCAAAACTTCGTGCAACTTCTCATACGCGGTCTCCCAATCCCCATAAATCATTTTCCATGCCGCCTCGCTTCGCCCTCCAAGCCTTACCATAGGTAATCCGATAACCATCATAAATGCTTAACCGTGCTAATAATTGTCGACACCTTCATATTGGGTTGTCCCTTCAAGATCTCCAACATGCGCTTGGCAATCGGTGTGGAGGTTAACGGCGGTGCCTTCTTCTAAGTTCAAGTTCAACACATGTGTGTGGGCCAACAACCTTTGTGATCTTCCACTTACCGGTGTGCTTTTGCTTCCTTCTACAAACCCTCCAATTACAACCTTCCTTGTCACACACAATCGTGTATCGCCGCTCTGCATACGAATGTAAGACCTTGTATGGCCTCTTTCGTATCACTGCATAATGCTGCAACCACCTCTTCAAAGCAGGAAGGTCATTGAAAACTATGCCTTTCTCAATAACCATGCCGTGACTGGCCTCAGGAGCATCTAGAAGGTCAGCATCCCGCCCTTCTGCAATTGCCATACCAAATAATTCAAGATTGCTAAATTCGTGTACCCTAATGTCAACACCGGGGGAGAACACGCCTCATGAGCTCAACATCACTCTCTCGTAAGCTCTCGAACTGGGCGGTCATCATCTGAATCACTGGCCCTAGCAATGTCATAAGGCTCCTCCTCATTCATGTAATAAGGCTCATCATCATCCATGTCATGAGCCTCCTCTGCATTCATAGCTTGGGGTTCAACTTCGACACTATTCGAAGCGCGAAATCCATCATCAAGATGCTCACTTGGGGGAATGGGAGGTGCACGTGCTTTTTCAGCAACATTTCCTACAACACATGGCAAACCACAAAATATAAATACTCAATGAGAGTAATGATTGGTGAGAAAACCCTAAGATTCGAAGAAATTTGAGCTCCCAATACTTACTTGGATAGTTCTGTGTCAAAGGAATCTCTTCGGGCGGAGCAGCCCCACCATCATGTCCCGTGCCTGAGAAATATTCACCTCTTTTGGTGCTGATTCAGCATCAACCAAACTTCGCACAGTCTCATTACCAACACGAGAGACAGTGCGTGGCAGTTTGGTGTGAGCATTAAGCAATGGGCGCACTACCACATCCAAACATTGCAAGCTGGCTCTTCGGTCCGATCTCACATAATTATCCCATTGATTCTCGGACCCAATTGGGATGAGGCGCCTCGATTATTAGGTGGAGCACCTAAGTGAATTACACCCTCCACTACAATGTCAACATCACGTCTAGGACAATGTAACTCCTCACGAGCCCTTGAAATCACCTCATTCAAACTTGGTCTATCATCGAATAGCACAGGCACACATTGCATCTCAAGAAACTCAACATTTCCATAACGGTCTCTTTCCACACTACCTACATGATATATGGTCACTAGGTTGTCCATCTATAATTGCAACCAAAAATTCACAAAAGTAAGTTGGAAGTAAATTTCTTTTGTCCGTGACTAATTACCCTAAGCCTATAAATACATATATCTCTAATTCTACAATTGTATCTATCTATGTCTATATAGACAACTTATATCCATAAGTAATTTTTCTATTTCCTAAGTCTATGAACAACTTATATGTCTAAGTAATTTTTCTATTTCCTAAGTCCATGAATTATGTAACTAGGTTAAATATCTAAATACAAATGGAAATATTAAGATTTTAGTGTTTACCTTGCTATTGGAGGAGAGGAACGAGAGAAACCGCGCCGCGGAGGGGCTGCGCCCGAGCCCCTACCCCCGCGAGGCGCCGCGCGCCGGGCCCGCGCCGGCGCGGCCGAGCGCCGGGGAGCGGCGGCGGGGGCGGGGCGCCCTCGGGGAGCGGGGGCGGCGCGCCTCGGGGAGAGGTGGCCGGGGGCGGGGCGGGGAGGCGCGGGGGCGGGGTGCGGCCGCGCGGCCGGCCACGGGGCCGCCGCGGCGAGCCGGACCGGGGGCCAAGGCGGGCGGCGGGGGCGGGGCGCGGCGCGGCCGGCGCGGGCGGAGCCGGCCGGCGGCGCGGCGGGTCGGTGGGTGGGGCGGGCGGCGGGGCGGCGGGCGGCGGGGGCGGTGGGTGGGGCGGCGCGGCGGGGGAGGCGGGCGGCCACGGGGGCGCCGACGGCCCGAGCTCGGGGCAAAAGTTTCGAATGGTGGGAACGCCGGGATGGGAGAAAGGGGTGGGCCCGGGTGGAAAGAGGCTCGGCGCCACGGATCGGGCGCCGAGCACGGCGCCACGTCCGCCGCCACGTCGTGCCACGCGGGCGGCGCGCAGCCTCCCACCTAGGCGCCGTGATCCGTGGCGCCGAGACGTCCTAAGCTCGGCGCCGCCGTCCATGGCGCCGAGGGCTGAAGGTACATTTTTTGAAATCTTTACGGGAGGGGCGCATTTGTGAGATTCTTTCGCAAAAAGGGCAAAAAAAAAAACCAAAAAAAAAAAAGTCGGGCGGGGGCAGCGCGTGGGGGTGATTTCAGCGCGGACGGGCGCACACAGGGCTACAGTGCCCCCCGGCGTGAGCGGAGTTTTCTGCTGCCCTGCGAGGCTGCGAGCCTGCGACTGCGAGCACACAAAAGCATCTGATGATTGGTGACAACCCAAGGCAGGAAATTCAAGTGCCCCTCAGGCCTCAGCACGTTTAGAGACCAGAGCAGCAGCCCGTTTCTCAAACAGGGTGTGTATCGTCGTCGGACGGCCCGGCATGTTGGGCGCTGTTCCCTTCGCTTATAAGCCACCAACCAAGATTACTTTTCTCTCACAACAAACCAAATCATCAAGAACTAGGTCGGCCAGATTATTCTCTGCAGAACAAACAAAGACTACCATCGGCCATCAGCCACCAGCCAAACGAACAGTACTGTTGGTTTAGGCGGTGGTGGTGCTGATTTGCACTCGCTCGCTTGCTTTATCGGCCACCGCCATTTAGCGATTTTCTCTCGGAAACCAAACCCACCAATACTCTTCTCTCGAACAAACCAAGACTACCATCATCCACCGCCCAACCGATCAGTTGTTGTTCCGAAAGAAAATTGCTGCCGACTAGTTGTTGGTCACTGCTGTTTGTTACAGAGAAAAATCTTCGACGATACGATAAGCCAGACGAACATGGCGTAAGATGTTCCCGGCTTCCGGCATGTGCCTCTGTGATTAGTGTACAACCTTGTTTTAGTTCGGTGGAATATACGCAATGTCACATCAAATATTCTGATACGTACTAATTAGGATGACTAATTAGTACTCCCTTCGTATGAGTATTAGATGATGTTTAGGATAGCGACACGGTCTGCAAAGTGCAAGTTGGACTTCTCTTTTCTATAAAAATATTTATTAGACAATCATATATGTATATTAATATGAAAATATTTTTCAAAACAAATCTATTGATAGAATTTTCACACTTTCAAACTCAAAACTTAAAGGTTATCCATGATTTATATTCCTAATATTTAACAGAAATCTTGTCCAAAATGTCATCTAATTGCAATTGCAATACGGATGGAGTATCTGATTATAAAATCAATTACACATATAGACTGTAATTCGCGAGGCGGATCTATTAGCATTAATTAAGCTATTTGAAGAAGGTGTATATATTGTCTAATCATAATGTAATAAGACTAAATAGATCCGTCTCGTGATTTACCCGATATTATGAAATGGTCCAAACATTCGACGATCTGAACAAGATCCAAGATGTGAAGGGACTGATCTGCACCATTCATTGAGGGTGTGCTCGACCTTTAATTCCTCTTGACAATTTTCTCTACGGGCCTGATGCTTCATGTACAAGTTTGCCAAAACAGCAGTGCGGCGCGTCAAAATGGCAGGTGAGTGGCGTCTTTTCGGATACATATGATTGTTCCTGGGACAATTTCGCGGTAGCCAGTTGGTGAGGGGGGCTATCAATTTGCCACTAATTCAGATTTCAGAACAGTGACATGGAGTTTAATCGAGTCGTTGGACTGGCCCCTCCGCAATCGTGTACTCATCACAGCAAGGTCCTGCACTCATCCACGCTCCAGCTGAAGCTATTTCTAAGAACGGCAACATGGAAAAGAACCCAGGAAAGGCTTTCAGGTACAATCCATCAAGAACAACAAGGCCTCCGTCCGAGTGGTGTTGCCTGGAATGGGAAGAGGTGACCGCACCAAGAAAAAACTACCGGATCTGGAATCATTTTTTTTAGGGGAAAAAAAACTACTGGCAGCATTTTACGGTTAACCATACGCGGCGGGCGAGTGTCACGGTCACTGATGTGTGCACGCACGTTCACACAAATTGCAAGCGGACAAGCGCACGCAAGTTACGAATGCAACAGCGACGGACGCCGCCGCGAGGGCCCCCGGCGACGGCGAGAAGGCCTGGAATTTGGACACGATGCTGTACGCTCGCCTCAGCAGGTCAAAGCGAAACGTGATGCACGAACTACTACGTACGACGCACCCATCATTCATCCCCGAGTTCCATGTTCTTCGGTTTGAACGTGCTGCACTCGACGACTGTACGCTGAAATTGACTGCCTGGCGGTGCACGAGCGAACCAAACCGCCGTTCACATGGATTTTGGGAACCCAAAAAAAAACGAAGACCACCTCCGGGAAACGAAAAAGAAACTTTCCCGTTCCTTTTTTGGCCGGCCAGACCATGGCACGATGCATCTCGGCCATCGGATCCAGGCACACTAGAAATTTTCAAGCCTGAACTATCAGCCAAATAGTCAATGCCTGTATACTAAAAAAAAAGTTTGTAGAGGAGAGTGATGGGCCAAAAAGGCTACGATCAGAGCTACACAAGATTGTTTACGCAGTACGTGATTTACGTAGCACATGTGCGTCGTTGAGTACTTTCCAAGACACACCGTGTAATTTTTCGCTTTAACTAATGGTGATGCCGCAGCGCTAAACAAACTCCGAATCTTTCCCTGTCGACGATAAGAGCAATTCAATTCCGGTCAATTCCGGTAGAGACCTGCAAATTAAGACCTCCAAAATGTATCTGCAGGCCCAACCTAACAAAAATAGAGGTCTAGTTTTAGCACTGAACTTCAGCGGAGACCTCTATTTCAACCCTCTATTTTGTGGACCCCGTCTGAGAGAGAGAAGGGGGCGTCGTCCGTCTTCGTGTCCGCAGGTGGCCTGCACGCCGTTGCCGACCCCCGTCGCGCGGTGGCCGTACGGGCCGATTCCCCCCCCAGCGGCCGCAACGTCTTCCTCTACACCGCAGAGCAGGCGCGGGCGTTCCTCGACACCGTAGAGCGGCGGGTTCATTTGTTTCTTCGAGCTCTTCATCTCGGGTGACGGCTTCATGCGGTTGGCTGCAGCTCGACGACAGGAGTCGGGGGCGCCGACGCGGATGGCTGCCGGTGGCGGCCTTGCTCGATTGCTCCGCTTCACCCGGGGGGAGCTCGGCGAGTCGGCCATGGGGGAGACGCTCACGTGCAAGACCATCCGGAGGCCCCCGCGCCCCGTGCCGGCGGAGGTGACGCCCCCGCACCAACGGCCTCCACACCATCGTCAAGTGCCCTTCACCCTGGCGGCTCGGCGTCGGTGCCCTTGCAAAACAAGCTCAGGTGGTCCACCTCCACCACCAGCCAGTTGCAGCACAGCTACCAGGCCCTGGTCGGCCATGTCGCCGGGCACAGGAGCAGGCAGAGGGAAGCCGAGGTGGCGGCCGCAACCGTCGGGACGATGCGGCGGCTCGCGCGAGGACGGCGACGCCAACGGCCGTCACCGCGCGCACGCCGAGGCGGAGCTCGCCCGCCATGACCCCTCCCTCCGCTTCTCCTCGCCTTTCTCCGCGGCATCCGGGCCGCAGGCCCGCGCCGACGGCGTGGAGACGATGAGCTCACACCGAATCTTGGGGACGCGACGGCGGGCGCAGGGCTCCGGTCCGAATGACGGGATTCGGGACGCTGTGGCACCGGAGTCGACAAGCTTGTGCTCGTGCTCCCGCTCGCGCCGTCAGCTCACGCCGCAGTGCTGGACTAGGCGGTGGAGTTCGCGGCCTCCTTCGGGACGCAGGAGCTTTACCTGTTGCTCGCCAACGGCGAGCACCCCCCGCACTTGTCGCGCCCGCCTCTTCCTCTTCCCCCTCGATCCGCATCCGGCTATGAGTGGGCGGCGGTGCCGAGGTGGGTGGCGGTGGCGAGAGAGACAGGGAGGAGGGGACCTGCGCCACACGGGGCCGGGCGGCGACGGGGCACGCCCATGCCGCGCCGCGCCGGTCCTTCTTCGTACGCACGGCGGTCGGGGGGGGGGGGGGGGCTGCGTCGGGAGAGAGACAAGGGACTTGAGGGAATAAAAAAATAAAATTGGTGGGGTCCACTATTTGGAGGGGGAGTAGAGGGCGTTCAAGAATGGAGGATTGGAGGGGGAATTTGGAGGGGCCTCAAACATGGAGGGTCATTTAGAAGCCCTGTTGAAGTTGTTTTTTTTCATGGAGCCTTCAAATTTTGGAGTAGAGACCCATATGGAGATTCCACTAGAGTTGCTCTAAGCAAACCAAACGCGCAAGCAAATTCAGACACTTAAATATAAGCAGATGCTGACAAGAGCTTGTAGTACCAAACAGACAAAAAAAGCAAGCCCTTCCGCAGCAGCTTCGTGAGAACGCCAGGTGGGCCACGGCACCGCCTAGTCCCACAAGTCAGCGTCGTCGGACGGTGCCAACGACGGCGCGCTGACGGAGTAGGCAAGACAGCAACAGGTTAAGATAAGTGGTTATGATAAGCTAACCGGCCGGCCTGCCCCAACAACACTTCTTGCAAAGCGGTTAAGTGAGCTACTAACCTCTGATAAAGAAATCCGGCCGCGGAGGAGACCCGACCCATGCGCTGGCTGCGTTGGTCAATGGTTGTCATGATGGCCAAGGCACGGAACGGAGGTGCCCCCATGCCGGCCCGGCCGGCCGGCTTGCTTGCTTTTTGGTAGTATCTGCCACCGCCGCGCGTCATCTCAGATCAATCAGCTTCGCGGCGTGGCAGCGCCCAGGCCTGTAGTATGCGTTTTTTTTCCTCCCCAAATGCTACGCGAGCTGTAGCCTTTTTTTTTTCAAATCGCAGGTCACTCACGTTGGATCCGATTTGTTTTCTTTTCCTCGAGCTGCGAACTTGCCAAGCGTGGAGACGCCACCGTGATTCACAATTTGGGTTGGCTCACTTGCCACGGCGAGAGCAGCAGCTTTCCTACTGAAAGATCGTTAAGAGCTTTCATGAAAAGCCGGGCATGTATACGACTTTGGTCGAGAAAAGCTTTTGATAAAACCTTCATTTTGTGCTACTACTACGTTCTTGCACGTAGTACATGCTCATTATTGCTCGTCGACGTCGAGTTGGTTTGGATCGCGAGTCTAGCTACATACGGTTATACGAAGTACAGCACCGAGCGATCTTCACACGGTATATCTGCAAAAGCGAGTGACACTACGACATGGAGCAAAAAAGATTGGACATTAGCCTGCTCAGTGCAACATACTAATAAAAAAAAAGTCGTAGCTTTCACAGGTCGCTTTCTGCTTTGCTCGTCACTTCTTTCATTTCTAATACAGAGCGCGTACAACACTGAAAGCCCTTGAAAGGATCAGCGAAAGTTGTTAAAGGAAAAACTGAAGGCTTACCTTTGCTTGCTGGAGAAAGTTACTCTGCAACTGAGCCGCAGCTCTTTTGGAATCGGGCAACACCATAGGAACAAAAAAAAAATGCAAACAATGGTCAACCGGGCATCCAAGCAGATCAACGCCGTGCAAAGATGCCGTTTAGCCAGCGACCGAGACAAATTGTGATATTGATCAGAGGGGGGTCCTGTTGAAACCGAAAACTCGTGGGAAACGAGACAAAACAACCGTCCTTTTTGGATGGCGATGTCCAGGGACCTCTCTCGTGCTCGTGCTCCGGAGTAGTAGTAGACTAGTACTCCGTAGGTTGCACTGCAGGGAGGGAGCCAGGGATCCGGATAAACTCGCGCGTGCATCCGTGGATGGGTGGGGTGGGTATCCGGCGAATGTAAGCAACAGACGTCTCGGCTGGTCCCGATAATTGCTGGCGCCTTGGTCCACCATCGCCGATCGGTCTCCCGGAGATGCACGAGAAGTTGCTTACATTCTCTCTGAAGGGTGCACGTGCAGTGCCCCTACATTTCTGATCAGATGACATCGAGCTTTTGAGTTGTTAGTTTTTCAAACTCAAAAGCTAAAATTGAAATTTCCCATCCTTCATGTAAACTCTGGATTTCTGAACTTTCAGTTTTCTGAAACTTGCACGACAAATTAGCTGAAAGAGGCGTAGGATCAAACAAACAGGACCGTAATATTAGATTAGAATGGTTGACTTGCCAAACCTAAACCAAACGCAAACATATTCTCAGGTTTCGGAATATTGATTGATGGCCTTTCACCAAAATGCACGACCGCACATGGGAACACACTTGCGCACTGCTCGACACGGCCATCACCACCAAAGTAAGATCTTTTCTCTCACAACAAACCAATGCACCAAAGAACTACCAAGAAGATCTTTCTTTCTCTCACAACAAAACCAAGACTACCATCACCACCAGCCAACCGAACAGGCTGCTGAAGGGGAAGCTGCTTTTTATCAGCTGACTGGTACATCAAAGTTCAACGGAAGCTCCAGAGTTCCATTACAAGCAACGCAATCAAAGGCGAGAGAGTGACAGCCGCTTGATCACTCTCTGCTGCAAACAGTGGTGTTCTCCCGGAACTTTCTTTTTCCGCCTGCCCGAAAAACAACAACCCTCCTCTCCGAAAAGAAAAATGGCGAAAATCCCCCCGAAGGAATATTAGACCGCGCGCTACACGACAAGGCGCCTGCCGGGCCGGGCGCCCCGCTTGACTCCACTAGCGAGATGCCCATCCCGTCCGCCGCCTGCGCCCACGTGTACGGCGGCGATCACTCCACGCCACCCCTCACCGCCCCGGTGAGCTCACCACCAACCACTTAATGCCGCCGCTCTGGGCTTGCGGCTTGCCCCCCTTCTTTTTTAGCGGCTTGTGCGACTGCTTCTCCTCCCTCTTCCTCTCTCTCTCTCTCGCTCGCCCGCTCTTGTCAGCCGCCGTCCTGAGCTAGCTTCCCACACAAGCAGACCGAAACACCCGGCGACCGGTGGTTTCCGCCGCGGCCGCGCGTTTTATGCTCGCCGCGGCTCGGCTCGTGGGCTGTTGTAGTGGGCTGCTCTCGGCCGGGGACCTTTCTGCGAAAGCGAAGATCCCTGTATGGAGGCGGAGGCGACGCCCACGACGGCCGTGTCGTCTTCCGGCGGGGCCGCGGCGCTGCCGCCGCCCGGCCCGCCCGCGAAGAAGAAGCGTGCCCTCCCCGGCATGCCAGGTGACTGATTTTTTGGCTCTCCTTTTTGTTTACTCGTCGTTTAGTGGTCCGAGGTGCCGTGCGTGCCGGCTACTAGCTCTCTTTGTCGTGATCGATGGCGACGGCGCCGTGGCTGATGGTGGTGGTGGCGGTGGCGGTGGTGCAGATCCTGACGCGGAGGTGATCGCGCTGTCGCCCAAGACGCTGCTGGCGACGAACCGGTTCGTGTGCGAGATCTGCAACAAGGGGTTCCAGCGGGACCAGAACCTGCAGCTCCACCGCCGGGGCCACAACCTGCCGTGGAAGCTCCGGCAGCGGAGCGGCAAGGAGGTCCGGAAGCGGGTGTACGTGTGCCCGGAGCCCAGCTGCGTGCACCACGACCCGTCGCGCGCCCTCGGCGACCTCACCGGCATCAAGAAGCACTTCTGCCGCAAGCACGGCGAGAAGAAGTGGAAGTGCGACAAGTGCTCCAAGAAGTACGCCGTGCAGTCCGACTGGAAGGCGCACGTCAAGACCTGCGGCTCCCGGGAGTACCGCTGCGACTGCGGCACCCTCTTCTCCAGGTCCGTCCGCCGGCCGCGAATTGCTGCTCTACACTCCGGTCCCCCTCCCTCCTCATCAATTGCTTCCTCCTCCACCCACCCAATCCCAATTCCGTTGACTGACTTGTGCTTGGCCGTGCGCACGTTGCACTTGCAGGAGGGACAGCTTCATCACGCACCGCGCCTTCTGCGACGCGCTGGCGGAGGAGAGCGCCAAGGCGCGCGCGGAGGCGCCTCCACCCGAGAAGAACGGGGGCTCGGCGGCCGTCGGTCCGCCGCCGGCTCCACCGCCAACACAGGCCTCGGTACCTGCCGCCCCGGCGCCCCTGAGGCAGCAGCCGCCCCCGCCGCCACCTGCGCCTGCGCCGCCTCATCGCCCGGAGCAACGTAATGGTCAATTGCTTATCATCTTCTAGCCGTGTGCTTGCTATTGTGGTCAAACTCGATAGTACTTGGAGCAGTACACCTTCGACTTCGATGCATGTTTGGGATTGGAATGTCATGCATGGTGTTTGCAAGTTTGTGAGGGAGGAGGTCTCTGTGATGGTTTCTGTCAGGATCTGGGAGGGCTAAAAAAAATTCAGCCTTGTCCCGGAGCTGGGGTGAAGGACTGTGTTCTTGCACGCGTCTCGGAACCCCATTACACCATTTCGCACATGCTCCCCCCACGACGCCATAACTTCACACGAGTGAAATCTTGGGAGTGCGGGGGCTAGATTGTTCTTGGTTTCTTTCGGGGATCATGCAAAGTGCGCCTTTCTGAACTTCTCGGAACATTGAATCCGATGATTAAAAAAGTGCGCCCACGAACACATGGAAAAAGATCCCATCATGGCGCTCGTCGCTTTTCTGCATCTGTCTTTATTGCTCGAGCTTTTAGCGCTTTTTTTACACTAATCAATCTGGTCTGAATCGGATCCTTTCTCCTGATTTGCTAATCCCTCGCTGCAATGCATGCAGAGCCGGAGACCAACACGACTGAGCCCGTTCAGTTCGCGCCGCCGCCGCCACTGCCGCCGATGGCGCCCGTGCCGGCGCTCTCGCAGACATCGGCTGCCGCCGCCAATGTCAGCGCCAGCAGCAGCAGCAGCGTCGCGGGGACATCACAAAGCTTGATCGGCGGCATGTTCGCACCGTCGTCAATGGCCCCAGCGCCGCAGTTTGCCGACCTCGGCGGCGGGGTTAGCCGCCCGGAGCGCGCCCTGCCGGCCAAGCCCCCGTCGTTGTGCCTCGCCACGGATGCGTCGTCTTCAATCTTCTCGGCACCAGCCGCCGGCGACCGCCAACAGTTCGCGCCGCCGCCTCCGCCGTCCCCGCACATGTCCGCCACCGCGCTGCTCCAGAAGGCGGCGCAAATGGGCGCCACCTCGTCAAGCTCCTCGTTCCTCCGCGGTCTCGGCCTGGACGTCTCCTCGTCGTCGCCGGGAGCCTCGTCGTCAGGCCAGCAGCACCACTACGAGGCCATGCAAGCGTCACTACCGGACACCTCAATGCAGCAATGGCCGCAGCGGATGGAGCCAGAGCCCTCGCCGATGCTGTCTCCAGGGCTCGGCCTCGGGTTGCCATACGACTCCACCGGCGCTCCGGTGTGCCTGCCGGATCTCATGATGGGCCCGTCGTCGCTGTTCAGCGGCAAGCCAGCTACCCTGGACTTCCTGGGGCTTGGCATGAGCCCGACCGGCGCGTCGGCAAGCAGAGGGTTCTCCGCTTTCATGCAGCCCATGGGCGGCGCCGTCGGGATGGCCGGGACCGGCGCCGGCGCCGGCGCCGCGGAGACGTTCGTCGCCGGCCGTGGCCCCCAGGCCACGCCGTGGGAGAGGAATCCGAGCACCTCGCCCATCCTGTAACCACACTAGCCAGCTAAAGCAAGGATCGTCAGAGGAAAACAGTAGATCAGGTTCGATTAGCAGCTACTAGAGCTCTTTCCGCTGTCTGTTCTTGCTGTTCTTTTGTTTCTTTTAGCTCTGGTACGAAGTTGCAACTTGCAAGCAAGCTGAAAGGCTTGTCTTGGTCTCAGTTCTTTCTGCTACTCTCGCCCACCCCGTCTCGATGCCGTTGTCTCTTCCCGATCGCCGCATGCTCCTGTCATCTAGCTCTTGGCACTGGGACAACGCAAAAGTTGATCCCGAAATTAAATGAAGAATTGGTGCAAGCTGGGACACGATTCCGCCGCAGCAGGTGATGATGATGAACATTCAGGGGACCCTGAATGGGTTTGAAGTGTCCGTGTCATCAGACACTGGCGCCGTTCCTCCCGCACTGTTGACGCCTATCAATGCCGCCTCTGTGGCGCCAGGTACATGCATATGCGTCTCAAATAGCTGCTTTGAATAGATTATCCCGATGGTGTAGCGTTTTTTTTTTGCGCGGTGGTTGGCTCCGTGACTTAGGGCGTGTTTGATATGCCGGCTCTGGAAGGCCTGGCCAGCGAACCAGGCTCTGGCCAGCCAGAGCTCGGTCGGAACGGCCAGATGGCGCTTGTTTGATGTTGGGTATGGTTTGAGCCCCGGTGAAGCCTTTTTCTTGTTTGATTCGGAGTGTGGAGCCTGGCCCAAGGGCAACTAACTGCAACTACCAATGTGTGATTGTGTTTGATTCGGGCCGAGCTCAGTTCGTGCAACCTTGCATTTCATAGGAAGAGGAGAAGGTAGCAGTTGGTGGTTACATTACTAATTACGAAACAACATTACAAGGGGCCAAATAATTACGGAGAGGTGACATAAATGAACATAAGCAACCCTAAAATAATAATAAACTCGATAATTGCTATGAAGAGCGGTACAATTTACCACTACTAGGCAAATGCGGACCGATTTTAGGAACATCTACTTCAACGAAACAACAGGTTCACCTAAGTGAACTCTAGATAAGAAGCAATTGCCTCTTCTTTGCGGTTGAAGCTCTTGTAGCGACGGTTGTGGAAGGCAAGAACTGTTGATGACATGCTACCCAATTTTGATAAACCCCGCCCTTCCGACCTCTCGTACACTACATACCACGTCATTGCTCCTTCAAAACCAAAGCAACAAAGAGTTTAGAAGCATAATGGAGATAAAAATATTGCCTCAGATATAGGAGATCAATGGGTACATGTGAACCATGGAAACGTCAAATTCACATGGTCCATAGTTGAATACTTGGACCATGGATGAATTTGACGTTTTCATGGAATGCATGAAAAAAATAATCATAGATCATATCATCATAGGCTAAAAGATAGGAAAATGTGGCCTCAGGTAAATAAATCAGTAGCAAATGTTTCATGGCGGCCATGGAACCATGTGAGAGGTCCGGCCCGGTTGAGAAACATGGTGAACAGGATCATCATCGGCCCGACGGTGCAACGGGAACATGCAAAAGTGGCCTCGGACTACTTGAACTTGGAGCAAAAGTGAAACGAAGTTTCATGGCGGTCATTGAACCGGGGACACATCCATCCCAAGTTTGGAAACATGGGCATGGATGTCTCTCACGGTTTGATGAGAGACATGAGTAATATATAAGCTCCAGTCATCATAGGCCAAAAAAAATGAAAGAACAGAAAATATTTGCCTCAAATTTTATAACCCAGCCAAAAAGGTCAACAGATAACAAGCACAGATATAATCGAATCGGAAAACATGAACACAAATGAAACAGACGGTAGCTAAAAGATAGGAAAGCGTGGCCTCGGTAAATAAATGAGTAGCAAATGTTTCATGGCGGCCATGGAACCATGTGAGAGGTCCAGCCCCGGTTTGAGAAACATGGGCATGGACGTCTCGCATGGTTTGATGGATGTCATGATAGATAAATGGTGAACAAGGATCATCATCGGCCGACAAAGCAATATCATAGATCATATCATCATAGGAACATGCAAAAGTGGCCTCGGACTACTTCAACTTGGAGCAAAAGTGAAACGAGAACTTTCATGACAGTCATTGAGCCGGAGACACATCCATCCCAAGTTTGGAAACATGGGCATGGATGTGTCCCACGGTTTGATGAGAGACATGAGTAATATATAAGCTCCAGTCATCATAGGCCAAAAAAAATGAAAGAACAGAAAATATTTGCCTCAGATTATATGTTTTTCAATCATATGACATGGACTTGGAGCATAATGGCAACTGGTGGACAGTAGGAAACATAAGTATAAGAAGAAGAGTATGACACAGTTCTTGTCTACCATATCACCGGGGGACACATCGATCCCAAGTTTGGAAACATGGGAATCGATGTGTCCCACTGGTCGATGAGAGACAAGAGTAGGGATAACAAGCACGTAACCTTGTCAACCATGTGACCATGGGACACGTCGATCCCAAGTTTGGAAACATGGGAATCGACGTGTCACATGGTCGATGGGAGACAAGAGTAGGGATAACGGTAGACTACAAGAAATAACGGCATCAAGTTCCTCACAAGGCCATGTCATCATTTATGGGGTACATGGAATCATCATAGGCAAATTTTATAACCCAGCCAAAAAGGTTGACAGATAACAAGCACAGATATAACTGAATCAGGAAAACATGAACACAAATGAAACAGACAGTAGCAAAAATGACAAAAACAGAAAATGGCAGACAACAGCAACAAGGACAGAAGCATCAACACATTCAGTATCAGAGGAAGCCAACAGAGGCTCCAATTACATAGTTTTGCTCACATTGAGTGAGCCAAATGTAGTTTTCACTCACATAAAGTGAGCCAAAATGTAGTTTCTTTAGTTAGCCACAATCCCACTAACTAAACCAAAAGGTCAGCCCTCCACCATGCAAAGGTTATACGCAAAATATATATCACCATCTAGACAGTCTTTGGTCGCCCACTAACCATGTACGGATTCTAGCCAAAATATACATCGAAAAGAGAGAGGCTAGCACGGAACTACATGCGGTAGTTCTTGGCAAGATAGGTCCTCAACCATATGGCCCCGTGTGGGCTTGACATCCGCACAAAACCGAGGCAGTGGCCTTGTGCTCAAGTAGGAAGGTGTAGGCAACAATCAAGGCATCGGTCTTGAACTCGGTCATTTCCATGACAAGAAGATAGAGGTCCGGGTCAACATGTGCGCACTGTCTTGATCATAGCATTGGCAACATTGTTGATAGCATCATTCATGTTAGTCATCATTAGGATCTCTTCTTCGGTGAAAGTGCCCCTCTTCCTCTTACCACACACACTTTCGTACACTCGGAACAAAGTGGTCTTGCCACACTCAAAGGTAGTTTTATCCCTATCGGCCTCCCCGCTTAAGCCCCACACTATCTTCCTCCAGCTTTACAATCGGACTATCCGCATTGTTGACACCCAAAGGTTCATTAGAACCTAAGGCAAACCTACCGATTGCCAAGGTACTACCAAAGAGAGTCTCCAACTCAAAGTAGAACCTAATTGGAGTGTTAAGGTACTCAGCATCCTTAGGGTGGTCCCGAAGAGAGGGCACACGGTTTAGAAGAGAGAAGCACACGGTTAAGAAGAGGGGCACAAAAAGAGATTCTTCGAGACATGGTTAGGTACCTTGCAATGACCTAGGTAGTGGTCTTGTTCTAGCATTATGGCACAAGTATCTTCATCAAATGATGCCCCACTAAGTTCCTTGAGCCTAGCTATCTTAGACCACTTCTGCTTCCACTTCCTCAAGTGATTGTACACCTGAGTTGCACTAATAGGCACCCCACTATACTCAGTAACTAACCTAGCTACTGCATTAACATCTTTATCCTTGTAGGTCTTGTCAGTCTTAGACCCATTACTAACAATCTGGGCCATCCTCCTGAGGACAAACCCTGAAGTGTTGTTATTCCACCTCATAGGGCCTGCCTGCCCTGCAGCAGGGGCAGCCTCAGCATCTACCAGGTCTACAACAGCAGGGACAGCCATGTTGACAGCAGCTACAAACCCCTCTTGGGCATCAAGGTCAATTGCAGACATCCTATCATTATAAAAATTAGGGAATGAACAATAATTGCAGCTCAATAAATCAATCAATTACTGAATAAGAAATGTTTGGTCTCAGACATAGCATGCGTAAATACATAAATGTTACACTACATTAGTTCCATGTCCAGGGTCTACCAAATTATTTTACACATCCATAAAATGCAAAGTAATCAAGTCCTAGAAGAACCCCTAGCAGCCCACATAGCATTGCAAATCTCCTCCCTAACAGACACCATTGCAGGTTCCTCTAGAGGCAGTTCACCAGGATCATCATCTGGCTCAGCACACTGGAACCCTTCCTCAACTGGAACAACAGAGTCCAACCCAAAACCAATTATCCAGTTGTGTAATATGCAGCAGGCTTGCACAAGTTTAACTTGTGTCTGGTAAGTGTGGAAAGATTTGTTGTCTATAATTCTGAACCTCCCTTTAAGTGCACCAAAGGCCCTCTCCACTGTCACCCTTAGTGAAGAGTGTCTAAGGTTGAATAGCTCTCTTGCATTGGTGGGTTGGTTTGTGCTTGAAAACTCACTCAAGTGATACCTAACCCCCCTAAATGGAGGTAAGAAGCCGCTTCGCATGAATATCCAAAGATCTACCAGGTAGTAATGACCTACAATTAGTGGAGAATTAGTGTGGAAGTGTGGAATGTGTGAAAGTGACCATAAGTGCATGTACTAGCTAATGCAGTTACCTGCTGGGACTGTGAACCCATCATTTCTGGCAATGGCATCAGCCAAAATTAGTGCATCATGGGCTGACCCTTCCCAGCCAGCTAGAACATAAGTGAACTTTAGATCAAAGTTCACAGCAGCCATAACATTCTGTGTGGGGTTGGACTTCCTACCCCTGAAAGCTTGTTGCATGCGTCTAGGCACCCTTGCCAACACATGTGTGCCATCAATGGCACCAATGCATTTCTACAGAGATTAACATGAACAGATGAACATGTGTGTCAAACTTAAGGACAGATGTGCATGTGTTTGAATCACATAGATATGACTTTACCTTAGATAAGGGAACCATCCGTGGCTCGCCTACAATCTTAGGGTGTGTGACAGTGCTTGGAGGCTTGATCATGTCAGCCCTTAATTCACCAATGGCAAACAACACTTGGTGGAAGATTCTCGCTCACAGCCTCAATGGACCTCCTAAAGAATTGATGAACTACCCTAAACCTCACATTGTGTCCAACCACAAAAACAAACATTGCCACCTGCTCCTCCACAGGACAACCTAATGTCTCAGGAACAAGTTTTCTGCTCCTAAGAAGGTTGCACAAAGTAAAAAAGGGGACTCTTTTCATGCGTAACATGGCAATGCATTCTATATCATTGTAGTTGTACAACATCTCGAGTGTCCTCTGTCTATGCCTCTCGGCTTCAGTCCTAGGGCCATAAGGAATTGGCTCATGTCTTCTAACACGTCTAAGCCTATTAAGCACAAAGGAAACCATCACAACAACCATGGCAGCTGCTTGCCTAGCCATCAGATCATGTTCTGCATTTTCAGCCATCTACAATGCATTACAAATGTATAAGCAAATTAAGTAGACCCTGGCTGGCCTCTGAATGTAAGTGCAAGCATTCAAACATCATCAAAAGGCACGGCTGCAACGCAAATATTGCCTCCCAGTGCGCATTGGCTAGTCATCATCGACCATTCATATCGCAAAGGCAAAAACAAGTAACAAGATAACTCGAAATGAACACCGTAACGAGCAATAACAACGATACAGAACAAATACGTCCAAGATTTATCATCACAAAAGGAAGGAACAACAAACAACACATAGATCCGAGCAAAACATTGAACGGTGTAACGAAAGGGGAAGATGTGGATTTACCTCGGTAAGGCCGAAGGGGAACGAAGGAGATGGGAAGGAGGTAGCGAGATCCGGACGGGGAAGCACAACGGCCCACGGATCTACGACCACCGGCACCACCTAGCCGGAGAGGAAGAGGAAGAAGACCGCCTCGCGGAGAGGAAGAGGAAGAAGACCGCCTCGCCGGAGTCCGTCGGAGAGCCGCGCCGCCCGGACGCATCCACGCGGGGGAGACGGACGAGAAGCCCGGGGAACACCACGGCCGCGCCGGCGGCGGAGCTTACCTCGACGACGGAGCTTCTATGGGAGTGGACCGTGGGAGAGGAGGAGAAGAAACCGAGGGAGGGAGGAGGGGTGGTATATGTAGGCCATGGATTTCGCCCGGCAAGAAGCGCGCGCGGAAGTTTCACCTTCCCGCGCGAGCCCGCCCGCCCCCCGCCGTCGCCCAAGATTCGCCCGCGCGCGCGCGCGTCGAGCCGGGCCGAGGAGGAACGAGGGGAGGGGGGCGTGCGGCGCGAGCCGGAGAGAGAGAGGGGAAAAATGGCCGCCGCGCCCCGGCTCCCGCCTAGGGTTTGCATATCAAACGAGCGCAAATGGCCCTAGCGGGCCCGGCCGGCCTTTTTGGCCCGTATCAAACGGACCCTCGGTGGACGCCGACCGCTTCTTGTTTTAGGCCTGCAGATTCTGATGATTATTGAAGCACCCTACTCAAGGTTTTTCTTGTTTAGACTCTTTCAACTATAGACATGAGAATATCCCAACCATTGATAAAACTATCAGCAGCTTGTAAGACTTGCTTGCTCATCATTTTAAGGGCTCGTACTTTCCAGGGTTATATATACGGTGAACCGGCCGGTTTCCGCCAAGGGAAAACGGTATGGTGAAACCGGACAGTTCACCGAAAAACCTAATTTATAGGCACGGTTTGAGGGTGAGAACCGGACCAGTTCATGTACCGGATTCCACCGGTTCCGTGAACCCTGTTGCTGCTCTTATGAAGTTAAAGTTATTTTAAATATATTTGGTAAAACGATATCTCAATGGCAATACACACAACTCTATGATCAATTAATATTTTGGAGGAGCTCATCCTGTTCTCTCAAAAATTGATATTTTTGAGGAGGAGAAGTTGCAGAAGTCACTTTTTTAGCTTCTCTTAGTCTGAGGCCCAGTCGTTTTTTACTTTTTTTAAAAAACAATTTGGATGGTGAACTCATTTTTAAGTTGTTCCTTTGATAGTTGGCACCAAAAATCAATTTAGAAACTCTTTGAAAAAAGTCCTATCAAAGAGCTCTTTAACCGACAGTGCAGTGCTCTTGACGATATTTTCGAATAAAAAAGCAAGGAGAATTCCTCCAGAAATAACTATTCATCGGAGAGAAATCATTAGGCAGACGACTCATGTGCCTTATACTGTTATACACGAGGTACAATAACTGTGACAGTGTCGAGAGAGACACGTCTGCAAAGGCAGGTCGTACGTACCCATGGAATAACCTGGGGCTGGAACAGCAAAAAATTGTGACACGGGCAGCAAATTAAAAGCATGCGTCCCTCTTGTCATGAAATGACGAGGTTTATCTCGCAATCTACGGCGTGCAAGCAAACGGAGGGAATCGACAGAAAACGATCGAGCGCGCGTCGTCTTCGTACGACTGCCTGCCTTGTGCTCATGGACTGCACGCGTCGTCTCTCTCGTGCTGCTCCTGCTCTTGCCCGTTTCGAATCATGGAGCTAGCAGACTACGGAGAGTAGCTGTTGGATGGATGCCCTTTTGAAAGGCAGGCCACAGTAGTCAGTACTCGTTGGGTGGCTTTCAACTAGTGTGTGCGCCGCGCCGCGCCGGCCTGGTGACGCGGACGACTTTTCGTGTGTGCTCGAGTGCACCGCATGTGCGTGGCAGGTCGCTGTACATGTACTTGGTTCGCGACTTGTTGCGATCGGCATCGGCTGCCTACTTCTGAATCCCTGCAGAGGTGCTGACGGAACTGCGCGTGGGTGGCCGAAGGAGGCAAAAGCTGGAGGGAGCGGGTGAGCCGGTGGGTGGCGCGAAACTCTGATCTGATTAGCTGCATTCATGCTTGTTTGCTCGATTTGGCCTGTGTAGTTTACTGGTTTTGTGGCTTTGTGCCGTGGAGGGAACATTTGTACGCGGGAGCTCACAGATCACCGCATCAAGGTATCTGCTGCATTTCATTCCAGCAGGAGCAGCTGCATTCTGAGAAGATTTATTGTCAGGTTAGGCATTAGTGCAGACAATAGACCACAGCCTCGTTTCCATGAAAAAAAAACCCAGAGAGACAGAGAGTCTATGCAAAGAAAATATCCGATCTTGCCAGCACTTTCACACACAACTGACGAAAGGGGCGTATGTATTGAAATCTTCGATCTTCTAAAAAAAACTAGTATAAGGCATCAGGAGGGTGTTCCACCCACTGTACATGCAGTTTGTAGGAGAGAAAACAATACAGGAAACAAGTAACAAATAAATCGAGAAGAACTACATAGAGTACCCAACTACATACTAATAAGCCAGAAGGATTTGTGGAGTTGGTGAAGTGAAGTTGTTTTTCTTCTTCAGTTATGCTGTACGGATAACCAAAGCAATGCTGTGTTTGGAGATTTCTTAGCAACTAACCTGTTTCAATCCATGATGTTAAACTTTAGCATTTGTTGAAGTTCAACACCTAAAATGGAGGTGCTAAATTACACATAGAGGTGTTTGGATACAAGTGTAAACTTTAGCACACTGTTATACAAAATACTCATCTACTCCTTATTAATGCCATTTGAACACCCCGCGGGGGGGGGGGGGGGGGGTAAAGGATGGGAGGTGTTAAACTTTAGCAATTCACTTTTAACACTTCTGTTTGGATCCATGATATCAAAATTTAGCAAAAACTGAAGTATTAAAATGTAACACCATGGATCCAAACAGGCACTAAGCGGGTTAGGTTGTATAATTCCTTGAGGTTGAGATTGCTCAATAGGATTTTCATCTGCATCCTAAATCTTCTGGACTTTTCAAAGTGGTCCTGATGTGGGAGGAGTGGACTTCCGCAAAATTGATTATGTGAAAAAAGTGCTATAAAATTTCATGATTGTTGTAGACAAAGCTTCTTAAGATTTAGCATAATTTGTTACAACTCCCACGTGAGTTCTCGGGCATTGGATGGCTATGACCTACAGAGAACCATTGGGCCATATCAAGTGGCTGCTCCAAAGTGAATAATCTAGAGTTGGTGCACTCATGAATAGGTTCGAACTAGTAGATTCAAACCATATATTCTTAAATCGATTATTCCTAGTGACATGAAAAACCAAGAATAACTCACATGTCATATACGAGTGTTGTTAATCATGAAGTACACTGTAACAAAATCCCGAAATACTACGGCTAGCAAAGACTCTGCCACCATGTAATGAAACCCTCAAATATGGAACTCTGCTGCCCGTTTATCCCCACAAGGAAGTCACAACTGTAGTTGCTTGCCTACCGCGCTGTTTCCAAAGGATGTCCATCATGTAAGGCATGTACAACATTGTAGACAGCTGCTGTTTTAGGTTAAAAAGACAGCTTGTACAATGTGTTGTCTATTTAGTTGTCTATAAACTATTTAATTGCCTCAAAGCACATACATCATGATGAAGTATGCATTTGATCCTTGTAGCTATTTTGCACCACCATACATATATGTCACTAACACACTTTACTATTTTCTGTTTTTCATACCTATTTTTTTTTATTTTCTCTTTCATTATGTCTTTCAATTCCTTTTTCTTTTTTGAACGCCTTTTTTGTTTTTTTACTTCCAGCCATTCATTGCCCCCTGAACGGCTGGACCTTATCCGTAGCTTCCTTATTTTTTTTATTCAGGCAGCCGCCTCTGCCCAGGAGGTCAGGACTCCGCCGCCGGTGCTGCCTCTGCAATTGCTGTTGCTCCACCGCTGCTACTGTGCTTAAAGACATTAGAGCAACTCCAACAGATTAGCTATTTTGACTTAACTAGCTAAAAAATAGAAAATTTGTCTAAAAACTCAACCCAACAAACTAGCTAAATTTGTCCTAGCTATCCTCCATCGGCTAAACCGGGGGCTTCGCTAGCCATCTTTCGCTAGCCAATCCCACTAGCTATCCCCTTATACATGAGTATAGCAGGCGGGACCCACTAGTTGTGGAGCGTATGGAGAGTTGATTTTAGCTAGTCTGTTGGATTTTATCAACTTTTTACTAACTATTTCATTTTACATAATAGTCAAATCAGTAATTTAGCTAGTGATATTTAGAGAGACTATTGGAGTTGCTCTTAGATAATTAAATTCGGCCTCTATATCCGAAGATGTACACAGCTAATTAATACAAAGTTCAAAAGAACCATCCTCAAAAGGGTAAAAAAAGGAGTAACGGGCAACAAGCCCCGACTAAGGTAAACGATAAACATTGTTCCATCCTCTATTAGCAATCTGTAGAGCAACGACTTCTAATTTTCTGCTCATGGCGATGAGAGTATTCTTAGCCTGCTCCTTATGCTACAACTGGGCCCAGAAGCGTAGCCAATAAGCTCCACTGAAAATAATCTGCAAAAGCGAATTAAACTTCGTTTTTTTAAAAACTATATCATTCCGGCATTTCCAAATAGCCCAGCAAATGGCAGCGACACCAACCCAGATCAGGGGCTTATAGTCTTCATGTTGATTATTAAGTCACGTACCAAACATATGGCTAATAGATCTAGACTGGGTCAAATTAGTAGCATAGAAAATAATCCTCCAAATCATTTTTGCGGAAGGGCAATCTAAAAACAGGTGCTGAATGGTCTTATTAAAATTACAGCAGACACATTGCTGGCTCCCTTTCCAATTTTTCTTTGCAAGGTTGTCTTTCGTCAAAACGACCCCCTTCTGAAGAAACCGAAGGAAAAATTTTGATGTTTAGAGGTATTTTCCACTTCCAGATCTTCCTATGCTGAAAAGGTGGATGAGTATCTATGTCATGTAGATACAGTGACCGAACAGTGAAAAACCCACTTTTTGTCGGCCTCCATTTAAAATAGCCTTTATCATCCACCAGAACAACATCAGAGACCCGAGCTAATAGGTGAAGCCAATGGTTCACGTTGTTATCCATCAAAGACCGCCGGAAATAAATGTTAAGGGCTTAGAGGACAAAACCTTAGAAACCGTGACATGCTTACCTCGCGCTATATGATATAAGGATGGGTATGTATCCTTGAGCAGCTTATCACCTATCCACATATCATCCCAAAATCTCGTGTTGGTTCCATCTTTAACAACGAAAGAACCGTTAGACAGAACCTCATCTTTAATACGCACGAGTCCTCTACAAAAGTGAGAGTCATTCTGCTCAAGCGTGCAGGCCTGGAGGTTAGGCCATACGCCAGCGCCGGAGCTCACTAAGGCGGGGCCAGCATACCACGTGCGCACGCGCCCATGGACGGCCACCATGGCTACTCTAGCCCCTGCACAGGAATTCGATTCTTCGCCGTCTTGCTCTGACCACTACGGCGCCCCCATTTTTCACAGGTTTGCCAAATCTACCTCCGGAGACAGCAGCCACGCGCTCGCGTCTTTCTGCGGTTGCGTTCCGCTGATTCCTTACCCCTTTGCTTCCCTGCCGATGTCGAGCACTTCCGCGCACGCGTCACCACCCGCCGCTGCCCGCTGCTTCTCCGCCGGTGCAAAATAGCCGACAGAATTGGGGCGCTGGTGAGGAATGCTGGGGATTGAAGGGAGATGGTACTTGCTGCCGAAATCAAGCCTGCTCCACCGCGACTGATGCACGGGCTGTGGCCTTCTTGTTGCCGCCGTTGCGCCATTCTTCTTCGTTTTCAAGGCCGACGCAGCCCCATCTGGAAGCTTTCCCGCTGCGCCCCATTTATGTGACAAATTCCTCGTGCGCCGCAGTGGATCGACCTTCATCGTCGACTTGGTAGCGAGTCCGTACAACGGTGCTTGACTGCTTGAGCCGGCGCTATTGCTTTGGAGCATGAGCCCCATCATCCTTTCGTGAGACGACGACACGCTCGTCTCTACGCTCGGGCGGGGTTCGCTGTAAAATTGCCAACACAAAGACGGTAAAAAGACGGGCGTTGTACTTGCCCTAATGACAAAAAAAAGATATTTTGCGTTAAAGAAAAGCCAAAAAGCCTATTTGCAGTAGGAGTATGTTCAAAGCAGACCAGCGAAGTGAAAACCATGTTTGCTAGTGATAGGTCTGCGCTTTTTGTCGTAGGATCAAAAGCTCCAAGAACAATCCGACGAGCGTCGAGCGCGCTGCGCGCGTGCCGGATTTCAGCGCGCCTTGGCCCGCTCTACACCCAGCCTCGGCGGCGCCTAGTCTAGTCGAATGCAGATGCAGGCACACCGCCCGCCGCGCAGCCACCACGCCACGAGAGTGGGCGCGAAGTGTTCAGACCTCAGACAACTTGCGATGTGGTCACCAGCGCGCGGGCCACCTTGCCCGGCGTGACGTGATCGCGGAGCGGTCAGGCAGGAATTGGGAGTCAGTTTTCCGTGGCCCGAGTGCGGGATTTAGCCGTGTCCCTGCGTCCTTGTTTTGGGCACGCGACAAGGATTGGCGTTGCCCGGGACGGGGTCCGGTGTGCTCGCGAGCAGCAGCTGCTGCACGCCTGCGCTTGTCCCGCTAGGCCCATCGCTGGCGGCCAGGCCCCCCCTACCTACACGAACGACGACGGTCCCCGTCGCGTGTGGAGACGAGAGATTTCAGATCGGAGCCCCCGGTTTTCCGGTTCCAGTCCGGGTGGGACACGCGACACGGGACGCGCGTAATCCGGCCTCGCTGACGGGGGCATGGCACGGACAACCTCGCAGCTGGTCCGCGGCCGGGGGTTGGCACGGTGCTCACCGGAACGCGCGCGCGGACGTTCAGGACGCGTGCGCGCGCGGCGGGCGGACCGCGCACTCACACATGGAGGCATGGAGCCTTCGTGTCGTGCCTGGCCCTGGTCCGGTCAAACGCGTCAGCACGAAGTGAATGCCGTTCCCCCCCGGCTGGTCCAGGCTCCTGGCACTTGCGGGAGGGCATCGATCCAGCAGGTGCAGGGGAACAGTGCCAGTACGTCGAAGCCATGCGGCCTCCCTCGCCCACGTGCCGGAGTAATTGCCGTGCCCGTCCGCGGCCGTCGACCAACCGTAGTAGGTGTGCGTTTGGACGTGTAGAGATAGGTGTACCGTACACGGTGTACGTGGTGGGCGCCGGCCCGGACATGGACGGACGGATACTTGCGCCGCTGCCCGTGCTGGCTTAGCTACTGTGGCCTGGTCTTCCGTTGGCGGCGGGCGTGCCCGTGTCTGCAGGCCGGGAATAGTGACCCGCAGACCGACTTTTTTATTTTTTAGCCATTTTTGCGAAAGATTTTCACAAGTATGCCTTTTTGGAAAGATTTCAAAAAATGGACCTCGAGCTCGGCGCCGTGGATCATGGCGCCGAGCTTACATGCCTCGGCGCCACAGATCATGGCGTCGAGGTCTTGGGCCCGAAAACAATATCGCTTCCCTACTTTGAAATTCTTTTGTGAAGAAATTTGTATGTTTTCATGGTCAACAACATACACAAAATGTTTATTAAACATCATACTACATTTGGGATCTAAATTCTTTCAATGTATATATGAAAACTTTTTCAGAATAGTATTTCAAAGTTGCATGCTCGTTAATGTTTTAAGGGTTCTCAAGACTTAGAATTTTTCAAATAGCATGAGTAAATGCCGACAAAGAATACTTTCAATTTTGGAATGTCATTTTAAATATGTAAACTCGCTTAGTTTTTATCCACAAATGTTGTAAGATGTTAAACAAAGTTCATAGATTCCATTTTGCATGTTATTAGCCACATTTTACATGCAAATTTCTTCACAAAAGAATTTCAAAGTAGGGTAATCGATATTGTTTTTAGGCTGTGGCGCCGAGGCATGAACCTCGGCGCCATGATCCACGCGCCGAACTTCGGTCCATTTTTCAAATCTTTCCAAAAAGAGTCTACTTGTGAAAATCTTTCGCAAAAAGGGTTAAAAAGCAAAAAGACCTCACCCGCAGATGGTGGCAGCTTCCTTGGCCTTGCGTGCTCGTCGTAGAAAACGGCAACGTCCTATAGGAGTCCGTACACTCCGTCCGTCGCCGCAGAGAACGATTTCGGTCCCCATACCATACGCGTGAGACCTGACTAGCACATGAGACGTAGGCTAGGCGGATTCGAATATGCGATGGCGTCACGACAAGAAACACCCCAAATAGATGCATTCATGCTGTCTTGCAGATCAGCACTGAAAGCAAAAATGGTAGCCTCCCTGCGGCAAAGCACAGTCCGAGCTAGCTTCGATCAATCATCCGCGGAGATACATCTTTGGGTAGCCGCGGGCGCAAGAGGATTAGGGGTTTTATTTTGTGAGTAATCCCCACGAGGAGGGCACGTGCTTGTAAAACTCTTTTATCTGCTTAATACAATGATGCGCACCCATTCTGCATATTCGAGAAAAAAAATTTGTCTAGATAATAGGAGTTGAAAAAAAATCAGAACCACTAATCATAGGTATTAAATAAAATGAGTATACAAAACTAACCCTACGTTATTTCGCGAGACAAATCTAATAAAAGTTCTAACCACATAATTAGATGCTAACTAGAAATCAGGGGTGCGCCATTGGCGCACCAATTGAGCTGGTCCCGTGATGAATTAATCATCATCGATAATTTTATAAATAAAGAAATATAACGACCCACGAAATTATATGTTGTTCTCCTTGAATGTGTGGGTCCTACGGGGTTACTTGACATGTGTTGCCCCCGCTTTAATAGTGGGTCCCACATAAGGCCACCTATGTGTAGGTTCCACCATTCAAGCGAAACATGATCCCACCAAACAATATATATATATGGGTGAGCGGGTCCCACTTTAATAGTGGGTCCCCACGGGGTCCTCTAAACAAGTGTAGGTACCACTTGATCGTGTGGGTCCTATGGAACCCACTTTGACAATAGGTGGGTCCCACATGGGGCCCACCTAAACATGTGTGGGTCCCACCCACTTTGACATACATGGGTCCCACTCTATAGTGAGTCCCACGTGAGGTTATCATTGGACATCCTGTCAACCTAAGTCGTGCATGGCGTGATCCGACGGTCGAGGATTTTCAAGCGATGCGGCGCGATGTGGTGGCAGAGTTTGGTTGCGCTTTCAATATATAGAGATAGAGATTATTGTAGCATTACTGTTGTAAATCATTAAATCAATTATGCTAATTAGATTCGTCGCGTAAAGTTACACCTATTTCTAAAATGATTTTACAAAATAAATTTTATTCAAAACTTTTTTAGAGGATTCTCACCATGAACGTGCTCTACTGCTCTTTGATGGCTTGGAACTTGGGCTATAAAAGCTGGCCCATGAGAGCTCCGTTGTCTTTGTAGGAAGCAATAAGCCAGAAATGTCATAAGTATGATTTATTAAAAAATAACAATAAGCGGGGATAGCTCAGTTGGGAGAGCGTCAGACTGAAGATCTGAAGGTCGCGTGTTCGATCCACGCTCACCGCATGCCCTGTGCAGTCCTTTTTGTTTTTGCTGAAGAATGCCATAACCTTCTGCGGCCCAGCCCATGATTGAAGAGGGCCACGGAGCGCTTGTTAAATCAAGTGTACCGACCAATAATCCAGTATGTATGGCATCAAATATGCCTTTCTCCGTCTCTGCTCAGGTATTCAACCTACGGCATTTAGCATTGTGCAACTGGATGTAATGTGGTATGCTGGGATGAATGGTGGTGATCCGCATAGAAGAATGTACAAGATCACCCCAGCGCTCCAGACATCAATTTCTTTCCCATAATTTCGTTGCAGTACCTCTGGTGCTACATAGTACGCGCTTCCCACAAGTTCCTTGTAACTTTGCCTACATCTTTTTTTGGGGAAATTGCCTAGTATTACTCGGATGGAGCAAGTGCAAATCACTTGCATCTTAGCACTTTCTGTATAAGATTTTGAATCGTGCACCAGCTTATTACTGAATCATACACTATATATTCTGAAATTATTGTTGTTAGGGCAACAATTTTTGTCCAGAAAATTAACTATAATATGTTGCTCTAAATTAGACATGCAAGCGGCGCGGGTTTCTAATTGGGGCTTGTTCGGTTGCCCCTTTCCGGTCGGGAATGCGGCCCAACCTAAGGGGGACACCCGGCCTGGGTCAGATACCGGCTCGCCACCGTGAAACTGTCGAGGCGGTTTTGTCAGCTCTCTCAATATAGAGAGAATTCCTTGTATGACACCGAAATAAATACTAGTTCCACACTAGAAATTTTTCTCTCCCTCATTTGACATCAAGTTTATTCTTTATGCCATTTGTGACACCATCCATATGGAAGTTAAGTTCCACCTGAAAAGACCGTTTGCCCCCCTCATCACAACAATTACCTCCTTTCCGATTTATTTGGAGATAGACAACAGAAATTTGGATCATCAAACTTATGGATTTCTCACAATTCATCTCTAATTGTAATCGTATATGAACATATCAGGGACCCGTACACAACGAGAAGACAGACATTCTTGCTAATTCTGAAATTTTCATCTTAATTTCGTGGGAATTTCGTTATTTTAGCCGCTTCATGTAGCAGAGGGAGTAGTGAGGGTGTCTGGGTGAGTAGGATTGGCAACATGGAGTCTCATCTATCCCAGCCGGCCTCAGGTCGCACACTGGCACGGCGGGCGACCGCCGCGCCATCTCAAGCTCGCCTTATCCAGTGCTGCAGCCTGCGGAGTGCAGCCTGTCCGGCGCCCTTGCTCTCTTCTCAGGCTTGCCGGCGAGCCGACCGACTGTCGCTACTCCTCGTATCAAGGAGAAATTTGCTATTATAGGACTCCAAATGATGAGCTTCGTTATAATAGGACTTCAAACATGGACTTCGCTAAAACGACCTTTGAAATGTTCTGCCTTTGTTATTATAGGATTTTTGATCATTTTAATTACTTTTCTCAACTAAATACATGTATTTTGACTTGAATGCACTGTTTTGCCCTTGTGGCCTTTTCATGTATGACCAACTGCAGGTTGCTGGACGCCGCCCTGGCTGGCTGGCGTCGCCGCCTGGGCTGGCTGGTGCGGACGGAAAAAACAAGAAGCAAGCTTTCCATCAATGTACAGGTTAGTAGGTGCAGCCATCAGAATTCAGAAACAACCAACGCAACACAACACAAGACCCATGGACCGGCAACACAACACAAGACCCATGGACCGGCAACAGATGATCACAAACAGATGCAAACACCACCAGGGGGCAACGGCAAACACCATGATGCCAAACTGAAATATAGTTTAAGCAACCAGGAGCCGCAGACATGCCTTCGGGGGCGGCGGCCATGGCCCAGCCATGCTGGACATCAGGGGCGGCCGGTGTGGGCAACCCTAGTATGCCGCCGTGGGGAGAAACGCCACGGAAGGGCGCCATCGGGAGAGGGCCGGTCGCGTCCGGTGGACGGACGGGCAGCGCCGGCGTACGAACGGGAGGCGCCGGCGGATCGGGTTTCATGGCGGCGGCGTCGTCGTCTCGTGTTCATGCGGGAGAGGAAACGATACGATCCAGCAGCCGGGCATACGTGAAAGGTACCTCTACGTGAAAAGGCCACAGGGGCAAAAACAATCCATTCAAGTCAAAATACATGTATTTAGTTGAGAAAATGGATTAAAAAGGGTCAAAAGTCCTATAATAACAAAGGCACAAAGTTTCAGAGATCGTTTTAGGAAAGTTCATATTTGAAGTCCTATTATAGCGAAGTCCATCGTTTGGAGTCCTATAATAGCAAATTTCTCCGTATCGAGAACCACTTCCGACTTGACCGATGTTCCATTCCATCGATTCAAACCCTGCTGGATCCAGGCCAACATTGGGATAGGAGCAAGAAGACCGAGCGGATGATTTCCTGTGCTATCTTTTCCCAAGGGTATTTTGGCCCACGGAAAATGGCTCATAGGAATTTTAACGTAAGTTTGCAACGGGATACGGAACGGAAGTGCCGTAAAAGGCAGAAATGATAAACTTGATGTCAAATAAGGGAATCTCTTGTTAGTATTCTTAGCTAATAAGAAGGCCAACGAAACTAGTCACGTCGCCAGTAATTCCCAGCCGTCGAATCGGGCGCTCGGACGGCCCAGATTAGCCAAGCAACAGTCATTTGCAGAAAAGCCCATCCATTTAGCAAAAATCAAGCCCGAGGTCAATGAATTTTTACATCGGCCAACGAAGCTAGCCACGTCGCTAGTAATTCCCGGTCGTCGGATCGGGTGCCCTGACGGCCCATATCGGCCAAGCAACAGTCATTTGCAGAAAAGCCCTTCCATTTAGCAAAATCATGCCTGAAGTCCATGGATTTTTACATATGAACCCCTAAACTTTCAGAAAAATATGTTTGTAGTTTGTGATTTTACATATGAACCCCTAAAATTTCGGGAAAATATGTTTGCATTCCATAATTTTCTAAAGACCTCAAACTTCCTAATAATTCAACTAAAAACCGCAGTCTATGAATTTTTACGTATGAGCCCGTAAATATTTGAAAAAATTGCAACCAATAATTTTCTAAAAAAAGATCTCAAACTTCGATGCAACCCATCCGTAGACCCCCAGACTTTTTACAAAAATAACCTTCAATTTCTCGCAAATTAACTGAACATCTAAACATAATCGCTGGCTTCTCCCGACTGTCGGATCGGCCGCACGGACAACCCAAAGTGGCCGAGCAACGATCGTTTTACAAAAAAAAAAGCCCTTCCAATTAGCAAAATCATGACCGCAGTCCACAAATTTTTACATATCAACCCCTAAACTTTCAGGAGAACATGTTTGCAGTCCATGATTTTGCATATGAACCCCTAAACTTTTGGAAAAATATGTTTGCAGCCCATGATTTTCCAAAAAGGACATGACATTTCGTAACAATCCACCTGAAAACCCCTCTGTCTATGAATTGTTACGTATGAGCATCTAAACTTTTGGAAAAAAAACTGTAGCCCATATTTTTCAAAAAAAACCCTCAAACTTCGATACAACTCACTCGTAGACCCTAAACTTAAAAAGGCATCACCTTCAAACAAATTAACAAAACATCTAAACATAGGCAAACAACTTCAAAATTTACAACCACTAATCCAAACTCAACATTGTCAGAAAGAAGATGTTGTCGAATCAATGAAGAACACTGGCCTTGCGCGACACTTCTCTGGTAAGTATTTGTTTCGGTGTCTCTCATCGATACTCCCTACGGTTCCATATTAGAGTCGTTTAGGACAGCGACACGGTCACCAAAGCACAAC
Source organism: Cenchrus americanus (assembly GCA_947561735.1). Lineage (NCBI taxonomy): Eukaryota > Viridiplantae > Streptophyta > Magnoliopsida > Poales > Poaceae > Cenchrus > Cenchrus americanus. The sequence goes on along the minus strand of OX387243.1, from coordinate 156,010,755 downwards.
TTTGACTTCTCTTTTCTATAAAATATTTATTGGAAAGTTATATATGTATATCCCTATGAAAGTAATTTTTAAGACAAATCTATTTATATGATTTTCACATTTTTAAACTCACTGATTTAAAAGTTATTCATGATTTATATTCATGATGTTTGTCTCAAGTCTGTCCAAAACGATTTCGGAACCGGAGGAGTATATTTTTAACCTGCACCAAAATGTTAATATCTCCCATCTCATGGAAGAATGTGTGAGAAGTCACACTTAGCGAGGCAGAAACACGTTTGGTAACATCAGCAAAGTGTCCTAGGAATTTTGCCAACTTCCTTGCGTTGTCCCAATCATGCTCATCAGGAACACCAGGAGGAGTCTTCTCATTACCCTTATCACTAAGCAAGGTAATTGTGAAGTAAGGGTCTTCGTCGGCATACCTTGTAAACACCTTTTCATAGATGCAAGCTGTTGTCAACATCTCGTAGGTGCTATTCCACCTTGTGCACACATCTAGGATCAAGAATGCTTTGCTTTCTACCTTCTCCAAAACAGCACACTCTTTAAACTTGACTAGTCTTGATGTACCATTCTTGACAAATCTGACTGCAGCTCGAACACGCTTGATAGAATTGTCAACCTCTTTCAACCCATCTTGCACAATCAAGTTAACTATGTGGGCAGCACACCTCATGTGAAGATACTTGCCTTCAGCAACACTAGTTTTCAAATTATTCATTTGCCTCCTCAAATAACTGACACCACTGTCATTAGCACTAGCATTGTCAACAGTTACTGCCATGACTTTGTCCAACCCCCAATCTAGCAATACTTTCTGCAAGTGTTTCCCAATATCATCCCCCTTTTTGCTTTTAATCTTAAAAAACCAATTATCTTATTATGCAAGCACCAGTCATTGTCAATGAAGTGAGTTGTCACGGTCATATAGCTGTCTTGCTGTTGTGATGTCCAAATATCAGTGGTGAGACTAACTCATTGGCATTGTTCTTGGAAAAATATTTTCAGCTTTGCTTTTTGCTCAAAGAATGTTTTGACTGTGTCTCTAGTGCATGTCCTTCTAGATGGCACAATGAACCGTGGGCAAGCAACATCCATGAATTTCTTAAAACCAGGCTTTTCACCAAATGCAAATGGCAGTTCATCTTCTATGACCATTACAGAAAATGCTTTCCTAAGCGAATTAGGATCAAACTTCCATGAACCTACACCATTGTTTCAATTTACTTGCAACACACCTTGATTTGTATCATCATCGACTCTGTGCGGATTCTTCTTGCAAGAATTAAAATGCCTACGCATAGCAGACATACCATTCAACACTGGATGAGCAGCGATTTCATGCTTGCAATAGTTGCACTTTCCCTTGTGCAGCTGACCGTTTTCCTTTATTTTGGTAAAGTGCTGCCACATATTAGATCTTGCTGCCATCTCCTTTCTCTTGTTCCCCTCCGCATCAGGATCTACATCAATGACAACCCTCTCTGCATCACCAGCAGCCACCACTTGGCCCTCCACATTACCATCAGCAGCTCCATCCCCATGATCCTCGGCATCACCATCAGTGCCCCCATTATCTTCATCCTCACCACTGTTGCTCTGCTCATCATCAACTTCATGCTCCTGGTCCTGGACTTCAACCCAATCATTCATCTCTTGCTCAATGTCCTCGTCTGGTTGAGCCATCTAAAAAATACCACTAAGTGTAAGTGAAGTGACAATATGTATTAAGCTAGCAATTAGTTCCCTACAGTGCAGTCTACAGATGACAGATCAAATCCCACACAGGCACACAACTATTAAAGTAACAGGTACAACTAGATCTAAAATCCTAATAATAATCTAGCAAAAGTAACAGGATACGTGCAAGACTTACACCACAGGAAGCAATGGATGTAGCCCTAGCCGTTGTTCTTGTTGTCCAACAAGCACGAGCGGACCGGAGGACTTGAGGCCTTGAGGGCTCGATGCCGGCAGCGTGTGGCGTGCGGGCGGGCGGCGGTGTGCGGCGGCCGGCGGGTGTGTGGGGCCGCAGCTGCGGCGTGCGGGCTGCGGGGGCCGTGGGCGGCGGCGGTGGCGTGAGAGCGTGAGCGAGGGCGCCGAGGGGCGGCGTGCGGGCCGCCGGGCCGCGGGCGGGGCGGCGGCGTGATCGCGCCGCATGAGGGTGTGAGCAAGGGGCGGTGTCGGTGTGGACTGGGATTGGTGGACTGGTGGGGCGGTGGGGATGTAACTTAGGGTTACCTTGTGTAATGGGCTGGGACTTATGTTCTATGCTGGGCTTTCGAGTGAAATTCGATCACTTCGGTCATTTCAGTTAACAGAGGCCTAGAACCGAATTGACCGAAATTATTTCTGTTATCTGGCACCTGGAACCGAACCTATGACCGAAGATTTCGGTTTCGGTCTTTTCGGTTCGGTCTTCGGTCATTTCGGTTCGGTCTTCGGTTAATTATGCCCAGGCCTATTTACGCGTGGATGTAGTCTATGGTGACCGTGGGACTTTGGAACAATACATTTTCGTAAAGAAAAGGGTTCATGAAAAGAATTATCTAGGAACATGGTTCTACCAGAAGGCGGTGTTATCTTGCAGTCCATCTAAAACTGGTGACTATGTGGTGATGATTATCCATCGTGACAGTGACTGGCTTTCTTTTGTCAAGGCAGGACATAGCAAGTGGCAAGTAGCTTCAATTCTACCTGAAAGAGGGAGAGACAGGTATGCTGACTGTGCGTACCATTATGGGAGATTCTACAGTGTAACTTTGCATGGAATGGTAGAGGAATGGGATCTTGATGAACCAAATGGACCAAAAGGGAATGTTATAGTTGCTTCAGGGCACCCCAGACATACACTTTCTAGGCATCTGGTGTTGACCACATGGGGTAATCTCCTGTGTGTTCGCTCAGTTTTTGCACTTTAATGCCCTGATGGTGTCAAATTCCAAATTAGCAAAGTTGGTTCTGATGGATGCAAGAAGGTTACATATGCAGAATTGATGGATCATACTATGTTCCTTGGACTGAATCATTCGGCATGTTTCCCCATGAGGAGTGTCCCGGGCTACTACCTCACTGTATCTATTTCTCTTCTCCCTGGATGACTAGTACATTTGATTGGCTTCATAAAATACGTGGTGGTTGGGGAGGAGTAAGGACGTATGTGTTGACGCAAAAGTGCACCTAACGCCAAACACACAGCAAGCCGAACAAGCCGGCTTCACACGCGCAAAGAGTGATGATGACGTGCCGCTCAATTTTTCCCGAAAATTAACAAAAGATAAAGCAGTTAGATACCAAAGCTTGGAACTTGCCGGTGGTACCGCAGTTCCATGTTTACGGCTAAAAGGCCACATGAAATGACACATAGCTATGGAAAAGCTATTTGCCAATGAACTAAAGACATTCGGGATCTTATAAAGGAAAAATCAAGATCGCCGAATGAGTGACGTAAGCATGACGGCAATCGATCTTTGTTTGGTCAAAAGTGCATAAACAAGATATTATGACCGATCCCATGATAATCAATATTAAATAAACGAATAAAGTAAAGCACGATCATAATCATGTAATGAACAAGCATGCATAGGTCCAAAGCACTAGTCCACCGCATGTCTAGGTACTCTAAAACCCGTCGGGTACGATATCAAACAAATCTATCCACCACATGATACAATTTGCATGAAGACCGTACCACTTTCCACAAATAGATCTATCCACCGCATTATACAATCTAAATATGAAAAGCTAAAAGCACGCATTATTTAAAGCATGAGTTACGCACGTGTTCTACTCGTGATGAAACATAACCGAATACAGCAAGACAGCCGATTCGGGGTCCATGAAGAAGGAACGAACATTACCAAGCGAATAAATCTATCAGGTTGATTCGAAATCTAATCCACCGATGACTAGCTCTAAAGCAACCCAAAAACCTCGCATCTACCGCATGACACTCGGTTCTTTCAAGATCTATACCGACATTGACAAGCTTGAACCCGCAACATGTAACAACCTAGATCGATTCGGTTTCGGCTATCGGAAAACACAAGATCCACGTGTTAAAGCATGAAATCTACCCGTACAAGGATCACGAAAGATATGAGCCGATCCAAATCTATCTAGATTGGGCAAAGGTGTTACATGAATCTAAACATAAAGTAAAAACTCGAAGTAACACAGGGTAACTTAATGAATCTATTGGATCTTGCCAAAATCCAATAGAGCCGATAACTATCTTAGAGCTAGATCTTAGCCTACCGCATGGCTCATGACCTAACAAGAAACCCTCTTGAACCAAGCTTGAATCTACCGCATGACACGAAGCATGGTAACAAGACTACTTGCATCGATCTAAATCCACCGCATGATACTAGACATGATACAAGGTTGCCGGTACTCACGGAGGTCGACGGATCGATGAACCCTCTCGAAGAACTCGACGACACGACAAAAGGACTCTAGGGTTTGGCGTAAGGCCGGTGTGTTTTGAAGAATGATTGTGTTCACATTACATACATTCAGGGCTCATATTTATACCCTACCAAGTACAATCTCGAATGGATTCATTGCCTAACTTATCTCTAAGCTTGATCGCCCATCCATCCATTCGTCCTTCCTGCTTGAGCCACGTCATCGTTCAAATCCCGCAAAATCGCTCTCTCGTTCCTTTGCCGAACGGGAGCGATAGCCGACCGCGTACTCCTTTGCCGAATACATCCGAAAAATCCTTCCCTTCCTCGAGACGGACTCGTGACCGAGCCGGCCCCACAGTCGGACTCCTTACCAAATTTTGGTGTTAACATATGCCCCTTCAATTGCGGGATAAAAGTAATTTTGTTCCGCAATTGACTCCAGCCACGAATAGCTCAACTCAAATCTGTCAACACCTGTTCTTCTTCCTTCTCAATCCGTCGGAATCTTCGTCTAGATTCAAACCCTAGATCTCCTTGTCCTAAGCTCAAGTCTTCAATGGCGACTCAAAACCAAGATGCTCAGGTAAATCCTCCTCCCGTAAGCTTCATTCGGCATTCAGGTTTTCAATTTTGCCTGAGATTTCGTTTCCGCCTTCCTCAAGAGCCTTCAACTGAGCTTTTGATTCGCACCGGGACCAATTCAAGATCCTATTATCTTGGTCCCGTGGGGAACTCTGACCCTCAAGATTTCATCGCGGCTGAATCTCAGAGGATCCCTTTCAAAGCAGCTCTGTCCCCACCCCCTCAGTGGCAAGACACTTTCAAGAACTGGCCTTTACCTCCAATCGCAGGCTGGAGAACTTGGTACCGGAGAATCCTCGCAGATAAGAGCGGATTGACCAAAAACTGGGATACCCTCCGCATTGCTCAATGCTTGGAATTATCTTTGGCCGAGACCCCCAAAAATGAAGACCTTTTGATAGCAGCCTGCCACTTTTGGTCAAACGGTGTCAACGCCTTCCTCTTTGGCCATGGCCCAATGTCTCCCACCCCCGGCCGATGTGTACATGATCACCGGCCTTGAGATTACAGGGTCTGTTCAGCCCTGGAACTTCAAAGGTTCTTCACGCCAAACAGGGGTGAAGCCAGGGAACGGATATAAACAGTACATCTTGAGCCACATGAAAGACAACCCCCTTGGTGATGTCGAATACAGGGCATTCCTGAATATGTGGCTATGCAGATTTGTCTTCTGTGGCAAAGCCAACGAACCCACCCTGAATCATATCACAATGGCGACTCATTTGGCTAGTGGCAACCGCCTGCCCCTTGGGAAATTCTTCCTAGGCAGTGTATACCATATGCTTCATCAAACTGTTACCCAGATGTACACTAGCCAAAGGATAGCATGTGTCAACGGCCCTTGGTGGTTCGTTCGTATATGGCCGCAGCCTCCACTTGCATCAAATTGTGGGTGTTGATTTGAACACCGTGCTCTTCCCTTCATCCAATCACCCCGAAGGAGAAAACAATGCTACCGGGGGATGCCGAATTATGGAGAAGCGGCTTCAACTCGTTATCATTCGGCGAGACATCGACCACTTTTCGAATCGTTCTTCAAAGGTTTCCGAATCCTCTCTCGGCTCCCCTATTTGGATAATGACACATTGACTTTCCCCGTTGAATTCTCCTTTGAGCCCGGCCGTCAAGATGGGAGATTCCCGGAAATTTTCAACATCATAATCCGCCCATGCATCTTTGCCTACCTTGAATTCAACGGAGGAAGGCTGAATTCTAGCACTTATGAATATTATCGCCCAATGTAATGGCCGGGCAAATTGGGTGTGGTCGACCGCCCCCCAAGATTGTTCCCGCACGAATTCCTCAAGCCCGCAGAGGAAATCAAAGAGAGTATGCAGAGCAGCAGGGTCTTCCATTATGTGTGTAGTCCCACCGTCTACACATGTCCTTTCGTGCCCACAACCATAGTTCATCCCACCTTTAACTCCTGGTGGCAAGAATTCCACGATCACATCTTCAGTGAGCCTGTTCACGTGTTCTCGCGCAGGTTTTTTTACCGACCGCCGGATTTTTACCGCTCGGGAGCGGTAAGGGTAGCTACCGCGGTTACCGCGGTATACCGCTAAATACCGCTCGAATTCAAATTTCAAACCAAAACCGCTAAAAACCGCTAGTTCAAACGGTATCCGGGGGTATACCGCGGTATAAACTATTTATACCGCGGTATAAACTATTTATACCGCGGTATAAACTGTTTATACCGCGCGGTAACGAGTTTATACCGGTGCAAAGAAAAAGACCATCCGGCTTCGAATAAATGAAAATTTTGGCATGGTGTTGGCACAAATTAGTGTTAAATAGCACCCCCAATCAATGATTTATAGTTATACATAGAAATACTACACCGAACACAATAATACTAGCCGTGTATAAGTGAGTTGATAGTTCAAATATAAATAGTTCATACAAATAATTCATACAAATAGTTCATACAACACAAGTTCAATGGTAGAAAGGAAAGATCCCCACCGGGGTCGCGGAGTGGTACTCGGCGATGGACATGACATTCAAGCCTCTCGCATCCTAAATTCCATTTCTACCTAAAGCAACAATTCTATTTCTACCTCTACCTCACATCCTAAATCCTACAAAAAATCCTAAAGCAAAGTAAACATAAGTCCTAACACAAATCCTAGATCCTAACACAATTCCTAAAGCCTAAATCTACTCAAAAGCAAAAAAATATTACCTAACCGCGGTATACCGCGCGTCGCCCGCGGTATACCGCTCGCTCCCGCGCGGCTAACCGCACCGCCCGCGCGGTAGGGGGTAGATCCGCCCGCGGCGCGCGCACCGCCGCTACCGCGCGGTAAACCACGGTCGGGCGCGGTAAACCGCCGGCGGCGGCGCGGTAGGGGCGAAGCGGCGGCGGACGGCGCTTGGAAGCTTGCGGACGGGGAAGAAGCAAGGCTCGGATGCTCGGGGGAACGCGGTTTGGCACGAGCTAGGTCATCTAGTTCATTTGGGCTTCATGGGCCTTAACGGCCGGCCCATGTTTTTTCTTTTTCTTTTTTTTCAACTTCTAAAGCTCCAAATAAATACCAAATGCACTCAAATTTGAAAATTTTCAACACCATAAGACTCTACAAATCATGAACTATTTTTTGGTGATTTTTATTGATTTTTTCATTTTTTTAATTCAAATTCAAATTTGAATTTTGGGACCGGTTGCTACCGCCGGGTACCGTTACCGTACCCCGAGCGGTAGCAGCCATGTAACCGCGGTATACCGCGCGGTTACCAACGGTAAAAAAAACCCCGGTTCTCGCGCAGTTGATGCTCGATTTCCTACCAACTTCGGAGGTAATATAATGAACTTTTGGATCGGACATTTTTCCTCTCAATCAACGATTTTGATCTTATTCCTTTGACTCCACGAACACGGTGCTCGCCCCTCGAGCCGAAATATCAACTATAATATTGTAGGCCCGATTTCTCGCACCGGGATTCAAGTCCCCAACTCGGCCCGCCTAATGGCCGGGTTTTCCACAACCGATCCAAGCCTCTCCGGCCTTGCCGCCGACAGAGGCAAGGTTTGTCTCCGGTTGCTCCTCCAAATGCCAAGAGGAGGAGAACCGTCAAGAAAGTTCTTGTTGAGGTAAAACCTCTTGCTTTCTTGATCACAAGGGTACTCTATAGTTTCGACAAATCATCTCTTGCGCATTTTCGCAGTAGAGCCCAACAACCTTCGCATCGAACCCGCCAATGCCCCATCCACCGGTATGACCTCTACTTGTCTTCCCTTAAGGATGAACACCGGCATTTACCCTTTTACCTTGACACTTGCGAAGAAACAACGGAAGAACAACCGGTGGATGTCCCCGTGGCTCAACAAGCAAGTCCACCCGGGGTTGAATTATCTATCCCGGTGCGAGATCTCATCTTCATCACCCTCTGCGAAGCAATGAATTCTCCGGAGATGAGTCTCCCAATCCAAATGGAGCCGTCAAGTCCTCCAAGGGCACAATCACCCGTGGGTCACGCGATACACTAATCTCAACAGAGGTGGATCCAACTCCCCTTCGACCGAAGCCCATGAGTTACCGGCGACTACACCAACACCTTCCGACTTGGAGGCTTCGGCTTTACGTGGAGCATCTTCCTCACCGGCCGATTACCCCCGCTCAAGAGATTAGCCGTGAGGTACTCATTTGTATTTAACTCTCGCTACCTTTACATTTTAGCACCCTTAACTCGGCAATACCTGCTTCTTAGGATCGGGCTCCCTCGTCACCAAACCTTGTCATTGGAGACCAATCCACTCGCCGAGGCAATGGAAGGAGTGCACCGGCCCTCCGTCGATGAGGTGTTATCAAAGCTTGGAGAAATTGCTGCCTGGCTAGAAAGGGATGCACAAGATCAGTTCAAGGATCTTGATCACTTCGAAGAGATGCTTGAATCTATCAGCCAAGAACTTCCTGAAGGCGTCAGAGCTTCCCTAGTATCCATTTGTGACTTGGACATCCTTTATGCGCCCATAAGGCACGCTTTGAGGAAATTGCACTCCCGCCCGGCTATCGAAAAGAAGAAAGCTGATGCTGAACACGCCATGAACGGGGCACAATCCCAAGCGGGGAGCCACAAAGACACATTAGCTAGCCCGCAAGCTTCTTATGATCTGAAAATTGCCAGGAAAGCCGCTCTAGAAGCAGAACTGAGAAGCCCGTCGACCGAGATAGAGGTCGATAAAGAGAAAATAGCCGAGCTCCCTGGACTGATAGAAAAGACCCAAGCGGAAGCAAAATCGGCTATCACCAAGATAGAGCAATGCGATGCAGAACTCACCAACTTGTCTGGTGCTCAAAAAGATTGCCAGGAACTGTTGGACAGCTTCCGCCAAGCAACGTCCAATGCTCGTGGTGTGATTACGAAACATTTAAACATTTGAATACTCACATTGATGTATAACCGAATTGATCGCTCTTGTAATACTTGTTCTTGCATTTAATTTCCTCTTCTTTCGCATACCTTTAAGTGTAAACGCCGAACGATCCAATCGGCAGAGAAATACCAACACCCGAATGGCACTTTGACCCCCTTCAACTAAGCCAATCAACTGAATGTGACTCAGCCTATAACTCCAAGCGACCCGCCGGCGGGCTGGCCAAGGAAACTTTTCCACCTTCCGATTTTCTTGGGATATGCGCCACGATCCAGAGCCACGACTCGAAGCCACGATTCATCTTGCCGAGTGCCTATAAATGCAACCGTAGGTGCCCCTAGCTCTCCACCAAGCCTTTTAGCTCTCGAATCTTTGCCAATCTCAGTTCTTCCTCTTTCCAAACAAAGGCACATCCCAAACCACCATGGTGCGCCGCCTCAACCGCCGCCGCGCCTCCGACGAGGCGAGAGGGGAGCGGCGCCAACGCGCGCGGAGGCAATGATCGTCGATTCCTCTTCTTTGCTTCAACTTTTGATCTTCTCTTGTTTTGACGATCATCTCCCTTTCGAGTTGATTCGGTGGAACCCGTCTCCCGCGCCGGCCAATCAACCCCTTCCGGACGACTCCTCGAGTCCGATGGCCACTCCCCGTGCCGTACGGGGAAGAAGACGCTCTCCGCTTCAAGGAAGAGCCGGAGACGGCCCGGCGCGAGCCGGAAGACGTTTCCAAGAAGGCGGGCATAGCCGAGCCGGAATGGGAGGACCGGCGCAAACAACCGCCGGAAACCATCGATGGTATGGCTCGAAATCAATTCTTGGTCCCACCCGCTTTTTGATGCTAATCTCCTTTCTCCTTGCTTCTTGCGCCCGCGATGCCGAGCTCAACCAGTTTGTTGACGGTGTATTTTGGTGCACCTAGCATGTTCATTACACTTTGGTTTGGATTTGATTATTGAACTAACCCGCCACTAGGCACACTAATCATATAACAAGTTCATCTTTGTGCATGCATTTGGAAGTGTTGTATTTATGTAGGAAATCATGGACATAAAGGACGGATTCGCAATAAGTTCAAAGGAGCATTTATGGAGTCTTGTTCGTGTTCATGAGCTCGCTGAAATTACTTCCAATGGTGGTGAGGACCGAAGTGTTACGAGGAACACCCCCGGGGATTGAAGCGTAAAAGATCAAACTTCATGCAAAGAGAGCCTCCATCTTGATCGCGAGGATAAGCTGCGTCAAAATCATCCAAGTGGAGGGGGCGAAGTAGATAAGTGCACGAGGACCCACGGAGCAAAAAGGGCGACCGAACCGGCCGGAACCGGGCTCCGGGCCGGCCGGCCCGGTCGGATCGGCCCGGCCCACTTCGGGCACCGGTTCGGTCCCGTCTTCCTTGCCCTCGAAGGATCTTCGACCCTAAAACCCCCGACGCGCCGCCAACGGACGAGAGAGGAGTTTATTCGCACCGAGAAGGCCATCTACAAGCTAGAGAGAGAGGAGGAGGATCTCCGGCCGGAGATCAACCACCTCGAAGGAAGCACCCTCTCGTGGAGAAGGAGGAAGACACCGGCGGAAGGGAAACCATGATCAACGGTGCCATGATCGGCACCTTGATGGGGTAATCTTCTCATTCGTCCATGGGTTGTAATCGATCGTGAGATGTAATCGCACTTTGTCGGATTTTCTCGTCTATCATCTTGTGTTGAATATACTTTAATGCTTAAAGGTTAGCTACCATGCCGTAGAGGGAGTACGAGCTCCAATGCTTCCTTGGATCCATTCAATACGCCGTGGCCATCAAAGGTCTAGTCATGAATACCTTCGCGTAGTGACAGTACGAGAGGAGGGAAAGGGCGAAACCGTGGTCACAACCCCGATAGATTAGATTGGTTTTTTCATGTCTTTAAGCGATTGCATGCTCTAGTATCGTAGACCCGTGGGCGAGTGTCTTCTCTCTTGATCGTTTATCATTCTCTCTAGTGAGTTTAGTTGTTTTTCTAGTATAATAGTAGTTAGGGTTTTAGTATCTAGTGTGTCGTTGTCGATCGAACGCTTGTAATCCCCCTTGCTCCGCGGATTGACAAGAACCTTGGGAATCCCGTGGTGAAAAAGGTGTGAGGTCCGTACGCTTGCGGATCGTAGAGGGATACGTCTTTTATCCGTCAACACGGTTGAAGGCGCCGGTGGAGCACTGGCCGATAAGGTGAATGCCCGCGGCGACACGCCGTCGGAGCGCCTTGCCGCGGTGGAGCGCCGCATCGACGAGGTGGCGACCCACGACGTTCGTTTGGGCACCACCTTGGGCCCGGCTGCCATGGCGACGCATACGGACGTCGACTACTCCATCGGCCGCGCGGCTTCCGGGGCGGCGCGCGGAGGACATCGACGAGATCGAGCTCATCCCCGAGCGCCTCGATGGCCACGGCGATGCCATTGCCGAAATCACGCATCCCCAATCTGTACCGAACGGGCTTTTCGACTCAGGCCGTATTAGGGATGTTTGATAATCGGCAATAAATAAGAACCTTTGAATTCCCGTGTTTGTCTTTGTTATGAATTCGCCTCGCACTTGCATCCATGATTCTTATTTTTCCTTGAATGCATCCGGAACTATCATGAGCCGAACGCGCGAGAACAGTTGTCCCCTGGCGCAAAATCCGGAGAAAATCCCAATTCGGCAATCCACGAGCACCTGTTTAAGCAAAAACCCTTTGTACTTGGAGAGAAAAACCCTGCCGTTTGGTATTCCAACAGTGCGTACTGGCCGGTCATCACTCCCAATGCACCCCTTCGGTCAATAAAAGAGCCTGCTGAGATGCCCTGCAAATCCACTCGCACACTCATCCATCATTTCTCATTTCTTCCCCTGTCTCTAGAGGAGAAAACCCCAAGGCCATGGACAAGGGCAAGCAACCCCAGGAGAGCAGCTCATCGAAGAAGCGTACGATCCGAAGGTGAGTTCTTTCATGATTTATTCCTCGTTCTCCATATGATCTCGTGCTTCATGTTTTCTTCTTTTTCTCTTTCAGCCTTGATCTCGCTCCCCCGAAGAAATCATCGGGACGAGGATGTGCTCGAGTACATCTCCTCCGATTCCTCCCTCGAAGCAGAGGATGCCACGCCTGAGCAGAGGACCAGCCATCAACTGCGCCGCCGCGTTCGGCACCTGGAGCACGGCCTCAGGGACATCACCGCCCGTTGCCAAGCCGAACGCGAGCGTCGCATGGCTCTGGAGGCACTAGTAGGGGGTAAATGCTTCTGACCTGTTCTTGACTTCATGCCTACATTCGGATTTCTTGCCCCTAACATCGATTCCTCCGCTTTAGATGTCTCAGACAGGTACAACAACCTGAAGATGGCCTGGGACAGCTTGTTGGCGGCCGCGAACCATGGTCACCCCCATGCGTTCCAAGTTGCCGTCACGGTGGTCTCGGAACACCGAAGAGGGAGCGACGAGAAGAAGCAAAGAAAAGATTGAATCATACTTTCGCTTCTTTCTCCACGCCTTCTCGCTTCCCACCTCCTTGAAGATCCGACCATCGGGGTTGTTAGATGTAAACCCGCAAGAAGCGAACTTGTAATATGATTTTGTGCTAAGGGCAATGCATCTAGGCACCGGCCATATCTTTTGTTTATGGATTTTTTTGTTCGAAGGCGGCCTCGTTCTTGAGCGCCGTCTGTCTCGTGTCAGATGCGTGTAATCATCGATCGATCTCGACGCTAGGATAATACTTCTTCGATATCTTCCATTTATTGCAGCAGAAAATTCTTCTCCTAGCAAAGTTTTCAATATATATGCATTACCAGGGACGCATCTGACCACACGATAAGGTCCTTCCCAGTTAGGGGACCATTTGCCGAATTCACTGTATTTAGTTCCAATCGGCAATAGCGCTTTCCAAACCAAATCGCCTTCGCAAATTGACTTACTTTTACTTTCTTGTTATAGTACTTGGCAACCCACAGCTTGTTTTTCTCGATGTTTTCCAAGGCTCTAAGACGGATCATGTGCAAATCCTCTAGTTCATCCATCATTAGGCCACTGTAATCTTTGGAGCCCAAATCTTTCTGCAACACCACTCTCCTTGAATCTGATTGCATCTCCCAAGGTAAAACCGCGTGGTGCCCATAAACCAACTCGTAAGGAGAAGTTTTTGTAGCTCCATGGGGGGCCATTCGGTAAGCCCACAGTGCCTCACTGAGTACCGAATGCCACCTTCTTGGCTTCTGGTCGATCTTCTTTTGTATCAGCTTGATCATGATCTTGTTAGAAGCCTCTGCTTAACCATTAGCTTGGGCATAATAAGGAGAAGAGTTAAACAATTTAATCCCCATGCTTTCGGCAAACTCTCTGAACTCTAGTGACACGAATTGTGCCCCTTGATCAGTGGTGATAGTCTGAGGGATTCCAAACCGATAGATGATGTGCTCTTTGACAAATTCAACCATGTTTTCTGATGTCACCTTCTTCAGTGGGATCGCCTCAACCCATTTAGTAAAATAATCCGTAGCCAAAAGCACGAACTTATGCCCCTTGCTAGATGGTGGATTAATTTGGCCAATCGTGTCTATACCCCGGCCCCCGAATGGCCATGGCTTGATGATGGGATTTAATGCCGACGCGGGACCCTTTGAATATTTCCAAACCTTTGGCAATCCCGACATCCCTTGTAATACTCAAAGCAATCCTCTAATATCGTCGGCCAAAAGCATCCGGCTTGTCCGATAACCCATTTCATCCAAAAGAGGCCGATTAGTGTGCTCCACATATCCCATCGTGCACTTCGCTCATCATGTTCTTGGCTTCTTCTCGGACCCGTGCATCGTAGCAATACCCCATCTAATGATTTGTAGAATAAGTTATCATCCAGAAGAACGAACTTTATGGCCTTGTACCTGAGCTTCCTAGAGACCTTGCGGGATGGATCCTTCAAGTAATCAACGATCTCTTTCCTCCAATCATCTTCTGCAAGATCCGTCCCCAGTGCACACACCTCTGCAGCAAACGCTTCTTGGCTCTCTTTGTAACCAGAGGCGCTTTGAGCCAGCCTGTTTGCTTCTTCGTTATGTTCCCTAGGAATATGCTGTAGAGTCACCAACGGGAAGCTCTTCAAGATTTCTCTGCATTCTTCGTAGTAACTCCTCAGCGCTTCACTTTTGCATTCGTATTGGCCGTTCAATTGCTTAATCACCAGCTCTGAATCTCCATAAACTTCGACTGAAACGGCCCCGGCTTCTCTCAAATATTGAAGCCCTCGAAGCAATGCTTCGTATTCAGCCTGGTTATTTGTGACAGTGGGCTGTATAGGGATGGCAAATTCAAACATCTCACCTCTAGGCGAAATCAGTAGGATCCCTACTCCCCCACCTTTACCACATGACGATCCATCAAAAAACAAAGCCCCGGGGGGTAATCTCAAGTAAATTAACCGACGGATCGCGATGTTCGGTTATAAAATCGGCAATGATCCGACCTTTGATGGCCTTTGCCGATTCGAACTTCAACTCGAATTCCGATAAAGCCAAAATCCACTTGCCAATCCCGCCGTTCAAAATTGGAATAGATAACATATGTTTTATCACATCAAACTTGGAATACACGGTGCATTCGGCATTCAACGGTAGTGCCGAAACTTTGTACACGAGTAGTACACGCAAAGACACAGCTTCTCTACGTACCGAATACCTGGTTTCGGGATCAAGTAATTTTCGGCTAAGATAGGCTACTACCCGCTCCTTTCCTTCAAATTCTTGAATAAGGGCCGATCCTATGGTTCGGGTATCGGCCGCCACGTACAACTTGAAAGGCTTGTTCGGTCGAGGAGGAACCAACGATCGGTGGCTCCTTCATGTACTTGCTTGATCTCATCGAAAGCCTTCTCGTTGTTCGTCGCCCCGTGTGAACTTCGATCTTTCTTTAACTTCAACAGCGGAGAGAATGGCAAGACCTTCCGTGACAAATTTGATATGAATCTTCTTACGAAATTAATCTTGCTTGAGCATTGATCGCAACTCCTTGAGGTTAGTTGGAGGAACCACTTCATCAATGGCCTTCATGCTCTTTTTGCCAACTTCAATTCCTCCTTCGTGGACCGAAAACCCCAAGAATTCTCCACCGATACCCCAAAAGCGCACTTGTTTGGATTCATCTTCGGACCATGCTTTCGGGTGCACTCCAAGGTCCTCTTCACATCTTCCGAATGCGTGTCATGACTCGGGGACTTGATCACCACATCATCAATGTAGATTTCCACAATTTTGCCGATCAACTCGTGAAAAATATAATTCATGGCTCGTTGATAAGTTGCACCAGCATTCTTTAACCCAAACGTCATGACTATCCATTCAAACAGGCCTATATGACCAGGACATCTAAAGGCCGTCTTTGATATGTCCTCTATTGCCATGAAGATTTGGTTGTAACCCGCATTACCATCCATGAAACTGATGACTTTGTGTCCAGCTGCGGCGTCAATCAACAAATCGGCAATAGGCATTGGGTAACCATCCATCGGAGTAGCTCTGTTCAGGTCCCTGAAATCTATGCAGACCCTCATTTTTCCATTCTTCTTGTATACAGGGACGATGTTAGAAATCCACTCCGCATATCTGCACGGCCGAACGAAGTTTGCATCAAGCAATCTTTCAATTTCCTTCTTCACATCGGCCAATACTTCATCTTTGTAGATCTTCCGGGGTGGTTGCTTATATGGTTTGAAACCAGATTTGATTGGCAACCGATGCTCGACGATAGAACGATCCAATCCGGCATCTCCGAAGAATCCCGTGCGAAGCAATCTTTGTATTCCTTGAGAAGCTTAATTAATTTTCCCCCGAAGTCCGGGCCGCAAGTCCGCGCCGATGAATGTCGGCCTTGGCTTATCACCGTTTCCAATGTCAACCTCCTCTAATTTATCGGCCGACATGAATCCCCGCCCCAACTTGCCATCGGTGCGTCGTCTACGGGGTTCTCCATTAAAAATTGCTATAAGAGCCGATCGCTTGAATCGGCCGTTGATCACCGCCGACAGCTCAACGGGACCTTCTCCCCGCTCTTTCCCCGAGAAGCAATCAATACCTTGGTACTCCCAAAAAGTCGGTTCCATGTTCGCTACGCTCACGGAGTCATCCGCCCGAACGACCTCGATCTCATCGTCCACCCACCGGATAAGCCGTTGATGCATGGTGGACGGGACACAACGATTGGCATGAATCCGGTCCCCGCCCAAGTAGCAGTCGTAGGCCCCCTTGCCTTCGATGACAAAGAAGGTAGTGAGCGACGTCTTGGATCCGATCATCAAATCCACATGCGCGCATCCCTTGGTATCCGAAGGGTTCCCGGCGAAGTCATTCGGATTATACTTGTAGGTGTCGGATCGCTCGGGCCCATGCCAAGTTTCCCGAAGGTGGTGTACGGCATTACGTTGACTCAGCCGCCCCCACCGTCGACGAACATCTTTGTCAATGGCTTGCCATTGACGTATCCTCTCAAGTACAACGGCCTCATGTGTCGATTCTTGGCCGGTTTGTCGAAGATTGCACTCGCTTGGACAAGCGCACCGGTTGTGCCATCATCCCCTCGGCTTTGTTCATCATCTAGGGCGCTTCCTCTCCGCACAACCCGGTTAGCGGGAGCCATGAACTCATTCGGCAGAAAGTATACCATGCATGTTGGAGCCGAATGCTTTGACCCTTCAGGTTGATCTTTGGGGCGCCACACCTACCTCGTCTGGATCCCGCCCCCTGCCTCGACTCGCGGTTCCTCAAGCGCTGGACCCGTCTCTTCTGGCTTCTCCTCAGGCCGGGCGGGCACCATTGCCCCTTCGCCAAATGTAGTCATCTTCATCCTCTTCTTGATCAGCCCACCTGAGGTCGCCTTGCCGCTTCCTAGGATGATCAATGACTTCAATTTTTTTGGCGCCGATCCCCATTAGGTTGGATCCTACCAATTCTCTCGTGGACGGATCGGCGATTGACAGTCTCTTGCCCCGTACTCAAAATACACGTCACCGCATTCGGGACGCTTCTTCAACGTGGGCGGCTTCAAACCCTCATTCCAAGAATGCCCGAAGAAGGCGCATCCCCGGTGCGTGCGCTCCCGCTCGCGCGTGTATTGCTCTCGGTCCCTTCGCGCGCTTCTTCCTCGGCTCTACGCCTCTCCTCCTCGCCTCCGCGCTTCGGTAGCGCTCCTTCTCTATCTCGGCGCCGCCACTTGTTCGAGAGGATGCGCGTGGTCACCCTTGGCCTAGCTCCGGATGACTCCCCGATTTCTATGTGACTCCCGAGAATGCGGGGAGCCTCACCATGCACCCGTTCCGCAGTCACTTGGCGTTCCGGTCCACCGTCCCATCTTGTCTAGCCCCCCGGCTAAGGTCAAGACCTTGACTTTCCCCTTCTCCTCGGTTATTATCACGTTAACAGAAAAGCCCACCATGTTCTGAGGGAAAGGGTGGCCATCCAGCTTCATTTTGTTGTCGAACTTGAGGTGACCCTCCTGGATGGCCTTCTGGATCTTCATCCTGAAGACCCTGCAATCATTGATGGAGTGTGAATCCCTGTCGTGGAAGCCACAGTAACGTTTTCCTTTAACTCCATCGGGCCGAAGCATGGAATGCCCTTCAGGCAGCTTGATTCGGCCTTCCTTTACTAGGAGCTCAAACAATTTGTCAGCCTTTGTGATATCAAAATCGTAGGTGCCCTTAGTCTGCTTGACCCAGCGCTGATTCATCGTCAAAGGCTCCTTTCCCCACATGATCTCTGCCGCGGCCACATCCAGTTCGTCATCAGAGTCTTCGACCGGAGTCGGCTTTGTCTAAGAACCGATTGTAGACGTCGGCAACATCATGCCCTTGCCAAACTTGGCATCCTTCTTGAAACCGTACGCTCGGTTGCTCATTAGTGATAGCTTCGTGATAGGCGGCCCGGGTTCTCGAACTCCATCCCAAACAATTTCTCGCGTACGGCGGCGGCATCCCCGCGACGGCCATGTCGGCCTAACTCGGTCATCCCGGCAAGTTAAGCGAGAAGCACATGCCTTTAACCTCCCCGAATCTTCCGAGAAATTCCGGCGGCGTCTCGCTATGCCTCTCGCTTCATGGTAGCAAGGTCGATCGCGTTTCTTCTCCGAGCCGCCGTTGAAATAGTGAGCGTGGAAATTTCCGCTCCGCATCCTTCCATCCGCCGACCGACTCGGGGGGCGGGGACGAGAACCACCGGAATGCTTTGGACTGTCGATGACGCGGGGGAAGTAGCGGACCCCGAATGCTTCCTCGGTGAGCATTCCCCGAGCTGTATGAGGTAACGAGCGATGTGCTCAACCGTGCTTGTGTCGTCCTTCCCCGAGAATTTCGTGAACTCCGTCGGCGGCTTCACCCTTGGCGGAAGGAGCACGTTGTAGTACCACTGCGGGAACGGTGGCTTATAGGCGAGGTCCCCGCATCTTTGGCTTGAGGCCGAACCGATTCTCGCATCAATTCGGCCATCTTCCCGCGCCGGGCGTCGTCTTCTTGCGCGCCTGCGCGTTGGCGCGTATCCCGGGTGTGGGAAAGCGTCAAATGCCCCATAGTTTCCCACTTCATGGTAGCCCCCACCGTACGGGTTTCTCCGCAACCGGTTGTTCGCCGAGCAATCCTCGGACCGGAAGCGAACGGGGCCCCAAGCGAGCCGAATGCCATATCCCCGTACGTGGGCTGGTACGGATTCGGCCGCGTGCACGGGCCGACTCGTGTTGCCTGCGGTGGTGGTGGGACCGGGCGTCCTCCCCGAGGCCTGCAGTGGAGGCTGAACCGGCTGTTTCCCAGCGGCCTGTGGAGGAGGCTGGAAAGCTTGACTTCCAGCGCTCTGAGGAGGAGGCTGCACTGGCTGGCTCCGTAGTGGCGGCTGAGAGCTTGATTCACCCAGCTCCACAGTGCCCCCCTGGATGGGCGCCTTGCTAAATGCTTGTTCCATGCCCGGGCCAAAGACGGCCACCATCATCTGCTGGAGCGCACCGAGGAAAGCCTTGTTGTGCTTGCTCAACATGTAGTCCGCGGATTCTCGGAACACCCGCATGCACTCTTCTTTCTCCTGCTGAGTCGTGGCATCGCTTTCCCCTGGCAGCAACACCCTGGGCATCTCGTTCTTCAGGTACGGGACGCCACTTCTATTCTTCTTGAAAGACAGCAGACATTTCTGCTGAAACTGGTCCATGGCGTCCTGGAGTTGCTGCCGCTGCTCGGGAGATAGGTCCTCAAGGTTGACGTCCATGATGTCCGCGATCTCGGGCATCTTGATCTATTCGGCTGTTGTCCCACTGGGCGTGCCAAAAAGTGTGTTGACGCAAAAAGTGCACCTAGCGCCAAACACACAGCAAGCCGAACAAGCTGGCTTCACACGCGCAAAAGGTGATGATGACGTGCCAGTCAATTTTTCCTGAAAATTAACAAAAGATAAAGTAGTTAGATACCAAAGCTTGGAACTTGCCGGTGGTACCGCACGCGTTCCATGTTTACGGCTAAAAGGCCACATGAGATGACACATAGCTATGGAAAAGCTATTTGCCAATGAACTAAAGACATTCGGGATCTTATAAAGGAAAAATCAATGATCGCCGAATGAGTGACGTAAGCATGACGGCAATCGATCTTTGTTTGGTCAAAAGTGCATAAACAAGATATTATGACCGATCCCATGATAATCAATATTTAAATAAACGAATAAAGTAAAGCACGATCATAATCATGTAATGAACAAGCATGCATGGATCCAAAGCACTAGTCTACCGCATGTCTAGGTACTCTAAAACCCGTCGGGTACGATATCAAACAAATCTATCCACCGCATGATACAATTTGCATGAAGACCGTACCACTTTCCACAAATAGATCTATCCACCGCATGATACAATCTAAATATGGAAAGCTAAAAGCACGCATTATTTAAAGCATGAGTTATGCACGTGTTCTACTCGTGATGAAACATAACCGAATACAACAAGACAAATGTCGATTCGGGGTCCATGAAGAAGGAACGAACATTACCAAGCGAACAAATCTATCAAAGTTGATTCGAAATCTAATCCACCGGATGACTAGCTCTAAAGCAACCCAAAAACCTCGCATCTACCGCATGACACTCGGTTCTTTCAAGATCTATACCGACATTGGCAAGCTTGAACCCGCAACACGTAACAACCTAGATCGATTCGGTTTCGGCTATCGGAAAACACAAGATCCACGTGTTAAAGCATGAAATCTACCCGTACAAGGATCACGAAAGATATGAGCCGATCCAAATCTATCTAGATTGGGCAAAGGTGTTACATGAATCTAAACATAAAGTAAAAACTCGAAGTAACACGGGGTAACTTAATGAATCTATTGGATCTTGCCAAAATCCAATAGAGCCGATAACTAGCTTAGAGCTAGATCTTAGCCTACCGCATGGCTCATGACCTAACAAGAAACCCTCTTGAACCAAGCTTGAATCTACCGCATGACACGAAGCATGGTAACAAGACTACTTGCATCGAGATCTAAATCCACCGCATGATACTAGACATGATACAAGGTTGCCGGTACTCACGGAGGTCGACGGATCGATGAACCCTCTCGAAGAACTCGACGACACGACAAAAGGACTCTAGGGTTTGGCGTAAGGCCGGTGTGTATTGAAGAATGATTGTGTTACATTACATAGATTCAGGGCTCATATTTATACCCCGCCAAGTACAATCTCGAATGGATTCATTGCCTAACTTATCTCTAAGCTTGATCGCCCATCCATCCATTCGTCCTTCTCCGCTTGAGCCACGTCATCGTTCAAATCCCGCGAAATCGGCTCTCTCTGTTCCTTTGCCGAACGGGAGCGGATAGCCGACCGCGTACTCCTTTGCCGAATACATCTAAAAATCCTTCCCTTCCTCGAGACGGACTCGTGACCGAGCCGGCCCCACAGTCGGACTCCTTACCAAATTTTGGTGTTAACGGTATGACCTAAAGAGTAAAAGGTTCGAGCGTGTTTTTTTTTGTGCGATCGCAAATAATGCATAAGCCCTTCTGAAGTCTGGATCACATCGAATTTGTAACTATTGACTTCGATAGAATCTTGTCTGAATTCGATCACCTAGAGTCTTCATTTTGAATGTGACTGTTCAAATGCTTGGATCCAACTAGTGTTACCACTTTGATCCGATTCAGGGTTCGATGAGAATTGATTATGCACGAGGTTGCTGTTACTGTGTTGCGCAATCGTGCTATGGGTGTGTTTGGTAATTGGTAGGGTGCATGATCTTAGGGCGCCCATGTTATGAAATGGAGCAAATTCTTTGTATGGCATTGTAAATATATCACATCCCTTATGTTTTATTGGAAATTAGCTCATCCGATTCAGTGCTATCGTTTATAATTTCTCACCCCCTTTATGCCATGGTAGAATTTTTCATCCTCTCTGTGACATTGAAAAATATAACATTTATCTTATGTGCCACTAAAAAATATATCCTACCAATGGCATAGAGGGGATGAGAAATTATAAACGATGACATGGGATGAGCTAAATTTTAATAACACATAAAGATGAGTTGTATTTTACAGTGGCACAAAGTGAATTGCCTCTATGAAGTGTGGAACTCTGACACCTGTCTCTATCCCCCACAAGGTCACAACTCTAGTTGCTTGCCACAGATGGGGGGGTTGACCCGCTTAGTTACCTCTCGACGCCTCTCCCTCTCTCGCTCTCCCTCGCTCGAGCCCATTCCCCTCTCCCCTTCGACGTTTCGCCGGTGGCGAGTAGGGGTCGGGAGCCCCCCGGCTTGGTAGATCCAATAGTAGCAGTATAGGTTTTTCGTTTCTTCAATTTCTTTTATGGCTTATCCCTGTAGTGGTACTCACTGCTATGGTGGTTTTACCATCGCCGCCGTTCTCGTCGTCATTGATGTGCTCGTCGCTGACGACCCTCACGCTCCGGTATGTCTAAATAAAACTTATCCTACCCTTCTTCCACCTAGATCTGCGTCGCCCCGCTTCCCCCATCACCTCTGCAGATCTGTTTCACCCCGTCCTTCCCTGTCACTCCACCGTTGCAGATCTGTTTTCCCCTCCACTTCCCCACCTCGCCATCCCTGTAGATCTGCTCCACCCCGCTTTCAAGCAGCCATCAACAAATCCAGCTCAACAACGCTTCACTACATCAAGTGTTGGCCCGTCGTCTCCGCCGCCGTCTGGGATTTGACTTCGAGCGTCTTCTAGCTCCGGCGAACAACTCTTCATCAACTATTCGGTTCCCCGGTGTGCTTCTACTCGTCTCGGTCTGCCCTCATTCAACCAACGCTATGCGCGGTCTTCCATCCAGTTGTATGCGATTTTGTCGCCCCTACGTCCACCGTCGGCGAGCTTGCCGTCGCCATCGCCCTAGATGTGGATGTAATCCTTTTCTGGTCCAAGGACCTGGATGTAATTTGATCTTCTTTGAGGACCCACTTGTAATGGTTGCTTAATCTTTAATATATATATGCGGTTGTTAAAAAACGCTAGTTTCTCACCTACCTCGCTCTCTCAAAAGTGCTTCCACATAATGACCCGCCAAAAATAGGATATGCATAAAAGAAAAGCCAAAAGACCTATTTGCAATATGTTAAGCATGCCAACGTCTGTAGCCTAGTGATTACAAAAGCCCTGGTAGTACCTCAAGTCCCGAGTTTGACTCCTCGTGGGAGCGAATTTCTCAGGATTTAACGTCATTTGTGCTTTCAGTGGTAGGCAACGTTCCCGTCGACATGCGAGGCGTTGCAAGTGTCTCCGATGTAATGTGTAAATCGAAAAAAGGAAGCAGACCAACAAAGTGAAAAAGATGTTATCGTAGGATCAAAAGCCCATGAGGCTAGTACTCCCTCTGTACCTTTATATAAGCGTTACAAGAGTTCAAACTCAACAAACAATAGTGAAAGTAAATGACATTTATACCTCTCATTTTACATTACCCACCAATACTCCACCCATCCACCAACCCCATTTAATTTTGTCATATCCCTAGGAATGTTTATATTTTGACATAAATTTTGAACCATACGAATGCTTATATAAAGGAACAATGGAGTATTACATTATTGTCAGTTCCAAGAATAATGCGATGAGCGTCGACAATCTTGTTCGTAAGCGCGTCGCGCGCGTGCCGCAACCTAGGGGCTCCATTAGCGGTGCAATCACCGTCAGCCGTCATCCTGTATTTCAATGCCGCTTGGCCCACTCTACACCCAGCCTTGCGGTGTCTAGTCGAACGCATGCACGTCGCACAGCCACGCCATGAGAGTGGGCGCGAAGTGTTCAGAGCTCATGACTCAGTTCGACGGTTTTTTGGTAGACTTGCACGGCATATTCATCGAGAGAAAAGTATCGCGCGCTGATTTGTACGGTAGATTTGTTCTGAGAGAAAAGTACCGCGCATTGATTTGTTCGGTAGATTTGGTATGAGAGAAAAGTACTATGCAACAAGGTGAAATAAGACAAGCTAAACGAAGTCCGGACTCCGCAACGTGATCACCGGCGCGCGGGCAACCTTGCCCGACGTGCCTCTCTCGTTCTCGACGTGAATCGAAAGTCGCTTTTTCGTGGCCCAAGTGTTGTAAGTCTTCGGATTTAGGAGCTGCTTGGTTGCCGTCCGTTAAATGCCACCACTATAGTGTTTTTTTGCCACACTACGGTAACATGTGAGGCGGGCAAAAGAGCCGCCACACACCCGTGAAGAGCCACGGCGTGGCGTGGCGTGGCCAGCCAAGGCACCAGCCTAGCAGCCCTGTCCCGCTAGGTCCATCACTGGAGGCCAGCCCGCCCCCCTACCTACACGACGACGGTCCCTGTCGTGTGTGGAGACGAGAGATTTCAGGGTCCGTTTGGCAGGGAATCAGCTTCGGATCCGGAGCTTTTTTTTGTTGAATCCCTGCCAAAGGGTCTGTGAAAATGGATTCATCTGAGAATCACTCAGATATGCCGGTGACTGGAGCCCTTCGGTGACCACGGAGCCAAAAATCGTGGTTTCCCCCCCGGCTCCGCCTGTTCGGGTACCAATTTGCCCCTGTTGTTGCCGGAAATTACAACAGAATTTCCACCGTGGCCCCACACGCATTGATTCCCCACAGGCCACCGCCCCGTCTCGCGAGTCGCATGCGCATCGACTCCTCTGCCTTTCTTCCCCAGCGCTCCACAGAGAACAGCGGTGTCCGGTGCATGGAGAGCCAGGAGGAGGCGGCGGCGGGAGGAGGAGGAGGAGCACCGACGGCCGGAATCGGTAGATCCGGTGGGGACCCGCAAGATGAGGCCGGCGGAGGGGCCTTCGGTGGCCAGTTCATGCCCGGCGTAGGGGATGGCACAGCGCCATTTTTTTGGCTGGGAGGTCTTCCGGCGTGCTCTCTGAGTGCCATTTTGGCCACCGCGGGCGTGCCTACCGACATGGTGGTGGCCACACTGTCTAGCCTCCCCGACACGATAGGGGCGGACGGCGCTACGTCCCGGGGTGGCCCGACGGCGGCGGGCTGCGCCGGGCGGCGCAAGTGCCGGCCTCCGTGCGGTTGGAGGCGCGCGGCGTGGGGTGGCCCGGCGGCGGTGGGCCTTGCGGTTGGCCTCCCCGGTGCGGCCGCAGGCGCCGCGGCGTGGGGTGGCCCGGCGGTGGTGGGCACCGGCGGCGGCCTCCCCGGTGCGCCTGGAGGCGCATGGCCCAGTCCCGTGCCGGCCGGAACCGCGGGTCCTTCCATGGTCTTCACTGGAGCGGCGCCGGTGTGAAAGGATCTTGATGTCACCTAGAGGGGGAGTGAATAGGCGAATCTGCACACTTATAAAAATTCAACCCACTGTCGTACTGAAACCGGTCAGACCGGTGTTACACAGACAGAACCGGCAAAATGTAAATCCCCTCTACGAGTTCTAGCACAAACCAAACTTGGTGTGGGACTTCCACAGGGGTTTTCAGGTGTACCAACAAAGTCCCTGCACACAGCAAGAGCACACCAAAGTAGATCGAAGCGGAAGCACAAGATATATGCTAGAAAGAGAGATAAAACAACAAACAAAATATATATGAAGTAAAAGCACAATTGACACAAGGATTTATCCCGTGGTTCAGCTCGCCACAAAGGCTTGCTTACGTCCACGATGTTGAGGTATCCACACAAGGATAGACTCGCCACACAAGGCTTGCCCTTTCCCTCGGTCTCAAGTCAAGAGAACGAACTCTTGAGATGAGAAGGTTTCCACTAGATTCACAGGGGTAATACAAACTTCTTGGAGCTTCCACAATCTCGGATTGGAGCAAAGATGCTTCAATGATCTTCAACGAAATCAGCAGGTGCTCAAGTGTGGGATGCTCACTAGGCTTTTCAAAGCTCTCTAAAGCTCTCACACTAGTCACTCTCTTAACCCAACTCAAGGATATGGCACTAGAGGCTTAAATATCACTTAGAGAGGTTGTGGAGAGCTTTGCTATGGTTCAGGAAGGTGTTAGGAGTGAAGAGAATCAGCAACCCCTCAAAGAGGAGCTCATGGGTATAAATACCCACCTCACTCAAAACTAGTCGTTAGTCAAACCAACTAGCCGTTGGACGGTGTCAATGCCCAAACCGGTCAGACCGGTTTCCGAAACTGGTCAGGCCGGTTTTGGCCAGAGAGCTCAACTAAGGTTTTGATCTCACGAGTTAGTCTCTCTAGGTTTCACTTGAGCACTTTTTGATGTTTGTTGACCAACCAATGATTCATCCTTCTTGATAGTACGGCATACCTAAACTCAAGATAAAAGATAAACCCTAATAAATTCACTTGAGCTTGAACCTCCAAGGTACGCCGGTAAATGATCTTCAATGATTCGAGGGCTTCCAATGATGTCTAGCAGCTGAGCACATGTTGTAGATGAATAAATATATATGCATGTGCTTGGGCATGTCCACCTTGAGATAGTGACTTAGAATTCTTCCATAGAGTAGAGATCAACCACTTTGAATTCTTAAGTCACTCCGATTTATCAATCATGACATTAGATGCAATTTATCACTTTCCTCGGTAGACTTGGATATAATACTTCGAGATCCTAGATGCTCTCAACTTCACCCTAGCCACTTCGCTTATGGTCGCTATCCATAACCTTAGCTTAGTTCCTCGTTTTAGCCATCTTGATATCTTCATCACTTATCCTTGCCACAATTGAGTCAAGCCTTGCACCATCGAGATAAAACCATTTGAGATGCCACTCAATTTGTTTGTCCTTTGATTGATATCAATTATTCTTGCTTTTGCAAGCTTTCAATTGTAGGTCCAAAGTAATATAGATAACCAAATGACCTTTGCCAAAACCCAACTCGAAGTCTTGCAAATATCTTCTTTTAACAAGTCAATGACCTTTATGAAGTATAATAGTGAAAACCATTTGATATTGAACTTGGTAAACTTATTGTCTAGATCATCAAGTTCCATCTTGTAGCAATAGTGAAATCTCTTGATGTTTTTCTTGACAAAGCTCACAACATTGGTCATCAAGCTCTATCGTGTGTCAATGGTGAAATCCCTTGATGCCATATTCAACTTTGATTTAATTCTCCCATTACTATACCACAAGCTTCTCCTTTCTTCAAAATGTGCTTTGCTCAACATAGAAAAGACAACCTATCATCACATATAACCATGCCTCTATATTTGCTTTTCTTTAGCTTAGGATTACTTGTTGTATGCTTTATGTAAAGTCCAATGGGAAGAACATCCTTTCTTTATCATGACATTCACTCTTAGCATGCTTATAATTTTTCCAAGTATATTGTCATGATCCACTCTTGTCTTATTCGCAATATGAGCCAAATGCATGAATTTACACATAAATATCATTTATCAATAATCAATGACCTGCTCACATGCTTCACAAGAGTGTTAGCGTTTTAATCAAGTTGTCACTTAATTCACCAAAATCCACTTAGGGCTTGATTGCACTTACAATCTCCCCCTTTCTGGTGATTGATGACAATCTTGATTAAAGCTTTCAAAAGACATGAAAATAAAGCTCATAAGAACCAAGATTTAGATAAAGCTCCCCCTCAATGTGTGCAATGAATGGAATTCAAAAATTTGGCCTAAAAACGCCAATTTGCACATATTTTAAGAAAGAGATGGAGCTCCCCCTAAATCTCAGCAAAGTGGGGTGCAACAAGTGTGTGTGACAAGATAAAATAAGTGTGTGATGCATATGACATGAGTTAACACAACCGAGAGACAAAACACAAAGAAGTGTGTCTTTGTCAGGGCAAAACCGGTCAGACCGGTTTCAGAAACCGGTCAGACCGGTTTCACCCAGTCAGCCCACAACACAGGGAAAACTCAGAAACAAAACTCATTCACCAGACAATCATGCATCACAAACTACCATTATGTCACTTAGAAACATTTAAAGTACATTACACACATTGTAGCACACAATACAAGAGTTCTCAAGTCCAACACATAGATAAGGTTCAACAGATAATTATTACATATCCAAATCTATCAACAAGTCTCTGAGATAAAAGATAGCTGGATACATAGGAGCTTGGGATTGCTCAGTAGAAACCGGTCAGACCGGTTTCACCACTACAGCACAAGACAGATAAGCTTTAATCGACTATTCTTCTCCCCCTTTGTCATCCATCACTAAAAACTTGGAGAAGAGGTGCTGCTGAGCATCACTAACCACCATACTCCGGAGGAGCACCGCCATACTCTGGAGGAACACCACCTTGTGGAGGAGGGTAGTCTAAGAGAGAATTTGAACTTTAGAACTTGAGAAAGAATGGTAGATGCTAATGAAGAAGAAATTGAATCACATCTTACCATTAATGTTGCCGAAGAGAGATTGATAAGCTTGAGATACAACACTTTGTCCAATAGTAGGAGGTCCCATAGGAGGAAGTGGAGGGTTAGGAACTTGATAACCATAGTGATGAGCATATTGTTGAAAATAACCCTCGGAGCCTAGCTGTGCTACCATGCTATCCACTGAAGGAATCTCAGGCTCCTCCGTCTCGGGAGAGGGTGGAGATCTAGGAGGCTCAAATCCGTGGTGATTATGTAAAAGCTTGAGAGTGTCCTTCATTTGCTTCCTCTCTCTCCTAGACCTCTGGTGCTCAACTAACACATCCCTCTGGCTCTTACACATAGAAGTGAAAAAGTTCAAGAGCTTACGAATGGGAGAGGGTGGCTTGTCCCTTGGTCGATCGTTGCCGCCGGCCCAAAACGGTCGAGCCGGTTTCCCAAACCGGTCGGACCGGTTTGGCCCCGACCGAGGCGGCCGTGGCCGATCCTCGCTGCGTCGTCCTTCCCCTTCCTCCATCATCTCGTCATACCTTCCAGGTGAAGGCAACCTCATCCTCTTGGGTACGGGGACCTTGAAAGGCTCATGCTTTGAATCCTTTAGAAATTTTTTGTTTGATGTTTTCTCGATGATATGCATGATGTACGGTGCATATCCACACAACCTCTGGGGGCTCTCACTATAGACTTGATTTCCTCTCAAATAAAGTCACTCATAGAGAATGAAAGTCCAGGAGGCCTCATGTGAACGAGCAAGTCCTTAGCAAAGTTAGAAATATCTGCCGGGTTTCCTCCCCTAGGTGTGAGGGTCAAGCGAAACACACAGTTCAACACACTGTAATAGGAATAAAGTCCTGTTGCAAAACTCGCATTTGCTTGCTTGTCCCTAGGATACATGAACTTCATCGCAGACGGCTCCATAGGACGAGCGCCTCGGTGAATGCAAGGAAGAGACAAATCTGTCGGACTAAGTCCAAGGAATCTAGCAAAGTTAGTGAAGGTGACACTGTATCTAGTCCCCTCAGTCATCCAACGCATCTTCCTAGCACTCTCATGTTCCTCAAATGCAACGGTGGCATAGAACTGAGCAATTACCTCCGTGTTCCAACTGTGCCTGAAACCCATCAGAGGCTTGATCCTTAGAGAAGTGCAAACATCTATGACATCTCTGAAAACGGCATTGTTTGCCCTCTCCATGTATGCCCAATCTATCCACCGAGCCTCTGCAATTATGCCTTTCTTCTTAGCTATGATGGCGGTGGAATAGAAGTCCCACTGAAAGAAAGTGTGAAACCGATAATCTATCCCACTAGCCATATCCTTAGGCTCACCATAGGGCCATTCCCTTCTCTTCCTCCTAGCTGCCTCTGTCTTTCCCATGCCAAGATAATTCACAATCTGATGAGAGCTGGGATTGACTGGCCTACGGATCTCAAGCATCACCTCCTCCTCTTCTTCTTCTTCAACACCTCTTTCCCTTCCCCCAAAATCTTCCTCTTCATCCTCATCATCATCATCATCATTTGCTGGTCCTTTCCCGTGCCTGAACTGCATTCTGTAATTCTCTTCACACTCATTATCATCACTAGACATCTCATACCCCTCTTCTTCTTCTTCTTCAACGATCTCGTCCTCAGCGGGTTGAGATGCCCTGGAAGTCCTAGGCCTTAAGATAGGCCCACTGGAGGCACCGGATGCCTCAATCGGACCGGAAACGCCTTCGGGCTCATCAACCCTCTTTTGCTTCTTCGACCGAGTGTAGGTCTTAGAGAAGTCCGACATGTTGTTCCTGACCATGATGAAGTTGCAAAGTATGTATAAAGAACATAGGAATTGATTTGGTACTTGACGAGAAATGGATTTGAAGAAACTAAGAAAAATCAGGGTTTCTGTCCAGGCAAAACCGGTCAGACCGGTTTCGTCGGCTGAAACCCTAGATTATGGAATTTGAAATGTAGCCATCCAAATTGATTCGAAACTTAAAGATAGCTTCCTGGGCATACTAGTTGATGATTGCTCAAAGGAATCCGAGAGATATGCATGGAGCTAAGAGATCAGGCAAAGAGAACTTTTGAATACCTTGAGAGGATGGGAGAAGATGATTAAACCTCCAAAAACGGTCTCCAATCCGGTTAGGCCGAAGATTAGCGCCTCTAGCCCTTAGTCTCCAAAGGGGAAAGCCTTTCCTTGGTCCATCTTAAGATTCCATGGTGGGAGAGTGAGAGAAGAGAGGGAGCACGGGTAGGAGAAGAGTGGCTCGGGCTTGGTCTGGTGAGGATGAAGTGGGGCTGGATAAGGAATATTCCAACCGAGATACCTCTTAAAGGGGTGGCCCCGGGGTAAACCGGTCAGACCGATTTCCGACAGGAAACCTGCCGAAGTTAGAGTTTGAGATATTGAAGCTCGAATTGAGAACTAATAAAAGAGATATGTTCAAGATGAGTTCAGAAACTAGTTCTTTTGATGAAACACCTGAAGCTTCAACTCTTTATCCAAAACCCCCTTTTTCTTCGAGAGTGGTGATTAAGAAAAAGATAAAATATTGAAAGAATTTTGCTCTCCTATTCTTTTAAGACGAATCTAGTGAGCTGAGAAGATAGAGCAATTAAGTTTGGTCACTAGATAATTCCCTTAGATAGATGTTTCCATTTAGGTTCAAAAGCTCCTTGATACTTCCAAAAAACTTAGAGAGAGATAGGTATGAAGAATATGTTGGACTTCAAGAAAATCTCACTTGTGACTAGCCATCAATCAATCACGGTTAACTATAGTCACATGTGGGTCGATCGGGTCATGAGGACCAAAAACCAAATATTTTCAAAATTCACACAAGTTCTATTATGCTAGTTAAGTTTTTCAAAGATCTAACCTATGTCACTCAAACATGTGGCTAAACAAGATTTAGGATCACATTGGTATATTTAACTCATGCCTCTCACATTACAACAACATTTGACATAAAGTCAATATAAAGGTAGGCATCAATTAAATATCCAATTGGCATCCACTAGAGACCGTGAGTAGACCACATGCTAAGAAAATGCACACCCTAGCATGAATAAAACCTAGATGATAAAGGTAGAAAAGGAAATGAGTGTGAATCATACCTTTGCCTCTAGCTAATCACATCTTCACATTGGTGAATTGTGATTTCCCTTGACTTGTGCATTACCAAGTTAGTTCCAAGTTCTAGCTCTCATTTTGATGAACCTTTATACACAACATGAGAGAGAGACACTTAAGTAGCACAAGTACTAGTTTCAATCCTTGGTGACCTTTTGGGTTAGAGAGACAAGAGATTCACCAAAAATTGAAACCTCACAATATAGATCAAATTCCCTTTGTTTATGGAGCACATGAATTAATGCGAACGATTAGGGTCACATGCATCATTTTTACAAATAAGTCCAACTAGAGGAATTTAAACTATATTGTGGCGAGTAGCTATGCTTAAGGTTAGTTTCATAATCCAAAGAAAAAGATTTGCTCAATAATACCCCTTTGGATTCAAGAATCATAGCATACTCCATGGAGAGAGAGAGACGAGCTCTCAATTTGAGACTACAAGAGATCACTAGATGAAAGCATTAGTCTCATAGCCACAAATTGTAGAGTGATCTCCCCCTAGATAGGTGCATCATGAATTTGAATTGCATGAAACGAGCACTCGGTCAAATTAATGAACTAGGAGAGGTCACTTCACAATTTGCCCAAGGCACAAAAGAAAAGTAATTTACGAATATTGAAATTGTGCCAAGAGTACTTACTACCACCAAGATAGTGTGTGTATGATGCTTAATCAGAAGATGAGGATATATGTTTGAAATTCTTGGGCTAATCTTGAAGTTCAATACAAAGTCAAACTGCATTGGGCCATAACCGATCAGACCGGTTTGGCAAACCGGTCAGACCAGTTTTGCCATTCAGTTCAACCACCACTTCTTCAAGACTCCATCAGCTCCTGATGCAGGCATATCTTCATGAGTTTCTAATTCTTGACAATCACCTTGATTCTAGAGGCTTTATATATCTGAACTTCCAAAAACTCAGAACCTCCGAAGATTTTACCGGAGGTTGGGTTCCTGCAGCAATCCTCGGAACCTCTGGAGGATTTCCCGGAACCTCCGAGGTTTGTACCACTAGAAAGAAAACAGGGATGTGTGTGGCCCTTAGAGTTTGTGTTAAAGCTTGGAATTTTCTTCAACTTTTCATATGCTCCAACTTTGTCTAACATCATCTATGGCCATACACTTGATTGACTTACAACTTTGGCTTCTCATTTGAACCTGCACAAATTAAACCAAAATGCTCTACTAGAGAGCAGTTACAAGCATCATATGGAAAGAGGAGCATATATGTACATCAAAGTACTTAGTCAAGCCAAGTTCACAAAACCAAAGCCTTGAGCACAAGTAACCACTTAGGATCAAATGACTAAGATGAAAGATGAAGCTTATGTTACCGAGATGTCATTGGAGTAGAAAAAGAGAGTTTATACTTGATGCTTGGCATTATTCTAGTTCATTGACCTTCTCTTGAGTTTTGCCAAGCCTCCAATGCATCTCCATACTCCTGCAATTCTAGCAAGCTCTTTTTGATACCCAAGTCATGTTGGGTCCTTTAAGGTTAGTCACAATAGATTTTGGGATCCAAATGGTTCTTATGCTAGTTTGAGGTGAACTAATCACTCTAGTAGCATAAATATCATTCTTGTCATCCCTAAGTCTAGAGAATGCATAATTGACAAGTTTTGACTTAGGAACATTACCATTTGGACACTCATTACTCTCATGTCCCTTTGACCGACAAGTGTAGCAAAGACGGCTTTTGATCTTTTTTGATGAGGCCTTGCACTTGTCTTTGCTCACTTACTCCTTCTTGATCTGAAGGCTTGCTGTAGAGGCTTGATTGCGCTTGATATGCACTTGAGGCGCCACTGTTGCCAAAACCGGTCTAACCGATTTCCCAAACCGGTCAGGCCGGTTTGGTACAGACAGCACCCCGGTTACTTGTGGACAATCACCAATGAAGTGTCCATGTTGCTTGCATTTGTAGCATATCCTTCTCCTTAGCTTCCCTTGCCTTTTCTTGTTGTTTTTGAGCTGAGGAGAGCACATCGATGCATAGTGCCCCATTTTTGAGCACTTGAAGCATTTTATGTGATCAAGCTCCTTTTTCTTGATTTCTTGAGCCTTGTGATTTTTGCCTTGCTTCTTCGGTCGAAAGGTTGAGCTAGTGCGGTTTGAACCCTTCTCAAGCTTCTTCACCATGTTGTCACGGTTATCTTGACAAGGTTGCACTTGACTCTTTCCCTTCAACTTACTCAAGTCACCTTTAAGCCTTTCGACCTCTTGCATGAGTTGATCATTTTCTTTCGCAATGAGGTCATCACAAGTCTCTACAAATACATCCTCAGTGCTAGATTGGCTTGCTTGAGAACAATAAGGTTTAGTACAAGACAATTCAATATTGACGTGTGAGCATGTGCATGTGTGTGATAGAGGTTGAGTGGATTTTACCGACGAGAGCACAACCTCATGAGCCATTTCTAGACAAGTATATAATTCTACAAGCATTTCATGAGAGCATTCAAGCTTTTTGTGATGTGCGTGCAAAGCCATATGCTCGCTAGTGAGCTTTTCAAGCTTTTCGTTGAGCACCTTCTTTTCTTGCTCCAAAGATACCACACATGTAGATGGGTTAGTAGCACAAGCAACTTTGTTAAGCAAGACATCATATTTATTGACCAAGGTAGAGTGAGAGAGTTTGAAGGCTTCAAGTTTTTGAGTCAAAGTCTTTATGATGTCAACTGGATCTTCAACTCTCTTTGTCATTTGGTTGTCCTTGGTTTCCTTGCTCTTCTTGGCCATCAAGCACTTGTGATCATCAACACTGAGAGTTGAGGATCTAGAAACTGTCGATGTTTTTCTTGATCGCCTTCTTGAACACTTGCTGATTCTAGTTTCCCCACAGGGTCACCCGACTTGCTTTTCTTGTCTTGTTGATCCTCGGGTGTGGTCACTATAGCATCAGTGTGTGCTCCAGAGGTAGAGCACCCTTCTGAAGACACATTTGCACTTTGATCCTCACGAGTTGACGGCTTGTCATGCTCAAACTCCAAATCTTCATTTTGGCCTATGATTTCTCTTTTCTCATCACACTTGGCCGAGATGTCATCATGAGTGCATGAAGATGAGTGGTTTGACGCTGTGGCTTTACTTTGCATGCTTACTCTTTGAGATTGATCTTTACATTTGGGCACATCGTAGAGATCTTGAAAAATTTCCCAAATGTCATGTGCATCAATTATGTTGCCACAAATCAATTCCTGCAAATCACGACTCAAGGTACTACGAATGTAATTAGTAACTTGAGCATTGAGTTGCCAACATTCTAACTCCTCTCTAGATAAGTCCGACAAGTCAAAGTTGTCTACTCTAGTGCAAGGAGGGAGAATACTAGCAACTACAACCTGCTCAGCATGTGGACCAAAGGTCATAATTTCATTAAGTACATGAGCTGACCAAGAATCAAAATTTGAGCCACCTAGTGTCAATGGCTCAAAAGATACCTCATATGTTGTCGACATCTTTTCTCCAAGCGGTTAAGCTCAATCCGGAGAACCTCGCTCTGATACCAATTGAAAGGATCTTGATGTCGCCTAGAGGGGGGTGAATAGGCGAATCTGCACACTTATAAAAATTCAACCCACTGTCGATCGAAACCGGTCGGACCGTGTTACACGACGAACCGGCAAAATGTAAATCCCCTCTACAAGTTCTAGCACAAACCAAACTTGGTGTGGGACTTCCACAGGGGTTTTCAGGTGTACCAACAAAGTCCCTGCACACAGCAAGAGCACACCAAAGTAGATCGAAGCAGAAGCACAAGATATATGCTAGAAAGAGAGATAAAACAACAAACAAGATATATATGAAGTAAAAGCACAATTGACACAAGGATTTATCCCGTGGTTCAGCTCCCCACAAAGGCTTGCTTACGTCCGCATTGTTGAGGTATCCACACAAGGATAGACTCGGCACACAAGGCTTGCCCTTTCCCTCGTTCTCAAGTCAAGAGAACGAACTCTTGAGATGAGAAGGTTTCCACTAAATTCACAGGGGTAATACAAACTTCTTGGAGCTTCCACAATCTCGGATTGGAGCTTCCAAGC
Source organism: Cenchrus americanus (assembly GCA_947561735.1). Lineage (NCBI taxonomy): Eukaryota > Viridiplantae > Streptophyta > Magnoliopsida > Poales > Poaceae > Cenchrus > Cenchrus americanus. The sequence continues at coordinate 155,975,413 of OX387243.1, read as the reverse complement.
GACCTCTAGCTGTCTAGGACCAAATGCTCCAAGAGTAAAACATGCTTCAATGATCTTCAACGAAATCAGCAGGTGCTCAAGTGTGGGATGCTCACTAGGCTTCTCAAAGCTCTCTAAAGCTCTCACACTAGTCACTCTCTTAACCCAACTCAAGGATATGGCACTAGAGGCTTAAATCTCACTTAGAGAGGTTGGGGAGAGCTTTGTTATGGTTCAGGAAGGTGTTAGGACTGAAGAGAACCAGCAACCCCTCAAAGAGGAGCTCATGGGTATAAATACCCACCTCACTCAAAACTAGCCGTTAGTCTGTCAGACAAAACCGGTCAGACCAGTTTGCCAAACCGGTCAGACCGGTTTTCAAACCAACTAGCTGTTGGACGGTGTCAGTGCTCAAACCGGTTAGACCGGTTTCCAAACCGGTCAGGCCGGTTTTGGCCAGAGAGCTCAACTAAGGTTTTGATCTCACGGGTTAGTCTCTCTAGGTTTCACTTGAGCACTTTTTGATGTTTGTTGTCCAACCAATGATTCATCCCTCTTGATAGTACGGCATACCTAAACTCAAGATAAAAGATAAACCCTAATAAATTCACTTGAGCTTGAACCTCCAAGGTACGCCGGTAAATGATCTTCAATGATTCGAGGGCTTCCAATGATGTCTACCAGCTGAGCACATGTTGTAGATGAATAAATATATATGCATGTGCTTGAGCATGTCCACCTTGAGCTAGTGACTTAGAATTCTTCCATAGAGTAGAGATCAACCACTTTGAATTCTTAAGTCACTCCGATTTATCAATCATGACATTAGATGTAATTTATCACTTTCCTCGGTAGACTTGGATATAATACTTCGAGATCCTAGATGCTCTCAACTTCACCCTAGCCACTTCGCTTATGGTCGCTATCGATAGCCTTATCTTAGTTCCTCGTTTTAGCCATCTTGATCTCTTCATCACTTATCCTTGCCACAATTGAGTCAAGCCTTGCACCATAGAGATAAAACCATTTGAGATGCCACTCAATTTGTTTGTCCTTTGATTGATATCAATCATTCTTGCTTTTGCAAGCTTTCAATTGTAGGTCCAAAGTAATATAGATAACCAAATGACCTTTGCCAAAACCCAACTTGAAGTCTTGCAAATATCTTCTTTTAACAAGTCAATGACCTTTATGAAGTATAAGAGTGAAACCATTTGATATTGAACTTGGTAAACTTATTGTCTAGATCATCAAGTTCCATCTTGTAGCAATGGTGAAATCTCTTGATGTTTTTCTTGACAAAGCTCACAACGTTGGTCATCAAGCTCTATCATGTGTCAATGGCGAAATCCCTTGATGCCATATTCAACTTTGATTTAATTCTCCCATTACTATACCACAAGCTTCTCCTTTCTTCAAAATGTGCTTTGCTCAACATAGAAAAGACAACCAATCATCACATATAATCATGCCTCTATATTTGCTTTTCTTTAGCTTAGGATTACTTGTTGTATGCTTTATGTAAAGTCCAATGGGAAGAACATCCTTTCTTTATCATGACATTCACTCTTAGCAAGCTTATAATTATTCCAAGTATATTGTCATGATCCACTCTTGTCTTATTCACAATATGAGCCAAATGCATGAATTTACACATAAATATCATTTATCAATAATCAATGACCTGCTCACATGCTTCACAAGAGTGTTAGTGTTTTAATCAAGTTGTCACTTAATTCACCAAAACCCACTTAGGGCTTGATTGCACTTACACGGTGGCCAACAACGAGACAACCTCACAGGCTTACGAGCGGTTTGAGGTTCCGGCCAATCCCAGTGACCTTCGGGCCAGGAAAGCTCGCCAGAGAGGTGGCTATGCACCAAGGCCGCCACAGGCAACTAGGACTGCTCCTGCATCAGTGGACATCGACCTCACCGAATCTGGGTATGAACTAGTGTGAAATATGCTATGGACTGCTGATACTAGTGCTATGAAATTAGCTTGTCTCCTGATACTAGTGCCATGAAATTAGCTTGTGAAATTTGCTTGTTTCGTCATAGTCAAATAATTACCAGTAGAATGTATGGTACTGAAATTTCCTTGTTTGCTTCCTTATCAAACTGATCTAAATGGCAACAGTTTGGCTGATTGGGGTGGCGACGACACTAGAATAGTTTGTGAAATTTTTGCTGGTGAAGTTTTGAAAGGGCACAGATCTAGTACTCACTTAAATAAGACTGGGTACAACAATGTGATAGCAAGATTTAAAGAGAGGACTGGTATTGCTTATACTAGAAGGCAATTCAAGAATAAATGGGACAAATTGAAGCAAGATTATGGTATTTGGAAGAAATTGAAACGAAATGAGACCGGTCTTGGATGGGATGAATCTGGGAAGAACATTGTAATGCCAGAAGCTTGGTGGAAGAAAATAGCAAAAGTAAGTGGAATTATTGTTGAAGTTGTTTCATTCTTTTATCTATTGCACTTACTTTGTGGTTGTTATACATAATATCTTGTGGCTGTTATACATCATTGATCTGAACTGTACTGTTATACATCATTGAACTGAACCGTGTACTGTTATACATATTTTAGTGTAGGTTTTCAGTAAAATTCACTTAACTGTACTGTTGTACATCATTGTTTTATCGGGTGGCTGCTCATAATATTTGAATGCTAGTTTACTGTTGTTTCTTTCCAACCGGCAATTAACTTAATATCTGAATATTGCATTTCAGAATGCAAAGGGCTCTACCAGATTCAAATTGAGAGGACTACAAAATGAAGAACAATTAGAGATTATGTTTGAAGACATTCGCAACACCGGTGATGAGCATTGGTCTGCTTCGAGTGGCATAGCACCTTCCCCAGCAAACTTGTCTCGTCACACTTCTCCAATCAGTGTTGATGATGAAGATGAAGCAGACAATGATGATGACAGTGGGCCAGAGGAGGTGACTCCCACAAGTGTGCATGGTTTAAAGAGAGGTGGAGGGGCTAGTAATATGAAGGGAAAAAAACCTAAGACAAGTGGTGGTAATTGATTTCATGAACTAGGAAAGATTGTGGAGATGAATGAGAGGACAACCGCATCTTGTGAGTCTATTGCGAAGAGGGAGGATTTGTCTAGTTGTTCCATCCAGAATGTTATGGCCTTGGTTAAGGATTGTGGTGCCGTTTCATCAACCAATGAGCATTTTGCTGCATCTTTAGTTTTTACCAAGAGACCATAACGTGAGATGTTTATGACTTTGGATACTCCTGAGGAGAGGTTTGATTGGCTGAGAAGGAAGTATGAATGGATGACTAAAAATGAGGCGCCTAATTAGTTTGTGCAGTCAGCTTTGTACCATGCAACAATATTGTATCCTTTGATTTATGCTCTATTTTTGTAGCTCTAGTGTGCTTTGAACTGTTGTGGCTTGCGATAATCCTTTTTAATCTTTGAACTTTGTAATATCTTTGTGCTTGTATGCTTTGAACTTTGTAATATCGGTATGATTTTAATTAATTCATGAGTGATGTTTGTGTGATGTACAGATCTGATGATGAGACATCTGATGATGAGCGGCTTACAAAAACTTTATCTTTGTTGCGGTCGGCTCAAAATTGTCAATTTTCCACTGCTCTTATTTGTGGTAAGTACTTCATGACATACTATGATAAGAATCATGTTAGAACTCCTTTCCAAAGTGGACATGGTTGGACATTGAAAAAACTGAACACTCCAGGTGAAAGTCATAAGCAATTCCGGATGAATGCGCATCTATTTTACATGTTGCATGATCTGTTAGTTGACAAATATGGTCTGAAATCATCTATTCATATGAGTTCTATAGAATCACTGGCTATTTTTCTTCTTGTGTGTGGCCAAGCTATGTCCAACAGTGTTATAGATGGTATATTCAAGCATTCTTCAGAAACAATTAGTAGAAAAATTGAGGAGGTATTGATCTGTATGGTGGCTATGGGTGCAGACTACATAAGGCCAGTTGATCCTAATTTCTCTAATACTCATCCTAGGATTATTATTGATCGAAGAATGATGCCACACTTTAAAGATTGCATTGGAGCTTTGGATGGTACACACATTTCAGCGACACCACGTCCCAATGACCTTATTAGATACATTGGTCGGAGTGGCACTGCTACACAAAATGTTCTTGCTATAGTTGATTTCGACATGAGATTCACTTATGCATCTGTTGAGCAGCCCGGGTCTATGCATGACACTAATGTGCTCTTTCATGCCCTCGAGCTTGATGCCAACAAATTTCCATACCCCCCTCTAGGTATGTCTGAATGTCTGATCATTTATCTCCATTTTTTCTCATGTCTATACCTATGTGCATGTGGCTGATACAACCTTCAAGTTTAACATGTGTGTGTAGGAAAATATTATATGGTTGATGTGACAACCCGCCCAGGAAAATACTGTACTATCGCCTAAGACCGATCACTTTGGTCATTAAGTAATAATAAAGTATCATCATGTCGTTAGTTGCCGGGTTAATGCCCGGTAAATCACTTGAAAAGCACAAGGATCGAATATATGCATTAAAACTCACTCGAAGGCGAGTCCAGAGATACAACATCATTAATATCCAAATTTGTGCCCCGAGGGGTTTAATTATTACAAACCATAGTTTTTGTCACGATGAAATAGTTTAGAGTTTTCGAAAAGCAGCGGAAATTAACTAACGGAAGCGAAGACACCACGGGAGGCCATCCATGATGCTTTCAGTAGTCGTCCTCCACCCACTCCAACTCCCAGCCGGGCGGGATCTCTCCGGGCCACACATCACTGAATGCATTATCTGGATCAACACATTATAGCAAGGTTGAGTATACTAATACTCAGCAAGTCTTACCTGTCGGTGATAACTACTTCACCAAATATAGACCATGAAAGGGTTTTTGGCTACTGGGTTGCTTTTGCTAAAAAGTAACAAAGAGTAGATCCTTACTTTCAAGATTTTAGCACAAGTTCTAGTAGGTTTAACCTTTACTACATTAGCCAACTAGTACAAACAAAGTTGTACAATACAATTAATCAAGCATAGTGTTCATCAACTTCCATCGTTAGGGATCTCATGACTAGTGGAGTAAGCAGTCTCGGATAACGGTGAGAGACCGACAATCGATTGATTTAAACCTTGCAAGGTAAACCCAAACACACGGTAGGCTGCCCACAAAGGTACAACTTTCCCAGGCCGTTTCCAAAAATCCTCGGGTCGGGATCGAATCTTACAGTCTTTGGTGCAGGCTATCTGGCATGTCCCACCCAGCACACCCAGAGTCACCATACACCACCAGTAGCTAGCCGTGAGAGCGAATCCCAAGAGTAGTAATGGTAGGATCCCTCGCCGCCTCATTAAGGTACTAGGCTTACCGGTCCCATACCCGACATGTGCTTAGTACGTTCAAAAACTTAACCCACATAACCACTGGACCGGAGCCCAGATCCCATGCTCTTACCACGTGAGAAATCCATTTAAGGATATATTGTGATTCCTATCTAGGAACCTATTCTCGCGAGTGAGGTCATCACTCGACTTGTAACGGTCCTATAGCTTAGCAGCTATCGACCTATCATACTAGTAAGGACAAAGGTACCTAGGGATCATGCATCTAGGGTTTCATTCAACTCCTGAACGTAAATGCACAATCATTCATAGGTAATTGAATAAAGAATTTGAAAACTGGGTTAGATGCACCGGAGCTTGCCTTCGTCAGCTAGGTTAGCCTGGGCACCCTCGGTGTCGAGCACTTCCACGTACTGCAGCGACGCTTCCGCTCCTCCTTCCTCGGTTTCCGGGACAAGCGAGTAATCACTGTCCGGAAGATCTACACGGAATGCAATGCAAGTTCAGGTGATGTGATGGGTAGTTATCTTATCCAACTCTTGTTGGTCATATTCACCTTAACAAGCATCTAGATAGTGTTTCTCTTTTAGGAAGGTTATTAGTTGTACATGGGTTACTCTTTTACTATTCATTGGAATAAAGGTTTTTATTATACTTGTTATTTCATGTGAAGGTTTTAATACTTTTCCTTTCACAAGCAAAGGTATGAATAATATTTTTATTCATGAATTAATTTCTTATCAGCAATGATAACTAATTATCTTTTAATTATATTAAATAATACTTTCAAAAAGGAAAAGAATTAATTAGGGGTTTTTCTTTATTTAACTCCTCTTTAATATTAAAAGGTATTTTAAGCTTTTTATCAAGCAATTAAATTACCAAAAATTAAACAAATGTTTCTTAACCATATTAGCACCTATCCTGGTCCATTGGACCCACATGTAAGTGTTGGATGCTAGGAAATTAAATAATATTGAAAATAACAAAGGCTAGCTAGTGATTCCATTTAAATGCATACAAAAATATTAAGCATCAAAATGATCCAAACTTTCTCATGCATGCTCTCTGGTCCTAAACAAGCCTAAAGAACCAGCATATTCACCTAGAAACCCTATTGATCTTAGTTCATTAATTTTCAAAGGAAAACATGCATAAATCAAGAATAAATATCTCTGGTAAGCCAAAAATCATGATTAATTCACAAGGTGTGTATTTTGGTATTACACGACAGTGTGCACAAGTTGAGCTCAAAAACATAAATATATTTAGCAAGAAAAATCATCTAGGCAGTTTCTGCAGAAATGGAAAAACATTTTATAAAAAGATTTACTTCATAAGTTTGTGCAATTTTTGGCATAGGATCTAGTCATGACCTAAAACACATCATATCCAAAAATTAGCTACAGAGCATTTATATATTTTGATATATTGCAGATCTAGGTTTTTCACGTTTGTATTTTTCACGCAAAAACTATCAGGAATTAGCTTAGGCAAGAATAACAAAAGTTGTAGGATAATTCACCACGAATCCAACAAAATTGGTTTTGCATTTTTATGATTTTATTACGATTTTCTACACAATTTACAAGTTTCAGCCAAAGTACTAGTACTATTGGAGTTAACCTTTTGCAGTCAGGCCCTCGGAAAGAAATGTAGCTTTGCAATGTAGTCCCTGGGGGCGGCTGGCCGGCGCGGGTGGGCAAAATACCGGTGAGGTTCGCTGGTGTTTGGCCGGGGAAGGGTGGGGAGGAGGTCTAGGGACGCTAGGGGCTCGGTTTGGGGCGTTGGACAGGGCGGTGGTGGCACCGGCGAGCGGCTCGCCGGCGGCCAGTGAATGCTGTCGCCGCGGGCGCCGTTCTCGGCGAGCCGGGCTCGCTTGGTCCCGGTGGGCGGGGCGGTGAGCTGCGGTTAGGGCGGAGGGAGGTGGAGGAAACGTTGGAACAGCTCGCGGCCGGTCGGAAAGGGGAAGCTCGCCGCGGCGCCGGGGCCGGGCGCCGGCGGCGGCTTGGCCTCGGCGGGGGCGAGCGTGCGTCGCGGCCGGGGGAGGCGGCTCCCTTTTAAAGCGACTAGCGCACCCCCTAGGGACCGGCGGACGGGCGGAGGACGCGCGCCCGGGGACGCGCGCGGCCGGACGACGAGGGGAACGGACCGGTGGTCCTTTGCGTGCGCGTACGAGGGTTCGGGGTGCGAGGCGTTCCCGGCGTTCGAGGCATCGGGAGGCGAGCCGTGACCTCGGGAAGGCGCGGGCGACCTCGGGGACACGCACCGGCGGGGGCACCGGACGCCGAGGCGACGGCGGCTGCGGCGCGGTGCGGCCGGCCGCGCGACGCGCGCGCGGCCTCGCTCCGGCGCCGCACGTTTTAGACTGAGCCACTTCAAGCACGAAATTCTCCCAAAACTTGAACACAAGTGCACGAAGTGATGAATACGAAAGTTGTAGATCTAGCTACCTTCTACAACTTTTGTAAAGGCCGTCTAGTGTTTTTCTCAATGGATTTTGCAGGAACGTCGTGCCAACATTGAATGCCGGCCTGTCCCTGTGAACAGGAGGTACTGTCGGTCGATCGAGTTTTTCACCAATTTCCACCCAAAATTTGAAATGCCAATCTACATGAAAGTTGTGTCCCTCAACAAGATGGACAACTTTCATAAAGGTAGATTTTGAAGTGTTTAGGTGAATTTTGGAGAACGCGGCAAAAGTTCCGGACGACATTCGCTGACGTCGATGGTTAAGCCGGTTTTGACCGTGTCTTTGGCCAAGGGTCCACTACGGGTGTGTGTATGCTTGGTCAAGGGGTTCATTAGGGTTCATTGGCGAGGTTTTCGAGTGATGACCCAGGTTGACCTAGGTTTGACCGATGTTTGACCGGTTTGACTCGGCTGATCCGGTCATTAGCGTTAATGACGGTAATTAAAAACCTGGGGCGCCACAGTTGATGTCGGGTACCCAAATAGACCTGGATACTTGTCACCATACAAAGGTCAAAGGTATCATGTGCCACATTGGAGGAGAGGGCCTGCTCCAAATGGTGAGCAAGAGCATTTCAACCACTTGCATTCAAGTATTCGCAACGTGGTAGAGCACTCTTTTGGTGTGTTGAAACAAAAGTGGAGAATACTTTACAGGATGCCGAGTTACCCAATGGAGAAGCAAATGATGATTGTTACCGCAACCATGTGTCTCCATAATTTCAGTCGTGAGAATCATGCAGAGGATAAACATTTCCTCAAATGTGACAGAAATCCAGATTATATACCCACTATACCTAAAAGACATAGAAGGCATCGTATTTCTCAAGCTGTTGGAGGTACATCGAGTGTGGCAGATGATGATCGGATGATGGATAGATTCCGAGATGACCTTGCTAGAGCCATCTATATTTCTAGATCATCTTGAGCATGTGGGTTAGCTTGTATCAGACAATGTAATGACGTATTATTCCTATTTTTATTATTGTTAATTAACTTTAATTAACTTGCATTATGATGCTAGCTTCAATATGTAATACATGACATTACAACGTTAGTTCGAACAACCCACATGACCAAGGGCATCTTAGACATTTTACCTCTTACACATTATTCCAACAAACACAGAAGAAACTGTTTTGCCAAACAATATCCAAAACGGATTCAGCTTCATCAGAGAATCTGCTCCACCAACACAATCACAGCCGAAGCCTTGCCAAACGCACCCTCGGATCGGAGCCTCCGGTTTTCCACTTCCAGTCCGGGTGGGACGGAAAATAATTCCGTGAGCGCCGCGCGCACAAGGCTGTGGGTGCGCACCCCCTCGTGGCCTGTGCGGATTGGTCGAGAGCGCGCGGCCCCCACGCACCGCTATCGGCTCCCGCGGGGCTCCGCTCCCTCGCGTGCTGCTCGGCTAGGCGGAAGCGAGCCAGAGACAGGGAGCCTCCAAGGGAAGGAAAAGAAGGGACGCATGTGTACAGTATTGGAGTTCTTTTAAAATTATTTAATTCGAATATTTAGCTTAACAATTGAGTGTACATGTTTACTAATGTTCATGGATCTCATTTTCACTGGCGGAGCCAAGTATTGGCCAAGGTGGGCCATGGCCCCCCCTTGATCCATACAAATTTCTATGCATATGTTTATACGTGCAATAGTTCCTTAGTTATAAAAACATATAGAGTTGTAAAAACTAGCAGTCAAGCCATGCATGTTTAACTCTAGCAAATCCATATCACTACTAAAGTCCCTTTTTCCCTAGAAAAACTAACCAGGAGCACTATGTCACCATGCAAGCAGCACTTCGGCACACAATCCATTGAGAGACTCCATTCAACTCCCTGTCTACTACTCCCTACGGCCAACGCGTGGTTAACGCCGGACTTCATCTTTCCACCGCTCTCATGAGCAAACATCAACCTCTCGCTTCCGTACCGGACAATTAAGCTAACCATGCAATTACTGTAGCAACTGGCCCCTCCTTAAGTTGGTTCCTGGCTCCGCCACTGCTCATTTTGCTACTGTGATGCCAAAGTCTAGATGTAAAGTTACTAGAAATAAATTTCAAAAACAGCTAACTGATGTTGTTTCACACTTTACTTCGGTCTCCCTAAGTCTGGCGCCTGGTGCCGTAATCAATTTTTGGTGCTCTCTTAAAATTACTTAACTCCAACATCTAACTCAACAAATCTATACCAATCTATTAATTTTGGTGGTGTCGTTCACCACCACCCCCTAAAACCATCGCCCGACCCGAGAATTTGTTGCACCCACGTCGTACCCCTCGCATAGAGAGGCGCCGGCTGGGAGATGAGAGAGGGAATGCTGGCTGGAGAGGAAGGCGTCGAGGCCCGCCGGTCGCCATGGTTTAATGCGCCAGAGTCAAAAGATAAGAGTAAAGTCTAAAATAACATCATTTAGCTGTTTTTGAAAATTATTTTTGAGTAAATTTGCATCTAAACTTTGGCTCACAATAGCAAAATGGAATCTATGAATATTCATAAACTTGTACTTTCATTTTTTGAGTTAGATGTTGGAGGTAAATAATTTTAAGAGAGCTAAAAAATTGATTGGAACTTTGGATAGCCTGGGCATCATTCAGTTCGCCCCAGTGAGCCAAGCAGTGGGCGCAGAGCGGACGAGCCGAACAAAGCAGTGAACCGCGCGCGTGGGACGCGAGGGACCCACGCGCTCGTCCAATAGCTGGATGCCACGCGCGGCGCGCACCCCGTCTCTTTCTCTCTCTCTGGGCCAATGGCGGTGGCCGGAGGTAGGCGTGGAGGTAGGGCTCAGCCGGAGCCAGGTGTCGAGCTCCTTCTCCGCTGTCAGACAGCGAAGCAGGGACGGGATTGGGATGCGAGGGGTACGATGTGGGTGCAACGAACGCTCGGGTTGGGCGACGGTTTTAGGGGGTGGTGGTGAACGACACCACCAAAATTAATAGATTGGTATAGATTTGTTGAGTTAGATGTTGGAGTTAAGTAATTTTAAGGGAGCACCAAAAAATGATTATGACAATAGGCGCCAGACTTAGGGAGACCGAAGTAAAGTGTGAAACAACATCAGTTAGCTGTTTTTGAAATTTATTTCTAGTAACTTTACATCTAGACTTTGGCATAATTTATTTCTAGTAACTTTACATCTAGACTTTGGCATCACAGTAGCAAAATGAGATCCATGAACATTGGTAAACATGTACACTCAATTGTTAAGCTAAATATTCGAATTAAATAATTTTAAAAGAACTCCAATACTGTACATGTGCGTCCCTTCTTTTCCTTCCCTTGGAGGTTCCCTGACTCTGGCTCGCTTCCGCCTAGCCGAGCAGCACGCGAGGGAGCGGAGCCCCGCGGGAGCCGATAGCGGTGCGCGGGGGCCGCGCGCTCTCGACCAATCCGCACAGGCCACGCGGGGGTGCACACCCATAGCCTTGTGCGCGCGGCGCTCACAGAATTATTTTCCGGTGGGACACACGACACGGGACGCGCGTAATCCGGCCTCGCTGACGGGGACGATGTTGGGCGTTGGCGTAGGCGCCGCGCGCACAGGGGCATCAGGGCATGGCGCGGACAACCTCGCAGCTCGTCCCGCGGCCGGAGAATATAGTTGTCCAGATGGGCCAGGCCCGCTGGGCCGGCACGAGAACGGCCCAAAAAAGCCCGACACTAGCCCGGAACGGCACGCAGGCCGTCGTTCCACGGGCCGGCCCGCACGGGCGTCGGACCGGGCTCGGGCCGCCACCTCGGCACGGTGGCCCGCACGCGGCACGGCACGGTTTTGGGCCAGCCCGATGCGGCCCGACAGCCTATTAGACATCCCCATATAAATACATAGAAACCCTAGCCCCTTCTCATTTTTTTCACCACCGAACTGCAAGAGCCGCCGCCACCATCCCCGTGTCCGTCCGCCCCTCCCCCTCTCCGACCCCTCCCTCCCCCTACACGCCGCTAGCCGCGCCTTCCGGGGCCTCCACGCCGCCGGCCGCCGCGCCCCCACACGCCGCCCACCGCCGCCGCGAGGGGCGCCGCGCCCGTGCGCCGCGTGGGGGCGGGCGAGATTTGCTCCGCCGGGGCGCCTCCGGGCTATGGCTCCGCGAGCCGCGGCCGGTCGCCGCCGCGGCAAGGAGCCCTGCGGCCGAGAGAGGCGCCGCCGGGAGCAGGCTCGGCGCGGCCGGGAGAGTTGCCACTCGCCGTTGCCGTGATGGCGCGGCGAGGTCACCTCCGCTCGCCCTGCCGGGACTCCGGGAGGAGCGCCATTCGCCTCGTCGGGCCTGATGGGCTAGGTGGGCCGTCGGGCCTTTTCGTGCCTCGGGCCGGCCCGGCACGGCCAAAGGGACCTTAGGGCCGGGCTTGGGCTGCCATATTGGCCCGATGGTCCGACACGGCCCGGCACGAAAAGCTATCGGGCCTGCATAGTGTCGGGCCTGGTAGGGCCGGGCCAAGTCGTGCTAGGGCCGGGCTCGGGCCGGGCGGCTGTCACACCCGATTTCCGGAGGGAAACCAGATGCATCTCATATGTGTGCCAGGATCTAGTTCCACACATATGATAGACGAAATGAGTGTAATATCATAGACAGTAAAAACGTAACAAGGGGTTTAACAACTTACTACACTCATTCGGAAGACACGAAGGTCTTTAACATCGGAAAACGAAAACTACACGTCGAGTCTTCGTCTTCCGCTTCCACAGGCACTTGACTGGGGGAGACGCAAGCCTCAGAACTCCTCAAGTCGTTGTAGAACTCTTCATCATTGTTCTCTTCTGAACAGCGGTAAGCAAGGCTGAGTACACTTATGGTTGGTACTCAACAAGTGGGGGAAGATGCAAGGCTACCAAGGATAGGCTATGGTTTTACAGCGGTTAGCATTTTAATGTTGGTCAAACTTTTATTTAAAGAACGCCTAATTACTAGATGTAAGTATATACCAACCCACTTAAGAAACTTTTAAGCAAAACAACCCAAAGCTCATCGAGCTTCACCAAAGCACGATTTATTCTCATCTTCAAGTTTATTAATCATGTCAGGGTCCAAGCCGCTCATGACCGTGAGCACGGCTGATCGATCACTTTTCACTGCGCAGGTTGTACACTTTACCCACAGTTCGTGTTCCCCATGTTGCCCGGGTTGATCAGACCCTTAAACACTTCCGAGGTGAGTGGCTAGGGGTCCACTACGAAGCCTTTACAAAGGAAAGAAGAGAAACCAACGGCTCGCAACGATTCTGACGGCGGAGCGGACCATAACCCTCCCTAATGGTCAGCACCTTAGCCAAGGCTGCTACCCCAAAAGAACCGGGCTATACCCCTTCAACTCCACCCCCCTGTGCCCCTCTCGGAAAAGGGCTATCAGCTAACCCACTCTCCTAATTACTTGGCTAAGCCAGAGCCATGTGGACTGTGGTTGCACTGTTTTCCTGGGTGGTTCTCCATGTTCCGATTAAACCATATGATCTTGTTATTAACCATAAGCACACACATACATATATATCACCAAAGGTTATCTTGATCAACATTCATCATATTGTAAAAGATTCATTTGAACCATCCCAATTTATAGCAACTAAGCATTTCTACCCAAAACATTTATTTAAAAGGGGTTGTCCAAGGTCAAGGGGATAAAAGTCTAGTTATGTCCTTAAAAGGGGTTCCCATCAAGTTTATGCAATACAACATTGAAAAGTAAACTTAGTTATCATGCAAGTTGTGTGGGACAAAAATAGAATATGCAGGGGGAGAAGTCCACTTGCCTTCCTTGCTTAAACACTGGGGTTCTTCTTCTTCAAACACTTGCTCTTGATCTACTCCAACTGGCTGCTCATTTGAAACTGGCACGATGTCTACGAGCACACAAGAAAGCATACAATAAACAAATCAATACACCAAGCAAAGGTAAACTGATCTGACAGAAGAAACAGATAACAAGGTAGCTTTAAAGAAAGGTGGCTAGGAAAGATTAGGTGTAAGAACATAGTTGATTCACCAAGAGGGAACAAGGGTTGGCTCTAGGAAAGCGAACACAAAAGCACTAGGAACTATCGGGAGTTTTGGATGATCACAAACAAAAGCTCGCTATGTGCTTGGTATATTTTAATTAAGTAAAGATCATATGCATAGGTTATTTCAAAGAAATACCCTATTTATAATTAAGCAAGTTATATTTGTATTTAGAAGACGATGTAAAACTAGTTCAATTTTATTTATAAATATTCAAGTTTAACTTATACAAATTAAACATTTAATTTAAAAGAAGCATGTAAAAGCATCTAGGCATTTGTCTTTATATTTCGAGTTATTCTAATCAAATTATAATTTAAAATCACATTTATATTCTTTTAATCAAATTAACATTTAATTAAGAAAACCCGGGATATAGCCTATGTTACATTTTAGTAGAAAGCAAAATGCTTAATAATTATTCAAATTAAGTTTGATTATAAAAACCGAGATATACATCTAATTAACTTTTAATTAAAAGAAATGCTCATTTAATATTAATCATATTAACTTTCTTATGAAAACACGTGTTAAACATCTAATTAGATTTTAATTAGAAAAGCATGTGTAATAGGATTTAATCATATTTAATATTTAAATAAATTATAAAACAAAGAACATATACAACACTGGTCATATCACGTAGTTTTAGTTGATATGAGCCTAACGCAACTTGAAACGGTGGAAACGGAGCTAAAACGCACAAGATACGGCCAAAACAAGGTTCTAAAACTGACGGGCTTGAAAAGACGGTCGCGTGGACACCAAGAACGCTTAAAATGGAGCTAGGACGGAAAAGATATGGCTAAAACAAGGTTCAGGAGCTTTTCTGTGAAGAAACAGGGCTTCCAGGGGCTTATCTGCAAGAATCCAGGGGCTAAAACATAATTACACGTATAAACCCAAGGTCTATAGCACAAAAGGTTAATTCTAGGATCTCGGGTGGGATTTCCAGAGAGATCAGGGACTTAAACGAAGAAAACAAGACCTGGTTGTGAGGGTTTTACAAGGTGGAAGGACATACTTGTGATATCAGAAAGTGCAGGGCTCTTTTTGCAAAATTGCCCGGGCGACCGGCTGAGGGGCTGCGGTGGCGCCACGTGGTGGGCTGCGGTTGGGCGTGCCGACGCGAGCATGACGCAAGCGCCGACGCCGCCGGCCGACGCGGCCGTGGACCGTCGCCCGTGGACGGGTTCACCGGTCCCACCGTGGACCGAATCAAAGGGGTACGCCCCCTTTTGATCTCGGGCCGTCCGTGCCCATCGGGCGGCCCCGGTTGCACGCGGCGGCGGGCACGCCGCAGGGGGCGGCGCACGGCGGCGGCTCGCCGGAGCTTCGCCGGCGCAAAGCGGCCCGAGGGCTACAGTGCACCAAAACGCATGCGGTTTGGACCGGGAGGAAGAGGGGAACGGCGCAAAGCTCACCAGGGGGTTGTTGATGGCGGTGGCGCGGTGTAGATGACGTGCAGCGAAGAGGGGCGGACGGGATCACGGGCGCTCGCCGGGGAGGGGGTTGCAGCCTCGGCTGCGCGCCTTCGAGGGCAGGGACGACGTCCTGTGAGTGCAAAGGAGGGGAAGGAGGGTGAGGGTGGAACAGATGGCGCCAGGAAAACGGCGGCGGCGGAGCGCTTTACCTCGGCGGCGGCGGTGGGTGCTGCGGCTCGGTTGGCGGGGAGGAGAAGGGTTCGGGGGCGCCGGGTCCTCGTGTGGGCGGCGCGCACGACGAGCGAGGACGAGAGGAGCACGGGGAAACATTCGCCGGCGGCGGAGAGCTTCGGGCGGCCAACAGTAGCCGGCGGCCGGAATTAGATGGCGACGGCGCGAGTGCGTGAAAGAAGGGTGTTGGGCGTGCACGGTTGCGGAAAGGGAGCGCGAGGGGCTCAAGCACCACTTTTATAGCGCTAGGGAGGGAGAGGGAGCGGCGACCGGGCCAATTGGTCATTGATGGCCATGGCGGTGGCCGACGGCTTTACTGCCTTCAAGAGGGGGAAAACGGCTTGATTGAGGAGTAACGGATGGAATTAATGGAGGGGAAGTGAAAGCCGAGCACGAATGCCCCTTGATTGATGGCTTGAAGGTGAAAGGAGCGCGGGACAGACGCCGTAACGGCCGGCGGCCTTCTAGGCAGGCGCGGCAAGGCAAGACAGGGGAGTGGTCTGAAGGTAGGGGCGACCCTGACATGCGGGCCCCAGCTGGCAGCGACCGGAAGAAAAAGAAAAAGGGGAGAGGGAGATGCTGGGCCGCAGGCTGGACGTTGGGCTGCGAGGTTAAAAGAAAAGGCCATCGGCCCCGCTGAGCGGTGCGGGGCTGGAGGAGGGGAGAAAGGTGGAGGTGGGCCGCGCGGTAAGCTGGGCCGCCCGGTGAGAAGGAGGGGGTGGAGTTGGGCGAGATGAAGGGATGGGCCAGCGGCGGAAAACAGGCCGGCGGGTGAAATGGGCTGCGGCTAGAAAGGAAAGAAGGAAAAGAAGAGAGGGAGGGGTTTTGTTTGTTTTTTTCAAACCTTTTCAAACTCATATTTCAAACTTTTAAAATTGAACTCTTTTCAAAACACTCCAAGATTTTCAAAACATTCTTAAAATCTTTTAAAACTTCACACAAACAAATAAAACCATGCATTCAAAACATGATGCACAAGCACTTATTGCTTCTAAAATTATTATTAAAATGATATTAAAATATTTAGAGACCAAATTTATTTGATAATTTATTAATCCTTAGAAAATAAAAATCTAAAGCAACTTGTTGCTTACATTAATTTGTGATGGAATTTTAGGGTGTCACAAATCTACCCCCCTTAAAAGAATCTCGTCCCGAGATTCGGAGAGATTGGAAAAGAAACTAAGGGTACTCTTCTATAAGTCCATCTTGCATGCTGAGTTCTTCTGGCAGTCATAGCTTCTTCTTTTGCTTTCCTTCATCTTGATTCACTTCTCTTTCCTTCTTGGACGGGGCAGTTGTGGCAACTTTAATCCTATCTCCTTGTGGGATGGTCAAGCGCACAGACTTCTTGGCACACAGAATTTTTTCGTCACATTTGCCTAACCAATCTATTCCAAGAATAACATCTATTCCATTTGATATAAGAACAACTAGATCAGCTTGGAAAATCCATTCCCCTAATTTTAAGATTGACTCGCGGCATACATGGGTGGATTTTATTTCACCGTTCGGGGATCTAACCAACAAATGTGTCTTCACAGAACTCATAGGTATATCATGCTTTGCCACAAATTGTTCAGTACTGAAAGAATGCGATGCTCCAGAATCAAATAAAACTATTGCGGGCACAGAGTTGACAGGAAACGTATCCAGCACAATACCAGGAGCGTCTTGAGCTTGTTCAGCTGTCACGTGGTTCAATCTGCCACACACGTAATTCCGTTGACCCTTGTTGATCTGAGAATTTGCACTTCCATGGTGTATCTGAGATGTTGGTTGTCTGAACCTTTGACCATTATCTTTCTGGGGAGTCAAGATGTTACGATTTGGGCAGATGCTGGTATATCATTCCAATTTTCCACAATTGAAACAACCATTAGAGTGAACTTGAGAGTCGTTTCTCATTAGGCACCTAAGCGATCTCGATGATGATTTGGAACATGTGGTGTTTGTTGGCTGAAATGTTGGAACCTGCCGGGTTGAATGCCGCAACCGAGAATTCCGCAAATAATTTCCACTTGATCCATCGTAACTAAACCGAGAACTCGTGATGAGTTGAAGCGGGAACGTGTATTACCGATTGTCCACGAGATTGGAACTTGCGCTTCGTTCACCAAGTTCCACAAGTTTGTTCTCTAGACCTATAGCTTTGTTCATGTTCGGTAATGTAGCGAAATCCCGGAAAGTTGTGACTCCGTAGGCCGATAGTTGAGTGGCCCTATCGACTATCCGGAAGCGTTCTTACCTCTTTGAGTCGGTATTAACTTCATCCGATGCATAGCGAGACAACCGAATAAACTTTTCCGGATACTCGTTGACCGACATATTGCCTTACTTTAGAGCGAGGAACTCTCTTTGCTTAAGCTTGGTTGCACCGGAGGGAATGTGGTGCACGCGAAAACTATCCCCGAATTCCTCGCCGCTTGATGGTGTTAGGTGCGGCATGTGCGACGGTGTACGCACTCCACCATTCGGATGCTAATCCTTCCAAACGACCTACCATATACAAGACCATCTCTTAGTCGGTGCACCGTGTCATCTCCAACTTCTTGGTGACGATCTTTAATCAATCATCGGCATCCAATGTATCGGTTGAGTAGGAGTATGTGGGAGGACGGTGACTCATGAATTCCTTATGCTTGTCCACCGGTGCCTTGGTGGTGCTGCCTGGTGGTGACCGATTTTGCCGAGCTTGAATGTTTTGAATAGTGGTAGTCGGTGTTTTGGATTAGGCGCATGTGAGCGGCAAGAGTTTGTTGTGTTACCGGATCCATTCTTTGGGTTGGGGGTGAGGTGATGCTTGAGTTCGTTGATTAGCAATATGAGCACAGACAACAAATAGAATGTCTTGACCTTCTCCTGACCTGATGCTTACCATCTGATTGTTGGAGAAAGATATTTCAGATAGGAATAGTGAACTAATGCATGGTGAGATGAACTCAAAAAGATAAAACAATTTGAACTTCCAATTTAAGACAGATTCTCATCCCGAGATTCACAAAGGCTAGCATGAAACAAGAGTTCGGGTGTTTAGCATCCAACACTGCTTATCTTGCTTCCATATAATTCGTCTTGCACAAGCTCCAAAAACATAATTCTTTATTCTTCACAACTCACTCTATAAACATCACCGGAATACTCAACCTAACTCCCGCTTGTGACCGTCCATTCCTTTTTTTCGACTCGTTGATTTGCCTTTGTAGGATTTTTATTCTTTTCTTGATAAAGTGATTTGAATAGAGTGGATCGACTCCATAATTGTTTCTTTTCCTAAGCTTAGCCATCTTGAATCATACTTCGGGTCCTCATACACAACTTTTAATATTCTTCTCCATTTGATCCAAGGCTTCTTGGGTACCGACTTCTAAAATGTCCCTCTTTGTTACAATAGAAACATGCTTTTCTTACTTTAGTATCCCGGCGATTGTATGTTTGACTAGAAGTAAGGGTATTGAGACTTCGATCCCGGGGTTGATTACTATCCTATTTTGCACACCAACTAGCAAGATATCCATTTTCTCCACACTTGAGGCAATATAATCCATCATGACTAGGCAAAATCCTCTTACGCTTTGTTGGCCAATTATTAACATAGTGACCTTCTTTAATGCATCCGAAACACGGTCTTTTAATACCGTTGCCTTGACTTTCTTCACTTGCATGCTTCTTGAGTTGTTTGATTCTATCAGTTCGAAATGCTTTGAGAGTTATACTCCAATCCTCAAGGTTGATAATCCGATTACTATCTACGGCTTGAGCAACTTTTTTACGGGACCGATTTTGGGTACATAACTTCCTTTTCTTATTGATATCCAAATGATAACATTGTCTAGCCTCATCTGTCATTAGGCTGGCTTCTTTTTGGAGACGTGAACGACCATGATGCTTACGACATTGACATGTTCATGTAATCTTCATATGTTCATGTTGTTCATTCATCCGCAATTCTTGTGCTTCATGACTTCTCTTATTATTTTGATGGTTCCATGCTTCTACAACTTGCTTCTTTACTGGTTCGGCGGAAACTCCAGCTTTTGGTTATCTCTGTGTTATGAGGGGATGACGTATTGTTCTCGCTTTCTCGTCCTTGTAAGACTTGAGCTTGCATGATCGATAGATCTTCTTTGTCTAATGACGAAAGGGACGGATGGAATCGAAGGCTATCACTCAAAACCGATTGGAATTCTTAAGATTTGATGCTTGCTCTATAATATACCGATGGATATTAACCATGGTTTGAGTCATTGCTTGCGTAGTCCGAGTTTGTGTTGCCATATACTCTAGCATTCTCGCGTTCAATTGCTTTGAGGTTGTAGATGGAATGTCAATGTTTCCTTTGTTGTCTTTATCTTTGTGATTTCCATTAGAACTCGCCATCTTGTTGTGTGATAGAGGTAAGCTCGAAGGGATTGGAAACATACGGATTGAAGAGTAAGGTAAAATAATTGATATCATATCCATCTTTTCTTGTTGTGGTTGTAATCACACTGTGGTAGAGAGGAGAATAACAGGGGTGAAAGAAATTGACCATCTTTTTCTTTAACTTCTTTCATACGTTGATGTCTGTATTCACTTGTAGATTTCTTGTTGTTGATGTTGGTGTTGCTTCTAGACTTTGATCTTCTGACATTCTCCAACCAACTTGAATGGCAGATAAGGATAACCCAGATTTGAACCCAATCTATCTTTATTAACCTAGCAATTTATTTCTCGTTGCATTTGTGGCCATCACTCCACAATACAACTCACACAAGCAAAGATCCAAATCAATCATGAGTTCAAACAATCAAGCATTTACATCGCACGTCCTCACGAGAACGATTCTATCGAAGTTGATAAGAGGGTAGGCAATCTAAGAATTTATATTAGACGATCTCGGTGGTGAAGATCTAGGCGATAGCACAAGAAACGAGCTCAGAATAGATCAAAACAAAACGATGTGTTTTAACAAGAAGACAAGTCTAAATTAGTTTTTATATGTAAAATAAGTCAATTTTGAAGGATGACAGGCTTTCTAGAACATGAATCCTTACTTTTCGACCATTTCTAACTTAAGGCTGCGTTCCTACAGTCAACACTGCTCTGATACCACTCTGTCACACCCGATTTCCGGAGGGAAACCAGATGCATCTCATATGTGTGCCGGGATCTAGTTCTACACATATGATAGACGAAATGAGTTTAATATCATAGACGGTAAAAACGTAACAAGGGGTTTAACAACTTACTACACTCATTCGGAAGACACGAAGGTCTTTAACATCGGAAAACGATAACTACACGTCGAGTCTTCGTCTTCCGCTTCCACGGGCACTTGATCGGGGGAGACGCAAGCCTCGAACTCCTCAAGTCGTTGTAGAACTCTTCATCATTGTTCTCTTACGAACGGCGGTAAGCAAGGCTGAGTACACTTATGGTTGGTACTCAACAAGTGGGGGAAGATGCAAGGCTACCAAGGATAGGCTATGGTTTTACGAAGTTAGCATTTTAATGTTGGTCAAACTTTTATTTAAAGAACGCCTAATTACTAGATGTAAGTATATACCAACCCACTTAAGAAACTTTTAAGCAAAACAACCCAAAGCTCATCGAGCTTCACCAAAGCACGATTTATTCTCATCTTCAAGTTTATTAATCATGTCAGGGTCCAAGCCGCTCATGACCGTGAGCACGGCTGATCGATCAGTTTTCACTCTGCAGAGGTTGTACACTTTACCCACAGTTCGTGTTCCCCATGTTGCCCGGGTTGATCAGACCCTTAAACACTTCCGAGGTGAGTGGCTAGGGGTCTACTACGAAGCCTTTACAAAGGAAAGAAGAGAAACCAACAGCCCGCAACGATTCTAAAGAAGGGAGCGGACCATAACCCTCCCTAATGGTCGGCACCTTAGCCAAGGCCGCTACCCCAAAGGAACCGGGCTATACCCCTTCAACTCCGGCCCCCTGTGCCCCTCTCGGAAAAGGGCTATCGGCTAACCCACTCTCCTAATTACTTGGCTAAGCCGAGCCATGTGGATCGTGGTTGCACTGTTTTCCTGGGTGGTTCTCCATGTTCCGATTAAACCATATGATCTTGTTATTAACCATAAGCACACACATACATATATATCACCAAAGGTTATCTTGATCAACATTCATCATATTGTAAAAGATTCATTTGAACCATCCCAATTTATAGCAACTAAGCATTTCTACCCAAAACATTTATTTAAAAGGGGTTGTCCAAGGTCAAGGGGATAAAAGTCTAGTTATGTCCTTAAAAGGGGTTCCCATCAAGTTTATGCAATACAACATTGAAAAGTAAACTTAGTTATCATGCAAGTTGTGTGGGACAAAAATAGAATATGCAGGGGGAGAAGTCCACTTGCCTTCCTTGCTTAAACACTGGGGTTCTTCTTCTTCAAACACTTGCTCTTGATCTACTCCAACCGGTCGCTCACTTGAAACGGCACGATGTCTACGAGCACACAAGAAAGCATACAATAAACAAATCAATACACCAAGCAAAGGTAAACCGATCCGACGGAAGAAACGAGATAACAAGGTAGCTTTAAAGAAAGGTGGCTAGGAAAGATTAGGTGTAAGAACATAGTTGATTCACCAAGAGGGAACAAGGGTTGGCTCTAGGAAAGCGAACACAAAAGCACTAGGAACTATCGGGAGTTTTGGATGATCACAAACAAAAGCTCGCTATGTGCTTGGTATATTTTAATTAAGTAAAGATCATATGCATAGGTTATTTCAAAGAAATACCCTATTTATAATTAAGCAAGTTATATTTGTATTTAGAAGACGATGTAAAACTAGTTCAATTTTATTTATAAATATTCAAGTTTAACTTATACAAATTAAACATTTAATTTAAAAGAAGCATGTAAAAGCATCTAGGCATTTGTCTTTATATTTCGAGTTATTCTAATCAAATTATAATTTAAAATCACATTTATATTCTTTTAATCAAATTAACATTTAATTAAGAAAACCCGGATATAACCTATGTTACATTTTAGTAGAAAGCAAATTGCTTAATAATTATTCAAATTAAGTTTGATTATAAAAACCGAGATATACATCTAATTAACTTTTAATTAAAAGAAATGCTCATTTAATATTAATCATATTAACTTTCTTATGAAAACACGTGTTAAACATCTAATTAGATTTTAATTAGAAAAGCATGTGTAATAGGATTTAATCATATTTAATATTTAAATAAATTATAAAACAAAGAACATATACAACACTGGTCATATCACGTAGTTTTAGTTGATATGAGCCTAACGCAACTTGAAACGGTGGAAACGGAGCTAAAACGCACAAGATACGGCCAAAACAAGGTTCTAAAATTGACGGGCTTGAAAAGACGGTCGCGTGGACACCAAGAACGCTTAAAATGGAGCTAGGACGGAAAAGATATGGCTAAAACAAGGTCCAGGGGCTTTTCTGTGAAGAAACGGGGGGCTTCCGGGGGCTTATCTGCAAGAATCCAGGGGCTAAAACATAATTACACGTATAAACCCAAGGTCTATAGCACAAAAGGTTAATTCTAGGATCTCGGGTGGGATTTCCAGAGAGATCAGGGACTTAAACGAAGAAAACAAGACTCGGTTGTGAGGGTTTTACAAGGTGGAAGGACATACTTGTGATATCAGAAAGTGCAGGGCTCTTTTTGCAAAATTGCCCGGCGACCGGGCCGAGGGGCCGCGGTGGCGCCACGTGGTGGGCTGCGGTTGGGCGTGCCGACGCGAGCATGACGCAAGCGCCGACGCCGGTGGCGACGCGGGTCGTGGACCGTCGCCCGTGGATCGGGTTCACCGGTCCACCGTGGACCGAATCAAAGGGGTACGCCCCCCCTTTTGATCCGGGCCGTCCGTGCCCATCGGGCGGCCCCGGTTGCACGCGGGCGGCGGGCACGCCGAGGGGGCGGCGCACGGCGGCGGCTCGCCGGAGCTTCGCCGGCGCAAGGCGGCCCGAGGGCTACTTTGCACCAAAACGCATGCGGTTTGGACCGGGAGGAAGAGGGGAACGGCGCAAAGCTCACCGGGGGGGTTGTTGATGGCGGTGGCGCGGTGTAGATGACGTGCGGCGAAGAGGGGCGGACGGGATCACGGGCGCTCGCCGGGGAGGGGGTTGCGGCCTCGGCCGCGCGCCCTTCGAGGGCGGGGACGACGTCCGTGAGTGCAAAGGAGGGGAAGGAGGGTGAGGGTGGAACGGATGGCGCCGGGGAAAACGGCGACGGCGGAGCGCTTTACCTCGGCGGCGGCGGTGGGTGCGTGGCTCGGTTGGAGGGGAGGAGAAGGGTTCGGGGGCGCCGGGTCCTCGTATGGGCGGCTCGCGCGACGAGCGAGGACGAGAGGAGCACGGGGAAACATTTGCCGGCGGCGGAGAGCTTCGGGCGGCCTGCAATGGTGCGGCGGTCGGAATTAGATGGCGAAGGCGAGAGCGCGTGAATGAAGGGTGTTGGGCGTGCACGGTTGCGGAAAGGGAGCGCGAGGGGCTCAAGCACCACTTTTATAGCGCTAGGGAGGGAGAGGGAGCGGCGACCGGCCATTTGGTCATTGATGGCCATGGCGGTGGCCGGCGGCTTTACTGCCTTCAAGAGGGGGGGAAACGGCTTGATTGAGGAGTAACGGATGGAATTAATGGAGGGGAAGTGAAAGTCGAACACGAATGCCCCTTGATTGATGGCTTGAAGGTGAAAGGAGCGCGGGACAGACGCCGTAACGGCCGGCGGCCTTCTAGGCGGTGCGCGGCAAGGCAAGACAGGGGAGTGGTCGAAGGTAGGGGGTGACCCGACATGCGGGCCCCGGTGGCGGCGACCGGAAGAAAAAAAAAAAGGGGGGAGAGGGAGATGCTGGGCCGCAGGCTGGACGTTGGGCTGCGAGGTTAAAAGAAAAGGCCATCGGCCTGCTTGAGCGGTGCGGGCTGGAGGAGGGGAGAAAGGTGGAGGTGGGCCGCGCGGTAAGCTGGGCCGCCCGGTGAGAAGGAGGGGGTGGAGTTGGGCGAGATGAAGGGATGGGCCAGCGGCAGAAAACAGCCTAGGGGGGTGAAATGGGTCAGCGGCTAGAAAGGAAAGAAGGAAAAGAAGAGAGGGAGGGGTTTTGTTTGTTTTTTTTCAAACCTTTTCAAACTCATATTTCAAACTTTTAAAATTGAACTCTTTTCAAAACACTCCAAGATTTTCAAAACATTTTTAAAATCTTTTAAAACTTCACACAAACAAATAAAACCATGCATTCAAAACATGATGCACAAGCACTTATTGCTTCTAAAATTATTATTAAAATGATATTAAAATATTTAGAGACCAAATTTATTTGATAATTTATTAATCCTTAGAAAATAAAAATCTAAAACACCTCGTTTGGCCATCTATACCGGGGAAGGCACGGCGGCGGCCGGCGGGCGGTCACCGGACGCGTGCGCACAGGCAGCACGTAAACATGGAGCTTGTGACGTAGCCGTACGTGTCGTGTCTGGCCCTGGTCCGGTCAAACGCGTCAGCTCGAAGTGAATGCCGCCGCCCCCCCCCCCCCCCCCCCCCCCCCGCGGGCTGGTCCTGGCACCTGGCCCTGCCTGCGCGCGACGTCAAGTGGGAGGGGGATCGGTCGACCTGGGTGGGGGAACAGCCCAACAGGATGTCGAAGACTCGAAGCCATGCGGCGGCTGCCCGTCAGCGGCCGGCGACCAACCGTACGTGTGCGTAGTAACATGTGGTGGATACGCCTGGACATGGACGGACGGAAGTCACGGAACTGGCTACTGTGGCCTGGTCTTCCGTTGGCGTGCGTGCTCGGTGCTCAGTCGTCGTGCCCCGTGTGACCGTGTCGGCTGCCCGATCAGGTCGGGAATGGTGTCCCGCAGATGTGTCAGTACTATTCCCTTGCTTGCGCTCATCGTAGATTTCCGCACGGTCCGTATATGAGGTGCAGTACAGCGTGTACAACACAGCACGGCTCGTACATGAGGTGCAGAGAACGGCTTCGGGTGAGCGTGATGAGACCCTGCGCGCCCGAGACGTACTCCTGCGTGCGCAAATGGCGTGCACATAGTATAGGCCAGGCGAAAGGTGATGGCGTCACGACAAGTATACTCCTAGATGCATTCTTGCACATCTGCACGGAAAGCAAGCATGGTGGTCCTCCCCACGGCAAAGCACAGTCCCGGGCTGGCTATCGATCAATCATCCCATCCCCGGTTGGGTCCCAATTCCGGATTTGGAGCAACGTGCTATCTGATGCCTCGGAACTTGGGGCTACAAACCTGGCCTATGGGGGCCATTGACTTCGCAGGATCAGTAACCCATAGAAAAACAATTAGTATAATAAATTGACTACGTTAACGTCATCATGCGGGGATAGCTCAGTTGGGAGAGCGTCAGACTGAAGATCTGAAGGTCGCGTGTTCGATCCACGCTCACCGCAATTTTACGATTTCTTTTGTTTTTGCTAATGATTAACATATCATTCTGCGGCCCAGCCCATGATTGTGCCACACCCAAAAGGCCGAAACCCTCCTCTATGTGGACTTTCAACCCCAGGACAAATCCAGCCCACCAAACATACGGCGCGCGGTTTTTGCAATCATTATTCTTATTAGTTTGGGCACAGCAAACTGCCGTGCCGAGAAGACGCCCGCCCGCGGCCCGCCCCCTCTCGCGGAGTTTTTAACTGCCACTCTGCCAGTGGCTTCACGCACAAACCCGCCACCGGCAAATCCATCGGTGAACCCCACGCGACGCTCGAGGCAGAGCAGAATGGAGATGGACGCAGTTTGCCGCCTGCGTTACGTAGAAGCGGTCCCACGAGGCCTTCTGGTGGCGCTGGTCGCGGCAGCAGCCATGGCGAACGGCCGGCGGCGGGGAGTGCTCGTGCCCATCCGTGTCCGCCGCGCCCGGCGCCGTGTTCTTCTGGAGCGGAGCGGAATGAAGATGGACGCAGTTGGCCACCGGCGTTACGTCGAAGCGATCCCACGAGGCCTCCTGGTGGCGCTGGTCCCGGCAGCAGCGGCCGCGGCCATGGCGAACGGCCGGCGGGGAGTGCTGGTGCCCGTTCGTGCCCGCCGCGCCCGGCGCCGTGTTCTTCTAAAGCATGTCGGGCCTGCTGCGGCTGCCGTTGCACGACTCGCCTGTGCGTGCCTCTGGCAGTGGTAGTTATATTTGCGACTTGAGTTCACTGTGACTCTGTGTGTCTGGATCTCTTGCCAATCTTGCTGTGCGTGTCAACTGTGAATTCGACATGCGGCGGGGTACTGTTTCCAAAAACGTGTGTAGTGTACACTCACAACAGAGTGGTGTACGGGATGGAGTCTTGTACACTGATGCTTAACTCGATCAACAAAGCAAATATCATACAACTGTGTTAATTGCAGATCTCGTGGGGAAAGGAAGGATTCTGTGTTAACACCATTTCCAAAAGCATGTGTACTGTACATTCACAACATAAGTCTGTATGCTAACTCGATCAACAAAACAAATCTCAGACAACTGCGTTAATTCCAGATGTCGTGGTGAAGGGAAAATTAAATGTTTCTAGGATCCTCCGTTGGAGGAGTTCCCCGCAGCGGCATCCTTCTTCTTCAACTCCTCAAACTTGTCAATGGCAACCTGCAGCTCGTCTGTGCCTCCCACCGCTCTCATGGTGTAGTAGTAGACCCCGAGGACAAAAGCAGACAGACCCCCAGCCACCACCAGGTTTCTGGTCTTCGGTGAAAGGCTTCTGAACCCCGCCATCTCAGAGTAGAAACTGTTCGGTACTGCATCAAGCAACAGAGGCAAATCTTAACATCGCAATTTCATGAAACTAGTGGAGCTATGCCGCCATGGTAATATCAATCAACCACAATTACTGTTTTTCTCAATCAAGATTGAAAAGCATTTAAGTTCATCCTCGCCTATCTAATAAACTAAATAAATGAAAGAAAAAAAAGGTGATTTAGTAATGTATATTTTCTACTCCTTCATACCCCCTTCTCATCTTATTTCTCTGGTTTCACCATATTCCTTTCCTTCCTAAGACAATCTTGTTTGTATAATAAAAAGCATAAGGAATATTTAAGTGCACTGTGCAATGTTGAGAAAAAGTAAAAGGAACATCTAAATTTAAATGTGTAATTGACGAAACAAACATTCTTAAGACAGCTTTCTATAATATTGAGTGTGTTGGGCAATGCAATTGAAATTTCTATTGTGCAATCTTAGTCACTAATGACGACAATGAAAAATGTGAAGTGAGAAGTTAGAATCATGTATTGCCTGACAAAAACGTGAATGGTTATACATACCCTTCAAAATGGAGCATCATATATTGAGGTTTCAGTAAAGCAATACCCTTCAAAAGGAGCATCACGACAATAAGTGATTGCTGAAGCTTTTTACCTACAAATCCTGGCTAATACCGTGGGCGGTTAGCGGGTCAACGTCGCCCGCTAACCGGCAAGCCGTCAGATCGGCTCAGCTCGAAATTTCGACCATCGATTGCGGATCAATTCAGATTCAATGCCCTTTAAGCGTGCGCTTGCGAAGCATCACAAACCTGCCCCGTGCGGCGCCGCGACTACCCGCATGGCTGGATCGTGATGCTAGCTAGCATAGTGTTTGCAGTGATGAAAGTGGAACTTTCATCCTCAGCAAGCTTAATGCAGACAAGCACCTGGCCGACGGAAATAAAGTAAATATTCCCTTAACCCTCTCATGCCTAAGAGTTTAAATTTGTCAATCCAAGTTTTTTTTTCGAAGAGGCATTACTTAGGATCAAGTAATTCTCATGACTGGCTAGAACACATCAGTTCACTTCCTGTTATTCGATCCTACTGACAAAAGAGCAGCATTGACATACATTAAAAGTGGTGGCAAAGTGTATCTTGCTGCACCTGAACAAGTACCACAACAATTAATAATTATCTAATTAGTATCAACCTATCAGGTGAGGAGACAATGTAGCCTCTATCTTAACTTGCCGTCCACATGGCAATATGGCACTGCCAAAAAGATAATATGAGCACGTCAATTAGGTCCATTTTCTTTACAAAAAACGTGAGGTAAATTCTGTCTACCATTTACACCACTTAAACTAATGACTACCATAGGATAACCAGTTTTATGCATATGTTAACTTTGCGGTAACCTTTCTGTTTTCACCATCTCAAGACAGTACTGTTAAATTGTTTTGAGAGGCACTCAACCTTGTTTAGTGGTGTACTACCAGCTGAATGGTATCATAACGGTCTCATGTTCTATTTATTTAGCTCCACATTTTTAAGTATTCAGAATATACCTTTTTACTTTAATAAGTCAGGGCAAACCATATCCAAACATGAACAATGCATTTTGTGTCATCAGCTGAAACCCCAAACGGCATTCAAAGAAATGTACTGGGGTGCAGCATCACTGCGCCTGCATTTCTAGTTGAAATAGGATTTTCGTCGGTAGAGAACGACTAGCACCATGTAAAATTTCTACTACCCCCGTGCCCCCGTTGCAAATTACTATTGGTTGTCATTTGGGATGGAGGGAGCATGGCAAAATTTTAGCCAGTTGATATGCCTAGGACCAACATAGAACTCATATGTCACGACTCACGACACAAGTGAGTCTAAGGATAACCTTCGGCGAATTACTGAATTTAACACTAACAGACAGGATGCTCTCCATTTCAAAAAAAAAAAATCGACACAAGAAAGCAAAGAAGACACCTCCAACTAACGGATTGTTACCCCCACAGCAATTCTCCTTCTATTAGACGAACATGGAGGCGTATATTTCAACACAAAAGCGCCCAGGGGAGAATCTGTGGCAACGAAGGGAACGGGCAAGGAGCCAAGGAAGCAGGACTCACTCTGCTCAAAGCCGACTGTGCCAATGGAAGTTCCAGAGAGAGGACCGCTGTGATTCCGGCAAGCTCACGGCGAGTGCGCTCCGCCTGGTATGGGTGCCTCAGCCACGCCCCCTTCTTCAGCCGCTTCGCGCCGCCCAGTTCTGGCCAACGGCGGATCTCGTCGGCTAGTTGCAAGCTGGAGTGAGAGCCTGCCTCCTGGGCTGAGCTGATTTGGGCCATTATTGGGGAAGCAGCCACAACCTTCAGAATCGGCGCCTTCAAAACCACCTTTGCGCCCACCGCGCAAAAAAATAGAGGTCCACACTTAAGACCCAACTCGGTAGGGATATCCATCCGCGCCTCTATTTCTTTGTGGACCCCACCATCCACTGCACCCACCACCTCCTCCTCCCTTCGGTCTTCTCTCGTTCTCTCTCCGGGTCTCCCTCTCCGATGCGGGGGCGGCCGGGCCGGCGGCCGGCGAGCGGCCGGCCGGCCGCATCCCCCTCCTCCCCCACGCGGCGGCCGCGCCCCCGCCCTCCATGCACTCCACGGCGGCAGCGGCGGGGGCCGGTCGACGCACTCCACGGCGGCCGTTCCTTGACCGGCCGCGCGCGCATCAAGAACCCGAACCCGCCGCGGCACCCGGGGGGCCTCGAGAAGCCCCTGCGCGTCCTCGGCGGGCGCCCGAGGCGCGCGCGCTCGCGGTCGGAGAGGACCTTCCCGATGCGGGGAGAGCTTGGGGGACCCGGCTCCGGGACGGCCGCCTTGGGCGCGCGCCGCCGCCGCCGGTCTTGGCCTTTTTGGGGAAGATGGCGGGTGGGTAGTGGTGGTGGTGGCGCCGCGCCGCCCCGCCCCGGCCGCCGAGCTTCCGGGAGAGGCCGATGATGGGCGCGGCCGTGGGCTTGAGGTTGCGGAGAAGCGCCGCGAGGAGGAGTCGTTGTTGTTGTTATGGTGGTGGTGGTGGTTCTTGAGGAGGCACTTGGGGTTGGTGTTCTCCTTGAGGGGGTCGTCGCGGTCGTAGACGCCGTTGATCTCGCACCAAGCGACGTCGTCGCCCATGCGGAGGCGCGTCGACTCCGGCGGGTCGGCGGCGCGCGAGGCGGCGGCGGCCATGGGGACTCGGGGAGAGAGCCGGAGAGGGAGGAGGAGGGCGTTGTGGCGAGGTTTTCAAGGGAGGTGTGTGGCGGAGTGCGTCGACCGGTTCCCGCCGCCGCCCGTCGAACACGCGCGCCGCCGCCGGACGCGCTCCCGAGTAGGGGTCACGTCCGGGCGCCGGTGCCGCGAATGGGGGCAAGGCGGCGAGTGCGAGGGACGAGATGTGGGAGCGAGAGACGGGGAGGTGGAGAGGGAAAAAATAAAGAAAAGAAATAAAAAAGGTGGGACCCACTATTGGAGGGGAGGATGGAGGGCCTCCAAAAATGGAGGTGGGAGGGGGAATTTGGAGTGGTATGCGAAATGGAGGGGACTTGTTTAGAGGCGCAACGGAGATGGATTTTTGCGCCAAACCTCCAAATTTTGGAGCAGGCGCCCATAAGAAGGCCCCCCGCGAGATGCTCTTACGAGAGTGTTGTTGGCACCGGCAAACCCTGAATAATTATTATCGTGAATGTACAATCGAGATCCTGACGCTTTTTTCTTCATGGCTCCTGAGAAAAATCACGTGGTTGAGGGTTTATTCAGCGTGCTGGGAGAATGCTTCCTTTTCAGTAAAAAGAAAGTGCACATTATTATGAGGGTTTTAAAATTCAGGATGAAAATTATTGTGGCGTCACATCAGATGTTTTCATGCAATGTAGGAAAAATACTAATCAAAGAACATGTTTAGATACCGTGAGTGAACTTATTAAGCATAAATAATTCATCATTAGTAAATGTTTACTGTAGGCCTGTAGCAAGATAATGATATTGTCTAATTATGAATCAATTAGGTTTCAAAATTCATTTCACAAAGTTGTAGTAATCTATACCATTATTTTGATGTATATTGAAAACTTCATACATGTATTCAACCATTCCATGTGATGTGATGAGGTGCATTTTTTTCAAAGGAAGTAAACATAGCCTATGTCTCGCTTCCACAGGTGTCGTGTCGGACGGACCAGTCGGGACGGAGCTAGGAATGAAAGTACATGATGACCTCTCTCCGAAATCATTCTCTAGTCTCGCTCTCTCTTCTCGCTTCTTCCTCAAATTTGTACGAGTTTAAGAGGGGCTCCATAGGATTACGACCAATAAGAGCAAGTATTATAACATCGCCCACAAGCCGACTGCATGCGAGGCCATGTCCTTGCCTCTGCGCCGGCTGCTGGCTGCATCGGGACTATCAAGCCCACAAGCAGTGAACTGTGCGCAAGTTTCAGCCGGTGGGGAGAGTGTCTGCTTTCTTCTCTCTTCTCCTCTCTCTCCTCCACATAGAACCCCGCCGTCTTATAATACTTGCCCTAAAGGCCTCCAGTCCATAGCCGATAAGGGCCTCGAGCCCCTGCCGCTCCACCGTTGCATCCATCCTGCCTGCGCATGAATTACTGGCTGCAAGGCAAAGCTGTAATTCTAACATTTTTTTGCCATTTGAGCATAACCCTCTTGACCTCTTCTTCACCCAAAGGCATGCATGATTCCCTACGGAGTACAGCGAGCTGCTGCGCAACACCATGATGGCGCCGCGTCGTCCTGAGCGAGTCCCTCAAAATCAGGGGAGACACTCGCGTCGTCAAAGGCTTTCTGCAGAGGTTTGTCACTAATTATGGAAGCCTCGACGGCCCTAGCGACTAGCGACCACCATGCTGTCTAATCCAACGCGTGGCTTTCAGACCTCAACATCTTTCGAACGAGTAGGGCAATCAACGAGTCTGGACTCTGGACGTAAAGGCGGGCCGTCGGCGGCTCCCGTCTGCCGCCCCCGCCGGACATTTGGAACCGCGTCGGGAACGCCAGTGTACCACACTGTACTTAGTACAAAATACTCAAAGCGATAAAGACGTCTGATTTGAAAATTAGCTGTAGTAGTAAAAATTTCAGTGTTTCAGTCAGTTGTCAGTCGTTCCGAGTAACATTTTTTTAGAATGAAAACATACGAAGACAGAGGCTGCTATCACTTCGGAATTTCGCAAGGAAATCTTTAGTTATCTACGGAGTACTAGACATCTACAGATACGGATCAAAGTTCAGAACACGCGTCAAGTATTAGAACAGTACGTAGATCAATGAATTGGAGCATACAGGACCGTCCAGAATTTATTCGGAGGTACAGAGCACGGAGCACTCTTAGTATATGCTCCGTTTCTAATAGAAGGTGCAAGCATAGCATGGAACAAAGTCAACTGCCGACAGAATGAAATTCGAATTCGAACCACAGACATGTGGCCGTTTCGAAACATTCCAGTCGTTCATTTACAGGTGATGATCGGTACGCATCTTTTCCGGTGAGGCCATGCTAAATGCTGAACCGTACCGCTAATTCAGCACAGCAAATTTCCTTCTCTGTTTTTTTTGGAAAAAAAAAGCTTTACATTTCAAACTCACCAAGCTAGTAGAGTAGGTCCTACATCCTGACTTCGCCAAGCGAGCTAGGACTGAGCACAGCAGGGTGAAAACTTACGGAGTAGATTGTTAAATTGGGTGAAAATTTGATGCTGAAATAGTGCATTGGACAACATTTTTTGAAAGAATATGTGACTCGACGTGCCGTGTGGAATTAGTCAATCTAATCAAAACCAACTGCCTAGAAAATCAGACTATGCAAACCAAGGAGTTGCGTAATACTTGCTATAGATGTATAGATGGGCCGCACGACACTAACACGGGTGAACACGACACGATTGGACACGACATGGTCAGACATGATCCTCCAATCATGCCCTGGCGTGCTGGCACGCCGTGTCGGCTCCTTGGCCCAGACACGACACGCATCACGCTTAGCCGTGTCGTGCCGGCACGCAGGCACGACGGCCACGGCTGGCACGACTAGTTCTAGGAAGAGAGGAGCAAATCGAGAGAGAGGAAGAGAGGAACAAATCGAATCAAGTACAAAAGATAAGAAATTCATCACAAATAACCAACAAATCCATACACAAACAAAAAAAATCAATCTGACGCCGAGCCCTGTGGTCACGCCCCACGACAGCGGCGCTGGTCGGTCTCTTGGCCACGCCCACGACGGCGGCGCTCGGCGGCCTCGTGGCCATGCCTACAACCGCGGCGCTTGCCCGCCGCGATCCGCATGGGTGGCGCGCGCCCGTCTCCCCCCGCCGCGCGGCCGCGCCCCACAGCAACGGCCCCGCCTCCCAACAGCAGCGACATCGGCGCCCCACGGACGGAGCGATGGAGGAGGCTGGACTCGCTGCCTCGCTGGAGTGGAGGCGGACGGCAGCTACGGGGTTGGGGGATTAGGGTTCGTGGTGTATATATACGTAGGAGTGTTGGGCTAGGTGGGCTGGTGTTTATGTGGGCTGCGGTCGTGTTAAGATGGGCGACCGACATGTGATGGGCCGCTTTTTCGTGTCGTGTTCATGCTAACACTGCGTGTCGAGATCGTGGCCCGGATGTCGGTGCGGAATGTAGTCCCGACACTAACTAGTAGTAAGCGCCGAGGTCCGTCCCTCGATGGTCGGTGCTAAGCAACTAAAGACACTTGGTTTATCCCGGTTCCCGCCGGAGCCGTACGTCCAACAGGGGTTTGCTCGAGGCACCGTATTGCTTTGCACCGGGGTGCCCGTAGTGGGGCGGCTACATGCAAGGTGGGAGAGGAGGCGTGGCCTCCAAGTCCCAAGTGGAGTGATTGAGGCGAGTGCCAATATCGTGGGGGAGACGGGGAGCGTGTGTGGTGTCTTCTTCTCGTGATCTGTCTCCCTCCTTACAGCAAGGGGGGACACCTTCCTTTTATAGACCAAGGAGAGGGTGATTTACGGGCATGCCGCACTTGTTTAGCTACATGTGGGGGTATGGCGTACGGCACCGGGAGTTGGCGGTCCTTGCCACGGTCTTGTCGTCGCGGCGTGTCCGGTACTTGAACAGGGGCGGCTTCGAGGGTAAAGACGTAGTGGTTGGCGGGGCGTCTTCGGACGGGCTCGAGGAAGCCGTTGACGGTGATCCGTACGGGGTACAGCGACGGGCGTGGCGGCGTCCCGTCCCCGCATGCTCACCGGCGCGCGGAGTTGTTGTAGCAGTGCCCGGCGTGGCGCTGCAGGGGTGGGGATGGCCGCGCGGGGCGATAGTGACGGGGATGGTGTTCCCACCGGCCCGACGTCATGGTTTGACCCCGCAGTCATGATAGAGGGGTTCGAGGGTGCGGCCCGCCCCCCTTCGAGGGTGCGGCGCGTTAGCCGTACGGGAGTGGGCGGCACAGTGTCACAGAGCTGACACTGGCCATGTCGCACGGTTCCCTACGGGGGCGGGGATGGGTTCCCCCTAGGGAGTTGGCGGAACGGCCGCCGGGCGTGATTCCCAGGCGCGTGATGGCGCGGCTCTGCTGTGTCAGAGCATTAAATGCCCGTACCCGCGTGCGGGAGCAGGTGCGCTTGTGAGGGATCCTCGAGCGAGGCGGAACCCGCTCGAGGTGGCGTTAGCCCTCGAGCGAGGTGGAACCCGCTCGAGGGAGGCGTTTGATAGGGCCGCTCCAGTGGGCCGCCAGGGCCACTACAGCGTGGGCCGTGCCCCGTGCGTGTGTTTAGTTAAAAGGTGCGTCTCGCTTTCGTTTTTTTCGGGTTTTAAGCGGGGGTTCACCCGGTTTTTAGACCCTCGGGGGCTGTCCCCGACACCGGACACGGCCCATTATCGTGTTATGCCGATACTGACACTACGACCATCGTGTTAGTGTCGTCTTTTTAGTGTCGTGCATCGTGCCGCCCATCGTGTCGGACTTATTAGGACATCTATAATACTTGCCTATTGCCTCTAGCTCGATCCAAGGTTTGTCTCTCTTTCTAGCAGCTGAAAGGAACTGAAGAAACATGCTAAAAAGTCGTGCAAGGGCAAGAGAATCCAATCCAAGCTAGGTCAAGGCTGGCGTGAATAAAGACGCTTTGAGATCCCTCAAAAATCCAATTTCCACTCGCAAGGCAGGAGTACGCTAGTCTATCAGTAAAAATGTTTGTCGCATCAAATCATATCACGTCAACTGTTTGCCTTGTTTCTGCGCAGCCTTTTCCTGCAAGGGAGTGATGCCCTAGGGTTTCCCTATATTTCTTCAGAACGATCAAAATGGCGTTCCTCGAAAGAAAGTAAAATAAAATGGCGGCAAAGATACACAAGGTCCTTTTTTTTTTTCTAGTTTGAGTTACTTCCCAAATTTTCAATGAATGCATTATGAGAGTGTGTCGTTTCATAATCTTTGAATATCTATAAATATAATTTTTAAATGAGTTTCTACATTTTTACCGAGACGGTGGTTTACACTAAATATTTACCTCTAGCAAATAGTAGCAGAGCCTACCAGGTAAACCGGCGTTTCTGGTGATCTGATCGGCCGATGCGAGACGTGAACGAAGTCTGAGCAGTTCGTCTGGCAGTTCACGTTCTACACTACTCGTTGAGAAAGCGAGGAGGGGATTGGGATCGAGAAATAGTGCCATACACTCACTCTTAGGTCACATCACATCAGGTCAGGCATCCGAGCCGTGACGCCAGTGTCCATAGCTGGAAAAGAGAGGAGCTAGTAGCATGCAGGAGGAACGAAAGCAGCCGGAGCCGTGAACACGAACAAGAAAACGTAATTTACATACGCCTACATGTACGTACATATTAATCGCATTTTTCTGCACTATACATAGCTGCTTCACTTGGTAATCCTAGTATTCAGCACGTTGGTCTAGGGATGAGGCTGCGGCGGCCTTGCAGCTTGAAGCGTGGGAGGCGGCGTGGGAGTGGGAGGGCGGCGGGTTGGAGAAGACGGCCTCCCACACGTCGCCGAACGCCTCCACGATGTCCCGGCGGTGGCGCCGGTCGTTGAGCGCCAGGAAGCACCGCAGCAGGCGCTCCAGGCCGTCGGCGTCGTAGATGCCGCGCCCGACGACCATCTCCGCCATGGACCGCCGGAAGTCGCCGCGCGGGTCGTCGGAGCGCTTCACCACCGCGAAGCCCCCGGCCATCGCCTCCTCCGGCTGCTGCTGGTGCCGCCTCGCCGCGGCGCCGGTGCTGTTCCCGCTCGCGCCCGTCGACGACGACTCGGTCGTGGTGGTCGACGCCACGGGCAGCGCCGACGACGAAGACTCCGCCCCGAACGGCTCGTCGCCGCCGCCGTCGTCGCTGCTGAACCACCCGCTGTCGCCCGACGACCAGCTCGCGGGGCCCTCCGCCCTCCGAAGGAGCACCCTGCGCCGCCGCCGGCGCGAGTGCCGCACCCGGCGGCGGCGCGCGTCGATCTTGAGGCGGGGCGTGTCGTCGCCGTCGCCGTCGGAGGCGTACGCGTTCGCGGCCTCGATGACGTGCCACCGGGAGCTCTTCAGCCACCGGTACGCGGGCGTGCCGCGCGCCGGGGGGAGGTCGTCGGCGCCGCAGTCCACGGCGGAG
This sequence comes from Cenchrus americanus, assembly GCA_947561735.1. NCBI lineage: Eukaryota > Viridiplantae > Streptophyta > Magnoliopsida > Poales > Poaceae > Cenchrus > Cenchrus americanus. Next base: position 155,938,617 of record OX387243.1, on the reverse strand, counting down.
CCCCCGGCGCCGCAGGATGCCGGTGGATGGGACCCCGGCCGCCGAGGCGCGCGGCGCGGGCAGCACGCGCCGCCCGCGGGGGACGGGACGACGGGCGGGTGCTCGCCGCGAAGGAGGTTGGTCGTCGGGGTGACTGCGGCGGCGGCGGAGGGCGAGCGGCACGAGTGGAAGAGGCGCTTGGCCATGCGCGGATCGTAGGAGCTAGGGGAGCGACTTGACGACGCGGGCAAGCTTGGTGTGCCGGCGCGGCGATGTCCAGTGCGGGCGGAGGCGTAAATGAGGCGGGTGTTTGGTTGGCGGGTTTATAACGGGAAGCGTGTGCGGAAACGAGGGTCTCGGGTTGGATGGAAGCCGGCAGCCTGTTGGCTTTGGGGGTGTGCAACAACCTGATCGGGGATAATGCATGGTGGTTGGAGTGTTGTGGGCAATCTGCAGAAGGATCTTCCGTGTGTTTGTAGTGTCTGAACGTGATTCAGAGCCTCATGGTGTTTTCTGTCGTTGGCACTAATCGTAATCTGCAGCACGGCTTCGTTTGTTATGACTCTGCATCATAAGTACAGCAGCACGAATTCACACGGTTTTGTCGTATAAGCGAGCGATGTTCTGGTATTTTGCTCGTCATGCTTCAGGTGATGCGAGCCATGCTCTGGCATTTTGTTCGTCATGCTTCAGGTGATACAAGTTCAGACGCTGCCGTTTGGGTTTGGCGCTCCCATGGCCGGCGGTCCCAGAGGAAAAAGGCGTGCAACATGTCGAAGCCACGGCGACGGCACTATCTACCGTCTCTATCGAAGCCGGCCGACTACCTCCGCCGCTGCCTGATCTCCCGGCTCCCGCCATAGTGCAGTGACCTGCCGTCATGGGCGCGAGGCTTGCACGCGTCCATCCGTAGGAGCCACCAAGTTTCAGTTGTTCAAAACGTGAAAGAAGCATTTCCATGGGGCAAACACCAACACAGTAATAACTGAGAAAAGAGTTGCATCGATCCAGCTACCATGGCCCTGCTGGCGCAGCAGAGAAACTTTCCGTGTTTTCATCTTTCCATGCATGCTTCATTGCTTCTTCTCCGATGGTCGAAGGATGGCCGAAACACTTGAATAGTTGACGACACCCAATGCTAGGTTTGGGCACCCATGGTCGTGCCAATGCAAGAATTTGTCGCGGTCCTGTGCCAACTTGTATTGGTAATTGGTGTGGTTGCTTCCGAAACAGGCCAATCTTTTTTTTTTGCTATATATATAAAGGGAGTACTATCTGTCAAATACTCAAATGGTGCGGTGTACCTTGGTGAGGTAGAAATGGTGTACTATCTGGCAAGAATCTACTACTAGTACTAGGATTTTACTGCTAGACCGAATTTGATGGTGTCTCCACTCCACGCTCATCACACGCTCCGCGACCGCGAGCCGTGCAGAATCCGGCGCGTTCGTATCACTCCCTCCGCGTGTCGAGAGCTACTCGTAGCAGTACGAGCAAATCGTAAATCATTCCCAGTTCGAAGGGACAGTTTGTTCGAACTAGCTAGGTAATCCCCCGAGCGGGATTATTTGAGAACTTTTCGATACAAATTCCAAAAACAATGAGAAGTTGTGCACAGAAAGGAAGCAAAGAAGTCACACACGATGGGCTGAAAAACCATTATCGATTGTCCTTGAGTTTATGATCGATATGATTGATGTTGGTGTATACTAGTTTTTCTCACCAAACACAGAACAATTAACTAATGGTTATCGTGCGAGCATTCTTTTTTGATAAACAAAAAAAAAGAGAAAACTTGTCAACGGCCTCACCAGATTTTGCGACACTGGCAGTGTTAACGCCCAACCACACTCATGCCGACCTGCTCCCTGCCCAGCAAATCACCACCTCCACGCCGTGCGCGACAGCCGACACCCACACCGCGACGACGCCCAGACCTTCTGCCATGCCGTCGTGCCCGCGCAGTGCCACCCCCGAGACCCCGGAAACAGAGAGGGTGTGCACTCGTGAACCGTGATCTCGACGTGGGTGGGACGGGCCGGCCTGCGCTCGCCGCTCGGGCAGTCAGGCCAGGCGAGCCGGAAGCGGAAAGAGGCTAGCTAGCGACAGTGCCAGCGCCCGTGCGCGCACGCACGCAGACGGATTCGACCGGGGCAGGAGGGAGAGACTGGGCGCGCAGCGCACACATACATGCACGCGGATCCCCGGGCTGTCGCGAGCTGCTTGTCCGCGCTCGCTTGTCCTCCAATATGCCAGCGGGCGGCGGCAGCGGCAGCGCCCGCGCGCGGTCCTCCAAGTGGATAGACCCTTCGACCCGGTTGGCGTGCGTGTGCGTGTCAATCCAGCCAGATTCCGGGCTGCGCTGCGCCACCCGGAGAACCACCGTGTATTTCTACGCTGCTCAACCTTGCCGGGCGTCGATTAGAGCACTCATGGTGGTTTGATTGGCGCGCCCGTCACTGGTGGGTGCAGTTTCGGTATTAGCTGCCGTGTCAATCACGTGAGGATCTCTCTGCATACAGTTATACAGCATACTAGTACGTCGCCATGTGTATTTTGCGTCATCGTCAGTTCTTCTCAAAGCATTTGCTTGCTCTAATGCTCTGCTTACGCCGAAGAGAAAAAAAAGGAAGCCCACTACCACCAGGCCACTGCAAAAAAAACCCTAAGGTTAAGAAATATATTACTCTTTTGAGCCGAAAAGAAGGCGCGTTTTGGGCCGAAGGGGGCCCACGAAAGATTTGCTCCATTCTCATGCCATAAAATGAAAATTTTTATTATTATACTTTGCTTTTTACGATTTTACAAAATATACTACCTCCTCAAAGTTTTTGTAAAACTAATCATATACCTCCGAATGAAATGGCGGTCAAAGTATGTGGATTTTTCATAAACTTTGGGCCACAAAGAAGGCGTCAGGAATCAGATTTGGGCCAGAAGGGGGGCCCATCGAAAGATTTACGCTCCTTTCTCATGCCATGAAATAATTTTTTTGTTTTTATATTTTGCTTTTTACGATTTTACAAAATATATAATCTCCTCAAAGTTTTTCAAAACTAATCATATACCTCCGAATGAAATGGCGGTTTGATACTGTAGCACATCCATTCCTCTCCAACCGTCATTTCATACAATGGTTGTGTCTACCGCCGTTTGAAATGGTGGTAACTCCCTTCACATTTTCAAAAAAAAAATCATAATCATTTTATATGAATTTGGGTCTACCGACGTTTGAATAGCTTTGTACAATTTTGCGCTCAAACTTCTCATTTGAAGCCATCTTCGTGCCCAAATAATGATGTCAAGAATGCCTCCGACCAGTCATAGGAACAAACTTTGTCCATCATCTGTTAAGCATCCGAAGGGAAAAGAGAAGCAAAGAAAAAATACCGATTGTCCGAACACACCTATTGATGGAAACGAAGAAGGCGAGAAAGTCGTCTAAAGGGAAGGTCGAAGCTTAGGCGCCGGCTTGGTCTACTTTCTCATTTCCACAATATAGTTTATTTAACTTTTTTATCTCAACTTTGATCACTTTTCCTTATTAAAAAAATACATATAATATTTTTTGTGAGTTGCTTTATTAATAAAAGTTTTTTCAAACATAATTTACATCCGACTACATTCACACAATTTTTTAATATAACAAGCCGTTAAACTTAAGCTTAAAAAGTCAATTAACTTATAATTTGGAAAATAGAGAGTAGAAGCTAAATGAAAATTCCAATAATAAACGATCCATCATAAATGGTCGCTAGAACAATACCCAAACATGTCACGATCATGATTATCAACAAGGGAGGTAAGCTTGAAATATAAGGGGAGTTGTTTAACCTAATTTATGGACTAATTACCGGAATATGAAGGGGCAATTGCCCCCCCCCTATTGCCTTCGTACATGACAACAATGCATGGATCGGAAGGAATCGAAATGAGTCAACGACGGTAGGCACTCGAAAGCCTAACCTAGTTCGACATTATGTAGTTCGACATTCATAATGGTGTTTACTATTGATTCCGCCATTCCGGGATAGTGAATACCGTTTGAGTCGTTTGAGTGAGCACAATAACTGCAAAATATGCTTGCAACCAGCACACTTTCAAAGGACCCCGATAGGGGATGGTCAAACATCAAATGCATTCCGTCTTTCCTCCGCTCGCGTGGTCCGACCGCCCGCGGTCCGTCAATTTTCTCCTCTTCCCATTTTTACCCCCTCCCGCGGTCCGTCGTTTCGTTGTTTCCACTTTTACCCCTCCGCTCGACCTCCTCCACCGAGGCTCCGACCCCCTTCCCCGGCTTCCCCCACGCCCCCGCACCTCCTCCTTAGTCCTCCCCACCTCCCCACGTCGTACACCGCGAGAACCGCCCCGCATCTCGTGTCGCACAGTCCCCGCGGCATCCATGCCATCTCCCCCGCGAGACCTCCCCTCCTCGCCCTCCTCTTCCCCTTGTCCGCCATGCTTCAATTGCCCTCCACCGTCACTTCACGTCGCCGCCGCCCCGATTTAGATCCGGGCCGCGGGGTCACGGAACCGACCATGGCGGGCATGAATCCAACCCCGTAGAGCGAGAAGGGCGACCGAATTGTGGCGCACCGCAGCCGGCCGTGCCGTTGCTCTCTGGGCGGACGCCCGCGCCCTTGCACGTTGAAGGAGGACGGAACCCGGGCGGCGACCGATTCTTCCCTCACCCCTCGCTTCACCCTCGAAGGACGCCCACAAAAAACCGCGACCACCTCCATACTCTCCCCAGGCCTTGAGAATCGATCCACTCCCCAGCGGGCAGCGGCGTCGGTGCCACCTTCGACGCCACCTCCATGGGTGCCATCCTCTCTAGAAACTTTCAGGACCGTATTGACCGCCTGTACGTACTGCTTCTTCTCCCTCTCATCCTTGATGCGTCGACAGTAACTCAATCTTCAGATATGTGCCTCATCCATGCGGCAGTGCCATGGCTTCTTCATCTCGCGTCCACACCATGAGTGGAGCCACTGCCGAAGCACATTAGCCTAACAATCACCGGAGCATATAAGGCTAACCGTCCACTCCCAAGGTGAAAATACTTTTCTTTGCTACATCCCCCAATGTCTTGTGTTACTCATTTTTCCTATGGCAAAAGGGAGGATGTTTCCTATTTCTGCTTTGATACTACAAGTTCAAATAACTATGGCACAAACTTGATTTATAGTTGGTGAGGCTTATCCCCTAATAACCAAAAGCTTTGTAGAGGTGAAACCATCATAAGTATAATAATTTTATCATGGTATTATACCGTATTTGGATTTTTCATTGTGCTTCATTAAATATGCACCGTTAGACCTCTTTTTTCTCTTCGACAGTTTATAATTGGTTCGAAATGTAGTTAACCATGGTTGTTTTTCTATGAAAGAACTGTGCTATAAATAACACAAACTTATGATTTTTATGATGCATTATGTTCTCTCTCTTCATATACACAGTGCTTCCACAATTGAGATGGAGTACGTACCTTGATGGATATGTGTTGCTTTTAGAGACTTGACTTCCGCTATGTCCTTCGGAGTTGCCACCTTCGATTGGTTTTATCATGATCAAACCAAATGGTAGTCCGAATCAACAATTATTTAAGTTCCAACATTACTAATTTTGGAAAACATATGGTCATATTCATGATTTCCTTACAACTGGTGAGAAGTATATTCGCTATTTTTTGAAGAGCCAAAAGAGTTTACTTAGCTCAAGGTATTGATTGACAGACACTATGAAGTTCTTTTCAAAACTTGAACAAGGTACTTCAAAACTCTGTACTGTAGTGATATGTGAAATGTTTAGGGAATGTGCTTGTTGCATTTGTCGGCAGTTCACTACTTCTCATATTCAGTCCTCAACTAAACCTGGGAAACTAGTTATTTTTAGCGTAAGAATCTAAAGTAATGTGTATCATTAGGCTTTTACCAAATGACGTTTTAGTTTCCTTCAGGGCCGTTAGTCATTGCTGTTTTGTTTGTAGGAAAGGAATTTTGATATGGTAAAATCTTTTTTTTGGTTCAAATAGCATTACAGAGGTAGGGAGGAAGGCTGTATTAGCCATACGCAGCGGGAACCTGCAATTTTGCTACTGCGTGCATTTAAAAACAATTATTCTGAGCATGCTTGCCCTGTTTTTTGCCTGTGTACACTCCTGGATCTCATCAGACATTTACTAATCAAAATGACTCTCATGACTATTCTTAAAGTCAAATGTTATGATCTATTTCATCTCGCTCCATTCTATTAAAGTTATACTTGGTCAATGAATGGAATACTTCATCCGTACCAATGCAAAGTGATCTCACTTCTCACGTGCATGTGCATATAGATGTTGTAGTGTCCTATTTTTATTTGATTGATTTCGTTGAAGCTCACGTGTAATGGAGTGATAATTTTTTCCTATATGGTATAGAATTTTTCCATTCGTCGTAAAGTCAGCTAATTCTATATATTCTATCTGAAATTTGATCTGTATTTTCTTTGCAGATAGCCTTCTTCACATCAATCATACCGCTGTATCCTTGGGCATGGTGTGGTCATTGTTTGGACATTTGTAGATAATAAAATCAGGAGTACAAACAGCATAGAAACATTAGATGGTAGTACATTGGCTTAGGAAAGTCTCTAATACCATGGGAGTTTATCGCTTTTGCGGTATTCGGTGAGTTCAAAAGCAGTCCATATGCTAAACTGTTGTTCCCTTGGAGAGGCTTCATCAGAACACCCAATACCAGCACAATGTAAGGCTTATTAGTTATTACCCATAGTATTTGTGAAGAGTGGGGATCTAATTTTCTATGATCATACTAAACTCATCCATTTGACTTCCCATAATCGATTGCATATCAATGTACACCATTGTTTCATGGCTTCAATATAGATGTTCCATTTTACCGTAAAAAAATAATAGTATACGTGATGATAATTTCATATTTCCGTGTTGTGATGGGATTCTATAACTTACTTGCATGTACATATAATTTGATTCGCCCGTTGCAACGCACACGATCCTAGTTAACTTATAATTTGGAAAATAGAGAGTAGAAGCTAAATGAAAATTCCAATAATAAACGATCCATCATAAATGGTCGCTAGAATACCCAAACATGTCACGATCATGATTATCAACAAGGGAGCTAAGATTGAAATATAAGGTGAGTTGTCTAACCTAATTTATGGACTAATTACCAGAACATGAAGGGGCCATTGCCCTCCTATTGCCTTCTGTATACCTGACAACAATGCATGGATCGGAAGGAATCGAAAGGAGTCGATGACGGTAGCCACCCAAAAGCCTAACCTAGTTCGACATTATGTAATTCGACATTCATAATGGTGTTTACTATTGATTCCGCCATTCCGGGATAGTGAATACCGTTTGAGTCGATTGAGTGAGCACAATAACGGCAAAATATGCTTGCAACCAGCACACTTTCAAAGGACCTCGATAGGGAATGGTCAAACATCAAATGCATTCCATATTTTTTCTTCTTCCTCTATTTTTCGTATTTTCCTCCCTCTTTTGACGTTTTTATTTTTTGCTTCATCTTCTTCATTTTCATGCAAATGACAAACTCAATCCCAAAGATACCGGCAACAATCAGCTTCTTACAAGTGGCACAACAGTCCTTCACAACCAACAATGATAACATGCCCTAAAAAACACCAATTAGAGTTTGGTATCAGCAGCCCAGCTCCAACCAGGGTTTTAAAGAACAGGCTGGTTAACCTCGGTAACCGGTAAAACCGGTCCGAAAAATACTATAATAAAGGTTGAACTTCTAATGCCGCAAAAATATTAAATGAAATAATATTTGAAAAGGTTGACACTATTGGATTCCACACACATTGAAATACATTTAGGATTTTTTCTTTTATTTATCAATTTTTTAATTCAAATTTGAAAACACCAATTTCTTCATTGGTTCGCAACCCACCGGTAAACAGTGCAACTAGTCCAACTAACCGGTCTTACCGACCGGTCAACGTTCACAACCAGTTAAATTAGCATTTTCGTTTGAAAATTTGAATTCGACCGCCGGTATCTAGTGGAACCGGTCCAACTAACCAGTCTTACTGGTCAGTTAACCATTTGCAAACGGTTGTGCTCGTATTTTCGTTTGAAAATTTGAAACCCTCTGGTTTTTACCGCTTACCGATCTATCCAGACCGGTTAACAGTTACCGAGGGCCGGCAATTTGCACCCCCAGAACAGCCAAAAAAAAAAAACCTAGCTCCAACACAAATGTCTCTACTTCCTCGAATAAGCGAAGGTCCAAAACTGCAAATAGTTGTCTTTCCGGCTCAATAGATTGGCAAGTTTTTACTATTCACGCCACATAAAATGTTTTCAAGCTGCTATAATTGTGTTATTAACTTGTGATTAGACAATGTGATGCTACAACAATATTTCCTAATGATGATTTACTTCAATAAAATAACTCCATCTTGTGATTCACATGCTTAATCATTCTAAATAACTGCAAAATCGATTCAATCAGACATTCAAATTTCTTCACAACAATATTTAGAGCAGAAATGGTCCGTATTTTATTAGCGATACATGCAGAACGGCAACGTAGAAGGCTGTAGGAAGTTCACTATATAAAAAACATTGACGCGTATTGATAAATTTACAGTAGAAAACAGATTTCCGAAGGTGAAATTTGTTTTATGAGTTCAGAATCATTTGGTCAAGAATTGTATTCAGTTATTTATTTATTGAACAAGGAACATTCGTATTTATGTGTTCATAATCATTTGAAGAAGAATAGTGGCATCAGATAATAAGCGGAGTTTTTTGTCGACACAGAAGATTAAGTGTCTAGCATATAAATTTGTTTTCATCACTTGCCACTTCATTTTACGTTTAAAAAAAGAACCAGAAACAGGGAAAAATTGCTAAGAAACAGTAACGCAGCAAAAGGCTAATAAGCGGAGATTATTAGTCCACACATGGCAGTAATTCCATTGAGTGTGTAGGATAAAGATTTGAACATCATTTGCCAGCTTACAACGCGCTAAGTCAACGAAATCTAAAGACTGAACGGTGATGGATCTGATAATAAATTATTAAACTCACGAAGCAATTTTGATTAAACCATTTGACTCCAGAGCAATGCAAAGGCTGCAAAGGGTTGGTAAGTTAATCTCACTCTCTGCACCAGCTTTGTTTCCAAGGATTCTCGATTCAATCGTTGACTGAATCCTACCCCAAGAAGAGTTTAAGCAAGGCGCATCGATAAAATGAATCCAAATCTAATAAAGACAAAAAAAAAGTTTCAAGGCTCAGATGGATGCGTAAACCAATCACAGATAGATCTCAGATGTCCAGACATAGAAATAGTTAAGCATCTTCATCACAGCACAAACAATTTGAATAGACTAACAAATACGAAAAACTAAGGCAAGAGGATGGATCGAGACAATTTTGCATCTTTCTCTCGGATGCCACCCCGAAGGAAGGCACGGAAATTGCAGACGAATCAACACGGCATCAGTTCAGACCGCCCGTCTGCTTGAACTCTCTTCACAGAGAAAGAACCAACAGCAAAACATCGCACGTGATAACAAATGGGAAAAAAAGAGCATCGAGTAGGCGGAACAGCAATCGCAAAGGGAAGAACAGAGCGCGCCGCGGGGACTAGATGGACATGGAGCATGGCGGCTGCACGGGGGTTCTCTATGTATATAGAGGCGAGATTAGGGTTTTGAAGACGGGCCTTTGCCGGCCTATATTGTAATGCCAAGCAGGCCGATATGTAGATTAGGCCCACAAACCAATGGGCTTGGCAACGTCGCGCGCGGGAGCCGCGAAGAAAATTGCGCGGCCGCAGCGCCGCGCTGTCAGCCGCTGAGCCTCAGGTGGCCGTTTCACAAGGCGACGCCGACGTGACGCCGCAACGGACAAGCAAATCCGGGCCGCCGTTGCCGAAACGCCAGCCATGCGGAATCCCCAGCGCCCGCTCCCCGCCACACGCAGCTGCCTCGCCCACTCGGTCTCTTCCCTCCAGAGGCAGCTCGGCCCCCGCTTGGCCGCAACCAGCGCACCATGGCGGGCGCGGGCGCGGGCGCGGGCGCGCCGCCGCGGAGGTCGGACGTCGACTTCGCCGACGTCTTCGGCGGCCCGCCGCGCCGCTCGTCGGGGAACGAGCACCGCTCTCGGCGCGGCTCGCTGGACGGCTCGTCGTTCGGGTCGTCCGCGCCGAGGACGCGGAGCGGGGGATCGGACGCGCCCGTGTTCGGGGACCACCGGGGCAGCTCCGACCATAGGAGGCAGCTCGGGGAGGAGTTCTACAAGGACATATTCCCCGGGAGCGAGGCGGCCTCGCCCAGGCGGGGTGGCGTCGGGGATTGGGGGGATGCATTCGGTGTGCCGGCGTCACCTGGCTCCACGGCCCGGCCGCGATCGAGGTAACGAAGCGAGCTTTTTCAGCGAAGGAATGCCAACGATCTAATACTTGCTTATTTGTACGTATCTTAAGATGTGGGCGTTCTGATTATGAAGTGTTTGCTTATTTGTACTTATCTTTAGGTTTAATAAGATTGATCAAATTCAATTTGGAGATTACTTCTTGTCAATCCATAAAATTGAACACTAAATTCCCATGACCCTTCCCATTTGTTGCCAAATGCACTCTAAAGGAAAGCAATGGAGTAGGCTACTAGCTGATCAGTTCCTTAATTCTTTTGTAAACCACATATTAGGTTCCACTTCGGAATGTACAAAATGAAGGATCAAGTTCTAACATTTCGAATTCAAATAGTGTTATGCGCGCATTAACTTGACTCTACCCACATCCTCCTTCCTGCAGCTTCTCCATGAGGTTCAACAGAGGCATGGATGGTTCAATGCCTACTTCTCTCTCAAGGCAAACATCCAACAAAAATGATGATGGGACTTCTTCTTATGCTTACAGTGTTCCAGCTTCACCGAATGCATCCATGGACAATTATCTAGCCCAAGGGTCAGCCCAACAAGATTCAAGGAAGAAGCCCTTTTCATTTCTATCTAGGTTCCGTTCTCAAAGTGGAAAAAAGAAAAACATGTCTAACCATGTCAGCTCCATGGGCAGTGAATATGAAGGAACTCCTATTAGCTTCGAAAGTATCATGGCCACTGACAAGTTTCATTTTTCATTCTATAAGTGGGCAAGCAAAGGAGCATTGTTAGTGCTGCCAGCTACTGCAGAAGAAAAGGATGGAGACGTTATTGGACTGAGAAGCTTTCCTCAAGTTGTTGTGCAAGCTATTGACCTTATCGATGACGAAGACATCATGTCAACTGCCACTGGAGCATTGAAGAGTCAACAAGACTATGAAGAATTCAAATCTGGAAAACATAGTACAAACTCATTAACCAAGGAAGGAGCTACTCCTTTACCCTCTGATGACTACATGCAAGGTAATAATAGGGTAGAAGCATGTTCTCATTTGTTCAGAATGCCGTACACCGAACCTCTATGGTTGAAGTAATATTTTGTCTCTTTGCATAGTTGGAGTAGGGTAACTAGGTTTCCATTATTAAGCCAGAGTAAAAAGTGGATTATCTAACTCTTGTGGTAGCAAAGGGCCTGCCATTTCTAATGGAAATAAGTTAGATTGTTATTGTTAGAAATAAATAAATTATTGTCTCTGCCCTCCTTTTCATGAATACATGGATTCCTGCTGATGAGATTTCTGTGCAGGAATGAAGCAGGGAAATGATCATACGAAAAATGATGCTTCATCAGCTAGCCCAAGCGCTAAAAGTTCTCGACCGCCTTCAGGAGAGAAAAGTCGTAGTAGCAGGGTAAAGGAAAAGGTGAAGGGTTTCATAAAAATATTTAGCCCTGAGAGTTCACCAAAGCGCAAACGAGCACCAGAAACACCAGACCAGACATCCGTGGGGAAAAATGGAAGCAAAAGTGAACTGCAAGATAAGTTTAGCATATCCAGTCTGGAGGCCAATGAGGATGTACAAACAGCCCAAATGAACAATCACAATGCATTTATCCCTGAATCTTATCCAGTATGTCTAATCTGAATTATCTATTACCTGGATACAAATTTATCTGAATATCAATCTGTGATATCAATCTGTATTAAAATCCTTGAGTTCTATCTTAAACAAAACAGAGTGTTTTATACATGTTAAATTAATTTCTGGATTATTTTCAGGTGAATGATGTGCAGGAGAGAATGGACACATCAGTCCTGACAGATAATAGTAAAACAGAAACAAAAACAGATACAATTTCAGGAAGCAATAAAGCTTCTTCTAATGGTAAGTCCTGGTAGGGAGGGAATGTTTTAGGGACCAAGTGTGCTTGAGAACAAGTTGAAATAGCCACCTCACTTTCAAGAAGAAACTTCAAAATTATCTCTCTTGGTTGTTTTCTACGTCAAATGAAAGATCACAACAGGCTTTTCTTATTATCATTTATTTTCTGTAAACATTTAGGGACCTAGCTGCATTGGTTATTAGTTACAGTTGAGATTATACGGTTTGTTTGTACTTTGTAGATGTGCCATGACTAATCTAGAAATTAATTTCCAAGCACATGGTTCTCTTTGATGTTCTTTTTTTAATTATCACAAACTTGTGTTCCTGTTCCCAAAAACAAATCACAAATACATTATGCCTTATTCTTCTGTTTTCAGAGTCAATACGTGATGATACAAAAGACAAAGCAGATGACACAATAGATCATGAGGAAAGTGATATTGAAGATCTTGATGGTTGTGTGGTATGTGTAAACAGCAGTCTTTAAATTATTGAGATTGATTCTGTTAGCAGATATCAGCTGAGATCATGAGGAACCGGCCTGATTTAATTTCCAAATACTCCAAGCCTGGATGATTGGACAAATTCATTATTTGTGTAATATATTATTAGCTTAGAATGGGGTGAGCCATAGCTCCAAGCCTAGATTATTTGGCCTATTATGAAGTTTGCCTTACCAATTCTACTGGTATATTAATATGCATTGTAGGGGCACTAGACATTTAGTTCATTCATGCGAGAAAGTTTTGGACTTTGGTAACTAATTACTTTGATCACCCCCCGCCCCCCTGTTTTTCAAAAAAAAAACATTTAGTTCATTCACATCCGAGACATGGTGCGCATGTTGAGATTCAGTTGCTGCACCTCTGATATGTCATATGTGTCTCCGGCGGGTACTGTGGCAAAGAACTGCAATAGAAATATAGTCAAAATTAGCCAATCTTCTCTTGGTGGACCGGTTAGAGCATTGAACTCCTGTTCTGACCAGGGTTCTAAGTATGGCACCTTCTAAGAACAAAGCCAGGGGGTCTCTTCCCGTGGTCAAGTTTTTTTATTTTATATGTAGTTATGAAACCAGCATGGATATAGTTTTGAAACCTAAGCTAAATTTATTTTAGTTTGTAGTTTAAAAGATAATTACATACTGTTCCTTACAAGCTTTGTAAAGTAGAGACATCTTTGACAAGTGCACACATTAAACTGTTCCTGTTGTATGAAATCCTCTTATTATGTATTCGTTGCCTAACAATTTACTATATTTCACCAACCAGGTTGAGCATGTCTCTGAAGGCGATGATCAAGAAAAGGAGCTAATAAAGGTACTATATGGATGAAAAATTGGTGACTGCTATGTGTTGCTTACCTCCTTTTTCTTTCTTTCTATTTTTCCAATTTTATTGCTTCCTTGAGTGTAGGTATCCGAGTCCAAAATTCGTGAATGGTCAAGGGGAAAAGAAGGAAATATTAGGTCATTGCTTTCAACACTGCAATGTGTAAGTGCAATATTATCAACCGTATGTGATTGCTTATTGTATACTATTGTCAACTACTTTTCTTTCTAATTGGACATAACAATGTTACAATGTTGAATGTTTATGCTATTTTAAATTTCTTTGAAGTATACTATAAACGATGCATCCCACCACTTCTGTTTTTCTTTAAACTAAAAGTTGTGTGCTCCGTTAGGTTCTGTGGCCTGGGAGTGGATGGAAACAAGTTCCTCTTGTTGATATAATCGAAGGAGCAGGAGTGAAGAAGGCTTACCAGAGAGCATTATTATGCCTCCATCCAGATAAGTTGCAGCAACGTGGAGCTGACATGCATCAGAAGTATATAGCAGAGAAGGTTTTTGACATTCTACAGGTACACTGGATTCTTCACAAACATATTTCTGATTTGCTTAGGAGGTTATGGTGGATGTAGCTAATTTGAAATATAGGATTTGACAATGGAACTGTGGAGGCTTGCTACCTCCAGGTTTTATCTGCCATTCTTTAGTAATCTTTTTTTTCTGAACTTCCGCGCCAAAGCCCTCCAAATGTAGACGGTCCTGAAACCATACCAAATTGCTTTGAGAGTTGCTATTTGCAAACGACCCAGCAGCATACTAATCCTTTCCCACGTTGAAGTACTCCGGCAGTCTGATTACATATTCCCAGTTGATGTGTTTTGACACTCAAGTCGCAGTCTATCATGCATTTGCATTGATCACCTGCAATGTTGATACCTTGTGTCCCTATAAACAGAATCAGTTGACATATTTTTCTCTTATATCTGCAGGAATCATGGAATGAATTCAATTCAGTCAGTTTTGGATAGAATTAGTGCCTTAATTTATTATTCTTTTGGCCCAATGTTTTCCCTTGTCTGCACTCTGCAGCAGTCGGTCGAGCAATATAGCAAGTGGCAACCTAAGCGAGTCACACTCGCACATTACGAATTTAGAATGTTATTATACTGGAGGCACAGGCGATGCTGCACTGTGACCTTTGTTCTTGTTCAAAATATATCCGCCTCTGTATAACATATAACGAGTGTAAACATGTATTAGTTAGGTCTATTGTATCCAGAAGACCGAAATACCATACAAGTCGAATGGTTTGTGTATGTACTCCTTTCTGTTATCCTGTACCAGCCGATGTCCTGGTTTTGTCCCATCTTCCGCGGCATATTTTCTCCTGATTCTGATTTCTAACGCAAATGAATGGACCGGGGCCGGTATAAGAACTTCTACTCAGATACTGTACTGCAGAAAGCAGCAATAATATTTCACAACCTCTCCGAACCGAACAAAAACAGAAAAATAGCATTGACAGAAACGCAGAGTTCATACTTCAGCGAGTCCTCGGTCAGAATAGAATTAAAGGTGGACTGGACCAGAACACTCAAGTTTAGATCCGAGTTGACATCACATTCCGTGGGTCGCAAGTTTCCTGATCTCCCGGGCACCTCCCCGCATTCTTTGCCGCCGCCGCCTCCGGGGCACCTCCCCCACTCCCGCGCCGCGGCGGCCGCCGGGACACCTACACTCCCGCGCCCGATCTTCCCCATCCCCGATCTCCTTTCCGGTGTTTCCACACTCCGCTGGTGCCGGCACCACATCGTCCCTGACGGCGCCTTCCCCCCCTCGTTGTCGCCGCCGCACGCGAAAATGATAGACATCAAGCTCTTCCGCGCCGGCGAGGGCGCCGTGCCGGATCGCGTCCCCATCGAGCTCGTCCTCGAGTCGCAGCGCCGCCGCTTCGCCCCCTGCGAGGACGTCCACGAGGTCGCCGCCCTCGACGACGCATGGCGCAAGAGTAAGAGATCGAGACCCATCTCCTCTCCTCCCCTCCCCTCTCCTCTCCTCCGTGTGCCTTAATCATTCCTTCCGGTTACCCGGCCGGCTCGATCGGTCTCTGACACGCATGTTAATTTCTCTTTCGTCGTCCCTCTGCAGTGCAGTTCGATCTGGAAAAGATCAGGAGGGAGCTCAACGCCACCAGCAAGGCCATCGGAAAGCTCAAGGCCGCCGTAAGTCCCGCTCGTGCCCTTCAGTTCTGACGTCGCGGAAGCTCCTTACTCTTTTCCGGGTGTTTTTGGGCACTGTTGTGAACGGACTTGTTTGTTTTTGTTTTTATTTTTTTGTTTTTCCTAGGGCAACCAAGAGGATGAGATGGAGAAGCTGATGGATGCGACGAAGGAGACCAAGGAGAGGCTGGCTGCCAAGGAAGCTGAGGTGCACGAGACGAAGACCAAGCTCGACGCCAAGCTCTTGACAATTGGCAACATTGTGCACGAGTCTGTGATCGTCAGCGAAGATGAGGTGCGCCGCAAATCTAGCTCGTTTTTGGTTGTTCATTCTCATACCGTTTTTATGGAAAAAAACAAAAGAAAAACTTAGTACAATGTTGAAGAAGTAACCATATTAGCTCCACCCAACCTTGTTTCTCACGCCACCCTTTTTGTGAATGGAATTCTAATTAGTTGCGATCTAAGGTGGTATAAGAATGTAAGGTCGTTGTTGATTGTCATTCAATTCAAGAAATTGGAAGCAGTCCCTTAACTCCTGCAAATTTTTGCAGGCAGATAATGCAACTTTGGTGACATGGGGAGAGAGGAGAATGGAGGAGAACTTGAGAAATCATTTTGATCTTTGCAGGATGCTCGACATTGCAGATTTCGAGAAGGGTATATGCTTACCGCTTTTCTATATCTTTTAGAGTGCTCTCTTACTGCTGCCAATGTTACCTGTTTTTACCCATGTTTTTTTCTTCTGCTGGTTATTTTTTTAACAATAACATGCTTGTTCTTCTCCTTGATGCAATTCTAGTATAAATATGTTGCATGTGATTTTGTTTTGCCTCAATTACGCACCAAACTACCAGCCATCGGAATGTGAATGAGAATGCATATTAACATATTCTGTACCCTTCAACTGATTTCTGCATACCCAAACAATATTGCTAATTTGCTAGTGTGTTTATTTGTCTAAGTTTCCAGGGAATCTCTGATCATATGTTGTGTGCTGAATTTTTGCAGGTGTTAGCGTGGCTGGCGGACGGGGTTTCTTTTTGAAGGGTGACGGTGTCCTCCTCAACCAGGCACTGATAAATTTTGGGCTAGCTTTCCTAAGAAAGCGCGGCTTTAAGCCAATGCAAACCCCCTTTTTCATGAGAAAGGAGACTATGGGAAAATGTGCTCAGTTGGCCCAGTTTGATGAGGAACTTTACAAGGTAATGCTGATGAAATATCCACACTTGCATATCAAGTTTGGATGATCATAGTTTTTTTTGTTGGAAAAACAATACAGTATTTTGCTGTATATTTCATCGCGCGTTCAGAAAAATTATGATAAGTTCAACTGGACTTTATATATTTTATCTTTTGGTAGGCATACTTCTGATCTAAATCATTCATGCTATTAAGAGATTCTAATTTTCTGCAAATGGTGATGAACCATCAATATATATGCAACATTGATACTTCATAGTTGTTGGATTAGATGTTTTCTCAGGTGTGTTCTTTGATTAAAAATATATATTTATTACATGCTCATGACCTTCTGTTGCATCTGCTAGGTAACTGGTGATGGGGATGAGAAGTATCTCATAGCCACCTCTGAGCAAGCATTGTGCGCTTATCATCTAGGTGATCGCATATATCGTGCTGAATTGCCCATCAGGTGGGTAATGTCCTGATTTATCTAGTCTGTCTTTAATTGCTTGCAATCTGATCTAAATAATCGTGCCCATTCAGATATGCTGGTTTCTCCACCTGCTTCCGGAAAGAGGCCGGTTCACATGGGAGAGACACTGCTGGCATCTTCAGGGTGCACCAGTTTGAAAAGATCGAGCAATTCTGCATTACAAGCCCAAATGGAAACGAGTCATGGGAGATGTTTGAAGAGATGATTCAAAATTCACAAGATTTCTACCAGGAGGTAGGTGCTCTGTGAATTTTAAACCATACTACCCCCATCATATTTGTATTTTGAACCGTCGTCTTTGCAAACCTGTTTAGACATCCTTTTCTTGTCCCTCTTGCAGCTTGGACTACCATATCAAGTAGTCTCCATTGTATCAGGTGCTCTTAACCTTGCTGCTGCTAAAAAATATGATTTGGAAGGGTGGTACCCTGCATCACAAACCTACAGAGAATTGGTGTCCTGCTCAAACTGCACCGACTATCAAGCACGAAGACTTGGAATCTGCTACGGACAGAAAACGGTAAATTTCTGTTTCATTTCGATTATGTAGCCTAACGCTTCATGGCTCTGAATTTCATCCAGTGTTCATAATATAAAAGCCTGAGCAATCCTATCACTTTTCAGAACCGATGTGTGGACAAATCGGAGGGTGACGGTCAGTCCAAGCCACGGAAGGATGAACAGCAATTCGTTCATATGCTGAACTCCACGTTGACTGCAACTGAGAGGACAATTTGCTGCATTCTGGAGACCTACCAGACGGAGGATGGCGTTGAAGTGCCCAGCGTGCTGCAGCCATACATGGGTGGAATAGAGTTCCTTCCTTTCGTGCAAAACTTTTAGTGGTTCCCCCCTTTCTTTAGCTTGCTCACTTCAGGTTTGTAAAGTTGAAATTTCCAGCCAGCCAGAAATTTGAGTATGTAGTGGACGGGCAGACTGTAGTAACCTGCACTTCGACTTGTAAGCTCAAGATGTGCTGGAAGAGGATTGAAGTGAATAAAACATTCAGATGGAGGTGAGGCAGCAGAGATGTCAAACTTCTGAAAAATAACAGTCCATGAGAATATTTGTGATGCGTATCAGACTGGGCATTTTTTAACCGAAGCAACCTTGTCGACATGACGACATCGGTGTTGGTTTGAGGCATTACCAACAGACATAAAAGAAAAAGAAAGAAAAAAGATCCTAGTCGGCCCAAGCCCAGCTTGCGTAACCAAGCCCACCTTCGCGTAAAAGCGAAAGGAAACTGCCCTAACTTGCGCCGCCGCTCGTTCTACTGCTCGACTCCTCCCACTCGTTCCAGTCCTCCTCTTCCGCCGCCGCCGCCGCACACCGTCGCAGGACGCCGGAGACGATGCTCGACATCAACCTCTTCCGCACCGACAAGGGCGGAAACCCGGACCTCATCCGCGAGTCCCAGCGCAGGCGCTCCGCTGCGGTCGAGCTCGTCGACGAGGTCATCGCCCTCGACAAAGCATGGCGCGAAAGTAAAGCGCACCCTCTCCTCGCTGCCCTGTTCCCCCATGAAACCCTTCCAGATCTCGGCCCGGTCTCTGATCCCCAGGTGTCCTCGTCGTTCCCGCAGGGCAGTTCGAGCTGGACAAGATCCGCCAGGAGCTCAACGCAACCAGCAAGAAGATCGGCAAGCTCAAGGCCGTACGTTTCGTCTCCATTTGCGATGCACTCGTTAACCGCTTTCCTTCGCGGCAGCGGTCCTGGATTTCCTTTAATGGTGGTGTGTTCCTTTGCAGAGCAAGCAAGAAGAGGAAGCTAAGAAGCTGATGGAGAGCACGGATGAGATTAAGAAGAGGTTGGCTGCCAAGGAAGCCGAGGTGCAGGAGGCCAAGAGCACCCTCGACGCCAAGCTCACCACTATTGGCAACATCGTGCACGATTCTGTGCCCGTCAGCGACGATGAGGTGCTCTGACAGTTTAGTATGTTATTGTTCTTGAAACAATTTCGGCAGTTCCCTATTTTTCTGAAGAAATAGCTTTTAGTAGTTGTTATATTGTAATGTAGCAGCCATAGATTTTTTAGCTCCACTCCAACCCTTTTGCAATGGGAATTTTAAACTTTTTGTGGTGGTGCTATTTGAGGACGGGAACAACATTGCACTGCCTTGATAAGTTGAAATTGCCTGTAAGCATGCATACTCTTGCACAATTTATGCTGACCTTGATTGGCAACATTGTTCATGAGTTTGTGCCTGTCAACATCAACGGCACTGGCAATTTAATTAGCTGTTGTTCTAGAAACTTGTAAGGTGACTTCCTTTTTGCCAAAGAAACAATGGTTCAGTTATTACTAGTAGTAGATTGTGATGTGGCAGCCATTGAACTGTTAGCTCCGCCATAACCCTTTGGTAATTGGAGTTTTAGTTGTTTCTTCAATGTGCTATATGAGGATAAGCAACCAGTACTACTTTGATAGGTTGAATTTGCTTGTGAGAATGCAGGCCTGTTGAATTCCCACTTAATTGCATAAATGTGAGCTGAACTGATTTGGTAGCTACTTATCTGCAGGCAAATAATGCAATTGTACGAACATGGGGTGAGAAGAGAGTAGAAGAAAATTTGAAGAATCACGTGGACCTTTGCAGGATGCTTGACATTGTTGCACTGGAGAAGGGTATATGCTCTTAACATTTCTCTATTTTCAAGTGCTTTCTTACTGCCAATAGTTGCTTGCTTAAGTCTGTTACTAAACCCATCACCATGTTCCTTGTCATCAATCTTGTATGTCTGCATCTGATTGCATGCTGCATGTACGTTATATATTCAGCATATGCTTTTCAACAGTGAACCCTGCTTAACCAATTTCAGATAGCTCTTGCCCCTTGTTTGCACCACAACCGTGGTTAAGAATGTTTTGGAACATATGTCCTCTTCAGCTGTTGAATTGCACATGTACTCATCTGCCTATTGTATTTGTGAACTTTGAACAATCTTAGCATTTACCAGAAAGGAACTTTCTTTCTGGTTCCCTCCAAGAGCCTGCATGAAAATGGGGTATTTCAATCCCTAGTCAGAATTATGAGGATCCTAGTTGCGCACATTATCCCAGAACGTGCACATAAAGTATCCCTGTACAAACTAAACCTAATAACTTAATAAGTTCTCTTTCAAATTTCAATTTATACCACATGGTCTTGGGATATCGATTATGGATTTATGCAGAAACCCAGGATTGCTATCACATCTTGCTTTCTCTTATTCTTGAGGGAGACTCTTTCAACCTATTGCCTACTCAATTTCTGCAGGTGCTGATGTGGCTGGTGGTCGGGGTTTCTATTTGAAGGATGAAGGTGTCCTCCTGAACCTGGCGTTGATAAATTTTGGGCTAGCTTTCCTGAGGAAACGGGGCTTTAAGCCAATGCAAACCCCCTTTTTCATGAGGAAGGAGACTATGGGAAAATGTGCCCAGTTGGCACAGTTTGATGAGGAGCTTTACAAAGTAAGCCTGATGAAAAACTCCCTACACAGATGTCATGCTGTTTATGATGCAACTGTACCCGCATGCATAGTTTTATGACTTTACTTATGTTTTTATAGTTTTATAAATTATGCTTTTGTAATTTTTTTTGGGGGGGGGGGGGGGGTAATAACATCATCTTACTGTATTAATTTAATACAACATTTACATGATAATTGAGGTTCTGTGCAAAATAAAAATTGGTAAATTGTGTTCTCTGGTAACTATGCAAACAGTTCTAAAGCAATTTCATGTTATAAAGAAAATCTCATTTCTGCGTACTGCTGAGTGGTAACAATATTGGCAAGATTGCTCCTAAAGAAATATATTTTGATTACTGTAGGCCTAATGGTTCAATCTTATGTTTGATGAATTGGACAAATATTTCAGTTGTCAAAGAATAGCATGTATATGAACATTTGTTTCTTTGACAGGTAACAGGTGATGGAGAGGACAAATACCTCATAGCCACATCTGAACAGCCATTATGTGCTTATCATTTAGGTGATCGAATTTACCCTGCTGAGCTACCAATAAAGTGGGTAATTTCCTTACTGCAGTTAGTTTGCCACTAATTGCTACACTAGTAAATTTGACCATAAATAAATTGTCTGTATAGATATGCTGGGTACTCCACCTGCTTCCGGAAAGAAGCAGGTTCACATGGAAGGGACACAGCTGGCATCTTCAGAGTCCACCAATTTGAAAAAATCGAGCAATTCTGTATTACGAGCCCAAATTGCAATGATTCTTGGGATATGCATGAAGAAATGTTGAAGAACTCAGAAGATTTCTATCAGGAGGTGTGCATCGGTGCTTTGCTAACCATAAATATCGCATTTACATCTTGGACTTGTCTTAGTCTTTACAAACTTGTATAAACCTTAGTAAATGTCCATCTATTCTGCAGATTGGCCTGCCATATCAGGTTGTCTCCATTGTCTCTGGTGCACTTAATGATGCTGCAGCTAAAAAATATGATTTGGAAGCATGGTTCCCTGCATCAAAAACCTTCAGAGAATTAGTGTCATGTTCTAATTGCACTGACTTTCAAGCGAGGAGACTTGGAATTGGTTACGGCCAGAAAAAGGTAGATTCTGTGTCACTTGCATCATTGTAGTTTAAAAATCTTTTGACCAGTCACTAATGCTTGCCGATGCATGGGAAAAATCACAGAATGATGAACAGTCCAAGCAGTTTGTTCATATGCTGAATTCTACGTTGACTGCTACTGAGAGGACGTTATGCTGTATTCTGGAGAACTTCCAGAAGGAGGATGGTGTTGAAGTGCCAAAGGTGCTGCAACCATACATGGGTGGAATAGAGTTCCTTCCTTTCAAGCAACCTCTGGATGTCAAACAAGCTGCTGACTCCAAATCAAACAAGTCCAAATCAAAGGTATTTATCTGCCTCTGCAGGTCCCTTTTCCCAAAACAGCATTCAAAAGTCTATTTTTATCTGATTTTTTGGGCTCTCCCTTTCTGACAGGGAAATGCTGCTTGAGCTGGACGAGGAACAAAGTCCAATGCATGCGATGCAGAAGTGATGGACAATATGCATCCTTGTATTATTTTTTTGGGTGGTATCAGTATTTATAACATGACCATGACAATGCAGCTTTTGTGTACCCATTTTGGTTTCTTGGTCACCACACTATCTGATAACAGTACTTGCACACTGATGTTGCATAGCATAGGATTTCTTGCAATCAGGAATGTTTGAGCACCACCATCCCAACCTGCTGTGTTTATTGCAACACCACCACACTGTTCCTCTGGGTCTTTCTTCTTCAAGAGCATCACCATTGCAACACCACCACACTGTTCCTCTGGGTCTTTCTTCCTCAGCAAACCGGCCGGTTTGACCGGTATACCAGCCGGTTTTTTTTTAGAACAGTGGGAACCGGTCTTCCCACGGTTCTGTTAACCCTGGCACTTGCTCTTGTATTCTGCCATTGTGTGGTGCACGATTGCGTAGCGTGGGCCAGATTCTGAATGCTGTTGGCCATGCTTTTCCAGGTTTTCACTGCTCAACGTGGCTGTAGCCCTTGGATTCGGCAGGCATTTAAACTGGGTAACTGACTGGGTCTCTGTCTGGTTCCCCTGTAACTGAAGCGTTCAAGCTTGAGAGAATCCGAGACGCCTGTCTGTCAGTTACGACTGAATGAAAAAGGTGTTTCGTTCTCGATATGGAACTTGGCATGGAACGTTTGCACTTGCTTGTTGTTGATCCTGTTCGTTTGGCTGGTTTCGATTTGTTCTAAGAGAAGTACTACGGGTGGTTGGATTGTTTTAGTGGCTGATAACAAACATGGGCGGTTGATTGTGAAAGTACTGGGGCGGTGAGACCTGTCAGGAGCGATCGCTAATGGACGAGGTTCCCCGGACGCAAGGGTGATGTGAACCGTGAACGTGAAACAGGCCTTCCCTTGCCTCGACGCCAGCCGGCCAGGGTAAAGCCAAGGCAAATTTATGGTTTGCCGACGGGAATAAAGGGACCATCTGGATGAGCTCTAGTAAAACCCCCCTTCATCACCAGAGGAGGTCCTGCATGCCTGCGCCATTACGCTACCCACTATTCATGCCGTTTGATGGCACTGTCAGCGAAATAAACTGCTCATGATTACAGGGAGATTGGGGGGCCATCGATTCTCTCTTTCTCTCTCTCTCTCATCACAAATTGGCATGTTGTTAATTCTTTTTTTTTTGAAAATTTATGTTGTTAATTCTTTAGCAGAAAGATTGTAAGATATGCTGAGCAAAGTGGAGACAAAAGAGGGAAGAGAGAGGGTGTGTGCTCTCAGGACTGGCGTCCAAATTTGATCTTGTGATTTGTGGGGGGGTCCGGGAGTTCGGCAGATGTGCTGGCCACGTTCCCGGATTCCGGTTGTGACGAATGATAGCCCCTCCCACCAGTCAACTAGGTGGCATTTCAAAACGGGGGGAAATGAAAATGTTGTCTGGCTTTTCTGGACAAAATGATTTCCGATGGTTCCGTCCTCAATAATTCTGCTCCTAGGTGAACTGCTTGTCAGCAACTCAGCATCATCTGTAGTACAAGGAACTGTACTGTTTGCAGAAAATTGACTAGGCAGGGCCATACATATATGCAAATGCAATCAAGCTAAATCAAGTTGAGGGCAAGCTAAATCGGTGGTGAGTAAACCATTCTAGAGTCCCCTTTGTTTACGTTTTCAATTCAAACTGCAATACAGTTTGTTTCGTTTTGCGAGGAAAACTTTATTGGTTATCAGATTCCGCAGCACTGCCTTTTTCCTTTTGCAATTATTGAGTTTCACGTGGCACTAATTAACCAGAGATTCCAAATGGCTTCCCTTGATATTTTTTTTTGGTTTGTTTCAAAGAAAAAGAAATGATCAGCTACCGAAGTCCCAAATGGCAGTGAAGTTCGTATCATTTCTAAAGGCAAAGAGACACCCAGTCGGTTTCAAGATCCTGTAAACTTTCCTTTGTTTGTTTGTGTAGTTGTTTCAACATATTCTCATCCCTACTAGGAAGGACGAAAAGATCACATGTTCTTTTCTACAAAACTTTGTTAAATCCTCATTCAAATGGGGTAGCAAATCAAAAGAGAAGAGTCAAGAGATTCTGGCACTTTGCCCCCCCTGAAACCCGCCCCAGCACAGCTCTCCATGCCCCATATGGACCCTGACCACTTGTCCTTTCTCTCACTAGCCACTTCTCTCTCTCTCTCTGTCCTCGATGTACAAAATGAAATGCTGCAGAGCTTTCAAAAAAGGGTGCGAGAAAAAAGATATAAAATAAAAAAGACAAGGCGATAAATTACAAAACAACCCCACCCGGGCCCCCCCTGTTTCCAATCCACGCCACGGTGCTTTTCCCCAGCCATCACGAGACCCCCCCTTCCCACGCTCGCCGAAACCAACCAACGCCACCACCACCACCCCACCACCAGTTACTACTGCTCCCTCCCTGCCGCTGCGCCTCGCCTGCTGGAATCCCCTCCTCCTCGGATTCCTTCTCCCCCCGCCTCAGCTCCCATCCCCCCGCAGCCGCCTGCACTGTGCTGTGCTGCCGGCTGCCGCCTTCGGCACCGCCGTTCGCCTTCCGCGCTCCGCCAGCCTTCCGGTCCCTCGGTAAGCCGCTGCTCCGCTTTCTTGGCAACAGCAATGCAGCAGGATCTTGGCTTGGATCTGCGCTCGCCTGCTTCCTTGGGTTCCTTGGCGTGTTCGATTCTCGGGCTGCTGCTCGGTTCTTGGTTCTGTGGATTGGGTCCGGCGGTGGAATTATGGCTCTGTCTCTCGTGTCAACGTCGGCTGTGCCTCCGGCTCCCCATCTGGAACGAGTACGGCCGTGGAATTATTTCTGGGAGTTCGGTCCGGTAGCGGTACCAGACGTTGCTTTCGTAGCAATAGTGCGGCTTACCTGCTTGTACTCAAACTGTCGTTGCCGTTTACTAGGTGGTGCCGTGATGTGTACATGCTTACGGTTCTCTGCAACCTTTTGTTCGTAGTAGTACTGGAGTTGTATGGTACATGAATGGTAATTTGGTGGGTTCTGGTTATCTGCATTCTTGAAACAGAAGGCCCTCTTTTTTTATCTTTTCCTCGCCTAAGTGTTTGCTAGACTGAATGAACATGCTGCATTGTCTAGAGAGAGAATGCACTGTCTAATAGGTGTGCGGAGACAGGAAAACAGATCTGATCTTTCGACTCTCGTTTAGAGCAGCAAGAGAGTTTAAAATTTTAAAACCGTAGGAATATCTGCAGTTTTTCAAGCTCTCCCGTGAATACTGACTCATTGAGCAATGCATTATGGGGACTGAATTGCAGTGCTGGATTTCGAAATCACAACTGCAGTGTGGCCCTACCAGCATTAGTTTCACTGTCCATTGTTCATTTCAAACTCAAGCTGACAGGTTCACATCAGTGTGCAAGGAGTGAATTGTTTTCGTTTGGGGAGATTACTGAACTCCTAATCTCTTTACATGTCCTATATAATACTCTGGGACTTTCATCAGATGCAATTCATACAGATACCATAGTAGCTAATGAGCTGTCTATAATACTTGGAGATCATGATGACCAGTTTGTTTTTGTTTCTTAGAGTATCCGTAGAGCATATGCTAAGAAAATATTTTCCATGGATTTTTTTTGGCAAGCCCTCATTCTTGGTCTTCAAAATTCTACCAAAACCATTGCTATTTTCGCTATTAATTGCTTATGTATCATTATCAATTTCAAACTGCTTCCATGGAAATCAATGTCAGAGAACAACTATGGCAGCATTGCCTTATTTCATTTTCTTAATACTACCATTTCTAGTGGTTGTTGAAGTAGATCGCTCATATGTTTTGTCTCACTTGATTGTGTGAAGGGAGGACCATGAAGCTAAGAACAAAACGGCCGGAATGGAAGTCCCTCATGCCACTACAACTAAGCAGGAAATCTGCTATGCGTTTCTTTTTGTTCCCCAAGGTTCAGTCGGCTGGCCAATCGCCAGATGATACTCCAGTTTATCTTAACGTATACGATCTGACACCCATGAACGGTTATATATATTGGGCAGGCCTTGGCATATTTCACTCAGGAATTGAAGGTTCTTCTCTTTGCCATTTGTATCTACTTTTCTTTCTTCCAGTTAACATTTAACCAAACACTAGTTCTTTTTGTGGTGTTTTGTTGTTCAACTATTTTTCCCTTGATCTTTGAGAAACTATAGGACTATAAATCCAGTAACATGGCCATCAATGACCCATTATTCTTTTTTTTTGCCGTGATTTATATCTAGTACTGTGGCCTATCTGCTATTTCGCTATATGAAGTTGTTACTTAACTATATGAATTAAGAAAGCAACTCTTTTACTACATCAATGATCCATTTCTGCATAGACGTTTGTTCCATGCGATAAATTATTTTCTGTCCATTAGGATGGTTCACTGCAGTAACCTACCTGAAAGTATTAAATCCAATCAGTGATGTAAGGGGATTTTGTATGCATCGTTTTGCCTTTTCTAGATGAGCTACACATCACATTGAGAAAAAACTCGACCTACGGTGGGTAAGACGCCCCCCGGGCATTTTGCTAAGAAGAAGACCTTCTCACTCTGGTCGAGAAAGCTCCCAAACCCCTGCCCCACCCATACATAGCGGCACTGTAGTCCGTGTGAGATGACCAACGACCTGGGCCGAGCCTTGAACCTATGCTTTGGTGTGGAACAGACAAGGGGATTTTTTTAACCCCAGCCTGAAATTCGCT
This sequence comes from Cenchrus americanus, assembly GCA_947561735.1. NCBI lineage: Eukaryota > Viridiplantae > Streptophyta > Magnoliopsida > Poales > Poaceae > Cenchrus > Cenchrus americanus. The sequence continues at coordinate 155,911,464 of OX387243.1, read as the reverse complement.
CCCACGCGGAGTCAAACCCAAGACCTAGGGAGGTGCCATTCAGGATTCAGCCCCCTAACCAAGTCAGCTAGAGGACCTTGAAACTTTTCATTTTCTTTCACTGATATGTTCAGCCGATATTGTTACATTCGCATATGTTATATGTATCTGCTTACCATATAGAAAAAGATGAACAAGGTGGTTGCATTCTATGCTATGTTGGTCCTGTATGAAACGAGGAAATATTACACATTCTTTTACAAACAAGAAATTATTGCTGTAAGGAAAGATGGTTTTCTTGATTTTGTTGGATCCTTTTTATGTTCAGGCGCCAAATACTTCTTTATAATCTGAAACAGTTTGGTTAAAAAGATGAATTAATACATATGCCTGCATCAGCAACTCATGGACCTTTCTAGTAGAGATCTTCACAGATCCAGAATCCTGTTTTATTATGGCTTAGTAGTGGTTTAAGAAATTTTCTTTAGGTGCCCATGGAATTGCTAGGACATGTACATTTGGTGTCCTTCAAAGGGCAGTTGGCTCTGTGAAAATATGAGAACTGCTGAACAAGGGAAGGATGAAGGAAGTGGGACTACATGTGATGCAGAGTAGTTTGGTGAAATCCACAAGGAAAACTGGGGAAGGAGGTGGAGTTGTCTCAATTGGATATGGATGGGGAGAAGAAGTAACTTAAAAGTTTGTCAATACTCAATTCCACTACAAGCTATCCATTAATAAATTTACATCCGCATGATCCATCTGGGTTGTTAGGTCTTGTCCAATACCCCAATCCTGCTAGCCAGTTTCCACAACCGGCCAACCGGCATGTTTCTGGGACTAGCCTAGACCTTTCTTCAGGTTCAACTCCCTTTGCCCACTTGAAACTGTCATATCATAATGCAGTCAGCCATCAGCAACGAATTGGCTGACCTATATGCAGCACTGTGATTTTTGGACTGTGAATGCTCTCAATCTCAAATTGTATAAGTTTTCTGGACCGAGAATGATTTCTGTATTTATATTGCTGACCACCTTAAGCATCTGACCAAACACAAAAGTCTTTAGATTTTTTCTCAAATATAAGATTTTAGAACTGATTCTCAGATCACTACTGATGGCCTCTTTTTTTCTTTGCAGTTCATGGTGTTGAATATGCATTTGGAGCGCATGACTTTCCTACAAGTGGAGTATTTGAGGTAGAGCCTCGTCAGTGCCCTGGTTTCAGATTCAGGAAATCAATATTTCTCGGTACAACATGCTTGGATCCAATCCAAGTTAGGCAGTTCATGGAGCTACAGTCAGTAAACTACAATGGAGATACTTACCATCTTATCACGAAGAACTGCAACCATTTTTGCAAGGATATGTGTTACAAGTTGACCGGTAACAAAATCCCAAAATGGGTGAACCGGCTTGCCAGAATAGGTACGATAGCTTTAAATACATGTGCTAATGCTTATAGTAGTTCAACGATTTCATGCAGCAAAGGTGACAGTGATTTAATGCGACTCATTGTGCTTAGTCAGAATGCATTAAGCAGTCTGGCACCAGTTTTTGTTCTATATTATTGTTTCCACTTTACTTTCTAGAAATGTGGTTTACCATGGTTACAGAGTTTATGAATGCCGTGTGGTCGTTCTGCAAAGTGGAAGTACTTTTTCTGTCACGCCATCGCAATGTACTCTGTAAATGTGCACCTGACATGTGCATCCACAAAGAGCTTCCAGAAATTTTGCATTATGTTTTCAGCAGGATATTGCATTCAGCAGCATGCCAACTAAGGGAACAGTGTCAGTTTTGACCGCATAGGTTTATGCCAAGCTTTGTGTTTCTACTTTACTAAGTAGTACTGTTTAAATGTAGCATTTTTATGTGAACTTACTGGTATAGTGGTATTTGGGGTTCATATTATGACCATCATGTGCATCTGTTTGTTGTAGGTGCTATTTGCAACTGCCTTCTCCCAGAGTCGCTCAAGATCTCTCCAGTCGGCCATGATCCGAACAGTCAGTCTGAAGATTCAGAGAAAAGGCGGCTGAGGAACCCATTTAGCTGTTTCTCTTCAATCTCGAGCCACAGACAGCTGCCGTCATCTTCCCCTTTCCCACCATCTCCTGTGAAGGAGCGTCTCGCTCACAGCTCATCCAGGAAATCCAGCACGGCGTCGCTGAGAAATAGTTAGCCTGGCCTGCCTCCCCCGTGTAACTTCTGATACCAAGTTGTGCTAATTCGTTCAGTGTCAGCATCTGGATTGCACGGTGAGCTCCGTGCTTGTAGCTCGCTGTCAGGTATTTCATTTGATTCGGTAAAAGTCTGATGCCTGATGTCGTTGTATCATGTGTTGGGTTGGTTGGTTGGTTGGTTGGTTAGCCGAGGAAAGATCTGTTGGGGGTGAATGCCACTCGATTCTACCCTCCCTATGTACCAGTGACTTGTATATTATTCTTTCAGCTGTTGAGAAAGCATCACCACTGTCCATCAGTCGTGCCTGGAATTTTCTCACCCAGCTCGTTTTGACAATGCTTTTGCAGATTAACAGTGTTCGTACACTGTAAAAGTAAACTCATTTCTGGGTGTGCACATCATCATCAATCATACAAGTGCATAATTCTGTGAGGGCTGGACCAGGTTCGATTGGACGGTAGGCACCGGAAATGGGTGACGAAAATTCTGATGCCTGTTACAATCTCATAGTACAATTCCAGGAGGGAAGCACACCGGATAAGAATGCCTCCAGGAGTAAGCAAAGGTAGCAGTAGTGGCAGTGGTACTACCGGTCGGGTCGCCTCGAGTGACAGTCCCCTTTGGCTTTGGCTGGCTGGGCTAGCTGGGTGTTCAGTGTTCTCCGTCCTGCCTGCCTATGCGTTCCCCACACCTGTCGCCTCTCGGCCACAGGAACACTGAACCGGGGCGACGGCCGTGGCCGGCTGGCCGCTGCCGCGCCATAAAAGCAGGCGACGGCGACGGCTCGTCGTGCTCGTGCTCGTGCCCGCGCGGCGGCGGCGGCGTACGATCCGAGAGTGACGGCCTCCGTGCCCGCGCTCCGGCCTCCTGTTCGCGACGAAACGGGACGTCGCCGTCGGGGAGTGGATGATTGGAATGGCGATCGGGTTGGGTTGTTTTGTTTTGTTCGCTTCGTCGTCGCCGTCGTCGTGCCGTGTGACGGCAGACGGGCAAGAGAGGACAAAGGGCCCGGGCGCTTTTGATCAGGTCATCTCATTCTTGCTTTGCATCAGTTGCACCAGGGCTTATCTCCGGAGAGAAGGCAGGCTTTTTAACAGATGCATGGCTTTGATGCAATCATTAGCTACGGATAATTCTCCCCTGATTTTGGGTTTTCCAGATGACATCTCACTTGTTCTGAGTGCAGTCAGTTACAACGCCTCTATCACAGAGTCGTACCGATCGTTAAACATTTTGTTTATATGCATCTAAAGAGTGCAATTGCATATTTTTTTTCCTACACAGATGGTTTTTTTTCCCTTTACGAGGAGGAACGTTGGAAGAAGATGACCTATCAGGGATGTCCACGTAAAGCAACAGACAGGGACGTTCTGAAACAGCCCAAAACTCAAATGAAGCCCAGAGAACTGGGCCGAAGCCGTCTCAACATTTCAGAGCTGCTGCTCATCAGAGATCGACGAGCTAGCAGAAGACACCAAACAAGCATGTACAAAGCATCTTCTGATTGCGATTACCCCCAATAGTACATCACGGAGATCACCAGTCCATGATAAGCACTTGCATGATAATCCACACATATTCACAAAGATTACCAGTTACTACTAATCTACATGGCTTCAACAAGTTACTGAATAGACTTAATTCTCGTCAGGACATTGATGACTGATAGAACATACTACTACTAGCTGACACTTGGTTGCTACTGCTGCTGCTACGAGCCCTGCAAATCGATCGATTTCATGAACACGAAAATAGCTAGCCGATTGCCTGATCTCCAGTTAATCCATTGCTGACCTGACCTCCTGCACGCACGCTCAGTTGAAGTGATCGTAGACGACGCCGCCGAAGTAGTTGGGCGCGAGGTCCATCATGTTCATGTAGCTGTTGTACGCGTACTCGCTCATGTAGGTGAGGTCGGCGGCCTCCTCCGCCTCCACCCCGAACTGCCCCACCAGCGCCGCCGGGTGGTGCGTCACCGTCGAGAACGACGACGAGCTCGGGCTGCTGCTGCCCGCGCCCGCGCCGCCGGCCGCCGCCGCCGCGGCGGCAGCGATGAGCTTCCGCTTCTCCTCCTCCGACTCCGCCAGCCTGTCCTTCATCTTCAGCAGCTGCAACGACGACAGCGCATCGCATGCATGAATGAGTTAGCACTCAGCGCAGAGAGAAGACAAGATTTAACAAGGAAAGAACTAGATGCGGCGTGGCGCGGTGTAAAATTTACCTCGGCCTCGAGGTGGCAGTTGTGGAGGACGACGGCGTCGTGCGCGGCGCGGAGCTTGGAGAACTCCTCCTCCATGAGCTTGCTCTTGTGGCGGGCGCGGCGGTTCTGGAACCAGACGGCCACCTGCTTGGCGTCGAGGCCGAGCTCGGCGGCCAGCTGCACCTTGCGGGGCGTCTCGAGCTTCCGCTCCTTGCGGAAGTTGATCTCCAGCTGCCGCGCCTGCTCGTCGCTCAGGCGCCGCTTCTTGGCCTGCTCGTCCCCGCCCTCGCCGTCCCCCGCCGCCCGCGGCTTCCGCCTCCGCCGCTGCCGCGCCTTCTTCTGCTCGCCACCTGGCAGCACACACATCACGATGTACATTACGCGTGAGCTCCCAGTAGTAATCTCGAACCCCTTGCTAGGTGCTAGTAATCAGCTATAGATCGAGGAGGCCGGAGAGAGAAGGAGAGAGATGAACGACTGCGCGACGACGACTCACCGGAGCCGGGGGTGGCGGCCTCCGCGAAGCTCTCCGCCGGGAAGGCGAAGGACGGGAACAGCAGCCTCTCATCCTCCTCGCAGCCCATCTTCTTCCCCGCGCGCAAGACCCAACAAGCAGCAGCTAAGATCACACTCTAAAGCCGCAGACGAATAAGCAGCAAAGCCACCACCACAGCTAGCTGCTCCTGTGTGTAGCAAGCAGATCGACTGGGCTAATGCTCACTCCGATCAAATCGCCTTTCAATATGGTTGGTAGCTACAGACCACCTTTGTGCTCAGCTCGCTGGCTCTGTGGATTGGGTATTTGTATAGGTGTTGTGCGTGTGACCAGCTGTGTCGTCCGAGTCTGTGAGCTCGGAGTCCGGCCCCGGGATTTTATAGCCGGAGCCGGAGGGCGCTGCTGTGTACTCGGAGTACTTGCTGGGGAGCCGATAAAAATTCTGGTGTGGAGTCGCGAGAAGGAAAGAAAGCAGCAGCGACCCGCCAAGAGGGGCTTTGCGTGCGTAGCGCAGCTGCCTGTTCATGTTGTGTGCATCAGCTAGACGAGAGAGAGCGAGAGTATAGTTTATTAGTATGTAGTAGGATAGTGGATTAATGGAAAGGGGAACTAGCTAGGCGGGAGTTGGTAATCGCTTGGCAACCAGCAGAGATGAGTTAACTCCGTCGCCATCTCGCGATTAAGATAACGTAACAGCCGTAGCTACTAGCGGCCGCCTTTTGTCGACAGGGACGCAACGCACGCACTGCCGGTGGAGACGCCCGGATCTCGGTGGGTTGTTTTCGTGGCGTAAACTGTGACTTTCTGTTGCGCTTGGGGGGTAAAAATGCAAGCTTTATTCTGCTGCTGCTGCTGAGCGATGCCGATGGCTACTGCGCGCACGCCTGCCACTGCCAGCCAGCACTACCAGCAGGTAAAATTTGACGAGCACCGGCCGGGAAGGTTGAAATTTAACACATGCACGCACGCGCGCGCGAGCCAAGCCTCTCCAAGTAAACAACCCCAAGCAAGCAAGCAAGCAAGCAAGCTCTCTGCGTGCTCTTTTTGAAACGCGCTGCAAAAGTGAAGTGAAAAAAAAGGAATTGAAGCCGGGGCGCGGAGGTCGTTCGCTTTTGAAAATTCTAATAATCTTATAAAAAACGATAGGTTTCCGTAGGTTTTGTTTGTGTGATGCATGTCAAAGTATGTAGAAGCTAGAGCGCAGATGGTTGGAGGTGGGCGGGAGTACGTGTTCTGGCCTTCTGGGTCGTAGTGTTTCAGATGCACAAGTTACCATCGAGCGCGTGGGCGACGAGCTAGCTTGTCGGCTTCCGGGGCCCGGCCCCGGCCGGGAGAGACACACACACCACACAACACAAACACAACCGCCTAGCCGCTCCAAAGCCGTAGCAATTGACGTCAACTACGGCATGCACACGCCTGCGCGCTGTACCTTTTCTTACAAACACACGCCTGAATTTTTCCAAACTGATGATTGTATATGCATGCCCAGGCAGAGCTTACGTTGCGCAAGCCAAGTACTAACACGACAATATAAACAAGTACAAGTGGCGCCCGAGAGAGCGATTGAGCGAAGGAGCACGTGAAGAAGCATTTGTGATCGATCCGCCGCCCGCCGTGTAAATGTTTGACCGCGACGTGCTCGTGTATATCGTCGGATCGGATCGATCATCAGATGGACGAGGAGGGTTCCTTGCGGTCTCTTCTCTCCCTCCACATACGAAACCTCTCGCTCGCTCGCTCTGTCTCGCTGATGCGTCGCTTTCCAGCTAGTAGCTAGCAGCTCTCTCCCTCACGACCTCATTTGAGTTGGGTGCACGCACAGCCCAGCGAGACCAGCAGCCTACGGATCGGAGATCGTCTGAACAGTGCCGCGCGCTTTCCGATCCACCCCACGCACCCCCCGCGTCGACGATCTATCATCCATGGCGGGCTACCGAAAGCTAGCTAGCCGAGAGCCCGACTGCCCGAGAGAGACGACGACGGGACGGCCACACCTCTTGGAAACCCCCCTGGCATTGGAGGCAAGGTTCGCGTGTGCCTTCCGAAGCAGATATGCTAACAGCGATCGAGCTTCCCGTAAAGCACGCCAGCCGGCAGCTACGGTGTTCGGCACGCAGGATTCTCCTGTTTGGGACGAGGAGTCCAACCCAAGTCTAACACCCGCCCGCCCGGGGGGCACCACCACGCACACGCACACTGCGAAAGCGGTTGAGATATCGATCGGGTAGTAGTAGTACGCGCACTACTGCTCCTTATCCACACGGCGCGCATGTACGTGGTCAAAGGCTAATTTATGCGAGAGCTACGCGAACCACTCCCTGGTCGGGTTAGTTTCAACAGGGCACCAGTGTCGTACGTACTTAAGAGGCCAGTGGAGTGAGCAACCGGTTCACTGCAAGGACGGCCGGCCGCCGGGAGCTCCGATCGAGCTCCTCTCGTCGGCGATCGGTCGGTCAGCCTCAGCGACCCTGTTGAACAACTCGTAAAGAGCAGCTAGGTCGCGCGCGTCGTCCTCGAAAAGCAACTAGGGTTAGGTATGTAGGAGCATCACCTGCTGTGTGTGCGTGTGTACTAGCTATAGCTAGTAGATCAGGCTACGGCATACGGCTGGCTCATCATTTGACGAGAGGGAGAAGAAGGGTTCCCATCTCGCAAAGTGTCCGCATGCAGCAGAGAGAGACGTGCACTGTTGATCATCTTTGCAGCGCGCAGCTAGCTGCTGCTGTGCTGAGTGCTGATGAGGGATCCATCGATCGGAGAAAGTTCTCGTGCGCAATCCTTTTTCCTTGCTTGGAAGCATGGCCGCCAGCGAGTACTACCGTGTCAGTGCTGCTGCGATGCGTACACACGCACTTTGTACGTTGCAAACTCTGCCTGCATTTTTTTCGGGGGGGTTGAGGAGTCGTTCATCAGGCCGGCCTCCGTCCACACGGGTCAACATTTTCACACGGTCGTTACTAGTTATAACAAGCATTTCGGACGCACGTGAGGATCGGAGCTAGGCAGCTAGCTGCTGTTGAAAAAACTAAGTCACGATTAACGCGTGCGTGATGTTCATTACAGAAACATTCAACATGTGTTCGAGGCTTGAGTCACTGAGTAAAAGTAGAATTTTGCAGGTCACAGACCAAAAACATTTTCCAGAATTGTGTGGACAGTTTATATAATGCTTCCTTTCATACTCCCTCTGTTTTTATTTATATGACATTCCCACAAAACTTTTTTTGCCTACTCGTAGTGCAAATGGTTGGTCGGAAACGTCAACTAAATAGGAACGGAGGTCGTAGTAGTATTCTCAAGTAGCCAAAGGCCACTTCTAACGTAATTTGTACATTTATTTGCCTAGATTTCTAACAAATTAACCACAACAAAGTAATATCAATGGAAAAGTGGACAGCAAATATGTGTCTTGTGTGGTCTCTGTTTGTATTTTTTGTATATGTACTGTATTTGTGCATAATTATCTGGTTAGCATACGCGCTACTCTAGCCGTGTGTATTTCAGGAAAAGGAAAAATATGCCCTTGCTGGTATTTATTTGTTTCCCACTAATAAGTGTTGGAGTATAACTGAATTATCCACCTTTACTCATCAGTTTAAGCTTTTGGGTTGAACTGGTTGGTGCACGCAACTCAATATGGTACCAGAGCTAGAGGTCTCGAGTTCGAATCCTGTCGAGCGCGTTAATTAAAGTAATTACAGCCCACTCCAATATCCATGTATGCGGCCTGGGGGGGCCTGCACGTGAGGGTGAATTGTCCACCTTTGGTGCATGCAACTCAATAATAAGAACTTGCTCAAGTGGTAGACTTGGGGAATTAATTCCCCTACCTCTGTTGTAGGAGAATTAATTCCTTTGAATCCACTCGAAAAGAGGATTAACCGAACTAAGATCTAAGCATTATTTGAGGTGTGGGTATTTATCTTGCTACACATGCACGACTATCAAGTCTCTTCGCTAAATGCCACATTGCTGATGTGAAGTTTCTCTCTTTACAGATGCTTATTGCGCAGTTCTCTCTAGTCAGCCTTTAATTCACTGCTATCCTCTTTTGGTTGAGTGACAGATTCGGACGTGGAGACATTCGCGGGCGTGCATCAAGTGGCCAGGGTGGTGGACGACAACGACGCACAGCGATCACCTGACCAACAAGGATGAATAATGCATGCATGGCGGACTCTATATATACTGTATTTACGCTTTGGAGTATATATATTTTAAGCATGTCTTTTCGTGACCTACAAAATTTTGAAGCCATACTTACAGGTAGCAGCCAATTATATGTACAGGGTCGGATGACCCCTGTTAGTTTGATTTGATCGTCCATTTCGAGAGAAAAGAAAGTCTAGTTTGATCGATTTCATTATTGGACGATCTAATCATTTGAACCCGCGCGCGCGCGCATAGAGCAAAACCTTCCGGGAAACGTAACCCGGCCATCTCACCATTTCTAGCAGCTGCAAGATTTGACGTCTTTGACAGGGTCCCCTGGTGGCCCGGAAAACCCTAGCTTGTACGTGCTGAGCAGGCGATAGCGTTGTTGTGGGTGACCAGATCTGGAGAGAAGACACCCGGGGGAAGGAATATTGGAATTGAATGGCCGGTCCAGGCTAGCCGGGGGTGCAGTGCATGCATATTGGAGCACGGGAGCTGAGGACCGGGGGTGTTTGGGGCCATCGGCAAGCAGTTCTTATGCACCAGTCAAATGTAATGTTATGAGTATGACAAAACTCATTACATAACGTTGGATAAAATAGTGACGGGTTGCTATAGTAAATAGTATTTTCTAAATTAGCTTTAATAACTTCATTTGTAAGTGTAATTTGTTTTGTCATTACACCGTGTTATTCGTAAACTCCTTTTTTTTAAAAAAAACTTTAACATTGGTGAACTCGATGTGACATTTCGGACAACTTTTTTTTAAAAAACCAGCATAAACAAGGCTAGGAAGATGCCTGCATGGCGCCGGTGCCCGGTCGTGCACGTCGTGTGGGGGCATGGCCGTGGAAAGATGAGAGACGAGGCAAAGGCAGGCACCACCACCAGTCCACCTCCACCAGCAGCGATCGAGCAGGTGATGAGGTGAGGACCAAATAAAAGAGGTCCACCAGAGAGAGAGAGAGCCTCGCGACCGGTCTCGATGTCACATGGGACGCCTCGAACGTGTCGCGGCCCCGCGCGACGCCGGCGCCCGGGGCCGTGCTCCCGGCGCGCCGCCACGCGTCCACTGCACCCCCTCCCCGTGCGCGCGTCCAACGACCAGGGCCAGCCGATGCGATGGAAAAGCCTGTGCGGCGCGCACCGGGCCAGAGCTATCCTATCCGCTGCAGGCTTTCCGGGGAAAGCGACCGCGCGGGAGGGAGAGCAGGGCGCCCCCGCCGGGACGGAATGGTGGCATGGATGAGAAGAAGAGGTCTCTGAGCTCGGCTGCACCGCACCACCACCGCGCTAATATCTAGCTAGCTGGGCGCCCACCGCCACGGCGTGAACAGGACATCCTGTCATGCGGCCGGCGCCGGAGGGGCGCGCGGGCCAGAGGGCCGGTGCTCTGGCGCCTGCCTGCCCCGACAAGCGCGCGCGCTACGCTGCACCTGGACCGAGGAGAGAGCGCCGCGGGTGGTGCCTGTGCCTGGTGGTGGGGGAGGGCCGGAGGGCGTTCGGTCCCCGACGAGTGGAGGGAGGTGGAGGGCAACTCGGATGTCATCCATCCGGCGCGGAAAGAAAAGTAATGAATCATGATGGGATAACTGACCCGCGTCGTGCAGTAGACCTAGACCCGGGCCCCGGCGCGCGCGCGCCCCGCCATTGGCCCAGCCGTCGTGCTCCATTCTACTATCCCTCGTGATCTCTCGTCACCCACCCCACCCATGCATGGCGTACGTGACCGAGAGACTTGAGGAGCCGGACACCTTAGCTAGCTTGCTGTACGTACGGAGGGGCAGGGGGCGTTTCGTTTCCGGGCGGCGGGTGAACAGCACCCATGCCGTTGCCGTAGCTTGCCCGCTCTTTCTATTTCTCGGAAAGAACAAGCATGGCTAGGGGGCGAGTGGGGGAGACGAGACGAGACGGAGACGAACGAAAGATGTTGCGTCAGGGCAGGGCGAACGGCTGGCTGGCCGGGGGTACGGGGTCCTGGTGGTTGGCGACTTGGCGTCCGGCGCGCTAGCTCCGCCCGGCCTCCGTATGTATCGGCCCCGTAGATAGCTAGGTCTAGGTGGGGCGGCATGCAGCAGGCCGGCCGGGCAGGTCACCACTCGATCGGCCACTCACTCATCAAAGTCATCAGGCGTGCGCGTACGGTACGAGCGCGTAGCTGCACCGCATGTGGCGATGCCGTGGCCGCGTACCTGCTCCGGCGAGTGGCATGCACGCGCCTTTCCGCCATCGTCTGCTCAACTCATACACACGTTACTACTGATGAATCGACCAGAGAGCGAGGCAGGCTTGACTTTAAGGGCGTACTGGATTTTTTTTTACAGCCACGTTGAACAGGTGCTTCAAAAGTTCGGATCCCAATCCCAAGTGGGACTTTTCTCAAATTATTGTCGGAATTTATATAAAAAAAAGAGATGAAGATGCACAATGAAATGGTGAAAATGAATGAGTTTTTGCTCCAATGCTAACTAAACTTTCTCCTCGGATCTCTCTCCCTCAATGGTAAGGTAAATTTGCCATGTAAGCTCTGTAACTGTGAACAAAATATCTAGCTTCACGTAGCCCCCCTGTGTGCCGGCCGGGTTGTATCGACCACATGCTTGCCACTCGATAAACTAGATAAAACCTTCAAGTACTCCGTCCATAATAATCCACACACATATAGAATATTACTGTTATCTGCACATGTACGAGATGATTTGATGAGCATTCTTAACTTATCTGCTCCGATCGAAAATTAGATATTGCTTCTTCGGCGATACAAAAGGACGAGGTTAATATTACATTTTATATAACATATAGCAAAGGACAAGCTTATCAAATCTCCATTTGTGTGTGTCGTGTTGTACTGCATAATGCTTATTTTTGGAACTCACGTAAACAACTGCAACTCTCATCACCTCATGCCCCAGTTTCGGTAACACAGAATAAGGCCGGCGTGTACGTACTCATGGCCCTCCAATGCAATCGAGCTACCAATAACCACCGCATATATGTCCGCATGCATGGGAAAGAAAATGTCGAAATTCTTGAGGTGTAAACGGCGGAGAGCATGTATGGTCCAACAGTACAAAAATCACCATCTAAAACTTTATCCGTGCGCGCATATAATCCCTTTTAGCTCTTTGGCTGTTTGCTCTCTCAGGTATAGGACGGCGACACGCACGCGAGTTAAAAGAGAGGGTAGCGATGTGCCACACACACCCACACCCAGAGCTAGACACGGTATGACAGTAGCGCAAATCTAGACATCCTCGCTTTAACCACCAGATTAAGGTACCGATCAGTTTAAACAAATCACGCCGTGGTACGACTAGCTTTGGACCTATCCGGCCTGAGCCTGACCGGAGCGTACGACTCGCCGGCCTTTCACGTGCGTCCATGATCCCCAACCCCTGTAGTCACCAACCTCGCCGGGGCCGGCCCAATCAGCCGCCCCCCCGCGCCTTGTTGGACACCGGATAAGGATCGTCGCGTTTGTTTTAGGGCACGGTAAACTCGCTCCAGGGTTAGCCGGTTAGGGTGAGCTAGCTCCCATGCTTCTTTTGCAAACTCCAGCGAGCGAGAGGTTAATAAGCTCTTAAGCATCCCAGCTTTTGACTTCAACGACGCCGTAGTTTCTCGCCTCCATCCTTTAATTTGCCCCTGCATGCTCTCTAGCTGCTCGTTGTCCTTTTCCTGCTTGTTGCTCTTTTCAATTTTTGCTGACCATTCCCTGGCCAGGAATCTGCCCGGCACCACGCGAAAATCTAGGGTCATTTGCAGGAGTGTGAAGGAGTACTAGCTAGCTAGTAGTAAACTAACAAAATTCTGTCAGCGCTGTAGTAAAAAAAAAGGCAAAATAGGCAACTTCATCCCTAAACTCTTGCCAAAGGGTCATATTTGTCCCTGAACTTTTGAAAAGGCCAATTTAGTCCTCGAACTTTTGTGATCCGTATCAGTTACATCCTTCCATCGTTTGTGACGTGAACGCCGTCATCTATACAGTGTCAAACAATAGGAAATGACCACTTTGCCCTTCTTCATGTTTTTGGTGAACATTGTTGTGTTGTAAAAATAGGCAACGTGAACGTTGCTACTCCCGTGGCTCGTCCTGGAGCTGCTGCTCCCACCGCCTCCTAGTATCAAAGGTATTTCAACAGATTTACTAGAAGAAAAATATTTACTTGAAGAAAGAAACAGATTTACTAGTACTAGAAAGAAAAAATGCGGGCGCAGGGTTCGGTCCTGGCCTCCTGGGGTACGCAATGGAAACTGAACGTGGCAAACATACGTCTGTTAGTTTTCCCGTGACGGTGTCGACAGAAAATGATTGGAAGGATGTAACTGATACGAATCTTTACAGTTCTAAATATTTTTTTCTTTCTTCCAAATCTGTTGAAATGCCATGATAGGAGAGGGCGGTGGGAGCAGCAGCTAGAGGCCCGGCCACGGGAGCAGCAACGTTCACGTTGCCTTTTTTTTACAACACAATAGCGTTCATGAAAAAAACATGAAGAAGGCCAAAGTGGTCATTTCCTGTTGTCTGACACAGCATAGATGACGCCGTTCATGTTACAAATGATGGAAGGATGTAACTGATACGGATCACAAAAGTTCGAGGACTAAATTGACCTTTTCAAAAGTTCAGGGACGAAGTTGACCCTTTGGTAAGAGTTCAGGGACAAAATTGCCTATTTTGCCTAAAAAAAATGGGGGAGCTTCTTGTTGCTGCTTGGAATAAGATGCCAAGTAGTAATGTCGTAGAGCACATCACCCCGGGCTGAGAGAGTGTGTGTGATTCCCTGTCACATGCCGATGCCTAGCTACCAATGCAAAGCTAGCTAGGGCATGGGGCCGATGATGCTGCTGATGCGCATGGCACCTCACGCACCACACACACGCAGCGCAATTTGGCAGTTGATTAAGTGATTAGCCTGACAAAGAAACCCTCAAGTGGCCGAGAGCCGGGGCATAAACAAAACGGGTGCCATCCTTATCTCAGACACCTCCCCGCCCTGTTTCCCCATCTCCAACTTGCGGAATCCCGACGCGATTATAACTAATCCCCCCCAATCACCAGCATACCCGAAAATATAAACCCGCCAACCCACCAAACCTAATCCCCTCGGGCCACGGGCTACGCCCCCTTTGATTAGGCACAGGCGCGGCCTAATCAGGGCTAGCTAGCTAGCTAGCAAGGCCTCAGCTTTAATTTGGAGGCTTTGACGATATCAAATCAGCATATGTTTAATGGGGAGGAGACGATCTCTCCGAATCCTCTCCCCCGCGGCCGGGGAGGGCGACAGCGACGGTCGTGGCCCGATGCCGAGACGGCCGGCCGGCAGTGGCTGAGCTCGCGCATGCACGCTGATCGGAGGGGGAAAGCGGCAAGGAACGCCTCGAAGTGCGTACGCGGCGGATTCGGTGATCTCTCGGCCCTCTTCTCTCTCTCTCCCGTCGCCGGCCTTTGCGTGATCGGCTGATCGATCTCGACCACAGCTGCTCGGATTAGGTTAAAGGGGGAAAAGGGTTTAGCTAGCTAGCGCTGCTAATACCGATGGTACTAGCGCCCTCAGCTCGTTCGTCGTCACGCGCGCGCGTGCAGCTAATTTCGCGCCTGCCTTAACTGACTTGATCGTCAGCTTCCGGACGTGTTCCCTTAACAGTCGTGTGGGTCAATGCATGGGTCAAGGTATTCAACAGGTTAATAGTCAAGCTCCCCTTCTTTGACAACCTTACTTAAGTATGCCCACTGTTTCTTTACTGATACAATGGATCCATGTTGCAAACATTCTTTACTACCATCAAATCCACCATCACCATTCATCAATATAATCAGTTTGTATATGCTTCTGAAAAGCAAGCATTTCTATGGTAAACTTGTCACGCTAAGTAATTTCTTCATCCGTAAAAAAATGCAATGCATACGACGTTTAGGACACGCAAATTAGTTCGTTTTATTTTGAAGTAACTTATCTTAAACATCATATATTTATGGACATAGATAGTAGTTTTTTATCCATTCAGTTTCATTTCTCATTTGTGAGTACTACCCGGTGGTAAGAACACACCATCCATGTTCTTTTGGGCTACTAGGAGCTCCTCCACTGACTGAGCGACACGTGTGTTCAACAATGCCGGTGCTAGGGCTTGCGCCATATCGTAGCAGCAAGTGTAAACTCGAGGCTTTGTTTTCACTAATGAGAATCATGCATGGCCCGGCTTTCCCCGAAAGGTGCCAAGTTTCGTGCCACATTTTAAGGAGGCGGCTTAATTGGCTGGCAAGCAAGCTTCAAACCCAAGGCTGCTGCACACTTGGCATGCTCCAGTCCATGGTTTGCACGGTTTTGTTAGGATCCTTCTTCCCCATGCCAACACCTTCACCACACTTTCCCTGGTACTCTAAACTAATCCCCAGTTGCACGGTAAAGCTTAACAACGTACACCACCCAGCCACACAAGCAAAGGATGGCCTGGCTTTGCTAGCTAGCGGCCTAGGGTTAGGGGACCTCCGGACCCGGGGGACCTTGGAACATTCAGACAAAATTAAAGGCGAAAGGCTAACGTTAATCGGCACTAAACAACTCGCTAACCTTTGTGGGCTTATGCTCCGGCCACCCGGCGAAGCTCACACAGGTGGTGATCTGGCATGACGTGGACGGGCATCGCTGACTTGGCGTCTCCCGGGACGCGACACGTGCGAGACGGGTTCGGGCGACGGCGTCGCCGGAGCGCAAGGGGCCCCGGTGCGCGGATGCCGAGACGCCCTCGAGGATCGTTATACTCCATGAATTAATTGTTGCGGGAGGGGAGGGGGGGAAATGATGGGATTCCAACAAGCTTAAATATGACCAAGTGTTTAGGCTAAACAAAGGGTTTTTGCGAGAGAGCACGTCCATGGCGAGGCGAAACGTGGCCATCGTGTCGTGATTAGTTTATGGTCCCGTTTTAATTAGGTGTCGGATTAACCGTATTTAGCGCTTGAAAGGTGCGGGAACTTTCGTGTGACCACTTTGTTTTAGGGGCACACTTCTCAAGGAAAGGCTTTATCGTGTGATTTGCTATACAAGGCAAGTGAGTGACATATGGGCTGACGCATCATAACCATGTCAACACAACACTCTATGCTTTTTTTTTTCATATACTGCACGTAATCAGCCCCCGATCGATCGATGCAGCATTTATCTTAATTTTGAACTTGCACGCTAATCACAAGTAGTCTGCAAAAACTAAAGTGTCAGTTTGTCTAAAGGCAAGATCGATCGTAAAGAATGCAAAAGTGTCAGCTAATCTTGGAGTAGCAGGAAAAGAGAGCAAGATCAGCGGTAAATTGATATTCCCACCCAGTATACTCAATCATATCCACTCACCGGTTTAATTGACACCCGCTAATTGTTCTTGGAATAAAGAAACTTAATTATGGCAGGCAATCAGATGCAAGGTTCTTTTGTTGGGGAATAAAAGAGCAGAGCAATGAAATGGCGAACTGCTAGAACATTGTATACCGCATTGTCTGTACATAGACACCAGAACCAGACACCGTACATTCAGGAAAACAACACGGGTCACTTTACATCAAGGCCAATCAAAGTGCATTCTGCAATACCAATATGATACATGTCAGAAAGCACGCCACACCAGAAAGCCGTCCAATTTTCTTATACACTATATACACAACTTGCTCTGTTATGCACTGCCAAACTGTCATGACTATCACAGATGAAAACAATGAGACAAGCTGACCGTATTGTTAACTACATCTCCTTGATATCTGAATCCTCTGAAGATGGTGAGCTCAACTTCCTATCAGGCAATGTTAGTTCTGCTCTCACATTGTTTTCACTGGCCTTGTGCTGGCTGCAAGCCTTAAATCTGAAGCAACACGATAAATGGTCGTTAACCATCCCGGTAACTTGCATAAAGGAGTAGATTGTTGTAGGGCCAACACATTGGAAGCCTCGGCGCATCAAGTCCCTGCTTATGGCTTCAGCTTTCGGCGTCTTTGTAGGTACTTGGCGAGCATAGCGGAAGCATTTTGTGATGGGCTTGTGGTTCACAAAGCCCCAACAATAGTTGCTAAATGATCCGAATTCCTTAGCCACCTACATGTAAGCATTTCGAAATATTAATACAACAAATACGGAATTTATGGAGCACATGGTACTACACATGAGCTGTTTGATGCTAAACTGCAAATCATGTGCAGAAGAAGGAAGCCCATGCATCAAGATTTGGCCCATGCAAACGAGGTACTCTCTTGGGCTCTCTTTACTGGTGGCTACGAAATGACTATTGGCACTGTGCTGCTCAACTGATCGCTAAATAAGTAACCAGCAAAGGAGAAAAGCAAGCTGAAAGGATCTCGCTCGTGCCAAATTTATCATATGCCCAATTTTCCAGCATGTTGTTAAATGGCAGATAAGAAAACAGCAAACAAATTCAACAAAACTGTGAATATGAGAAGTGCAATAGGAGAATTCCCACATTTGCGTGTCACCCTAAACTCAACAGACGAATTCAACGCGACTTTGAATAATTGTACGAGTGCAGACTCTGTACCTTCTGCATTTGCTTGGCATTTGTTACAACAGCTCGTATCTTTTGCTCTGACAGCAGCACACTTCCATTTGACCTCATCAGGTTTATCTTCTTCTCTGAAAATCCAGAGACGGATGTGGAGTTGAAGCCATCAAACATCTCCCTGTTACAAAGCTGAAGTATCAGTGATCATTACAACACTTCTTTTTATGAACAGAGTTTTAGTCATGAAAGCGAACCTGAATTCCTCCCTCTTACTCAAAATGGCAGGCCAAGAGAGTTCAGCTAAGGCTTGTGATAGCGTGAGCAGCTCGAAGAGCGTACAGTCATCATGAACTGGAACTCCCCATTCTTCGTCATGGAAAACAACATAGAGGGGATCTGAAGCAATGGTATGATGTTATTTGATAATTGCAGGCCTAAACTTTCATAGAGCTGAAAATTCAGCAGGCGTTTCTTGTTGCAAGAATGACTCTGTACTAAAGAATTCTCAACCGTAATACTACAAATTTGCAATGTACCAGAGGAAGCGTAGATAAAAGAAATATGCTTGGACTTCTAGTAAAAACATAGTGCTTGGAGCAGTAAAACACAAACAGGAGGGATCAGCAAAAACAGAGAAGAAATTAGAACGCACCTGAATTTGTGGCGATCCAGGAACACCTCATCCTCCCGGCATCCAGGCTAACTGACAGCGGTGGCGGCGAGCTCCTACCCCTCGCTGACGGGGCAAGCATGCCATTCTCCCCTCTACTGCTCCTGCCCCGCTTCTCTTGATCGTTTGGTCCCTTGGCCTTCGAATTGGCCGGCGACTGGGCTCTCCCAGCTAGCTTGGCCCTGGCACTGGCTACCTTGGAGGAAGCAGTGGATAGACCCTTCCGGACGCGGCGGAGCTCCGGCGAGGTGGATCCTGATCTGACGCCCGGCATTTGCAGTTGCAGAGTCAATGGTTTCTCGCGCTCTGCAGTGGCTGGCTGTTCAGTTCTGCAGGGCGAGCGGCTTATGAACGCTGTTTGAAACGGGGGCGCAAGGACGAAGTTACCCCTGCCGCGAGCGGCAGGCGCCTAGCAGCCGAGCGCTGGGGCAGATACGTCATTTGGCAATGCCGTGGTGGTGTCGGACACGGCGGCCGTGTCGGGCTGGGCGTCGCCGTCGGCTGCTGGTGCAACGGCCTCGGCACCAGGGAAGGGGGTGGCGTCGCCACGACGCCACGTACCGTTACGCACAAGCATTGCCACTCACCGCCCAGGTCCCAACACGTACTCAGCCTCCGTCGCCGCGTCGTCCCATTTGCACAACCGCCCGCCGCCGGCGCTCCGTGAGTTCGCTTGCGGCAGCCGGCAGGATTCCCGTCGGCAAAGATATTCCCATTCAAGTATGGAGTACTCTGCAGATGTGCCCTTGCTGAACCACCTTCCAAATTGCAGGGATGCAAGGAACACGGACAGGACGAATAAACACAGAACTGAAGAATGTGATAGGAGGCAGGAACAACAGAGAATCAGCATTTGGATACGGCAAAGCTCATGTCCATCCTCCAACCATGATCTTCAAAGCAGTGGTGTACTCCACTGTTATACTGGGAGAATCGTCAGTTTACATGAGGAACCTAACCAAGAGCATTAGCTCCAGCAATGGCTGTGGGATCTTGAGCTGAACTGTAATGGTGCGTACAAATTTTTTCATTTCTCTGACTGTCTGTAAGGAACGGTGGATCAGCTCACAGACCAGCCTAGATAGATAGGATTCACTGAACCTCCAGCTTTTGACCAAATAAATTGACATTGCTAGTACCAATCAAGTGCTGCTGGGAATCAAGAAGTCATGGTAGGACAGCAC
Organism: Cenchrus americanus; assembly: GCA_947561735.1. Classification (NCBI taxonomy): domain Eukaryota; kingdom Viridiplantae; phylum Streptophyta; class Magnoliopsida; order Poales; family Poaceae; genus Cenchrus; species Cenchrus americanus. The sequence continues at coordinate 155,892,085 of OX387243.1, read as the reverse complement.
TGGCAGGCCGTCAGGTTGTATGGAGCTAGGGTGTTCTTCCCCTTCTTCAGCACCTGAAGAAACACATGAAGTTGTGTTAAGTCAATAACAGTCACGGATTGGCTCTCTAATATATTAACGGGAAATCACCACTTACTGGAAACTAAAGATACAATGGTAGTACAAAAGCACTTGCCACAGGTGGCAGTTTCAGATGCTCATATCATGCTATTGCCAATCAAATTAATTCTCTGAGAAGTAAACGGAATCCTGAAAGTGAAGTGGCTCATTTCCCCAAGAGGTCCATCTGGGAAACAGCTCTCTGGCAAAAAGCTCAATGCATCTTGGAGGTTTAGGACCTGGAATGTATTCTGAAAGTAATTCTTTTGCAGGTTAAGGATAAAGTGATTGACGATCTGTTGCATTCAACCAAAAAAAGTGCTACATTGTTTTAGTGTCTATTCCGAGCTATAAACAGAAGGGGCACTGAAGTATTTCAGTGAAGGATACTCTCAAGGGGAGGTTTCCTTGAGTGAGCACCTGGAACACTCATGATTACTTGGCGTCCTTCTAATAACTTGAAGTTTGACTCTTGCTTAGCATCTGTGTTCTACATGAACATAACAGGAGAGTAAAATAGATATTTAATAATACTGCTGCATAACAAAAGTCACAGTTAAGAAAAATGACAAGTCGGTGGTTGGCGGGACAAACTTACGACATTTATGTAGCCAAGAAGGAGGCACTCATAAGGCCTGTGATGGAACAAGTCTAGATCACCAATTAGAGAACCATCGGGTTTCACCTATCATTCGTGTAGATTTTTAGAACCAGATTGCAGAAAAATAATAATGTAACTATAAAATTAGCAAATGTATTAATGAAATACAGTGCCAGCAGGTTCCAAATGAGTATCAGATGTAAACCTTCAGCCAATAAAACACAGTGGGATCTTTCACCCCCCAAGAAGGAAGCAATTCTTTCTCAACAAACATCCGCAGCTTCTCCCTATTTGTAATCCACAAAACAAGAAGGGCCCCGGCTGTATGGGCAAGTTCTTGCACTGGAAGATACAGTAAATATCTGTTGGGAAGTGTAGGATACCTGCAGAATAATGAATGAATGATTTATCACTCTACAAGGTTCCTAACTCACAATATATAATGTTGAAGTAATATTTAAAGAGATGAAAAATGGTGATGAGCATGAGCTCATTTTAACCATAAGAAGTTTAGATTTGCAGACAGCCAAATCATGCTTTAGGTTTACAGAAGAAAATGATGCGACATAAAGGCTCTATGGTTAGCTAAGGTTACAATATCTGCAATTTATTGGACCGCACATTCTGGCTTGAATATCAGCTAAAGAATGTACCTAAAACGAAGTAGTTAAAACCAGGATCATGTAACAAAAGCAAACAGAAGAGTATATAGTTTGAGACATGAAATTGACAGATGTGAAGGATAAAGCAACACTGAGACTACTCCTAAGGTCTGCAAAAATGCAAAGCCCAGACTCCATAATGGCAACCATAGCTTAAGTCATAAGGTCCATCTAGTGCTCTAGGCACTCTAACTTTTATTTACATGACCGTTTAAAAGGTATGAAAGTTGTTATTAAATACTTCATAGAGAAAGCAAACTTACGCTTCTTTCTGACGAACACATCCATTCTCCCAAGGTGGGTCAACAACTATAAGATTATATCCTTCATCTGAACTACCTGAATGAAAAAAGGCAGCAAACCAACAAAATAAGGAATCCCTCGCAAGCATAGAAAAATGTGTGCATATTTAGCCAATGTTGTCACATACCAGGAATTAAATCTCGAACATGTTTGAAGTCGGTCTTTATGTCAATGGGTCACCAAGAACATGAAAAGGCATTACAAAATTAAAGGTGGATCATTGAGTTAGCTGAATTATAAAGAAGAATATGCTTACCATCAAGAAGCAACTTCCTCTTGGTAATATATAATGCCTATTCTGGAACTCTCCTTCCGCCTCGTCAATTGCTTCAACACTGATTATGCTATTAAATAGTGGAAAGGATGTTCTTTGGGCATGAATAGAACCTAAGCATCAGAATGAATACAACACTGCTTCAGTGTTGCAATTTGTAGCTCCAAACATGGTCACCAAAAAAGTAAATCATCTGTAGAATTACTTTACCTTCCCCATTGCCTGGAACAAGTGGTTTCCGAAAGCAAATAGTGATATCATAGAATGGTCCTCGCCATGAGGTCCCAAGCTCGACAAAATTATTCACAGGACCACTTACCACATCAAGTGTGTGCTCCTTACCCTCGATCATCTTGGAAAGGTGCTCCAGTAGATATTTGTCCTTAATGAGTGATTCATGTGCACTTAATAGTAAATTCCTCGCTTCCTATTAAAAGGTAACAACAATCTATTCAGGCAATAGAACACCATTATCACTATTCACTAGACCTGCAAAGCGCACCAGAATGCTATAGAGCCTCCAAACAAACATTTGTCTCCACTTTCGACTACCTAAAACTCGAATCATCTAGCACACAGTAAAAGTCAGCCAATAATCCTAGCAATCACAGTGTACCAATACTATCAGTTCAAACCAAATAACCAATGTTTCTTATCAATTATCATTTTTATTTTCTCATAGTAAAGCAGAGTTGCACATAACCTGGTGTCGCGCTTCAGCGATCCGCTCCATGGCATTGAGCTCCCTCGGCTTCGGCTTCTGATTACGCTTGCGCTTCTTCCGTTTCTCGGGCTGCTCCGTCTCTGGGTCGCCTACCTGACGCGGCGGCTCGAAGCTTCTGGAGTAGTACGCAGAAGGGACGACGCGGAAGCGCTGGTAGGCCCCGTTGAGGAGGCGGACCGGGTCGAGGAAGGTGGCTCTGGTGCCGGTGCCGTCGAGGCGGTAGACGCCGGTGGCCTCGAACGACCGCAGCTCGTCGCAGATTTCCATCTGCGGCGGCAGCAGCAAGGGATTGGGAGGCCGTACCCTACCCTCAACCTGAGCTCCTTCCTTCGGGCCTGCGCCACGGACCGAACGCAGCGCACCACCGCCGTGGGAGGTGGCCTCAGTCCTCAGGTAAGCGGCGCCGCCAAGTAGCCCCGGTCGGCAGTGAGCGAGCGGGCGCGGAGGTCAGAGGGAGGCACGCGCCGCCGGTTGGGGTTCAACTAGCCAAAGGGCCCCACCAGCCAGAGACGAGGGAAACGTGAACTGGCACGCGCCACAGCGCGTCCCCCCGCCAAGCGAACCGACCCATCCGCCATTGGATTGCGCCATGCCCATCTCGCACCTCCTCTCGCCGCCTTCCTTCCCCTCCCCGCCGCGGCCCCTCCTCCGCCATGGGGCGCCGCGGCGGTGCCCGATGCCACTCTGTGCCTCCCTAGCGCTCCCGCCTCCGCGCCACCTGGGACTCGCCGCGGCCCGTGGCGATGGCGGGATGCTGGGCTCGAGCAGAGCGCGGGCGGCTGGGGCGTTTAGGGTTTCTGCGGTCCCCGGAGACGGTGGTGCTAGTGCTGGTGGTACGGAGATCGTGGCGGCAGCGGCGGCCACGGTGGTACTCGCGGTGATGAACCGGGTGCTCTACAAGCTGGCGCTCGTGCCAATGAAGAATTACCCCTTCTTCCTCGCCCAATTCGCCACGTTTGGGTAATTCAGATACTTTCAGTAACCCCTCGCCGACTTCCGCGGAATTCTACATTGTTTGTGCTACGGAGTATGGACTGCACTAGTTTGTGTACTTTTGTTTTTCTCGGTTGATCAGATGTAGACGTGCATTGATGGTTTTGTACTTTTGGCTTGACAAAGTTAATTTTCCTAGGAGATGCGATGTGCAATGCTTTGATTGAATTTAGTATTGGTAGAATACATGTGTTCTTTATACGCCTCAATGTTTCCTTTGCAAAAACTGATTTCTAAGAGGAATGAACTACTCACTTGTTCTTTGCAGGTATGTCCTAGTGTATTTCTCTATTCTCTTCATAAGGTTTCGTGCTGGGATTGTTACTAGAGAAATGTTAGCACTTCCAAAGGCACAGTTCATGCTAATTGGCTTACTAGAAGCGCTAGGTGCTGCTTCCGGCATGGCTGCTGCTGGTAATTGATGATGTCTATTTTACTGTTGCAAGTCATTGTTTCAAGTGTGTGCATTTATCAGTTTCAGTAGTAGTTCAAAGTTATGGTTTCTTCAGACCATAACTAAATGGAATTGTACTGATGTTTGTTTGTTCTTGCAGCTATGTTGCCTGGTCCATCTATTCCAGTATTGTCGCAGGTAAAATGTCTAAATGTACCGCTGAGTCACTTCTGATTACTTCTTACATAAAGCCCTGATGGTGGGCTGTATGAATGCATTGTTTATATGTAACCCTGTAAAATGTCGGCCACATGTGTGCTGTTTTTGCTTAGATTTCTCCTTGGATTGTTATGTTCATTATAAATGCTAGATCATCTCTTTTAAAACTGTTGTAGCCACAATGGTGGCTTCATTTCCACATGCTCAATTGTATATTACTTTTAAGCGATCATATCAAGTATTTAACATGACTACTTCATGACTACTTCTCATTTTATCTTCCTGTGAGTACTTAACATGTGCTGTCATCTTTCTGCAGTCTTTTCTGGTTTGGCAGCTTATCTTATCTGTCCTCATCTTGGGAAGGAAATATAGAGCAAATCAAATTCTTGGCTGCTTGCTTGTCACGGCTGGAGTAATTTCAGCAGTCGCTAGGTGTGTATTGGGATACTTAGCTTTCTACTTTTGCTTACTCTTCTGTTGTACATATTGGGCACAAAAATAATAGTTACATGCTGGCTTATTCAACACCATTGTTTTTTTTGGAAATTATTCAACACCAATGTTTGTTGAACTTGCTTTTGTTAAGATCACACTGGCTGTTATAAAGGCACATTGGTTTGTCGTAGGATGTGCAGGCAATAAGAGAGTTTGCATGTGCTATTTCAGTTTGCGCTAAATAGTCCCAATGACACTTTGTTCCATAAAAGTTAGGCATAACATATTGCTTGTGTATTCTGAGTTTTCAGTTGCATGTTACTGAGAACATGCCTGATACTCCCACAAGATATAATATAAAAGCTAAACAAGAGCTTGGAAAAATACAAACTGAGAACTGTTTATGGTGGATCAGTTGTATGCTCATGGCTTTTTTAGTGGTATTATGCTCAACTTGATTAGTTTTTGTGTTTTTCTTAGTCATGCTTTTTTTTCTGTATGAATGTAGTGGAGCCAATGGTGGTCCGTTTCTATCTGAACTCAATTTTTTCTGGCCAGCAGTAATGATGGTTTCATCTGCATTTCAAGCTGCTGCTTCCATTATCAAGGTTGAGTTTCTTCATCAGTAGTTTTGTGGTGGAAGTTTTAGGTTATTCAGCTCTATAATTCCTTTCTGCACTACTGCAGGAGTTTGTTTTCATTGATGGAGCGAAACGCCTTGAGGTTTGTATAATTCTATTAACAGTTTGTTTGTTTATAGTTTTAAAAAAAACAGTTTGTTTATTTATGTCATTCATCTTCGATACTGAAATCATGATTACTCTTTTCTTTTATCTTGAAATTCACATAGGGAAAGCGGCCTGATATATTTGTAGTCAACTCTTTTGGTTCAGGTTTTCAGGTAAAGAACGGAGTTTGTTATTTTTGTTAGCTCTCGGTTATTTGCCATTAATTAAAAAAGGGAATGGTACTAAGTTTATTCTTTGGTACTCTTATGGTGCGGTAGAAAATTGTAGTGGTTTGCTTATGAATCATAGAACTTTGTTCGTTGAAAATCTGCTATCTTGAATCATACAGGCTCTTTTCATTTTCCTACTCCTTCCATTTCTATCTAACTTGAAAGGGATACCTTTTGCTGAACTCCCTGTGTACCTAAATCGAGGTGCTGCATGCTTTCTGAATATTGGAGGGAATCTGAAGGGTGAGTACGTTTCTTATAGTAGTACCTTCAGATGGTAAATAAGTGTAACATTATCTCATATTTTGTAATTTCAAATATATGGTTTATTTGAGGAAAAATAACCTCTGGAATGTTTGAGGAGTGAATACTATCCATTTTATTGTTTTTCATCTGTTCAGTGTATATTCAATTATTAATTGAACAGAAATATATCTACAACACTGTGGTGCATTTTTAAACTCAACACTCAAGGCCCTTAGTCTGACTCTTGACCACTTGTTACCTATAATCTATGATGCCAGATCATTTGCTAATGGTTTTATTTTCAGAGTGCCATGGGGCTCCTTTGCTACCACTTCTCTACATAACTCTGAACATGGCCTTCAACATTTCTGCTCTTAATCTGGTGAAGATGTCTACTGCGGTGGTCGCTTCACTGACATCAACTTTAGCAGGTTATGCAACAGTCTGTTCTCCCTCTTCTTATTTTAATGTTGAACCAAAGTACTGGTGCAAGGCAATCAGAAAAGGGTATATCCATCTTTTGAGTTCCTTTAAAATATTAAAATCGAGGCGCCTTGAAGTCATTTGAAGTTGTACTAGAACCTATTCCATTTTAAGCATGAAGTCATTTGAAATTGTGCTAGAACCTATTCCCTTTTAGCAAGTGGCATACTCTGTTACACGAGATTGCCTTCATGTCATTCACGACTAAACGTTGAGGAAACAGAGCCTTTTTAGTCAGAAGTATGCGTCGCATGTTTCTTCCATTAGCTCTGTTGTATATCTTTTCTAACGTTATACTTCCCTGCAGTACCTCTTACCATCTATGTTCTGTCACTGCCTCTGCCATTTCTACCTGAAGGAACAAATTTGAGCACACCTTTTGTAATTGGGGCTGCGACCTTAGTGTTGGGGCTGGTTCTATACAATCTTCCTCAAAATCAGCTGATCAAGTGAAGAAAGATTAATCTAAACTGATATTGTGTATAAGAGATGACGAGATCTGTTGGTGCTCCTTCACATGGCACAATTTGATGTGGAACTTCTGCTACAGACATTTGAGACACACCTGACTGCAAGTATTCAAACTTCTGCTGTCAGTTCTTATTGGGCAAATGTAAGTATCAACTACTTTCAGGAGAGTTAAGGCTTCACAAGTTCCTTGGTTGTATAGTTCTTTCTCACCATTTTTTTGAGGGGTTAATAGAAGGATGTCATGCTTTCTTTTGTCTCACTCTCATACTTGTGGCTCCCTTTTCTAAGTGCATAGTTATTATCATGCACTTAGATATAGTGTATGTCTAGATGCATAATATCCGTGAATCTAAAAAAAAAAAGCCAAAACAATTTGCTTATTGCTTTGTTCCAATTTGGAAATTGGAACAGAGGGAGTACTTGCTTATTGCTTAGCTAGATGATAGGCATAACACATTGACCTGTTTATTTAGTAGATATATCCGCCTATCATCGCTTATCATGATGATAAGCATGACACTCTGGTTTCAGCAAACCAGATTTCCACACGTGGGATTGTTTCTACTGACAAACGGATTGAAAAACTGCAGAATCGGTTCACGATTGATTCCTGCGATCAGTTAGCAATCCGCGGCCTGCCTTCGGTTGGTAGTGGTGATGGCTAGTCTTTGGTCTCTTTCGAGAGAAAATCTTCTTGGGCCCATTCTGCGCCCAGTTCTTTGGTGGCTGATTCATTCCGAGAGAGAAAATCTTTATTGGCTGGTGGCTGATAAGCCGAGCGAACCGGCTGCCGATCTGTTAGCAATCCGAAACAGGTAAGTTCTGCCTTGCAGGCTTGGATTTTCTGGCAGCTCCTAGCAAGTGAGAATGTGGACAAGAACAAGACGGAGTTCGTTGCTTTGCCCCGTACCCAAAGTCCAAGTGACATCCATGTCATACGTGTGCGGGCACATCCACATCCGCATCCGCATCGAAGTCTCAAGGATTCTTTTAGCGGGCGACGATGACGCTCGCAGAAGAGAAATATGCGTGGAGGATGATGCATCGAAAGAAAGTAACAGTAGCTGCGCACCATTTCGTCAGTAGCACGCATATGGTTTACACTTCGGGCTTCCTCTTCAGGAAATTCGGCCCCCGGTTGAGTGTTCCAGCAAGAAATTAAACCTGTCTACGAATTGGATAGCCTAACCGTTTGAATGTCGCCGAAGATGTTTTGCCGATCCGTGGCGGGTATTTTTTGTTCAATGGCGACAGTTCCGCCGAAAATGTTTGGAGCTGTATGGTATGGGTTGTTGTGTGAGGCCCTTTTTGTCCTGGATCCTTGTTCGTTCGACTCCCCGTGTCCTGCTGCTGCGGAGAAATAGGTTGGTTTTGCCAGGTCGTGGTCAGGCCGTGCCCTGGTTTGGTCCGATGCTTTCTCCGTCGAAACGAAATCATTTCGATGTGGATTTTCAGTCGTGGTGCCTGTAACTTGCTAGCGAACGGCAAAGCTGAGTGCTGGCCACTCGACTCAAGAGTCTCCATCGTCGCCTCCGTTCTGAACGCGAGCAAGTCGCTCTCGGGCCTGGCTCATCAGTCACCCTCGACCTCGACCCAAAGAGCCGGCCCCGGCCACGGCCAGTGCTTCTTTCTCGATCGGCCGCGCGCGCGTGCGTCACCATGCTGCAAAGCACGGGCCTGATGAGCCTGACAAAGGCACAGAGCAGCCATGACACTGTGCGCACACGAAGCGGCTCGCTCTCGTCGCTCGTGACAAACTAGAGCCTCTGGGGTCCCTTACACAAAAATTGTAGGCATGGAAGCACGTCGCGTACTGGGTCGAGAACTCGAACGAAACGTCAACAGGCATGAATAATTGCGTCGGAAATCACGCACGCGAGATCCTCTCTCACAAACGCTGGAGGAAGAAGGAAGAAGGAAAATTGTATAAATAAATGTTTGGCGGCGATGCAATGCAAGCCAAGCAACCTGATCGAGTCTATGGACGGATCGCCGCGACCACCCGTGGGCAATGGTGTAGCAAGGCAAGCAATTCGAAGGGAACCCGGCCGTTAAGCGAGCGTGTCCGCCGAATCGGGCACCCCCGAAACTCTCAGCAGTCAGCCGCAGCCTGCAGGCCAGCTACCCTGTGCGGTGTGCCGCCAGTGCCAGTCTCCCTCCACACTTGATTTTTTTTTGGAAAGAAATGCACTTGATTTTTCAACGCGCGAGCACGATCGACCGGTAGACGTGAGACCGTGCCATATCGTCGTCTGCGCGCGCGGCTAGTTGGTTGCTGGGCTGTGCCGTCAGCAAGTCAAGGCGACCTGAACACTCAGAGTCCATATAGTACTCCCTCCATTCAAAACTATCGACGCGTTATGCATGTGTGTGTGTGTCCGAGAGGTGGGCTAGCTAGGTTCGAATCCAGCTTGCATGGGTAAAGCATTCAATCTGCCGTGTCACGAGAATCTTATAGATGCGTAATCAACCATTACAGTTTTGAGTTTTCTGCACCGTGAAAAAAACTCAACTCTCCGAGTGTCGTGATTGCGTAAGCAGTACTGATCGAGAACTTGATCTTGTGGCTGTTTGGATGGTGGGGTAAATGGGGTAAATGAGGTAAATTTGCGCCTAATTTACCCCTAAGGTCTGCAAACATGTGGGGCAAATGCGGTGGGGCAAATGTTTTGCCCCCTAATTCCATTGACCCCTAAAAGGTAGCCAATTGGAGCAAATTTGTGGTGGGTCCCGCTCTCTCTCTCATCCACATCCACATCCACATTTACCACTCCATCCAAACACTCCAAGAGGCAAATATTAGTAGGAAGAAATGGAGAAAGAAATCATTTTCCTCGGCGTAAATATTTACCCCTACCATCCAAACAGGTCCCTGTGGCTGTGTGGATGGACACTGCGGTCTTCCATGCTGTTGCAGATGCTGCAAATTTTGAAAACCACATATATACTGCCCCTACAGCCTACACACACTACTGTCGTGTCGAGCACAAGGGATCATGTGACCGGGCCAAACACGGGCCCGCATGTCAGCGACGTTTCCCGAGAAAGGAAACGTAGTCGTTGTCCACGCACCGCACCGCACCGTCTCCTTCTGTGAAGATTCCTGGGTGACCACGTGGTCGCGCCCATTCGGTCCGGCCGGCTCTCTTTCAGTCTTTCTCCGGTTCTTTTCATCTTTTGTGCGCCGCGCGTGTCCGCTTTTCAGCCGTTCACACTGGTCAAACCGGGTCATCTCCCTCTAGAAACATTAGGCCTTCTTTCTTCCTAATCACTTCTCCAAACTTCATATTGGCCATGGAAGACTGGTGCGCCCAAAGCTAAGCTTCACACAAGGGGAGAATGGATAGAAAGCTTTCGAGACTTGGCTATCACACAAAGGAAACAAATAACGGCCACACTTGTGCTGATGCATGCATAAAGTCTGGCAATTCTATTTATTCAAACAGTCCGAATGTGGAATTGTGTGGATATGCATTACTATATGTATATATGAGCTGGATTAGTGTAAGTTACTCTTACTCCTAGTCTCACCTTGCACGTTTTGTGATTATCCATAGACATGTGGCTAATTTAGTGGGAGAAGATGACCTTAAACTGACTGGGTAGTCTCTAGCTGGAAGAATTCAGACACTCCACTCATCAGTTCCTGCTCGGAAGCTTTCAGGGATTTCAGCAGAAAAATGCAGGGCCCAAACATGTCGGCTAATAACGCCACCAAACCTGATCAGATTATCAGAAGCTCACCGGAAACGCACTAGATCTTGCAACTGAATCTGGATTGCAAATCGCCAAATTGTTTTCGATGCGCCGATTAGCATTTGCCCTTTTACGCTTTTTGCTGTGAGCCCGACAAAGCACCATGCCAAACAAAACACGCGCCACGCGTTCTCTCTCTCGCGCGCGCTCTCGCTTGCTTCCACCAGGCAGCAAAAGCTCACCAAGCAGCAGCTGAGCCGCCTCCGTCCTCCTCGAGGAGAGAGAAACGGAAAGAGGCAGCAGGAACACGCGCAATTGCTGAGTTGCTGCTACACACATCGCAGCAGTGCACACCACCACATCCACACACGCGCGCGCCCGGGGAGATGGAGTGACAAGCATCGGGTTGCTTCCGGCGATGGCCATTGCCAACCCCGCCCCATCCCCTTCGTCATGCGTACAAGCCATCCCCACACCACCACTCCACCACCACCACCACCACCACCTCCTCCTCCTCCTCGCCTGACGGCATCCGCCGCGCCGGCGACTCCGCAGAGGTCCACAAAACCCACCTCAAATCCATCTCCCCCTCTTCCCCGGCCCCAGCATTCATTCCTCTTGCTTCCCCGAAACCTCGCGCATGGTCTGACGCAACGCGCCTTCGATCCCTGAGATAAAGCCCGCCGCTTTTCGCCCCATCCGCCAAATCCATTTCTTGATTTTTTCCCCCTGAGCTCTCGGAATTTCTCTCTTGATTCGGTCTTGGGAACCTCTTAGGTTTCTATAGAATCCTTGCGTTCTGCCAATGCTCGCTGGTTTGATCCGTTTTAGTTCCTGAAACATTTCTTGATTGTTTGGTCCTAGATTCCATTCGTCCAAAGGGGATTTTTTTTTTCCGTTTGTGGGTTTCTGATTTGATCGAGTGCGTCACCCACCGTCTCTGCTTCCGGCAATGGGGAACGGCCACAGCAGCACCAGCAGCAGCAGGCGTCCGGAGACGTCGGAGCCGGCGTTGCCGCCTGAGGCGGCGCCGGCGGAAGAGCTGAGCTCGTACGAGGCGGCGTGCCGGTCGGACCCGGAGCTGCGCACGTTCGACACGACGCTGCAGCGCCGCACGAGCCGCGCCATCTCGACGCTGGCGGTGGGCGTCGAGGTACGGTCGCTGTCGCTGGACTCCCTCCGCGAGGTCACCGGCTGCCTCCTCGACATGAACCAGGAGGTGGTGCGCGTCATCCTCGACTGCAAGAAGGACATCTGGAAGAGCCCCGAGCTGTTCGACCTAGTCGAGGACTACTTCGAGAGCAGCCTCCACACCCTCGACTTCTGCACCGCGCTCGACAAGTGCCTCAAGCGTGCCCGCGACTCCCAGCTCCTCCTCCACGTCGCGCTCCAGCGATTCGACGACGAGGAGGACGTCGCCGCCGCCGCGCCCTCCGCTCGGTACGCGCGCACGCTGCACGAGCTGCGCCAGTTCAAGGCAGCCGGCGACCCCTTCACGGAGGAGTTCTTCGCCGCCTTCCAGGCCGTGTACCGGCAGCAGCTGACCATGCTGGAGAAGCTGCAGCAGCGCAAGCACCGGCTCGACAAGAAGATCAAGACCATCAAGGCGTGGCGCCGGGTGTCAAGCATCATCTTCGCTACCACGTTCGCGGCGGTCCTTATCTGCTCGGTGGTTGCCGCGGCCATTGCTGCCCCGCCTGTCGCTGCGGCATTGGCCGCAGCCGCCGCAGTTCCCCTGGGGTCAATGGGGAAGTGGATCGATTCGTTGCTGAAAGGGTATCAGGACGCTCTCCGAGGACAGAAGGAGGTAGTGAGCGCAATGCAGGTCGGCACGTTCATTGCCATCAAGGATTTGGACAGTATCAGAGTTCTCATCAACCGGGTGGAGGTGGAGATCAGCTCAATGATCGACTGTGTGGAGTTTGCAGAGCGGGATGAGGAGGCGGTGAAATTTGGGGTGGAGGAGATCAAGAAGAAGCTGGAAAATTTCATGAAGAGTGTTGAGGATCTTGGGGAGCAGGCAGACCGGTGTAGCCGGGATATCCGTCGGGCAAGGACCGTCGTGCTGCAACGGATCATCCGAAATCCAAACTGAAAACAAAAAAAAAGGACGAAGAAGTAAGGTATGAATGTCTTAAGATATAGTCATGTACTCTGGATAGTGTTGTGATGGAATGTACATAAGGATACACCTTGTAGAGATATGTAGATGAATCAAATTATTTAATCATCATTTGATTCATGTTATCTTTGCTTTCACATTTCATTATTGATTCCCCCCTTCGGTACTTTGTAAGATTTGTGTTGGCGTTACAAGTTCTCCGAATGCTTTGTGTGATCAATTATTCCACCCTAGCTATAAGTAAATATATTTTAAAACTCTACTTTGTATTGCTATGTTAGATGCTATATGAATCATGATTGTGATCCGAAGAGCGAAGAGGTCGTCTGAGTTAGCACTTAACAGTCATGCTATTGAACTTATCTTCAACTTTTCTTGAAGTATCAATAAGTCCAGTTTCAAGTCTCTTGACAAAGAAAAATAGAGAAAGGTCGTTATCTAGGCTCGTGGTTGTTGCCGTGTTCCAGACGTGTAGTTGTTGTGGTCTCTGTTCTTTCCTCAAGTCATCTATGCTTCTAAGTGAAGGGAAATTTTAAATTCAGAAGTTCTGTAGTCTAAGAGAACATCTCAGTAGTGTCCCCCTTGCCTTCCTTTAATCAAAACGAAATGCCATGATCCAAAAGTAGCAAAATGTTAGGAATTTATTTTCATAAAAGTTATGTGCTAACAAAAAACATTTTATATTCTGTCAGCTCTATGTAACTTTTAGTTAACTCACTTCCCTGTTGGAACATCCTTTTCTTTTATTTTCTATTTTTGGAAAGTGAGTGTCATCCCTTTTCCATTATCAAAACAACAAAAATACAGAGTGATGATGTCTTACAGTTACAGAACTGGATCGGGCCAGGGGAGAGAGAAACTAGAAATCTTGAGACGACCCTGCATAACCAAATGCTAGGCTGGGTTGACTTCTTGCTAACACTGCCCACATTATTTTCAATCAATTACATTTTTGTTCTCTTGCTTTTAACCTATTGTGCTTGTCACCCGCACAAAAGAAAACTATTGTACTTGTTTATATAGAGTACGTTATTGTTCCCAGCGATTCCATTTCATAGCACTAGAAGTATTTGCACTTCTTCTACATTCTGAATATCTGCACATGCTCCATGATGTATCATATAATTTAGTGACTAGTGATTATTTCATAATATATGCAGTTCATTTGATAAGATAGTCCCCATTTTCAGTATCATGGCAATTGTGATAACCATGGTTCTGGAAAACTGCTCTATAGTTCTTTCAGAATTTTCCAACCATGTTATACAGTGAACTGCTGATAGTTATGGTTGGAATAGCAACATTTTCTTTGATGACGCAATGAGACCACCTTGTATGTTCGCTTTCTTCCTTGTAACTTGTAAGACTGCATGGAATTGGTTGTTCAATTTACCTTCAATTCATTTGTGGATCAGAATTCTGGAGTCCTAAGTTACATTTGAAATGCCTTGAAACTTTGCATCATGAAAAACTAGTGCAAGATATATTTGATCTGTTCTTCATTAAACCATGTACATTTTTCCTGTGAAATTATTGATCAGTGAGGAAATCCATGAACTCATTAAGTTTTCCATGATTTTTGCAGGGATTGGTGACAGTGATGTGCATGAAAGGGTCTGGCTTAGACGAAGAAGCAAACAAAGCAATTATTGTCCTGAAGCAACAAATAATGCTCGTGGACTTGTGTGAAGAAGAATCGGCAAAACTAACTTATATGTTCCGTATCCAATTGTCTGGTATTTATTGTAACAGCCCAAAATATTTAATCATGACATGGAGCTTACATGTGCATCATCTTTAGCATCATTGCACTTAATTGCGTTCATTGGTTTATCTTTATATCTGAAATTAAATTAAAACTTACCCTTTTTCATGTACCTTGTGAAGGAACTTATATTTTTATCATAAAACCTATGCTAGGAGATGGCTTGATTAATTAGTACTTCACAAGGGTGACTGAATACGCTAGTGATGTTGTAGAAAATATAGCCGCGATCGAGGACATGTCGTTGAACTCTCATTCTAGAGATTCTCATTCTAGAGATTGTATTTTCCCTATGTAATCATGATGATACTATATCGAAATTTTGATGCAACTAAGGCAATAAAGACGTTTTCTTGAGAAAAAACGTCACCCCTCCCCACCTTGCCGTTTTGCATGAAAATTTCGAGGCAAGTGAAGGAAGTTAAAGTTTCCTGCTAATATCTTGATCACCTGTACTTTTGATAACTGTTCGCGAATTTTGAAATCATAAATAATGTATCGCAAGTCGACTAAATTTGTTTCACAAATTTTGTGGACTTGACTCGCTTGGCACACTTGCCCTAGTTGATATTGCAACCCTCAGTTGCTTCAACCATGATATTCTACGAATCTTCACTCAAGCCCCTTGCCTTTTCCATGGAAAATATTCATCGCGAAAATAATTCATGAATTTTACAAAAAAATCTTTAACAAGAACATATTCGTTGGACTGGTCGTAATGTTCGTTAATTTTCGGAACTTTTTTAGCGAAACATCCTTTCATGTCGGAAACTGGGCCACAACTTACTGTTGTCTCGTGCCCTTTAGGTAGGAATCCCTTTGACGGTGGGATTTAGGCCACAACTTGTTGTTGTCTCAGGCCTTTTCCGTGGGAATCCCTTTGACGGTGGGATTTAGGCCACAACTTGTTGTTGTCTCAGGCTTTTTTGTGAAAATCCCTTTGACGGTGGGATTTAGGCTTTCACGGAGCCTCTGGCTATCACAAAGCCCTTTCACAGACTCTTCCTTTTCACGATGGAATTCTGGCTATCACGAAGCCTTTTCACGAACTTCTGTTTCGCCCGATGGAATCTCGGCTATCACGAAGACTTTTCACGAAATTTTTTTCACATGATGGAATCTCGGCTATCACGGAGCCTTTTCACGAATTTTCTTTCACATGATGGAATCTCGGCTATCACGGAGCCTTTTCACGAATTTTCTTTCACATGATGGAATCTCGGCTATCACGGAGCCTTTTCACGAATTTTCTTTCACATGATGGAATCTCGGCTATCACGGAGCATTTTCACGAATTTTCTTTCACATGATGGAATCTCGGCTATCACGGAGCCTTCTCACGAATTTTCTTTTACATGATGGAATCTCGGCTATCACGAAGCCTTCTCACGAATTTTCTTTCACATGATGGAATCTACAAAATGCTCGATTTGGGGGAAGACTCTTTTCATATAAATCACAAAGAGTATTTACATAGGATCCGCCTCGTTAAAAACATTACCTCTTGATTTAGAGCCCCCTTTGCAAAGAAAAGAGTACGATCCTCCTTATTCTAATGAAATTGCGGAAAAGAAAAATGTTTTTTCCCGAAATCACTTATAGATTCGTGACTCGAATTTTGATTTTCTAGAATGTAAACTCGCAAAAAAAGTGCTCTAAAATAAATCTATCTAACTCTAGAATTCTCAAGGGTAGTACCTTTTCAGGCTGTCAGCATTCCACGAATATGGCAACTCTTCGCCAGTCTGTTCTAGCAAGCGAAAAGCCCCTGACATGTCTGTTTTTTCTATGTAATGCCCTTCCCAGGATTCATGAAGTTTCCCCGGGTTCTCCCAGTTCTTCTTTCTTTTCAACACCAAATCGCCAATTTTGATGTCTTTTCTAACCACTTTTTTGTCTTTCCATGTCTTGGTTTCCTTTTGGTACTTCTCGATGTTCTCAGCGCTTCAAGGATTGTCAGCTTAATCATGTCTTTTTCTACTTTCTGGTCAACCTCTTCGATTTCTTTTCCTTTCAGCACTCTCATGCTTTCACTCCTGATTTCCTCTGGCGTCATTGCCTCGGTGCCGAAGAGTAGGCGAAAAGGCGTGAAACCTGTTGCTCTTGACACAGTAGTGTTGTGGGACCAAATCACTTTTGGCAATTCATCAACCCATTTGCCCTTCTTCTGATCAAATAAGCACTTCTTAATTCCTAAAAATATTAGTCCGTTTGCCCTTTCAGCTGCTCCGTTAGACTGCGGATGATACACTGATGAGAATTTCGCATGAGTGTCCAAGGACTTGCAATATTCTTTGAAAGTGTAACAGTCGAATTGTTTCCCATTGTCAACAGTCAGTTCTCTCGGAACTCCAAATCTGCAGATTATGTTCTGCCAGAAGAACTTCTGAATTGTTGGTGCCTTGATGTTCGCGAGTGGTTTTGCTTCTACCCACTTCGTGAAATAATCCACAGCGACAGTTGCGAATCTGCAGTTTCCTTGAGCTGTTGGTAATGGTCCAACTAGATCCATTCCCCACCTTTGCAAGGGCCATGACAGTGGAATTAGGTGAACTGGCATGGAAGGTAAATTTTGTTGATTCACCGTTTTCTGGCATGCTTCACATTGCTGAACCAGTGCTTTCGCATCTATGTTTATGGTAGGCCAATAGAACCCTTGCTTTCTTGCCTTTCCTGCCAGAGCCCTAGTGCCTATGTGTGCACCGCAGAATCCACTGTGGATTTCTTTGAGAAGTTCAAGACTTTTTTCGAAGGTGATGCACCTCAACCATGGCTCAGTGACTCCCGATTTATATAGCTCTCCATTTACTACTGCATAGCCCCTTGCCCTTTGTTTCAATCTCTTTTCCTACAACTCATCTTGTGGTTCGTTATGGACTCTCAGATAAGCCATGATTTTTGATTTCCAATCGGGAGTTTCCACAACATTTACAATTTTTGTCTTTGATTCCTTGATATATGGTTCTTTGATGATTTCAAAGAACACATCAGGAGGCATTTCTTGATTCCTGGCTGCCGCTTTCGCCAGTTTGTCTGCTTCGTTGTTGTCATCTCTTGGAATATGTTGTACTGAATAACCTTTGAAACGTCTTTCCATTTCTCTGACTTTTTCAAAGTACTTCATCAAAACGGGATTCCTTGTTTCACTTTCTTTTTCAATATGTTCCTGAATAACTTTTGAATCCGTCCTGATTATGAAGGTTTGCTGACCCAAGGCTTTCATCTTCCTCAGTGCTAGGAGTAGAGCTTCATATTCTGTTGTATTGTTCGTGGAATGCTCGTTATTCGCGAATATGAGTCGAGCTGCATATCTTATCATAACTCTCGCTGGATATGTTACAACTGTTGAAATTCCGACTCCCTTGTGACCCCAAGCTCCATCGCACTGCACTATCCAAGGTGTAGATATTTCTTCGTCTAGATTTTGAGTTGGTGAAGTCCAATCCACGACAAAATCTGCCAGGACTTGCGATTTTATTGCACTTCTTCTCTCGAAGTCCACAATGTATTCTGAGAGTTCAGCGCCCCATTTGATGATTCGAGTAGATGCCTCTCTATTTGCGAACAAGTCGTTTAGTGGTTGATTGGTGATGACTCTTATTATATGACCCTCAAAGTAATGTCTTAGCTTTCTTGCAGCCATGATGACTGCGTATGCAATCTTTTCCAACTCAGAATAAAAAATTTTCGAGCCAGAGAGGGCCTCTGAAGCGAAATGCACCGATATTTGCTTGTGCTTTCCTTCTTCTTCTTTTTCTTTTACTAATACCGCACTCACTGCCGAATTTGATGCAGACACATATAGCAGAAGTGGTGATCTTGGCTCAGGAGGGCACAGCTGGGTCATGTTAGACAGACAATCTTTTAGTTCTTGGAAAGCTTGCTTCTGAGTTTCAGACTACTGAAAATTCTTAGTACTTCTGAGAACTTGAAAGAATGGCAGACTTCGTTCTGCAGCCCTAGAACCTGTTGAGCGCGGCTACTCTCCCTGTCAATTTTTGCACATCCTTCACGGAAACTGGATCTTGCATCTCTATCAGTGCCTTGATTTTGTCGGGATTCGCTTCTATGCTCTTTGTTGAGACTAGGCATCCGAGAACTTTCCCTTTATGAATGCCGAAAACACACTTTTTAGGATTCAACCTCAAGTTCGCTGCTCTCAAGTTCGCGAATGTTTCTGCTAGATCACTGATATGATCTCTTCTTTGGACACTCTTGATGACTATGTCATCCACGTATGCCAAAATGTTTCTCCAAAGTTGAGGATGAAGGACTATTGCTATCATTCTCGAAAATGTGCATCCTGCGTTCTCCAGCCCATCTGGCATTCTCACGAAACAAAACGTTCTAAAGGGGGTGATAAAGCTTGTCTTCTCTTCGTCTTCTTTACGTACTCTTATCTGATGATATCCTGAAAACATGTCCAGGAGTGAGAGCATTTCACTATTGGCTGCATCATCTACAATTTTATCTACCCTTTCCAAGTGAAAATCGTCCTTCTTGCATGCCTTGTTCAAATCCATGAAGTCTACACACATTCTCCACTTTCCATTCTTCTTTTTCACTGGTACAGTGTTGGCCAACCAGACTGGATGTTTCACTTCTCTAATCACTTTCGTGTCTTGCAGCCTTTGAACTTCAGCTTCGACTGCTTTTACTTTTTCTTCGGACATTTTCCGAAGTTTCTGCTTTTTCGGCACTATTTTATCATCTGTTTCTAGGGCATGTTCGATGATATCCCTGTCGACGCCTTGCAAATCTTTGGCTGACCAGGGAAAACATCCTTGTTCTTGTTCAAGAAATGAGTTCTTTTTCTTCTTCAAGATTGAGGTGAGCCCCAATTGTGATTGCTCTACCAGGCATATCATCCAGGTATACTTTCTTGGTTTCACCATCAGCTGCTATCTCGATCTTTTCTTTGTCTCGCTTGGCCTCTTCGTAAGGTTCCGTTTTATCTTCTGTTGTTTTCAGCTGGTACACATTGACTTGGCCCAGAGTATGGCCTTTTTCTATGTTTCTGGCCTCTGCTGATCGCTGAACACTGTGATAACCCCTTTGGGCGCTGGTATCTTCATACACAAGAATTGCTGTCTAATAACTGCATCAAATTTGTTCATGAAACCTCTGCCGAAAATCACGAGATATGGATGATAAATGTCAACCACATCAAAGGTGAGGGTCTCTGTTCTGGCGTTGTCCAGATCTTCGAAAGATACAAGAAGTGATACTTTTCCAACTGGCTTGATTGGTTTTCCTCCGAAACCTTGCAATGTGTACCCTGGCGGATGCAACATATGCTGACTCAGCTTCATTTTCTCGAATGTTTTGAAGAATAGAATGTCTGCTGAGCTTCCATTGTCTACCAAATTTTTTCCAATAACTCATCCAGCTATGTTCACTTCGATGACCATGGCATCATTGTGATTCGCGGATTTCAGTTTGAAATCCTCTTCAGTGAAAGTGATTGGTACCTTGGCCCACTCTGGTCGGGCAGCTGGACCATCATTGATGATGGTGTTCACAGATCTGAAGTAATTGTTTCTTTGCTTCTTAGTTTCGAATTCCATGGCTGACCCTCTTGTGATTGGCATGATGGCCCCGAAAGATGGCAAGGCTTTCGAGTTCTGAGGTCTTGAACTTGGTTCTGGTCTTGACGAACTGTCGGGTGGTTGTGGCAAAATTTCTCGAATTGGCTGCGGTTGCTGGATTGACTGAATTGCCTGCGACTGAGGGTAAAACCGCTGAGAGGGTTGCCATGATGGTTGTGCTTGCTGAAATTGCTGCATTGCTGCATTGCAACTGGATTTGGTTGAGAGTTCATGAAACGTGGCTGCCAGAAATTCGGGCGAAGTTGGTTCGACATTAAGGATGCGATGCTCATCATAGTTTTCTCTTACTGAATTCTCGCTATGTTCTTCTTGGTTTCTGGGCACCCTTCAGTGCTATGTCCTCTTCCATGATACTGACAATAGAAATACGGGTCTCTTGGGTTGTGATTCGTGAGTCTCGGTGGTCCTCTTCCCCTTCCTCTGGGTGCAAATTCTCCTCTTGTGCTTGGTCTGTTGTTTTGGTCAGGCTGAGGATTTTCCACGTTGTTGATGTTTCGTGGATTCTGGGATTGAGGTCTCCAAGTCATTTCTCTATTGCCTTGTCGCGCTTCATTTCGTTCAGCCACTCTTCTCCGATGATCATCATCGGATAAGATGTATTCTTCAAGTTCATGAAAAAATTCATCAATTGTCTTTGGCTTCTTTCGTGTCAAGTGCGAGGCTGTTGGTCCTGGAGTCAGACCCTTGATCAGTGCCTTAATCGTTGTTTTGTCACCCGTCTCGGGAATCTGGGATCTCTGCTGCATGAACCTTCTCACGAAGTTCCGTAATGGCTCTTTATCTTTTTGCTTGCAGTTATACAGGTCTGATGACTCAGCTGTTGTGTCATGGAACATCTGAAATACTTGCATGAATTTTGTCTTGAGGTCGACCCAGCTGCAGACTGAGTGCAGTTGTCGCAGAGAATACCAGTTCAGAACTAGACCTTCGCAGGCAATGATGAAAGATTTGGCTAGTGCAACATCATCTCCTCCTACCGAATTCACGGCTGATTAATATCTCATGAGAAATTGTCTGGAGTTTCCGAAACCGTTGTACTTTGGGAGAGAAACTAGTTTGAACTTCGGTGGCCACGGTGCAGTTTGCAGCCCTATAGATAGTGGTGACTCAGAATCCATGAACTGTGAGATTCCATTTTCCACGAAAAAATTTTCTTTCGGGGTTCTTCTGTTTGGTCCAGAGTTCTGGAGTGGTGATTCTTGTCAAAGTGATCTGTTTTCTTGTTCTTTCATTTCATCTATCTCTCTTTGTATTGCCTCAATTTGTTCTTTTGCCTTATTGAGTTTTTCTAGCTTTTCAGAGGCCTTTCTTTTTGATTGCAGTTGGCTCGCAAATTTTTCTTTTTCTTTCTCGTGTACTCGTCTTTGTATTTTTCTTCGAACTATTTCTAGTTCTTTGTCTATAGCTTTGTCATCATCATCATTATCGTTTTCTTGAGTTTGCTGTTATGGAAGTTGCTCTAGGGTGTGTGTTGTTTTCTCGACTCTTGCCTTTTGGAGGGCTTCAAGTTTTGCTCTTCGTTCTTGGTCTGTTATGTTTGAAGGTTCAGGAATGTGAGAGATTCCGTTGTCTTCGTCTTGATGGTGATCTTCTTGATTGGTCTTAGCAGGACTGCTCTTCTTCGACCTCTTCTGTGGTGGCATCGTGAGTTGTTTTTCGGCTGAAACACGGTGGGCGCCAATGTTGGGGGAATATCCGAAAATCCGGACAGGATCCCTGAACACAGGAGAAGAGAATACACGAATGTTCAAGTTTGGAACACAGTTCACGAAAGAGGAGACAAGGAATCTCCTAAAGACTGCTCATGCATCAAAAGTTGTGAATCCTTTTACACGTGCCCTCACGCCCCCCTTTTATAGGGAGACGAAGGGACTTTTACATTCTGAAAATACCCTCGAATCTAAGGAATATTCCTAATGTGAACATGTACATGAATGTCCTTTACATCCCGTGATTTGCGGGGCTAATTTCATACGTTTACAAGCCTGCCACCAGTTCACACATCAAACCCGGACTTTTGAGGTGACGTCTTTGACTTGGCTTCTTACTGATTCACGAGTCTCTTATTCATGGAAATCTTCATGTGCCATAACCTCCGAATTTGAACTTCAGTAGATTCCCGATTCCGGAGTTTCGCCAGGTTCATGACTCCGTGTCTTCACAGACTCGCGACTTCAGGGGTCTTCACAGACTCGCGACTTCACGGCTTCGCAGATTCAAGATTCCAAGTCTTCACAGGTTCACGACTTGAGAGCTTCGCAGATTCAAGATTCCAGATCTTCACAGGTTCACGACTTCAGGGCTTCGCAGGTTCAAGATTCCAGATCTTCATAGAGTCAACTACCCTGAAAACTCATTTCATGAATTTCGTCAAACTCGACATTTCGAGGTTGACAGGTTTTTCCTGAATTCCCCAACACTCACAAACTGGCTTAAGATATGTACTGCATGAGCAATGTCAAGTCTAGTGATAGTGAGATAAACAAGGCTTCCCACAATATGCCGATATCGAGAGGGATCCTCTAGAGGATTACCATATGTAGGACAAAGTTGCAAGTGAAGGTCCATGGGTGTAGCAGCAGTCTAGCTATCAGTAATGCCTGATCGTGCAATAAGGCCCCATATATACTTGGATTGAGAGAGATAATAGCCATTGGAAGTATGTAAGACCTCAATCCCTAAGAAATAGCCAGCACCTCTGCACCGACATCAAGGAGACAAGAAACCATTTTATTAGCTTCCTCCTCTCCTCTGCTTCCCTAATTGCCTTCACACGTGTTGTGGAAGCTGTGCGGTGGTCCAAGATGAGCTCGCAACCATAGTTTCAGATCTCAGCACTGCAGAACATCATGAACAATGACAACAGGGCCAACAGGCACAGGCACAGGTGCAAGCACGGGCACCGTACGGGGCCACCGGTAGGGATGAAGCATTCCTAGTCAAAGAAAGACGCAGTAGTGATGGAAGGGGCGCACTTGCCGCAGGCACAACAGCTGTAGCTTGTAGGAACATGAGCAGCAGTGGGCGAAGCTAGGACCAGCATGGATGGCTGCGGAGCTCACAACTCAGAGGCGCGATGGGGAAGTCGCGGGAGCGGATGCGCGATGCTGATGCAGAGCGAGTATGCGGGACTCTACGGGCTCTGCGGGTCACCTGCATATGACCGCATCCCCACAGTGGGCTGAGATGCGGGACTATGTGGGCCAGCAGCGCTGCGTGACCCAGTCAGTGGTTGGCGGTGTGGCCCGCGCCGCTTGCATCCCTACCCGTACCGTCGCGGCCCTCCACGGCTCCACCCCCGAGCTTCTCGAGCCGCTCCTCCCCGCACCAGCACGCCACTCTCCTCTCTGCTCCCCGGCGGCGCCTCCCTCCCCCTATATCCCTCACCGGCGGCCGCGCGGGGAGTATCTACGACCGACGCTGTGCAGAGGAGAGGGGCCCGCGGCCAATCCCTGGTGGCGGACGAGCAGAGGCGCAGACAAGCCTCGTGGCAGCGGCCGGCTCCCGGCGGCTGCGGCTTCCAGCTCCACTGTGACAACCCGCCCAGGAAAATACCGTACTATCGCCCAAGACCAATCCACTTTGGTCATTAAGCAATAATAAAGTATCATCCTGTCGTTAGTTGCCGGGTTAACACCCGGTAAATCACTTGAAGCAACAAGGATCGAATATATGCATTAAAACTCACTCGAAGGCGAGTCCGGAGAGATACAACAACATTAATATCCAAATTCGTACCCCGAAGGGTTTAATTATTACAAACCATATTTTTTGCCATGAGGAAATAGTTCGAGTTTTCGAAAGCGAGCGGAAATAAACTAACGAAGCGGAGACACCACGGGAGGCCATCCATGATGCTTTCGGTAGTCGTTCTCCATCCACTCCGGCTCCCGGCCGGCGGGATCTCTTCGGGCCACACATCACTGAAGGCATTACCTGGATCAACACATTACAGCAAGGCTGAGTATACTAATACTCAGCAAGACTTAACCGTCGGTGATAACTACTTCACCAAATCTAGACCATGAAAGGCTTTTTGGCTACTGGGTTGCTTTTGCGAAAAGTAACAAAGAGTATGTCCTTATTTTCAAGATTTTAGCACAAGTTCTAGTGGGTTTAATCAATACTACATTAGCCAACTAGTACAAACAAGGTTGTACAATACAATTAATCAAACATAATATCCATCAACTTCCATCATCGGGGATCTCATGACTAGTGGAGTAAGCGAGTCTCGGATAACGGCGAGAGGCCGACAATCGATTGATTTAAACCCTTGCAAGGTAAACCCAAACACACGGTAGGCTGCCCACAAAGGGACAACTTTCCCCGGGTTGTCCCCAAAAATCCTCGGGTTGGGGTCGAATCTTACGGTCTTTGGTGCAGGCTATCCGACATAACCCGCGAGATACTCGGAGTCACCATACACCACCGGTGGCGAGCCGTGGGAGCGAATCCCAAGAGTAGTAATGGTAGGATCCCTCGCCGCCTCATTAAGGTACTAGGCTTACCGGTCCCATACCCGACATGTGCTTAGTACGTTCAAAAACTTAACCCACATAACCACTGGACCGGAGCCCAGATCCCATGCTCTTACCACGTGAGCAATCTATTTAAGGATACATTGTGATTCCTATCTAGGAACCTATTCTCGCGAGTGAGGTCATCACCCGACTTGTAACGGTCCTATAGCTTAGCAGCTATCGACCTATCATACTAGTAAGGACAAAGGTACTTATGGGTCATGCATCTAGGGTTTCATTCAACTCCTGAACGTAAATGCGCAATCATCCATAGATAATTGAATAAAGAATTTTAAAACTAGGTTAGATGCACCGGAGCTTGCCTTCGTCAGCTAGGTTAGCATGGGCACCCTCGGTGTCGAGCACTTCCACGTACTGCAGCGAAGCTTCCGCTCCGCCTTCCTCGGTTTCCGGGACAAGGGAGTAATCTCCGTCCGGAAGATCTACACGGAATGCAATGCAAGTTTAGGTGATGTGATTGTCTGTTGTCTTATCCAACTCTGGGTTGGTCGTATTCACCTTAACAAGCATCTAGCTAGTGTTTCTCTTTTAGGAAGGTTATTGGTTTTACATGGGTTACTCTTTTTATGCTACATTGGAATAAAGGTTTTTATTGTACTTGTCATTTCATGTGAAGGCTTTAATTCCTTTTCTTTTCACAAACAAATGTATAAATAATATTTTTATTCATGAATCAATTTCTTATCAGCGAGGATATTTAATTATCTTTTAATTAAATTAGGAAATACTTTCAAAAAGAAAAGAAAATTAATATGGGTTGTTCTTTATTTAATTTCTCTTTAATATTAAAAGGGCTTTTAAGCTTTCTATTAAGCAATTAAATCACCAAAAATTAAAGGAGTGTTTCTTAGGTATATTAGCACTTATCCCGGTCCATTGGACCCACATGTCAGTGTTGGATGCTAGGAAATTAAATATTATAAAAAATAACAAAGGGCTAGCTAGTGATTCAATTTAAATGCA
Organism: Cenchrus americanus; assembly: GCA_947561735.1. Classification (NCBI taxonomy): domain Eukaryota; kingdom Viridiplantae; phylum Streptophyta; class Magnoliopsida; order Poales; family Poaceae; genus Cenchrus; species Cenchrus americanus. The sequence continues at coordinate 155,866,521 of OX387243.1, read as the reverse complement.
TACAAAAATAAATAAGCAGCAAAATGATCCAAACTTTCTTATGCATTCTCTCTGGTTCTAAACAAGCCTAAAGAACCAGCATACACATCTAGGAACTTTACTGATCTTGGTTTATTAATTTCCAAATGAAAACATGCATAATTAGAGGAAAATAATTTCTGGTAAGCCAAAAATCATTATTAATTCAAAAGATGTGCATTTTAGTATTACAAGACAGTGTGCACAAGTTGAGCTCAAAAACATAAATATATTTAGCAAGAAAAATCCTCTAGGAAGTTCCTGCAGGAATGGAAAACAATTTATTCAACAAGATCTACTGCATAACTTTGTGCAATTTTTGGCACAGCATCTAGTTATGTCCTAACACACAACATATCCAAAAATTGGACATAGAGGATTTATATAATTTGAGATATTGCAGATCTAGTTTTTTCACATTTGCATTTTTCATGCTAAAACTATTTAGAATCCAGCCATGTGCAAATAACAATAGTGGTGGGAATTATCTTCCTGAACCCAACAAAATTGGTTTGGTATTTTTCTGATTTTTCTACGAATTTCTAGGAATTTTCTAAGGCGCTGGACTAAACTGCAAGAAAACCTAGATAGGGATCTTCACAACCAGGCCCTGGATTTTTACGCGAAGCACCCTAGAATTAAAGCAATCGACGCAATCCGACCCTTGGCCGGGCCGGCGGCGGGGGGGCACCGCCCGGCCGCCGGCGTCTTTGCGGCGCGCCGGCCGGACAAGCGGCCGAGCTCGACCACATGCTCACCTAGGAGTTGTAGGTTGCCGTGGTTGGGGCGAAGAGGTGGCCGGCGGCGAGGTTCCGCGGCGGCCGACGGTGGTGGCCGCGGCGGCTCGGTGAAAGACTGCATGGAGATGCAATGCTGGCAAACAAGCGAACGTGTGAGCTTCACTAGGGCCTAAGGGAGCTAATAGGGCAGTTGGACGGCGGCGAGCGCGAGAGGTGAGCTCCAGCACCGGCGGCGGCAATGGCGGCGGGCGGCTCGGGGCCGGCGCGCGGAGGGGCGATGGGGGCGCTTATATACGGGGGCTCGGCGCGTCCGGGGTGACGAGGGGGTGACGGCGAAGATGCCCGTCGTGCTACGGCGGCTCGGGGCTCGCGCGTACGGCGGCGACACCGCCGACGGACCGGCGGTCCGCGCGTGCGCGCGCGTGCGGCGGCGCGCCGACCTCGGGGTGCCTCGGGCGAGCGGTGGCGCGGACGTCGGGGTGCTTGCGGGCGGCGGCGCGTGGCGCGCGGGCGCGCGGCGTCGCGCGCGCGCGGCGCTCGGCCGGTTGCTATTCCCCCGGTGCCATGTTTGAATCGATTTTCCTCTAGATTTTTGTATAAAAGTTGACCAAGTGGTAAATACCAAAGTTGTAGATCTAGCTACCAACAACATTTTCTACAAAGGCTATATAGGGTTTACGCCCGCATTGAAAGTTATTTGAATGCCAACTTTGAATGCCGGCGGGGTTTTGCAAACAGTGAAATTTGCCTTGCAGTCGATTTTTCAAGCTTTTCCTCTCAAAATTGGAAATGCCAATCTACATGAAAGTTGTGTCCCTCATCAAGATGTACAACTTTCATAAAGGTACAATTTTAAGTGTTTAGGTGAATTTTGGAGAACGCTGCAAAAGCTCCGGCAGACACTGGTGGACACTAGAGTGGCAAGGGGTTTGACCAAACCTTTGACCATGGGTTGGCCCCACAAGTGTGTCTACTAGTCAAATAGGGTCACTAGGGTGGGTTAGTGAGTTTTTCGAGGTGAGGGCCCAGGTTGACCGTGGTTTGACCACTGTTGACCATTTGACCGGCTATTACGGCTAATTAAAAACCTGGGGCGTCACAGCCTACCCCCTTAACGGAATCTCGTCCCGAGATTCGATTTGATACGAAGAGATGGGGAGAAGAACTCACGAATTTGAGATTGTAGGAAGCCCAGATACTTAGTATTAAGATAGTCTGTTGCTTCTTCCTCCGTGTGATGGCTCCATTGGATCTTGTACATTCGCACGGTCGCCTTCGGGTCTTTCGCTCTTTTTGGTCTAGTACTTTCAATGGGTGCTCGATGAGCGAGAAATCCGGCTCAATCCAAGCATTAGCTTCCGTGATGATTTCATTCTCCGGCACAGGCATTCCCTTCTTCAATTGAGTTACATGGAACACATTGTGAACTGCGGAAAACCGTTCTGGCAATTGGATATGGTAAGCCATGTGTCCACATGCTTCTATAACCTCATATGGTCCAATGTAGCGCGGGGCTAACTTTCCCTTGACTCCGAACCTTTGCACACCTTTGGTGGGGGACACTTTCAAATAAACATAATCTCCCACTTCAAAGTGTCGAGGTGCGGTTCCCTTGTCATGGTAACTCTTTTGCCTCATATGTGCCATCTTCAAATTCTCTCTTATCACTCGCACCCTTTCTTCGACCTCTTTAACTAATTCCGGTCCAAAGAGTGTTCTCTCTCCGGCGTGTGACCAATTCAGCGGAGTGCGGCATCTACGTCCGTATAGAGCATCGAACGGTGCCATTTTCAAACTGGCTTGATAGCTGTTATTGTAGGAGAACTCGCCAAGGACAAACACTTGTCCCAACTCTTGTCGAAGTGCAAGATGCTCTGCTCTCAACATATCTTCCAAAATTTGATTTATCCTCTCCGTCCGTCCATCGATCTACGAATGATAACTTGAACTAACGCGATCGGTGGGTTCCCAAACACTCATGCAATTGTTCCCAAAAACGAGCTACAAATTGAGTCCCTCTATCAGAGATTGTAGTCTTTGGGATTCCATGCAGACGAATTATGTGGTCCACGTACAACTCTGCATATTGTTGTACGGAGTAAGTGGTGTGCACGACAATGAAGTGAGCGGTCTTGGTGAGTCTATCCACAATTACCCAAATAGAGTCTTTCTTTCTAGCTGTTAGGGGTAAACCCACAATGAAATCCATACTAATATCATCCCATTCCACATAGGTATCGATAGGGGTTGGAGTACACCTGCCGATTTCAAATGACTTGCTTTCATCCGGTGGCAAGTATCGCACTCGGCTACATACTTGGCTACATCCACCTTCATATTGGACCACCAAGAGTTCTGTTTCAGATCTTGGTACATCTTGGTACTACCGGGATGAATAGAGAATTTGGACTCCGTGAGCTTCATCTAGAATGATTTTTTTAATTTACGGATCAACGGGGACCACTAGACGTTTCCCAAACCGGACCACATCCTGGTGATCCTTCCGGAAACAAGTGTACTTGGGGTATACCTCTGCTAGTTTCTCGCTTGATGGTTTGAATATCTACCTCATTGCGGCTGGCGGTGACAATTACGTCATAAAGATCGGACTCGCCGTTAAGGCATAAAGAATTCCTTGCGGTACCACTTCTAAGTTGAGCCTCCTCATTTCGTCACACAATGGTTCACCGATCGGCTCCAACTCTAGGTGGTTGCAATGATCTTTGCGGCTAAGAGCATCCGCAACAACATTTGCCTTCTTTGGGGTGATAATGCACTTCTAGATCATAATCCTTAATCAGCTCAAGCCATCTTCTTTGTCTCATATTCAATTCTGACTGGGTGAAAATGTATTTGAGGCTCTTGTGATCAGTGAAGATGTTGCAACGATTACCCATTAGATAGTGCCTCCATATCTTGAGGGCATGGACAACAGCAGCTAACTCAAGATCATGGGTAGGATAATTGAGCTCATGGGGTCGAAGTGCCCGTGAAGCATAGGCAATGACTCGGCCCTCTTGCATAAGGACACAGCCGAGTCCCGTGCCTGATGCGTCACAGAAGACTTCAAACGGTTTGGAATTATCGGATTGTACTAGCACTGGGGCTGAAGTTAGATGTTGCCTTAGGGTGTGGAAAGCTTTCTCACATGCTTCGCTCCACACGAATTTCACTCCTTTCTTGAGTAATTCGGTCATGGGTTTTGCGATTCTGGAAAAGTCAGGAATGAATCGACGGTAGTATCCCGCCAATCCTAGGAAACTGCGGATTTGATGCACGGACTTGGGTGGTTTCCAATCCATCACCTCTTGAACTTTGCTAGGATCTACGGAGATACCATCGTGGGAAATGGTGTGCCCTAAGAATTTCACACTTTTCAACCAGAATTCGCATTTGGAGAACTTAGCATAAAGCTTATGATCTCGCAAACGCTGAAGGACAACTCGGAGATGTTTGGCGTGTTCTTTCTCGCTTTTGGAATATATGAGAATATCATCGATAAAGACCACGACAAATTTATCGAGCTCCGTCATGAACACGGAGTTCATGAGGTACATGAAGTAGGCGGGGGCATTAGTGAGTCCGAAAGACATTACCAAGAACTCGTAAAGACCATAACGAGTGGAAAAAGCGGTTTTTGGAATGTCGCAAGGTCGAATCTTGATTTGGTGGTAGCCAAAACGAAGGTCGATCTTAGAGAAGACTTTGGCACCAGCCAATTGATCAAAAAGAACGTCGATTCGGGGAAGCGGGTATTTGTTTTTGATGGTGACTGCATTGAGTGGTCGATAATCTACACACATTCTCAAGCTACCATCTTTCTTCTTAACAAAGAGGGCTGGGCAACCCCAAGGAGAAGAGCTCGGACGAATATAACCCTTATCTAACAATTCTTGGAGTTGTGTTTTCAGTTCGGCTAACTCTTTGGGTGGCATGCGATAAGGTCTTTTGGAAATGGGTGCGGTACCGGGCTGGAGTTCGATCACAAACTCGACATCTCTGTCTGGTGGTATACCAGGCAACTCATCAGGAAAGACATCCGGATACTCGCATACTACTGGAATTTCGTCCAGAGGGGAGATAATGGTCACATAGGCACAAGAGTCGGTACCGTCCCTGAAAGGTAGGTACAAGGTAGTGTGCCCGACCGTAGGAGAATTGATCTCTACGACCCTATCCGATATATCTAGAATCACCTTATGTTGATTCATCCATTCCATACCCAAGATAACATCCATGCTTCCCAATTTGATGGTTATAAGATTAGATCGAATAACCTTACTTCCTAGTCTTAGAGGAACTTCAAAAGTCACTAATTGAGACGTGACGTTTCCACCTGGTGTGGTAATTTTATAAACGGATTTGGTTTGTACTCCTCTTAGACCTAACTTGTCTAGTAGGCTCTCATTTATGAAACTATGAGTGGCTCTCGAATCAAATAAAAACCTTAACAGGAGTGTCATTGATAGAGAATGTACCTGTGAGTACTGAAGCTCCTTCTGGAAAGTCACTCATTGCAGTGAAGTTCAGCTTGCCTTGGTGCACTTGCACCATAGGCTTCTTAGCCGGAGTGGTAGGCTTGCTTCCTGCACCCTGATTCTGCGGGTTGGGCCTGATCTGCCTGAGCTTGGGACACTCGTTAATGTAGTGCCCTGGCTGGCCACAGTTGTAGCAACGACGATCACCAACGTTGCGAGGAGGTGCATTAGGCTTTGGAGCCTGCTGTCGGGCACCGCGGAACCGGAAGTTCCCCGTGGGTTTGCTCGAGGTGGCTTCATCGTCCGGCGTCCGGTTGAAGATTGCTTCGGGATGGGCCCTGGAGTTTCCTTCTTCACGAAGCGAAACTTCTTGCTCGTTCCGCTGCCTGGGGTGAAACCAGACATCCTCTTGTTATCCCCGTGGGCTTTCTTCATAGCATATTCTTGGGAGATAGCCTTGTTCACTAGCTCATGGAAGTTTGCTGGCTTGAGCAGGTTCAGACGCTCGTACAATTTGCCATCAAGCCCATCACGAAACCTTTCCATCTTCTTTGCATCAATATCAACGTGATGTCCGCCATATTGGCACAAGCTATTGAACTTCTGAGCATAGCGATACACCGAGTCAGATCCCTGTCGGAGGGCCAACAGCTCCCTCATCTTCCTATCCATCAATCCCTTGGGAATGTGGTGGCTCTTGAAAGCCTGCTTGAACTCATCCCAAGTCACAGTGTGCCCTCGCTGCATTGACTTGAAGTGGTCCCACCACATCAAAGCTTCTCCTCGCAGTTGCAGCGCTGCGAAGTTAGCTTTGTTCTCCTCAGAGCAAGGCAACACAAAGGCAGAGAATTTTGCCTCTATGGCCTTGACCCAAGCCTCAGCTTCCAGAGGGTCTTCTGCTTTAGCGAAGGTCGGCGGCTTCATAGCGATGAACTGGGCATACGTGGTGACCTGGTTAGGCCCCTCGTGGTTGGCCCCGTGTGGCGGTCCTCGGTTCATCCGCCGGGCGATCTGTTGTTGCGTCCCGCAGGATCCGGCGTAGCACCTCAGTTTGGGTGGCCATGAAGGCCTCCGTCGGTGTCATGGGCGGGGGTGGTGGCAAGTCACCGCTACCACTTGCTCCAAAACCGTTGGGAGAGCTGCGCGTGGTTCCCACCATCTGAAAAGTGAGCTTTATTAGTGAGACAACCAAAAGCTTACTCCAAATGATGACAAGCATGATCATGCATAATCACATCTCCATAGCATTTAAATGGTGAGGACAGCAACAGTCTAACAACATTCCATAGCCACCAAGATTCATAGAATTGTTTCCTTAACGCGGTTAGGAATGCGATCACTCGAATGCATTGGCCACATTTACCCTTGGACAATTTCCTGTCATTTCGGGTACCAACGAAGGTGGTATACGAACGAGCGCTTAGTCGCTGGCAACGAGTGATGCCCCTAGAATGCTTTGGTTTACCAACGTTTTTAGGTGGAAATGCAAAATTGACAAGCGTGGTCATTTGCAACGGTTTATCCAAGAATCTGGTAATCATACGCAAGAAGGTTTCAAATTGGAACGACAATGAATTTCACTTAAAGCACACATGCTTAAGCATTCTTTATTACAATACGATAGAACAAGGTTCAAGGACATTACAACTCGAATTTGAAACAACATGACATGACACGATACAAGCAGTTACTTGGCACGAAGACGTGTTGTCAAGCCAACTACTCTAAACACCTCCAAATAACTCGATAGGATCGACATTCTTCTTATTCCTGCTGTCGGCAACCTAGTTGCCCACTGAAGCACCACTGTACGTAGGCGAAGCTGGGGGAGTCGGTAGCGGTGGTCTCGCCCGGCTCGTCGATCCGGACCGACAAACCCCCGCTCGCTCCTCCGGGTGTGCCCGTAACGCCCGCGTTTTTAGCTCCTAATAAATCACCAAATAAATCACGCGTGTTTTCAAAACCGTCCCGGTCCGAGCTCATTTGCCCCTTTTCGGAACCCCGGTCACCGTCTCCCTCTCTCACCCTCGGCGCCGGTGCCGCGAATCCCGCCGGCACCACCCGCACTCGAGCCGCACCCACGCGTGCCACCCCGGCCGCCGCGGTCGGCCACCGTGCGGGGAATCCCGCGCACGCCGCGGTCCCGCCGGCCGGTCCGCCTCGCCACCACCGCCGTTCCGAATTGACGCCGGTATCCGAGAAACCCGTAAAAAATCCGCAAAACTCCTTCTCCTAATTTTTCTAGGAATTCTCCTAATTTTCTAAATCCCTTTTCTATTTCTCTTCCCCGATTTTTCCTTTTTCCTATTTTCCTTTTTCTTTTCTTCCTTTTCTTTTCCCTTTTCTCCTTTTTCTTTTCCCTTCTCTTTTCCCCCACCGGCCTTCTTCCTCGGGACGAGGCCCCCGCGCGGCCCCCCTTTCCCCCCTCGCGCGTGCGCGACCGGGAGGGCCGCGACCTCCCCCCCGCGCGCCCTGGTGCAGGACGGCACCCCCCCTCCTCCCGGACGGCGCCCCCTTTCTCCTAGGCAGCACGCCAAGGGGCGGCCCCGCGCCTACAGCAGGCAGCAGCTCCCCTCCCTTCCATTGCTCTGACAAACGAAGACCTCCATTACTCCGACCAGTCACCTCCACCGCGCGCGCGCTCGCTGCCTCCCTCCCCTCCACGGCCACGGCGGCACCGCACGACGGGTCCGAATTCGCACAACGAACGACCGAGAATCCCGCCGGCGGAGTCCACGCCGGGATTTTTCCCCGAACCTCCATTGCCGGCCATTGAAGCTCCGCGAAGCTCAAAATATCCTCGCCAAACCGACCTTCCCGCGCCTATAAAAGGGCCGGACCGGCTCCCCCACCTCGCCCCGCACCTCCATGACCAATTCCCCCTCCTTCCCGAGCCCTCCATCACCACCACCGCGTGCCGCTTCGGTCACCGCCGCGGACAGCCCCCACCGCCGGCCGTCGATCCGCCTCTCCGGAGCACCCCATCCCGAGGTAAGAAGCGGAATCGGTTGCCCTCGTCCTCCTCTTCGTTTCGCCCCGATTCCCGGCCGTCGCCGTGCACCGGTCGCCGGCGCCCCTCCCCCCCCTTCCACGGTCGGCCTCCCCGCCTCTCGCGTTCGTGTCGTGAGGGAGGGAGGAAGAAGAAGGGATTTTTGCCCAAAACCCCCCGCCCTTTTCCCACTTATCCAAAACCGACCCCCCTCTATTTCCCTCACTCTTTTCTTCCAAAACGGACCCTATACTTTAAATTAAACCACAAAAACAACTCTGTCCCTTTACAATTATGCCCCCGGACTATTTAGTAACACCCCCGCTAGGTTTAAATATTATAATTAGGCCCTTTTCTTTTATAATAAAATACTAACAGGCCCCTAATTAGCCCTAAACACCTCTGTTAACCCGTCATTTCATGCGCGATTTTAATCCAAATCGCGCCCAACCTTTCCCACGCCCGTGCCGGGTATACCATCACCCATCCGTCACCCAAAAACATTGCATAATATTTATTTCTCTATTTTATCTAATTACCTTCCGCGAGCTCAGCCGGAGAAAATGTGTATGCTGTTATTGATTGCTTGCTTGCCTGTGTGTGTGCTATAGCCGACGAAGTAAACGAAGGAAGGTACCCCGAGCCGGAGTTTGGAGCCGACTACTGCGAGCGGAGCCCGTGTCCCGAACGCCGAGCCGGCACTCCCCGAAGACTTCGAAGACGGCAAGTCCAATCTCGTCCTTTGATGCATGCTTCTGTCCTAGTTTTATAAATATAACCTATACCCGTTTTATAAATTGCATATTGTTTTACTGCAAAAACATGGTAGGATAGCCACCCTTGATTGCTATGATTGAACCATGTTTTGGCCTAAATGAGTGCTTTAAAAATGTGTGAGTGCTTTCAAAATGTGTGAGTGCTTTAAAAACGGAAATGGGATATGTTTGGAAAATGAGTAAAGAACTGGGTAGACGAGATGGACGTGTGTGTCGGAGTATGGGTGAGCTCGTACCGTGTGGTTGAGCGTGTTGGGAGTTGTCCATCTTGTCGGTTAAGGACCGGGTTGCGTGACATCTCACCTGACCCAAATCATCGTACAACCACTCGACCGTTGTATGTGGCAACGGCTTAGCATAAACCCCACTAGTTAATCTACTTGCCATCTGGTGTGCGGGTGAGCAGCGGGAGACCAAGGAGTAGGGGTACGCTCTGTGTGAGGTACGCCCTGGTTACGTGGGATAACCCCTTGGTTGCTTCCGTGGTGGCTCGTAGTGTTAGCTAAGGTGGGTAATGGCTATGATAGGATCCGTACCGCACCGAGGTGTCCGTGTAACGGTACCCTACTTGTGGGTAAAGATGTACAACCTCTCGCAGTGTCAAACCTATTCGAATAGCCATGTCCACGGTATTGGACGAGTCACGGTGTGGTCACAAAAACTAGTGTTTGGGATGGGATGTTTCCCGGCGTGAGTTGTTTTCCGGGTGAAGTGTGTGGTCGTGTGCACGGGCTACGACGGACGGGAAGTCCGTAGTTCCACGGTGGTTTTTCCTAAAACATTTGAGTTACTTGGGTTATGAAAATGATTTGCGAAAACCTTTTTGAAATGAACCCCCGCATGTGTAAGTTTGCAAAATGAACCTTAACTCGATCCTTGTTATACCTTATGCATGGTTCTCGCTTATAAGCCCCTCCGTGGGTGGGGTTGGATTTCTCGAGTACGTATGTGCTCACCCTTGTTTTACTAACTATTTTACGGAGAGGAGGATCCCGATTACATTCCCGAAGACATTGAGTAGGTCGTGCCCTACACCCAACCGTGCCTGTGTACCCAGGGCCCCTACCGAAAGCTTCCATGGTGTGGTACTCTGAGGAGGCTATGGAAGCCTTTGCTATTGTAGTGTGGTCATTAGCGTTTGTGTTGTTCCTTGTAGCGTTGGCACTACCGTGCCCTCTGTGTCGCCGTGATGTAAAAGACTGATTCCACCTGTTGTAATAAATGTGTGACCAGCCTCCTGGGACTGGTATTTGTGTCACATTTAGTCACCTCTCGATGAGGGGACGCTTCGGTGCTGTGCGGGGGCGGTGGCTGCAAGGCCACTATAGCCCGCAAGGCCGCCACCGTACCTCGGCCTCCTACACCGCTCGCCGCATATCGGCAATGTTCTGAAGTAGTGTCAGCCTCTCAATCTCGTGTGCGTGGGCATCCTCCTCTAGTGCATGGTTCTCCTCCTCCGGATCTACAATCCTCCGTAGGCGGTCACCTCTCTCAAGCTCTAACCGAAATCTCCTAGCACGCGACTGTCATTCTCCCGCTCGCACCCGAGTAAGAGTAAAGTTCAGCCGCCGGTGTGCTTCCGAAAGCCGCTCCCAATCGCGCCTAGATGCCTCCAAGCACCGTCCAATAATCGCCGCGGTATTATAGCACGCCCCCGAAGTGTGAAGACCACGTTCAGACAACGAGCTAGCGTCTGAGTAACATCCAACGGCTCTGCTAGTGTCAGTAGCTCCCGTAGGTGATCCATACGGTCCAACCATGCTGGGTCGTGAGGACTCACAGCAGGAAACAGTCCAAACGGAGAGAGCGCTACCACGGTGGGGTTGTGGTCACAGAAATCTATCAGTACTCTGAGGGCGGCTGACTCAACGGACTCGTGAGTGATAAATCCCCAGTAGATAAAACTCAAGTCAAATCAGTCGGCGTGGTCCGGGTGTGGCAGAACAGTGACGATCACTCTGCAACGGGGAACGCCATAGCGCTCGAACTCCTTCACCTCGTAAGTCGGTAGTGTGAGGTAGCCTGCAGCGCTGAGTGCTTCCCACGCAAGGCGCGAAAAACCCTCCCAGTGCAACCCGTTGGTACAGATCGTACCATCAGCGTCGAACTGGTGGAACACGGGGAAAACCATCTGTACACAAATGTAACTCATGTCAGATCTCAAAGAGAACGACATGTCAAATGGTGAAGTTCTGGCAGCTGTGAATAAAAATTCATAACCAAAAATCCAGAAGCCTCAAAACTTTCCCAAGTTTTTCCGGTTCAAAATGAATCCTTTAACAATTAATTAAATTTTAAGGTTGAGCATCGAACAAGGAACAAGGTGGATGGTCCTGAACTTGGATGTGCCTAGGAAGTGTAAACCAACCCAAACGGAACTAGGATTGCTATTACAAGAGAACTAGTTACGGATCAATTGTTTTTATCAATTTGGTTGAATTAACCTAACACAAGGTAACAACCTTTCGAATTTTCGGCAGCATGACAGCTAGGAATGAGAGGTACTTCTAATTTATTAAAAGCACACACTAGCATAAACTTCCTTAGAGAGCATATGGAATTTCGATTTTTGGGTCCATTTTAGTTGTTTCGATTTTTAGTATGCATGCAAGACGTCCTTTCCGACCTCACATGGCAATCAAGCCAAAATCAAAGTTAGTGCCGGTGGCAAGGCTTTAATTCGTCTCTCCCTATAATATCTAGTCGAGAGCTATACGGTACTTGCTTAACGATTAACGAAGCGCTGTTATGTACCTGCAGAAAACGAACCTTTCGTGCCAGCACGTCACGAAAGCGTCCACATACATTACCGTTCACTATAGAAACGGCATCCATGCGTTAAGCCGCTGCATGGACAGCGTCCAACCTTGGACACCCTCCGTTTGAATGGAGTGTATCCTTGCCTCGCATGAGCGACATGCGGAATGCTCACGTATGAAACACGTGGCGACACACAACTCATAAACAGACGCGAAGATGGGATCCGTGGAATGGATCACTCCATCAACCCTCGCAATTCCCATGATGCGGAACAGCACACGTATAAAACACGTGGCTCCTAGTTTGGTTGTGCAAGAAAGAAAGTTTGACATAAAGTAATGTGCTAGGAGTTAGCAAAATAAACCATAAGTTAATTAAGCCACCTGAAAGAACCCAAAATTCCCTCTAGGGCCTCTCGGTCTAGTTTATCCTTAACGGACCAACGTATTTTGGAAAATCAGACAATCTTGGCATTATTTATTCAAAAATCAATGATTAAGGTTTTTAATTAATCTCTGGTGCATATACGCTCTGATGCCAACTGTGACAACCCGCCCAGGAAAATACCATACTATCGCCCAAGACCGATCCACTTTGGTCATTAAGCAATAATAAAGTATCATCCTGTCGTTAGTTGTCGGGTTAACGCCCAGTAAATCACTTGAAAAGCAACAAGGATCGAATATATGCATTAAAACTCACTCGAAGGCGAGTCCAGAGATACAACAACATTAATATCCAAATTCGTACCCCGAAGGGTTTAATTTTTACAAACCATAGTTTTTGCCATGAGGAAATAGTTCAGAGTTTTCGAAAGCAGTGGAAATAAACTAACGAGAAGCGGAGACACCACGGGAGGCCATCCATGATGCTTTCGCTAGTCGTTCTCCACCCACTCCAGCCTCCCGGCCGGCGGGATCTCTTCGGGCCACACATCACCGAAGGCATTACCTGGATCAACACATTATAGCAAGGCTGAGTATACTAATACTCAGCAAGACTTATCCGTCGGTGATAACTACTTCACCAAATCTAGACCATGAAAGGCTTTTTGGCTACTGGGTTGCTTTTGCTAAAAGTAACAAAGAGTATGTCCTTATTTTCAAGATTTTAGCACAAGTTCTAGTGGGTTTAATCTTTACTACATCAGCCAACTAGTACAAACAAGGTTGTACAATACAATTAATCAAACATAATATTCATCAACTTCCATCATTAGGGATCTCTTGACTAGTGGAGTAAGCAGTCTCGGATAACGGTGAGAGGCCGACAATCGATTGATTTAAAACCTTGCAAGGTAAATCCAAACACGCGGTAGGCTACCCACAAAGGGACAACTTTCCCAGGCCGTCCCCAAAAATTCTCAGGTTGGGATCGAATCTTACAGTCTTTGGTGCAGGCTATCCGGCATACCCCGCGAGATACCTGGAGTCACCATACACCACCGGTGGCGAGCCGTGAGAGCGAATCCCAAGAGTAGTAACGGTAGGATCCCTCGCCGCCTCATTAAGGTACTAGGCTTACCGGTCCCATACCCGACATGTGCTTAGTATGTTCAAAAACTTAACCCACATAACCACTGGACCAGAGCCCAGATCCCATGCTCTTACCACGTGAGCAATCTATTTAAGGATACATTGTGATTCCTATCTAGGAACCTATTCTCGCGAGTGAGGTCATCACCCGACTTGTAACGGTCCTATAGCTTAGCAGCTATCGACCTATCATACTAGTAAGGACAAAGGTACTTATGGGTCATGCGTCTAGGGTTTCATTCAACTCCTGAACGTAAATTCACAATCATCCATAGATAATTGAATAAAGAATTTTAAAACTATGTTAGATGCACCGGAGCTTGCCTTCGTCAGCTAGGTTAGCCTGGGCACCCTCGGTGTCGAGCACTTCCACGTACTGCAGCGAAGCTTCCGCTCCTCCTTCCTAGGTTTCCGGGACAAGGGAGTAATCTCCGCCCGGAAGATCTACACGGAATGCAATACAAGTTCAGGTGATGTGATAGTCTGTTGTCTTATCCAACTCTGGTTGGTCATATTCACCTTAACAAGCATATAGCTAGTGTTTCTCTTTTAGGAAGGTTATTAGTTGTACATGGGCTACTCTTTTTATGGTACATTGGAATAAAGGTTCACTACTAGATTTTCCCCCTAATGCAACGCACAAAATGTGTTGCAATATGCCATATTTGGTTGCAATAGACACAATTGCAACCAAATTATTCCGTGGGCCATGGGATGTGAAAGGCCGCGTTGCATTAGGGTATTGCGTCGTTGTCCATCTAGTGGTTGCCAAAGTTTTTTTGTTGCAACGTAACGCAACGTTGCAATTAGGGTTTTTTACAACACTTGTTTTGGTTGCAAAGTGTACTATTGCGACACATCTGCGGTGTTGCCAAAGGTGCAATTGCAACATTTCTGTTTCGTTGCAAGTTATAGTATTGCTACGCACTGACTTTGGTTGCTATTGGTTGAACCTCGTCTATTACCACGAAAGTAATTTGGTTGGAATATGTAGTATTGTCTGATGCCACGAAATTGGTTAGTTGCTATAGGTGGTCTCCTCTATTGCCACAAAAGTTGATTTCGATGTGATAGGTAGCATTGTCCGATGCCACGATATTGGTTACGTTGCTTTAGGTGGTATCCTCTATTGCCACGTAATTTGATTGGTTGTAATATGTGGTCCTCTATTATTGCTTCGAAATTTGGTTGGTTGCCATAAGTTAAAGTCTTTATTACAACGTTTCTATTAGGGTTGCTACAAGTGCACTATCTATTGCCACGCTCATTTTGTGTTGCTACAAGTTGAACTTCTTATTACCACGTTCCTATTAAGGGTTGCTACAAGTACACTATCTATTGCCACGTTCCTTTTGTGTCGCTACAAGTTGAATTTCTTATTACCACGTTCGTATTAGGGGTGCTACAAGTGCACCTTACTATTGCCACGCTACTTTTTGGCAACGAAAAACACCGGTTGTGATATCATGATTTATCATTTGCAACGTATGGTGTATTCCGCCACGCTCATTTATGTAGCAAGAGTAATTGCAACATTAATTAACATCGCAGATAAATATAACAATGCATCTATAGTTAATTAACCAACATTGAACCATCCACTGAGTTAATTACATGACTCATGAAGTACTTAAATACCGAAAAGTTTGGCACAGGACATTGTTTCAACACATAGTAGACAAATTTGCTAGGACATGAAGAACTTGGTCTGCCAATTGTTACTTGGAGATGATCCCAACACTTGATCAAAGAAAGGGGATTCAATGCAAGGAGGTCTCATCACCCGTAAAGAATCAACAAAATTTTTAAGCTAGCATCAATTAATCTCTAATATTGGAATTTGTGAAACAACAACATATAGCAAACCAAAGATTGATTGTGATTCATAAAAATAGCATAATGACATCAAATAATTACCACAACCATAAACACACTTTGACAAACCGAAACATGAATTACATTCACAGCTAGTAAGAGTTGTTGGAAAAAGCTTCACCTCATGTCTTTTTGGTGCTTTGTCGTCTCCTTTGTGCAACTTGTACCCGTAGTTGTTGAGAAGAAATTTGTCTAACGGTGGATTGAGTTTCGGGATTGTTAACACCACCTTTAGTGCTTCGGTTTTGCGAAATACTTGTTTTCGAGCTTCTTCGCATTCCTTCTCCTATGAACCAATCATTTGGAAGGACAAGATTAGGCGTAATTTCATCAAGAACCGATGATATGTACTAGTAAAAAGTTGTGAATTCGAGAACAACTCGAGTACACGAGAGCACATTCCCGGAGTCCGGTTGTACATTCCCGCATGTAGGAATTTATGGTTCCGCCGCCATGTTGTCTCGCGGATTCGGTGACAAGGTTGTTTTGTCGGGTGATTGATGCAACCGCCGCCACGTCGGCAGATTCGGTGACATTGTTGCTTGGGCATGGTTGTACAGATATTGGCCGGTCAACCTACCAAAGGATACAAACATTCATATATAGAACCCAAGGAAAGAAACGCATTCATGCAAATAGCTTGACCCAGACTGTGGAACTTGTGATCGTCCATTTGATGCTTGCGGCATTGATAGGAACTCTTGCCTAAGCCGTTGTAGATCCGCTCGCCTTCTCTTTTCACTTTCTTCAAGTTGGCGTGCATGTTCTCTCCTTTCTCGCTTCCCTTTCTTCTTCCCATCCCGACATTTTTTCTTGTAGCCGCCCAAATGCGTCCATGAGCTCGACGTGTTCCTCATCCGTAGCTCTTCCCTACGAATTTGTTCCTCGCGCTCCGCATTGAGCACCGCCTTCTAGTTGGGTTTTTTGCCGTGTACCCGTTTCCATGCAACTTGGTTGATTTGCACTTCGTGACTTCTTTGTAGGCTTTTTGGAACATCTCGTTTTTTTCCTTTTGGGAAACAAAGTTGTTGTCCGCATTTGATTCCGCCTCAAGAATAACGCCGCTTGCGTGTCCTAACATTTGCAAGGCACGGTGGAGGAGTTAGTTGAACAAGAGATTGGTTGCATTCTATAGTTGCATAAGCCTATGTATAGTAATGTATGTACTAATTCATTGAGAACTCACATAGACATTTTTAGATTGTTCGTCCGTCCAAGACCCCCGGTTAGTGTGAGTTATCCACCAAAGTTCCATATCATCGGGCTCTTCACCGCTTTCGGGTCTCTCTCGTTATGCCAAGAAAATAACAAATTAATGTTCTTCATCCCGCAAGACAGATTGGAGATGTGCTTGTCCGGTTATTACCTTCTCATAGCTGCGCCGAGAATAAGGCTTAGCGCCCGACAAATGTCTTGTCATTTGTTGGCATCGAATCGCAGAATTTTGTGTGCTCCTTTCCTATACAATGTAAAGTTATGAACAAAAATCTTAAAGACTCGAGACATCGCCATTTGAATGAAAAATGTAGTGGTCGAAATCGTAATTAACAATGTGGAACAAACCTTGAATTTAGCAAGATCGAAATACTTCAACGGATAGTGGCATTCAACAATATCTAATTCTGTAGGCTTATGTAACATTCTCTGGTGGTAGCTGTTGTATGTCTTGGCTGTAGCACTGAAAGTTGAACGCCATCCTTTGTAACGCTCCCTAGCAATGGCCCATATCTTTTCCCTTGATTCAACATTATCCTCCATGTCCCCCTTTGCCTGTTATATAATCACAATAGCATTCAAATATTGTGTGAGTTCATATGTTAGTTTTTATTTGAATTGTACTGAAAAGCAAAGTCTATTATTACCAATACATCAGTTGCTATTGCGTTTTTGACTTCTTCCCTAACATTTTTCCATGATTTCACTCCAATGATAGGAGCCCTTTTCCTTGTATACATGACCACTTCATCAACGAATGAGCGGTAGTTATCACCTACCGTCCTCCATGTTTAGAGAATTGAATGTCTAACTCGTCGCTTGCCCGCCTTGATTCTCTTGGCGATTACCGTCAATGCTCTTACGGGACCGCGTCCTCTTTTTCTTAACTTTTTGTGATCCTATTCCATGCGAACAACATGCATGTGATAATACCCACAAAATAACCGTATGCACAGACAGTAATTTCTATGGAACACATGTTACCGCATCGTTGCTCCCGTTGTTTCCAACGCCGAGCATGAGATGGAGGCTGCACTGCAGGTGTTGGGTTCATTTCATTCCTGTGTTGCAAAATGAAGGTGGGGTCCACGTACGGTTCGCAGAGAATTTAGTGGCATATGATGACCGATCATATTTTGTAGTATGACAAAAAATGGTAATTTGCTTGCAAATTAGGAGATGGATATTACCGATGTCTTCAAGCGAGTCCCCGCAACATTCGGGTATTCTCTATATGTATGGATTGTGTCATCCCCGAAAATGTCTTTTAATTCCGAAATATAATCCATAATTAATTTCATTCATGTGACCGAACATGCAAATTCGGGAGTATAAGTACACAAATATTTGGTCAAGCATATCTTACCCAAGGCTTTCTTCTCTTGATGCAAATCAGCTAGCCAAAGTTTGTATTCATCTAAGTCACATTCTTGTACTTCTTCTTCATCATCGCATTTATGTAAGCACTTTTGGATTTCAAAGGTGTTATGGCCATGGTATGGTTTATAGGTATTGGCTCTCCGGAGATAACTAATCCGATCACCATCTCCTCCTCGTGAATCTGTTTCATTCTTTCTACGTCGACGTCGTAGTCGATCTCGGTGAGTGTTGCCTCCGCAAGAGAGAGTCGGAATTCTAGTCTTGTAGTAAACAATGTCCCTCATCCCGTACCCCGCTTTTTGTTTCGGTTGTTTATGGTTTGTAGGGTGATTTGTGAACCACGAGGGTGACAAGTATGTGTTGTATCCGGCTCCCCATCTATACCCTTCTCAATCATATATACGGTCCAAGATCGATCATCTAATGATCCGCGCATTCATTTCGATGTCATATCAATAACATGTGATGAAATTTGGTGTGCAAATCGCGTGATCAAATGCATGAAATCTAGGGTACCGAAGGCGTGCACGGATGCATGAGATGTTGGATGCGAGACGAACGAGGGGAAAGATGGAACCACGATACGGCGTACCCGGCCTCTGGTCGTCTCGTCCCGAGATGAAGGTAAAACATCGTGTCCGCACCTATGTCCACGTCGACGCGTGCTTCATCGTCACCCGAAGGTGATGATGACCCAAAGAGAGCCCCCCGTCGCCCTAGGCCTAGGGGCCATGGTGGCGGTAGGTTCACCAATCGCCGCACCAGGGGTTGTGAACATTCTAGGTAGCATGGCCGACGACGGTGTGCGCTGCGCTTCGCAGGACGTAGGGGTCACCCTTGCCGGCTCCCTCGACGACGGCATCCTCGTGTACGCGCGGCGAGAAGCGCTTGGCGGCGGCGGCGGCGGTAGTCGTATCGTCTACCCGGCCCCTAACTGACCGAGTTGTAGATTTGTTTTGCGAGGGGATTCAAGAGGGAAAGTAAAGACGCGCAACTTTTTACTCTTGTAACCCGGCGTGGTGGCCCCGCTCATGGTTGAGCGGTAGTTTGGGCGAAAGTTAAATAATTCGTATGGGAAAAAACCGGCGCCACATTCCAAATCGCCGGCTACCCATTTTTTCCGAACGTTTGGCGTATTTGAGGGATGCATTTTGGTGTGGCCACCGACGGGTGGGTCCCACAAAGTTTACTTCTTGTTTACCACAAAGTTATTGTATATTGGTTACACATTTTTTGATGTGGTCGCAGTAAATTTACGAATGTCATATTTGTATAAACTTTAGCAGACTACCATAAACCCTTTATCGCATTTGTACCGTAGTAAAATGCATCACACAAATATGTGTAACAAACATAAAGATCGGGTAGTAATCGGTAAGATTTATGACAACCGAGTTTTCACAAAGCTAGCTACCCGAGTCACGTTGACACCACACCAACTAAGGATCATCAAAAACATGCTCTACAAGGACACAAATTGTAAAGACACATACATAGTCGAAAGACACAACTTGAGAGACATGCTTTGTGTTTATTAGCCGGATTTCTTCAAAGATGTGACCGAAATGACGCCGCAGCCTCTCTCGCAAGGTCCCTCATCACTTGCGTATAAATTTCCCGAAAATGAAGAAAGCATTAAATGAACTCGTCGAACAAATGATAACCGAAATCCCGTGCACCGAAACAATGTTTAGCAATCGACCGAATTTGTAAAACACAAGAAAGAACGCAAACATGTACACCGAAATCTAGAATGTCTTTTAGGGTGCATCATGTGTGGAACTAATTTATCAAGAAATATCAGCAATCACAACTTTTATACCTTCCTTCGCATCATTAACGCTTCCTTGAGTGTGTAGAAGAACCAATCACACTCGTTTCGGATCCTACACTCCTCGCCGCAACCTACGCCACGAGTACCAAGCATGCCATCCTCGCGTGGTCGCCACACCCGCGACCCGCACACCGCAAATCGTCGTGGCGAGGTACGGGCGCCGCACCGGCGACACGGCAATCGCATTCGCATCCGTAAGCGGTAGTGCCACGTCGACGCAATGATCCCGGAGCGGCGTTTTGTGCAAGTCAAATTTATCCAAGGAAGCACCGTCGTCCCCTCTTGGGGTGCCTCGACCAAGCGCAGAGCCGCCCGGCCTCGTCGTCGTCGGCCTCGCCGCCGTTGGGTCCGTAGAGGAAGAGGGAGAGGGCGTACATCAATTCCTTGTGACCCGCCTCCCGCGCGCGCGCCGTAGCCGGTCGAGACACGGCGTGATGACGCCACGTGTGTTCCCCAGCACGCGCGGCGCAAGCCGCTCCGGGAACAAGGCCTCCGGGTTGCCGACGTTGGCCGGTGTGTTGACGAGCGCCGCGCGATACTCGTGGCCGAGGTAGAATCGGCGCCGCAGACGCGTTTCAGGGCTAGGCGTCGTCCGACCGTGGCGGCGCCACCCACCACGCACATTGCCTTGCATGTTGCGCGCAGGTTGCGGAGATCCACAATGGCATCCTCTGACTGCGCAGCGACATGGGAGACGATGTCAATCGTCGCCCTCCGTCGGCAGCCCAAAGCAGCCTCGACGACGCCTCGTAGCGAGCCACGGAGATCTTTTCCATGGAGTGGTTGCAGTTCGTCACGCACGGTGGGTAATTGGATGTGCAACGCTGTTATCCCCGGCGAGGATGAGGGGAGATGGAAAAGAACCGCCGCCTCCGCATCATGTTGTAGATTGAATTTGGGGGGTCGCAGGGTTCATTGGGTTTTAAGGAAACTCGCGCTTTCATAGGGAGGACACGGAATCACGGGGTCAATGACGGGTGTACCCAGCACTAGTTGGCCCACAAATCGGTCTTTACGGAAATTTGACTCGGGTGACCCCATCCGTGGACGGAGTTGCGGGACCCACCTCGTAGGATTGTTGCGCCAAACCGTCGGCTCGAACCCGCGAGAGATTTCCCCATTGGACGAGTTGTGGGCGCCACTGTCGGCACCCGCATTGGGATGTGTTCTTGAGTTGTTCATGTTCATAATGAACTTGATCATTTGTATCGTTTAATCATAACTTCAACGTTGTTTATATTTGTCAAATGACGTCCAAATCAGGAAATTTTTTTCCTACATTCTTATGACAACATAATCTAGATCATGGTGTCCACTGCATATCGTTTCACGAACGTACGAGCAATAATAATTTAAAAATAGAACATTTCATAACTAGATTCAAGATTTTCAATCAGTAGACGACGTCAATTTGAAATGAGATGAATACCAAAGTTTCATAGCTCGTCGAGATGAACAATCTTTATATTGGTTGGATTCTCATTTGAAGAAGGGGTCCTACACATTGTTAGTTAATCCTAGGTTCACTCTCATTGTTTAAGAAACTTGGTCGGAGACATGTCATTTTTGTTCTACGTGATCGTACCCCTTCTTCAAATGAGAATCCAACCAATATAAAGTTTGTTCATCTCGACGAGCTATGAAACTTTGGTATTCATCTCATTTCAAATTGACGTCGTCTACTGATTGAAAATCTTGAATCTAGTTATGAAATGTTCTATTTTTAAATTATTATTGCTCAGACGCTGAGACACGATATGGAGTGGACACCATGATCTAGATTATGTTGTCATAAGAATGTAGGAAAAAAATTTCCTGATTTGGACGTCATTTGACAAATATAAACAACTTTGAAGTTATGATTAAACGATACAAATGATCAAGTTCATTATGAACATGAACAACTCAAGAACACATCCCAATCTAGGTGCCGACAGTGGGGCCCACAACTCGTCCAATGGGGAAATCTCTCGCGGGTTCAGCCGACGCTTGGCGCAACAATCCTACCGACAGTGGGTCCCGCAACTCCGTCCACGCATGGGGTCACCCGCAGTCAAATTTCCGTTAAAGATCGATTTGTGGGCCAACAAGTGGCCGGGGTAGACCCGTCATTGACCCTTGGTAACCGCCCCACCCCGCCGAGTTAGTGGGGTCGCGTCCCCGCAATGGGATATTCTCCGCCTTTTAGTCATTGATCCGTAGGCCCCACACGGCGCGGGTACGAATGCGGTTGCCCCGACACGAGTTATATAACCGCGGGGCCTCGCCGTGTTTTCCAATCCCGCTCCTTTGCACCGCGCCGCTCTCGTCGATCTTGAGTAGCCGCTCGTCTCCCGCCCCCTCGACTCCCCCGCGCGCATCTATGGCCGGAGAGAAGCGCCCCGCGAAGAGGCCCCCGGGGGTTCGTCGCCGTCGGTCCCGCCGCGTCTCCGTCGGTTGCTTTCTCGCCGGGGGTGAGTGTCTTCCCCGTCCTCATAATTTCCCGTGCTCGCCGAGGATCCGATGTCGTCATTCTTCTTCTCGTTTCCTAGTGCGACATATGGCCCGGTCCTTCGGCCCGGCGCGGCGCCTCCGTCCGGTGGATCTTCGTCGTCGGAATCCTGGAGCTTGTCTTCTTCCTCATCTCGGGCGACGCCCCCGTTCGTCGGGAGGCCGGGGACTCGGCAGAGGAACTGGCGAGGACGCGGCGTCGTCTAGACGACGCGCTGCGCAAGGTACGGGACCTGGAGGGGACCCGGGATGCGATGCATACCGCCCTTCAGGCGGCTGAGACGGAGACAGCCGAAGTTCGCGCAGCCGCCAAGGCCGATGTGGAGGCCCGCTGCTTTGGTGAGTTCCTGTATTATTCCGTCAGTGCACGCCGCCCACTAGGCTCTTGTTTGACTCGTCGCCATTGTTTCTTGCCTCGCCCAAGGAGGCGGAGGCGTCTTTCCGCCGCGAGCAGGCGGAGGAGCTGCGCCGCCGCCTGAACGATCTGGAGGATCGCCACGATGAACTTACGCGCGCGGCGGAGGTCGCCGTCACGGTGGTCGGCCCGGGGCTCCACCGCCGCCCCGACCGTCTTCGCGCGCTCCCAAGGCGTGTCAAGGAGGCGGTGCGTGCCGGTGCGCGCCGGGGGAGCCGCCCGCGCGCTCGCGACGGCGGACATTCAAGTCGACTTTCCCTTGGCCGATCCGCACGAGTGGCCGTTACCGCCGGATCGGCACCGGCACTACGCGCCGCACTTCCCCATTGCGGCCGATGCCGCCGCCGCGGGGGTTGACATCGACGGCGTGCTTCGCGACGGCGCCGCCGCCGACATTGGCGGCCTGTAACTCACCTTTCTAAGATTAATCTGTACCGGCCCCTCGTGGCCGAGGAAATCGAACTTCGCATTGTTCCTTGTTTGTGCCATTGCGATTTTTGTTCACTGCTGCGGGGGGGGGGCGTGGTCGGGTGTACGAAGCAAACTACTCCGCCCCCCGTGCCGTCTTGTCACCCGTCGCGGCCAGCCGACGCGTGCTCGCAGGAGGCTAGGAGCTTCGTTGAACAAAGCGTCCGTGGTACTCGAGTAGAGTACGTAGGACCGAACGCGTGGGAGATCGCGAGGCGCAACCCCGCGTTTCTTCTTCCGTTCGCATCTAAATAAAATTAGCCCCAAGAATCTTTCATAAATGGAACACTAAATATAATTTATTTGTAAAACCTTTTCACGTGTCGCCGTAACTTTGTGTGACGAATCTAATGAACCTACTTAATCCAAATATTTAGCTACGTATTTTGAAAGTATTTTTGAAAATAACTTACTTTAATACATGTAATTAATGGTGCACCTCCATGGAGTAGTAAATGTAGATGAAATCTAAAACTACATAAATAATTTGGATCTACTTTGCGATACGCAGCTTTTCGCAAACCTTTTCGCACATCAAACCCTTAGTGTGATTTTGCATGCAAATATCCGGTGCCGGTGAAGCGTTGCGGCCGGACCACGACTCCCCGTGCGCGCGTGCGTGTAGCAAGACTTAGGAACCGCCGCCCCTTCGTGTTGCCGTTGTCTTCAAATCTTGCCATGCCCATTGCTTCGGCAACCAAAGACGTCGATTTGACCCGTATATGAAGCCGAAACGACAAGATATAATATACTAGTTTAGCCTCTTCCCTACCCCCGCCCCACCCCCTCGCTCCCACCGTCACATCGAAGGAGAAGGGGGTTTTCTTGCCTACCGCCATTGCCGGCGACCCCCCCCAAAGCTTGCAATCTCCGCAACCGCCATCGCAAGCGACCTAGAAACAGCGGCGATGACCCGAAGCGACGCATCGGGTGACGGCGGCGCCCCACAAATGAAGGGGGATGCCGTAGAGGCCACCGCCGCCGCCGCCCGTACAAGAACCTAGGTGATGCGGGCGGAGCAATCCCGCCGCGTCAGCAGAGAGCGTCGCTTCGAAGGTTAGTCCTGCAAGGCACAATGAGTTGCTAGCTAGTCGTGGATTTTTCCCTCGACGACGATTTGGAACTTTGTTTTCTTGGTTTGGGACTGGAGGTGGCAAGCGTGTCGCCCTCAACCCGTGGGAGGCCGCCGTTGATCCAGCCGACGTTCGAGATCGGAGCGGCTGGGACGAATGGCGCCCCGCCGTCGTCCGTCCACGACTTTCGGAGGAGCAGGGACCGCCCCCAACTACCATGCACGAGGTTGAATTCTTCAAGGAGCGGTACCCGAGCATCAAGACCATCGTCACTTGCGACGCCGGAGTAGTGGCGGAGTACATCGACGAAATCAAAGGTAGCCCACCTCCAGAACGTTTGCTCGTTGGATTGGACACCGAGTGGATTCAGCTTCGCAGTGGCGGGTACAAGCTCGCATTGCTGCAATTGTGTGTCGGTTCGAGCTGCCTTATTTACCAGGTGCACCATGCCGGCTACAAGCTTCCTGATGTCCTGAGCAAGTTTCTCAGCGAGGAAGGCCACATCTTTGTCGGAGCGCATATCACCAATGATGCTGAACGCCTACAGGAGGACTGCGGTGTCAAGATTTCTAATTGGAAAGACCTTCAACTGATTGTTGCTGACGTTGATGAGAAGTATAGCCATCTGTACCGAAATGGTTACAGGTCGTCACTGGAGAAGATTGGAAATCGAGTACTGGAGCTACCTCTGTACAAGGACAGAAATGTGAACCACAGGCTTTGGGGTTTGAGGGTGTTGAACGAATGGCGAGGTGAAATACGCCGCCAAGGATGCATTTCGTCTTTTGAGATTGCTAATCGGCTTGAGATCAAGCATGGTTACCGATTTCTCGCCGTATGCTAATTTGTAGAATCATGTAAATAATGTACTAACCAAAAGTAGCAAGTAGAATTTCTTGGTTTTCGGAACAAGTATATGTGTACATATTAGTAGTAATTCGGTGATGGATTGAAACTAGGAGGCCTTGTTTATTTGGGCAATTTTGACAGATACCTTCCATATTACTCTAATTATTTGTTGATTTACTAAAGATTAATTTGTATAATTTGTTAGTCAATTTTTTATTTTCTATATCAACATATAAAAAGCAACAAGACATATGCAAATTATCAATGTGCCCTTTTGTTAGAAAAGGATTGCGGTCCGAGATTGGGCCGGCCCATTTGTCCTTATTACTTCCCGGTGTGTGCGAAGCGCCGCACAAAGAAGACATCAAAGATAATCTTTAGTGCCACACCGCTACCTCAAGCGGGCGCACCACAACTTAAAAGGCGAGGCGTGCTTGCCATCCCGAACTCCTCTCGAACACCGCTTCCTCTCTACTAACCTCCGGCTTGTTGGGCCGGCCGGCCCATCGGGCTCCCGCTCGCCGGGCTTCACGCTCGCCGGTAGAGCCCGTTGGTGACCCGGCTCGCCCTACATAGAAGTCATGACTACGGTCGAGTAAGTATCAATTGAAAAACTCATCATCTTGGGCATCTTGAACTATTGGTGCAACAATTCCATCATCAATGTACGTGTCATCCGCATCATGTTCATCATCAACATCAAATACTTCGTCGTCCGGTTCGTCAACCGCCTCGGCCCGAACCCGATTAATAACCGAGACATCGCCGGTTGTGCCTTCCTTGTCCGATCTAGACCAATTTGTCAAAACCCGGTGTTCACCGAGCAAATTAATACCTTCGATACCCACAAGAAGTGAGTCCTCGAGATCTAATTCGAGCATGGCAAACAAGTTCCTTGGTTTCATTGAAATAACACCTTGCTCCAACCAGGTTTGTTCACCGCATTCACATAAAACACCGCTTCCGCTCGTGTTGCCGAATATAGGGTTCATTGCTAAACTTGTGTCGAGTAGTATCGATGTCAATGACCCCATATTTATCTTTACCGTATCCTCTCGCCTCCGTTGGTACTTGTGACAAGAGGCACATCAAACCAATCACACCGGAACGTAATAACTTCTTTTTGTCCAGGGAATTCCAGTGAGATCATTCTTTTAATCACCCCATACCAATTTGTGCCTTCTGCCTCACCCTTGACAAGCACACCACTGTTTTGTGTCACAAGGGTTCTCTCGATGTTAACGGTACGAAACAACCAATTGTTGATATGACATCTATTCAATGTACGAGGTCGGGGATCCGGTCCTTGAGCAAGTGCAAACAAATCCGAACTTACTTCCCCTCTAGCATGTAAACTCGTGATCTTGCTTTCAAACCATCTTACGAGTTGAGCCTCATGTCGCTTATCAAGATTTCTCGGATCCATGTGCCCTCAATTCTTCCAAATGCTCGCCGCACACAATAGAATATTACCGTTAGTTTGATATTTAAAATTAAAAGCAATAATGATGTTCGTAGTGCATCTTACTCGACATATGGTCTAGCTTCATCACAATTGCAAATTATGTAGTGCCTCATCTTCCGAAACTCATTTGGTGGTATTTCTTCAACCGTCCGTCCTCTCCTCTTGTAATCCATTTCGAAAAAATGCTCAAACCGGATGGTGGCTCATTAACAAGAACCGTTTCATGTCGATCAACACGATTGTCTTTTGTGTCCACGTCCAAGAATCTTGAGCAGAATGTAAGGCACTCCTCGAGTATGTATCCCTCAAAGAATTGAACCTTCGGTGAGCCTTGTTCCTCACATATCCTTTCACAAAGGCGTAGGTACCATTCCACCGGGTACATCCATCCGTAACACACTGGCCCCCCAAGTTTAGCTTCTTCTGCCTAGATGAACAGGCAAATGGATCATGATATCAAAAAATGCAGGAGGGAATATCATCTCAAGTCGACAAACAACCTCCCTAATTGAACAAATGAGCTCGTCCAATTTCGATTCCACCAACTCCTTTGAACATAGTGCATCGAAGAAATTACTAAGCCGAATCAATCCAATGACAACAAAATTTTCCGGCAAAATCCTACGCACCACTAAGGGTAAAAGTTTCGTAGAAATAGATGGTAGTCATGCGTTTTCAAGCCCGACACCTTACGTGACTTTACATCAACACATCTTCTTATATTCGAGGAAACCCCATCGTGCATCTTCACTCCATATAGAAATTCACACAAACTTTCCCCGGCATCCTTATCTAACTCGTACAAGGCCGATGGCAAGGTATACTTATCATCTTTAATCACAGTGGTGGTGCCGATGATCCGGTCGTATCCGTAGATGCTCCATGTCAAGCCGAGCATTCTCCCCGTCCTTACATTTGCCATCCAACTTAAGCAGTAGTGCCTAGTATGCTCTCGCATATATTTTTCTCAATGTGCATCACGTCCAAATTATGCCCGATGAGCAAAGAAGACCAAGAAGGGAGCTCAAAAAAATACTCTTCTTCCTCCAATTGTGCCATCCGTTGTCTTCGTCACGCTTCCTTTTTTTGATAACAATGTCTTTCCAAATTCTACTTGTTCAAAAGTAGAATACCGCTCAAGTACCCGTGCACCGTATAGTGGTTCGGTGCCTCCCCGGTTTCGACCTTATTGTTGAAGCCGACCGCATTGTTGCGCCATGGATGGTCGGGGGCCAAAAAACGTCGATGTGCCATGTAGCAGTTGCTTCCGCCCATGTTTCAACCACAAATACTCGGTATGTTTGTGGCGGTATGGACATGCAAACTTTCCTTTAGTGCTCCAACCGTACAACATAGCATAGGCCGGGAAGTCATTAATTGTCCAAAGAAGTATAGCACGCAATCTAAAATTCTCCTTGGTCCCCGCATCTCTTGTTTTAACACCATTATTCCAAAGCTCCTTGAGCTCCGCATCGGGGCCTCAAGTATACATCAATATCCATTCCAGGAGATTTTGGACCAGGAATCAACATTGACAAAATCCAGTTAGATTGTTTCTGACACATCCATGGAGGCAAATTGTAAGGAACCAGTATGACAAGCCAAATGGAATACGTAAGACTTTGCATGCCAAAGGGATTGAACCCATCAGAAGCAAGACCCAACCTAACGTTACGACCTCCTCCTTCTGAAAACCATTTAAACTCTGAATCCACGTGCTTCCATGCCTTTGAGTCGCCAGGTGACGCATTTTCGCATCATTCACCAATTCATTCTTGTGCCACCGCATATCCTTTGACATTTGCTTTGACATATACATTCTTTGAAGCCGAGGAATAAGAGGAAAGTAGCGTAGGATCTTAATCGGTAACCGCTTCTTAACGAAGTAGCACCCACCGCACCGCAATTATTATCGCAGGTTTTATCTACAACTTTCCACCTTGACTCCTTACAAATGGGACATGTTTCCGCATTTGCGTATTTATCAAAAAATAACACACAATCATTTTGGCATGCGTGTATCTTGACATAGTCCAAGCCCAGTGTCTCGAATCACCCTTTGCACTTTATCCAAGGAGTCGGGAATACAATGCCGGTCGGGAGAACCTTTCCAAAGAGCTTAAGTATGGCCTCCAATGACGCATTACTTAAGCCATACATGCACTTTATCCGAAAAAGCTCCACAATAAAAGAGACCTTCGTTGCATTTTTGCATCCCGGATACAATTCCTTCTTTGCCTCGCTCTAATAGTTTCAAAAAGATCTCTCGCTCGCTTATCCGCCTCTTCCTCATCTCCGGTTTGTCCATGATGTATAGTGCCACCGATAATGTTTCTAATCGTAGTATTGGTGGCAACAGGGTTATCATCCAAACCATCTTCTTCATCGTCTTCTACAAATAAATCTGTTGTATCATCACCGTAGGTAGTGCATCATGATTATTGAGATCAAGAAGAACATCTTGATTCACAGGACCCCGAGAAGAAGTATTAGTTTGGTCTTGAATGTTACCAAGATCGATGAAACAATCGCAAACCCTCTATTGAGTAAATGAATTTGAATGCGACCCACGGTGGAATGTCCGATCATGCATTGACACAATTTACATGGACACGCAATAGATCCACCTCGCGCCGATGAGGCCGTAAATTTTTGCAAAAAAAATTCGAAAATTGTTCCGCCAATCCGCCGAGTGTCGAGGCAAGCGCATCCAACTTCGATCTTCGTCCGATGCCATTAGTTAATCCGCATTGTTCATGTTTCTATCGGCCTTGATCACGATATATATACCAATATGCATATATATGCAAAGAACGATTGGATATATATACGAGATCAAGACATCGGTACGTACCGGCCGTGGCCGTAGCGCCGCTCGGATCCGCGCAACAAGAATCACGTGGAGATCGCCGTGGAGATCGATCCCCTAGAGGCCCTCGTGGAGATCTCCGCAACAATAACCAGTGTTGTCGAAGACGGAATTTTGGAATGGTCCAGATCGGAAGAGCCCCTATCCGATCGTGGCAATACATACACGATAGACAAAATTTTAGTACAACCAAGGAATACCCGGTTTCAATATTTCGAGGTTGTACGTAGTATGACCTTTCTCGTGGTTTTCAACATATGCGTAATTCATTATTTTTCTTTTCCGATCGGCTACTATAGAGGCTAACAATAATACACAAAATTCGGGAGTTCTAGTGAAGAGTCTCCAAATTGTTGATCACAATGCTTTGTGAACATTCACATGAATAGCATAAACAATAGCATGTCGCAATTCTCGAAAACGGACGGATGGTTAGTCCAAATATGCATGACAGACCCAACAGATTTCAATTTGTGTCACTCATGAGTTCAAATATTTTGCAAGGGCTCATCCGGATCCAAACACATAGACATACGAAGATGCATATACAAAGGTTCAAAGTTATTACTTAGATGTTGCCACATACACATCCATTCTTAGACCATTCACCAAAGATCCGCATAACATTCACCTAGGACCCGGTTATGTTACGTACTAAGCTAGATTACTACTACTTGCGATTGACTTTATCCCGAAGCTTGCGGATCTTCTTCGCCATCACTTCTAACTTGTCGCAACAGCCTCCATGAATTCCTTCGGGGTCATCTCCATGTCTTCCCCGCGTTCCAAAGAATGTCGACGCTTAGGTTCTCAATCGCTCCCGCAAATCATCATAGCGCTCCTTCACCGTTGAACCATTTGGCGCAAGGGCATTTGCTATGGCGTACAACAAACACAAGTTACTAACATGAAATGTGTTACAACAAATTTCGTGGCCAATGCAGCAAATTAGTCAAAAAAATGCACCTTTCTTTTTTGATGATCCCGAAGCTTTTGATGGAGACGGTTTCTTGCTATTGTCCCGCTCAAGATCCGAGTCCGGAATGATGATCCTCACCGATTAGCAAGTGTTCACTAGCCCGAGCAAACAAAACAATTTGTCGTTTTTCGCTTTAAACAGCCTATTCAATCTCTTGACTCATAATGTATACCAATTTACCCGTGATCCCCCGACTACCCGCCGTAAAAGGCCTAACCTACTAAATGGGACAACTCGCGTTCATTTGGCCGGCTTTGTTTTCGTGATTGTGATCAAATGTACACGAAAGTCGGATTCACAAAGAAAAGATGGCAAGAAATCAAGCCAATTATCATTATCATTATCTAGTATGGGGTGAGATGGATGCACACAAAAACACAATTACCATTATCTAGTATGAAATTTTGATTACTATGAACTACTAACATTTTTCTAATTGCAAAAGGAGTCACACGATTCCCCGGAAAATCAAAGAGGGTAGGGCGAGTGTACCTCACTTCTCTTCTCGGGAACGCTTGCATCCGACTAGGGCCTCGCTTTACCCTTACCGGATGGATCGACTTGGCGATGCGGGCCGTCGCACGACGACGACGAGGTGGCGGTGTCGTCCGTACCGCAGGACGACAGGGTTGGGGTGCCGCCGACCATACCGAGGACGACGAGGTAGGTGGTGTGGAACACTTGAACCGCCCGCGTGCATCGCGCTTCGCGTGGTGGAGTAGTAGCACCTCCGTACGCCGCCGCCGCCGCCCCGAAAACCCTCGGTGCGGCCCCGCCGTCCGCCGCCGCCGCTCTCCGGATCCCCTCGATGCGGCCCCGCCCCCGCCGTGGCGGCCGCTCGGGCCGTGTTACGGCGCCGCGGCCCCTTCCCCGTCCGCGCCCGCCACCGGTCCGGGAAGGCTCGATGCGGCCACTCCGGCCGCCGCCGCCGCTTGCCGCAGGGGAAACCGCGATGCGGGGCATCTCGATGTGGACGCGACGGTCGCAGCCGACGAGGGGGATGGTTGGGAGCAACAAGTGTATTGGGGGTGGGGGAGCCGTAAGTTATAGACGATTTGGGCCGCATATCCTTGTTTTTATTACTCTCATCGGCCCATTTGACATTTTCACATCCTAGTCTCCGGCACCTTTAGTGCCACCCCGTAAACCGAGAAGGGGGTATCCCGGCCTAAAAGGAGAGGCGTGCTCGCGCTTTCGAACTCCGTATTACCATCATCAACTAATGCTTGCTACTTGCGCTCGGGGCTTAATGGGCCGGCCGGTCCACTCGGGCTCCCGCTCGCTGGGCTTTACGCTCGCCGGTTGAGCCTATTGTGGTCTGGCTTAGCCCACATCCCCATAGAACACAATTTTTTTCCTCTCTTTTTTTCATGGTACATATAGTCTATACCATATTGTTAAAATTCAGATTTTTCATAATAAAATTTATTTATTAAATCGCATTTTAAATTTCGCTACAACCCCATAGCAGATTTTTTTCATCTAAACAAATTTTGTGGCAATACGTACACAATATTCCTCCTTGAGGCTAGAAACGAAGCGTAGCCTTCCTTGTATTGCAACAACGCAAAGAGATATTTGCAACCCAAATAAGACGTTGCGTAAGGCCGTTCAAACGCAACCAACCCTAGTATGGTAGCCATAGCAAGTTTATATTGCAACACTCGAATTTCTAGTGCAACGCAGTAAGTAGGGTAGCAATATTTCCCACCAAATGCAACACAATTCCGAATAATGGGTGCATTAGCGCCAACTTGTTGCAACATCGCAAAGATATTTTTGCAACCAAAATTCTACGTTGCGACATACTTGTTCAAACGCAACCATCCCTAGTATGGTGGCTATAGCAACTTTCTGTTGCAACGTAAGGAATGCTAATGCAACACAAAATTGGGGTGGCATTAGTTCCAACCAAATGCAACGGAAATCCTAAAAAAGGGCGCATTAGCGTCAACATGTTGCAACCGAACAAATAGATAATGCAACTCAAATTTTGTGTTGCAATAGACACACAAATTGCAACCAAATCACTGTTTCGGTGCAATAGTACCCCCCTATTGCAACCGAAATAGTGGTGTTGCCTAAGGGATTTGTTGCAATAGGGGGAAAACCTTGTAGTGGTTTTTATTGTACTTGTCAGTTCATGTGAAGGCTTTAATTCCTTTTCTTTTCACAAGCAAAGGTATAAATAATATTTTTATTCATGGATCAATTTCTTATCAGCGAGGACATTTAATTATCTTTTAATTAAATTAGGAAATACTTTCAAAAAGGAAAGAAAATTAATATGGGCTGTTCTTTATTTAATTTCTCTTTAATATTAAAAGGGCTTTTAAGCTTTCTATTAAGCAATTAAATCACCAAAAATTAAAGGAGTGTTTCTTAGGTATATTAGCACTTATCCCGGTCCATTGGACCCACATGTCAGTGTTGGATGCTAGGAAATTAAATATTATAGAAAATAACAAAGGGCTAGCTAGTGATTCAATTTAAATGCATACAAAAATAAATAGGCAGCAAAATGATCCAAACTTTCTTGTGCGTGCTCTCTAGTCTTAAACAAGCCTAAAGAACCAGCATACATATCTAGGAACTTTACTGATCTTGGTTTATTAATTTACAAATGAAAACATGCATAATTAGAGGACAAATATTTCTGGTAAGACAAAAATCATGATTAATTCAAAAGATGTGCACTTTAGTATTACAAGACAGTGTGCACAAGTTGAGCTCAAAAACATAAATATATTTAGCAAGAAAAATCCTCTAGGCAGTTCCTGCAGGAATGGAAAACAATTTATTCAACAAGATCTACTTCATAACTTTGTGCAATTTTTAGCACAGCATCTAGTCATGTCGTAACACACAACATATCCAAAAATTGGACACAGAGGATTTATATAATTTGAGATATTGCAGATCTAGGTTTTTCGCATTTGTATTTTTCATGCTAAAACTATTTAGAATCTAGCCATGTGCAAATAACAAAAGTGGTGGGATTTATCTTCCTGAACCCAACAAAATTGTTTTGGTATTTTTCTGATTTCTCTACAAATTTCTAGGAATTTTCTAAGGCGCTGGACTAAACTGCAAGAAAACCTAGATAGGGATCTTCACAACCAGGCCCTGGATTTTTACGCGAAGCACCCTAGAATTAAAGCAATCGACGCAATCCGACCCTTGGCCGGGCCGGGCGGCGCGGGCACCGCCAGCCGCGGCGAGCTAGCGGCGCCGCCGGCCGGGCATGCGGACGAGCTCGACCACATGCTCACCTAGGAGCCGTAGGTTGTCGTGGTTGGGGCGGAGAGGTGGTCGGCGGTGAGGTTCCGCGGCGACCGGCGGCGGTGGCCGCGTCGGCTCGGTGAAAGACGGCATGGAGATGCAATGCTGGCAAACAAGCGAACATGTGAGCTTCACTAGGGCCTAAGGGAGCTAATAGGGCGGTTGGACGCCGGCGAGCGCGAGAGGTGAGCTCCCGGCCACGGCGGCGGCGGCAATGGCGGCGGGCGGCTCGGGCCGGCGCGCGGAGGGGCGATGGGGCGCTTATATACGGGGCTCGGCGCGTCCGGGGTGACGAGGGGGTGACGGCGAAGATGCCCGCCGTGCTACGGCGGCTCGGGGCTCGCGCGCGCGCGGCGGCGACACCGCCGACGCACCGGCGGTCCGCGCGCGTGCGCGCGCGTGCGGCGGCGCCGACCTCGGGGCGCCTCGGGCGGGCGCGCGTTGGGGGCGCGGGGCCTTGGGCCGCGCGTGCCTCGGGTGGTGCGGCCTCGGGCGCAGCGGTGGCGCGGACGTCGGGGTGTCGCCGGCGACGCGCGCGCGCGCGGCGCGCGACGGCGTCGCGGCGTGCGGCGCTCGGCCGGTTGCTATTCCCTGGTGCCATGTTTGAATCGATTTTCCTCTAGATTTTTGTATAAAAGTTGACCAAGTGGTAAATACCAAAGTTGTAGATCTAGCTACCAACAACATTTTCTACAAAGGCTATATAGGGTTTTACTGCCCAGATTGAAAGTTATTTGATTGCCAACTTTGAATGCCAGCAGGGTTTTGCAAACAGTGAAATTTGCCTTGCAGTCGATTTTTCAAGCTTTTCCTCTCAAAATTAGAAATGCCAATCTACATGAAAGTTGTGTCCCTCATCAAGATGTACAACTTTCATAAAGGTAGAATTTTAAGTGTTTAGGTGAATTTTGGAGAACGCAAAGCAAAAGTTCCTAGAGACATCGGTGGACACTAGAGTGGCAAGGGGTTTGACCAAACCTTTGACCACGGGGCTGCCCCACAAGTGTGTCTACTAGTCAAATAGGGTCACTAGGGTGGGTTAGTGAGTTTTCGAGGCGAGGGCCCAGGTTGACCGTAGTTTGACCACTGTTCGACCATTTGACCGGCTATTACGGCTAATTAAAATCCTGGGGCGTCACATCCACGCACTCTTGTTACAACCCTTGGCCGCAGCAGGTCCCAGCGGTGTGAGCAGATCATAGCAAGCACAGAACAGAGGGTAGCAGGCCGGGCGAAGAACCCTGACGCCCAGGTTCGATTTCAGTTTCTGAAAAACAACAAGCTGTTCTGTCTCCATACATGCGCTGGGCTATAACCCCGAGCACGGATGCTGACCTCGTGGGCCCACAAAACAACTCAAATATAGATACTCAAACACGCCACGCTACTAAACTCATATGTCGATTACACATTCTCAGTTTACGCCTCCGAACCACCAGCATGCGTTACACCTCCCCCGATTGCAGAACTTGCTTGACCCCAAGCAAGAGCCGCAGGAAATCTTTGCTTAACGACGTAGTAGTCTTCCCAGGTTGTGCGGTCTTCGGTAGAGAAGTCCACTTCACGCGAACTTGTGGCACCACCTCGTCCTCCTTTCTTGACTAAGCGTCTCTCCAAGATTGCTTCAAGTCGGACATCCCGGGAACTCGCATCCACCAATGTTGGTAGCTCGCTAAAGAAAGACAAAGCAGAATAGGCGGCAGTAAAAGGTTTGAGTTGAGAAACATGGAACACCGGATGGATTAAGCTATGATCGGAAGATCCAGCTTATAAGCGTAGATCCAATGCGCTCTAGAACTTCATAAAGACCAAAGAACTTGAAAGCTAACTTAGGACATGGCCGACCGACCACGATTGCGTACGTATAGTTGCGCTTTGAGCAAGACCATATCCCCTACTTGAAAAACCCTCTCGGTCCTCTTTTTATCGACCGCAACTTCATGCGATTCTCGGGCAGCACAAAGGTGCTCTTTCAACTTGACTAACCGAGCATCCCCCGTCCTTGAGCAACCTGTTCAGGCCGATGCGGATGAAGTTGCTAATGTTGGCAACATCACTCCCATCCCGGGGTCATAGCCATACAATGCTTTAAATGGAGAACATCCCAAAGCAGATGGTAATTGGAGGTGTACCAAAATTACGCCAATGGAAGCCAAGCTTTCCACCGTTTAGGGGAGTCGTGTACCGCACACCGGAGGTACATCTCAAGACATTAGTTAACTCTCTCTCCGTCCGCCCGCTCGGTTCGGGGATGA
Source organism: Cenchrus americanus (assembly GCA_947561735.1). Classification (NCBI taxonomy): domain Eukaryota; kingdom Viridiplantae; phylum Streptophyta; class Magnoliopsida; order Poales; family Poaceae; genus Cenchrus; species Cenchrus americanus. The sequence continues at coordinate 155,830,776 of OX387243.1, read as the reverse complement.
TAAGAGGAACTCATCGGTAATTTAGTCCGAGAGAGGGCAAACAAAGCTTTCCCGAAGGAACCGTTAAAGATCTTGTCTCGTGAGACACAATAGTTTTAGGGAATCCATGTAGCCCGACCACTTGGTCCATCACCACCTTGGCCACCGTGTGAGCCGTGAATGGGTGTCTCAAGAGTATGAAATGGTTGTATTTAGTGAATTTGTCTACTATCACCGGAATCACATTGTTGCCTTCGGACATTGGAAGACCCTCTATGAAATCCATGGATAAATCCTGCCAAGCCCCTTGAGGAATAGGAAGGGGTTGTAAAAGGCCTGCAGGGTGTGTCAACTCATGTTTGGCCTACTGACAGACTGAACATTGCTTAACAAAGCTTGTCATATCTCCCTTCATACCCTTCTACACAAACAATTGCTTGAGTCTGTGATAAGTTGGTAGAGCTCCAGAATGGCCACCTATGGCACTGGCATGCAAAGCTGAGATCAGTCTTGTTTGTAGTGCAGAGTTACTCCCAATCCACACCCTATTATTGTGCTTGATGAGGCCTTGTTCAAGAGAAAAGCGTTGGTCATCTGGACTGTGCACACTCAACTTAGTCAACAATTCCTGAGCCTTTGGATCAGTGACATAAGAATTCAGTACTTCTTGCATCCAAACTGGTTGTACTTCTGAGATAGCTTGTAGAGCTAATAGATGATTCACCCTAGAAAGACCATCTCAGCCAAGTTGTCCTTATCTTTCCTATACACCACTCGAAATTGTAGGCCCATCGGACGAGTCATTGCTTTTCTCTCGCATATCGTAGTGGAGGCTTTGCTCACAAAGATAGGATAGACTCTTGTGATCTATTGTAATGACAAATTCTTGTCTTTGCAAGTATGGCCTCCATCTTTCAACGACCATAATCGAGCTAAGAACTCTTTTTCATATATGGACAACTTCTTGTGAGCTGGTCCCGCAGCCTTGCTTAAGAAAGCTCCGGTTGCCCCTTTTGCATCAACACCGCCCCCACTCCACTATCCGAAGCATCCGTTTCCACCGTGAATGGAATAGTAAAGTCCGGTAAAGCCAATACAAGAGTGGATGACATAGCTTGCTTGAGGTAGTGAAAGGCATTTTCTCGCTTCCGGTGACCACTCAAACTGTTTCTTTTTAATAAGTTGTGTCAAAGGTTTAGCTATCACCCCATAATTCCCGACAAACTTCCCCGTAGTAACCGGAGGGCCCAAAAAGCCCCTCAACTCAAGAATCGTGGTGGGTGTAGGCCATTGTAACATAGCTGCTCGTCTTACTTGGATCCGTGTGAACTCCTTTATCGTAAATGATATGCCCTAGGTAATCAAGTCGTTGCTTTGAGCAAATGAACATTTACTTCTCTTCATGTAAAGTTGATGCTCCGTTAGCTTGGCCAACACTAATTTGAGATGAGTAATATGATCTTCTAGTTTGGGACTATATATAAGAATGTCATCCAAAAACACTAGCACAAATTTCCTTAGAAATGGGCTCAAGACATCATTCATGAGACATTGAAAAGTGGCGAGTGCATTAGTGAGACCAAAAGGCATAACTCTAAACTAAAAATGACCATGATGGGTCTTGAAAGCAGCTTTTATACTCATCCTCTTGTCTCATTCTTACTTGATGGTAACCAGCCCTCATATCCAGCTTAGAGATATATTGTGTGCCTCGCAAACTCATCTAATATCTCATCTATTAATGGCACTGGAAATCTGTTTTTAATTGTTATGTCATTCAACTTTCGTAATCTACACAAAAGTGCCAAGTACCATCTTTTTTTGCACTAAAAGGACAGAGTGAAGCATAGGGACTACTGCCGTGTGTGATCAAACCCGCAGCTAAAAGTTCCTTAACCTGTCTCTCTATCTCATCTTTGTGTAGAGGGGAGTACCTATAAGGTCCGGAATTGATGGGAACTGCATTGGGTAGGATAGGTATAGAGTGGTCATACTTTCTCTCCGGAGGTAGACCTTCGGGTGCTTGGAATACATCCCGGAATTCATCCAACACTTGTTGTATGGCCGGTAGCATTGGGGTGATGTATCTTCGGTGGATTCATATCCACAACACCATTGCCCATATATCATTCCATGCCCACCATTTGACCATTCTCTCCACAGGAAGGTTCTCAAGTGTTACATTGGTCCGTTGCACCCCTTGGAGCAAACTAGTCCGACGCTTGTGAGAAAACCGCATAGATTTATGCTCCTAATTATGAGTTATAGGACCGTGTAATTTAAGCCAATCATAACCCAAAATGGCATCATAAGCCGGAAGGTCCGAACTCTCATGTCCGTAGTGAAAGAGTGTTCCCGGATCCACCACTCCATATTTGGAACATATGTATCGCTGAGCGTAATTTCCCCATTGGCCACTTTAACTTGCTTTGGTGTTGTTTGAACAGAACTATCCCCACTTTCCCGAGAAAAGAGGCATTGACAAAACAAGTGTGAACCGGCACCGTCCAAGAACATCAACATGATCTTGTTCTTGACTAGAGATCTCATCCTCATAGCTTCCCCATGTTCCGTGCCGCCTAAAGCATTTATGGACAGAGATCCAAATTCAGCATTCAAGGCATCTTCAATCTCCAGTTGTTGTAATACCTCATCTGTGAGGTGAATGTCTAAATCATTGAGAACAAGTGCATTTTCCTGAGCTTTGGGTCTCTTAGAGCATTGAGCAGCATGAGTAGGATCATATGGTTCTCTACAATAATAGCAAAGATTACTAGATCTGCAGAAATCCTTGAGATGTCGTTCCTTGGACATGATGCCTATTGAAGTCTGAGATTTTTAATCATTTTTGACATAGCCAACAGCAGACTGCTTAGCAGTATGTTGACGGCTAATAGTTGTATCAAAGTTCGTTCAGACTTGCAAGCGGACAAGTCTCCCGTCGTAGTCAAGGGACCCTTCTTCCCTCGAGTGGTGAACCGAAGGTATCGAATCCGTGGAACAAATGTGTGACGCAAAAGATGATCTAGTAATGCAAAGTAACTTCAATCTTCGAGAGATAAAACCCTAATGCATCTAATCATAAGAATCAAAACAAGAACGAATCTAATCTACTAAAGACCGGAGGTAACAAAGATAGAGGGGGTAGATAAACTGATCTAGAGGGATCGGGTTGAGCCTTTTGTTGAAGTTCCAAGCGAAAGAAGAAGTAGCAAATCAAATCTCATTAGAAGCCTCTTTAAATCGTGCTTTCTTGTCCGACTCCGAAAACGCCCGCCTTTCAGAGCCCTCGTTCTGTCACAACGTACTTCTATTCATGCGGGTAGTCTAGGGCGAGTCCAAGGACAATTCGAGTTCTTTCGGAAGATCAGGCGTGCACCTCTAGCCACCGCGGCTACAAGAACACCCTATGTGATCTATCTCGAGAATAGATCTAAAATTAGCAAAGCCGATTGAAAACGAAGACTTCGGAGAAACACTTAGTCGCTAAGAATCGGATTCAACTTAATACGTCAACCAGTACAATGATATATGAACAAGATCACCACCGGGATCTTACCTTGATCTTGCTTCTAGCTCCAGGAACTCCGATGTGGTCTTCCTTGCAAGGTTCCCATGTCGACTAGGGAGACCCTAGTCAACTAGCTCGACCCTCTCCTCTCCGAGATGGTGTCCCTCTCTTCTCTGCTCCTCGGCGACCCATGACGAATTGATCGATGCGTGGCTCTTGACCCCGAGGCTATAAATAGCCCGAATGGCGACTAGGTCAAAGGGGGAGGTGTCGGTTCCCGAGTCTTCTAGATCCTTCCCCCTTCTACATGTGGGCCCTTGTCGTCAGTTTCTCTCTGAGTTGGACGTAGTTCCTTTTCCCGCAAGATTCGACACTTTTCTGGATAGGTCCTCGGAGTTTATCATCTTCTCGGGTTTGGTACCTGGGCTTCTTGGAGTCAAGTTTGCTTCATTGCATGACTTGTACGGGGCTTCAAGGTCTTGTCACAAGGTGCTTGATGAACTTATCCCAGAAGTCTTACTTTCTACGTCAAAACCCTGTGTTGACGGTCGATTTTGGTACACCTAGCTATAAGTTTACCGTCAACATTTGCACATATTTGATATTCTAACCAATGGTACTAACCCCCCGGAGGTATCAAGTTCACTCTCGCATGGCGATTTTGGAGTTTGTTGTTTACGTAGGAAACTAGCGCTTAAAGGGAGACTTTCGGGATAAGTTCACCAAGCACTTTGGAAGAAGATCATGAAGCCTGACAAGAGTCAAGACACGTGATGAACATGACTCCAAATGACCCGAGGACCGAAGCGTCAACATGCAAGTCTTCAGGGACTCAACCAGAAAATAGCGAAGCTTGCATGGCAAGGATTCAAGCCTAAATCGTGAAGGAAACGACGTCAAAGGCCCACATGCAAGTGCACACAAATAAGGGATCACGCGAGAAACAACCGGGGAGCAAACCGGGGTCGAACCGGGCCGAAATGGGCCCGGGCCGGTCGGCCCGTGCCGGCCGATCCAGCCCGATCCGAGCCCGGTTCGCGCCCCCCTTTTGCCCTAGGTGCTTGTCTATTTATTGCCTCTGCCTCCGCCGGCCGCCACATCCATCCTTTCATCGGAGAGCCGCCGAGACGAAGGAAAAGCACCGGGAGGAAGCCGACACCGCCGCGACCTCGAGTTGCCTAGGAGATGGCTTAGGCCATGCCCTAGCCACCATGGTTGGCCCTGCGTGGTGAAGCCATGGTGGAGTTCCGGAGCCGCGACTTGAATTCGTCAAGTCGTTTGTACCTTCAACATTCGGTGATGTAATTATATCTTGTCATACTTTGATCTACTACGAGTTATGCTTATTCATATGTGTAGCTACCATATGCCTTTAGTAGGACTAGATCGAATCATGGTGATTAGTCTTGTCTTGAGGAAACATTGTAGTAGTGCACGGACCAAGGTTGTTGCTCGGTGATGAATATCCTCGCGTAGTGACAGTACGAGAGAGGAGAAAGCGGCGAGTGAACGTGCATCAGACCACTCCATATCGGGTTACTCCATATCGAGTGTAATCCTTATCATAGTATAGGTTTAGATTGGTTTATCACATTGGCCGGAACGGCAACAAGAAGACGATAGGCTAGGTTTACCTTTGGTTTGCTTACCTTTATGGCTAGGTGGATGTGATCCATACATCCCTTCGTGTTTGTATGTTATCTTTATGCAATCAACACTTCACATAGGGTTAGACCGGTAGGTTAGATAGAGAACCTTGGTGGTTTGCTTCCGATCCTTAGATTGACAAATCTAGGGAGAACCCTCCTTGGTGAAAAAGGCACCAAGTCACTCGTAGGCTTGCGGTGAACTTGAGCATGATTTTACACCGTCAACAAACCCCTTTTTCTGGCGTCGTTGCCGGGGATCGGCAACTCGAACCCTAGGGCGATCTATATTTCTTTTAACTGACCCTAATTTTTATCATTGCATATACGCTTGCTTTCTTGTTTGTGTCCTTGAAAGTAGGTGGAAAACTAGACACAAAGCGATCGAGAAAAGTTCTCGACATTCGGACTTCAACAAGTCCAACCTTGCTCAATCAAGTTTATGGCTACACATATTTTGCTCTTTAGTGGTAGGTGCTAACCTTGGTTAGTGGACCAACATACGCTATTGATCCCCCACCCAAAGCAAACAAAGATGAACAAGGTATGCCTACATGTGTCAATTAAGTTTTTAGACTAATGTCTTTTGGAGGATTGTTTGTCCAAGCTATAGGTTTCGGAAACGACCATGTCAAGCACGATGGAGAAGGATTCCATTACCATCATGCTCATGCAGCGATGGTTATGATTTTTGAAGCCAAAGGATGCGTGACATGGTGCCCTAAAAGACTTCAAGATGAAGACCACACGCGCATCTCCGGATCGATGGACGAAAGGATAATGATGTCATCGCGATGTTTGCATGAGCCTCAGCAGAAAACAATTAGATATATTTGGATTTTCAGAAGCTGCATGAAGTATACGCTCCAACGAATCAAGCAGCAAGGCAATCGGAGGTTCCTACAAGCGGATATGGCCGAATCACCGATGGTTGCACATGCTGAAATTCTGGACAGCAAGCAGTGCTGAAGTGAAACAGCCATAGCTCCCTCATCCGGACTCCGATTAAGGCGAATGAGTACCCGTTGGAAAGGTAATTTTATAAATTGTTCAATAGAACTATATTTTGGTATATGTTCTGTTCTGGATTCAGGGGTAAATCCATGAAGAAGAGGCAGCAACAAGGCGATGACGACAAGATAGAGGAGATGGACACAATGATAATAAATAGAAGATGGGGCAACGGTTCCACAACACGTACATGATGAAATTCAGAAGCTAAGGACTAAAACAAACCCTCCGGAGCAGGGATGAATGAAGACACAAGAGGCACCACTCAACACATGATGATGTTGGAAGCTAACCACGACGGATTTCCTAAAGGCAACATCAAGCTGCATGGCTACTTTGGATTTTCGCACAAGTAACCATGGCTTCATGACAATAAAAAGGTAAGTGAGAAAGTCAAGCTCTATGACTTTAAATGAAGCGCTTTGCGGGAGGCAACCCGATCTTTTTATATATCTATATAAACTATGACAAGTCTACATTGTGTTCTTTATTGAAAACTTCAAGTAACATCGTACCGTTGCTCTAATAAATGTCACAACCACATGTTGTATGCTTTAATATATATATACATTGAGTGAGTACTTTGCTACTTGAATTTTGGGAAACTTGTAGACCCTTTTTTTTGTGTAGTGTTTAGAGTCTTTTATTTGTGTCTTTAGAGAGAAATATGAAGCATGATCCATTTTGATTCTAAACTTGTGGCTAGTTAACTTAGGCTAACTTTTGCTTTTGGTTTAGATCACCACCATATCATGTCATATCATTTTGTTCATTCATAATCATGTTTTACTTCATTCCACTTTGTTCTCCACCTTTGCATTATGTTGCATGTTGCATCTCATCTTTTATAACCCTTAAAAAATCTCATCTTTACCTAAGCCTTCCTCTCAAACCACACCTAGAACCTAGGCTAACAAAGGGAGGGATTGACTTATGTCAATCCGACCAAGTCTATCTCTATCCCTTTCTAATTAAAGTTTTGACTAGCCTCATTCTAAACCCTTAGAAAAAAACCCTCATACCTTTAGTAATCCTAAGACCATAGGTTTGTTTTTCAATCCGAAAATCTAACCCTCGCTTTTCTTCTTTTTTCAAAACCACCCTAGGTAGAATTTCTTCACCCGACTTATTTTGTCAAAATTCTTGTCTTAAGCCAAAAATATAGAATACCCATAAGCCTTACCTTAAAACTTTGTTAGCACGTTTGATTAGGTCTTTTGATAAAAGGTGTTGACAAGACTCTACCTCTCATGTCATCATTGAGGAACAACATCGAAAGCCTTTTCAAGCATTCCTAGCCCTTTTTACTAACCCCTTTTTGCATTTGCATTTTGCATCAACCCCTTTGTTCTATTGTGCATAGGTTAGCTTGGCTTCTTCGCGAAACTTTTTAATGAATGCTTTATTTCCATAATGGTGCTTCGCGCGCGAGGCATTTTCTTTTGCAATATTGTGTAAACGTGGTGTTTAGACTTGATTGCGTACAATCATCATTTGAGTTTTTAAAGCCTTGTTAATTTATATTGCATAGGTTGGTCTATAAGCTTTGCAATGCGCTTTAACTTTCTTGCGGCATAAAGAGTTATTAACCTTGAAATGAACATGGTGTTTTGACCTTGGTTAAATCTTTATGGTTATATAGAAATAAAGCAATCTAGTTGTAAACATGGTGTTTAGAACTTGGTGCAAACATTGTAATTGTTTATATCCCTTCCTTTCATTTGCATTTTCACCTACACGCACGTACACCCATTAGATTCTTCTTTTCTTCTTGCTATGTAAGCTTTGCCACAAGTTAAGGTCTTAGGGATGCATTTAGTTTGTTGGCAATTGTTTCTACTCCCGACCATCACCCCGGGGGTAGAATGTGTATTAGATTTATTTTGTAGGCATGGAGAAGTGTTCCCATGAGTTCTTGACCAATTGCAATCAAGACCGTTAGTCATCTACAAGGCTTGAGAGGGAAGTTGATGTTTCCATCAAGATTTGAGCACATATTCTGAGATGTACAATGGAAGAAAATTTAATATTCAGAAGCTCCTTCAAACCTTCTTTCCAACGCATCAAGAATCATCAATTTTGAAGACTCGTACAATGAGATATGACAAAACCATGAGCGCTGCGCAGTCTGAAATCAGCCTTGGACAGATTGCATCGCCGGAGTAAAATTGGCACAACTCTCTTGTTCGGAACCTGTTTCATGCATATGATGGCTCGTTGGAAAGATAATTTCATAAACTTCAACGTGGAGGGGTGTTTCAGTACATTTTCTGTTCTGGAGGTAAAATAAAAACTATGGAAGATGAGGAAGCGACAAAGGACGACATTGAAGTCCGTGATGATGATATGACAAAGGATTGGAACCATGGCTTGATGATGACAAGAAAAAGTTGAGGGAAAAATGAGCAACAAAGGAAAGAAAGTGAAGATGATTCTCAAACGCATGGCAAATTACAAGCAACTCAAGTTCTTCCACACTTAGCAACACGCTAAGCATGGGGGGAATTTGAAGGATGAAAGGAAAAGGCCACGTGGAGTACAAGGATCACCTTCACCACAAGATGTTCATCATTCTTTCTCCATGCTAAGCACAATTCTTAAGCATGGGGGAGGCATCGCTGCACTTCATTACGAGCATCGAAAAGAACGGTAACTCACCCTTAACTTTATCTTTGTTCATCGCCTTTTAAATGCTTGCACATATATGCTTTCAACCATAGACAACCTTTGTATTTATCTCTCTATCAATAACATGGCTACTAGGAGGACAACCTAGGTTAGTTAGTTTTTACTTTTCAATAAATAAATCACCATCTCTTTTGAGCTTACCACGATGATATTATTTGTATGTCTTGATTATGGAAAAATGATGAAAGTTGCTACCTTGTTTTACTTGCATGATGTTTTATATAACATGACTATTTGCTCTCTATTAAATAGAACTTAAATTGATTAAATACCGGCTCTTTCATTTGTGGAGGTTAAATGATTAATCTTTAGACCCACATACTTTATGTTGCTCTTTGATTTAAGTTTACCGATGACCTATGCCTTGTACTTGTTTTAGTAAAATTATTATGCTATCTACATTTGTGAATCTCTTGCAAGGCTCTACCTACCAAAGCCTATACACATACAAGTACTTCAATGATATAACCTTTAGTTTGCAAACTTATATCCTGATGAGTTGGATTAGGATTGATTTCTGTGGTACGAGACTAAGAAGCTGGTCATTCCTTTGCGTATCTCTTTCATTCTAGCCATTCTTGTCCACGCATTGTGAGTTTCTACATTGGAAATTTCACAAACTTCGCTGGGCATCCACCCTAAACCCAAAACATCTTTTTGTGATTACCTCCTTGACCACAACCCAAATTGAGTATGGATGATCTTTCAATGAATTTTCTGAAGACTTTCTGGCAAGATTTCAAAACATATAACATATGGAGGGACTCATCAGTGATTATGCGAGTTTCGACATGGAGGATGCCCTTGAAGATTTCAAAAGATTTATAAAGGAATACAAGGATTTTGTACTTCTTTAGCAGCCATAGGTCCCCTCACTTCTATGCTCGAGGACGAGCAATCATAAGCATGGGGGAGGATTGCTATAGCAAGTACTATGTTGCTTAAAAGTTCGGAGGAGCATAAAAAATGATGAATAAAAAAATAAAAAAGAAGAAGAAGAAAACAATGAATGAAAGAAAGAAGAAATAAATGAAGAAGAAAGAAAAAATAAGAAAAGAAAAAACAAAAAAAGAGAAAAATAAAAATGCTCCTCGGTTCTTTTTAGCTTCATTTAAATCTTAGAGAGCTTTGAAGACAAGTCCATACTCAAACTTTTCCAACCATGTGCAATCCGATAACGAGAACTACATCCGTGTCTCGGGATCACCCATTTGCCACTTGCACATGTCCACCTTTCTAAATGTGTGTGTTTCATCTCTCTCCCTTTCCAACATTTATTTTCCATGGCCTTTTTGACTAGTCTCGGTAATTCCAATGGATCTCTCTCTTAGTTTGACAATATTTCAAGTATAATGTTTTGCTAGGATTTTTTTTACCTTCCAAGCTCCACATAAGCTTTCCACTTCCATATATGAGTAGAATAAGTTGAGAATAATCTAGTGTAGGCTTGAGTGACTTGACGAGATGAGTGTTTCCATGAGCTTTTGCAAGAGAACCTCACTTATGTTAGATGCGCAACTTTTTAAAAAACTCTTCACGATGCAACAAGGTTAATGTTTGAAGTTTGCTTAAGTTCGAGAGCACTATATTTGTTTTATTGTGGCATGTTCTTTAATGATAGTCTATCTTCCATAATGAAGTAGCCGGTCAAAACTTGAACCTTAAATGCTAAATACTTGAGAGAGCAATATGTCTTGTGTATAACTAAGTGCAGGGAAGACATTGAAGGGCAACGTTGATTTCCAAATTAAGCAAAGATCTTGGACTTGCTCGAGGACGAGCAAGGTTTAAGCATGGGGGTATGTTGACGGTAGATTTTGGTACACCTAGCTATAAGTTTACCGTCAACATTTGCACATATTTGATATTCTAAACAATGGTACTAACCCCCCGGAGGTATCAAGTTCACTCTCGCATGGCGATTTTGGAGTTTGTTGTTTACATAGGAAACTAGCGCTTAAAGGGAGACTTTCGGGATAAGTTCACCAAGCACTTTGGAAGAAGATCATGAAGCCCGACAAGAGTCAAGACACGTGATGAACATGACTCCAAATGACCCGAGGACCGAAGTGTCAACATGCAAGTCTTCAGGGACTCAACCAGAAAACAGCGAAGCTTGCATGGCAAGGATTCAAGCCTAAACCGTGAAGGAAACGACGTCAAAGGCCCACATGCAAGTGCACACAAATAAGGGATCACGCGAGAAGCAACCGGGGAGCAAACCGGGGCTGAACCGGGCCAAAATGGGCCTGGGCCGGTCGGCCCAGGCCGGCCGACCCAGCCTGATCCGAGCGCGGTTCGCGTCCCCCTTTTGCCCTAGGTGCTTGTCTATTTATTGCCTCTGCCTCCGCTGGCCGCCACATCCATCCTTTCATCAGAGAGCCGCCGAGACGAAGGAAAAGCACCGGGAGGAAGCCGACGGCCGCCGCGACCTCGAGTTGCCTAGGAGATGGCTTAGGCCATGCCCTAGCCACCATGGTTGGCCCTGCGTGGTGAAGCCATGGTGGACTTCCGGAGCCGCGACTTGAATTCGTCAAGTCGTTTGTACCTTCAACATTCGGTGATGTAACTATATCTTGTCATACTTTGATCTACTACGAGTTATGCTTATTCATTTGTGTAGCTACCATATGCCTTTAGTGGGACTAGATCGAATCATGGTGATTAGTCTTGTCTTGCGGAAACCTTGTAGTAGTGCACGGACCAAGGTTGTTGCTCGGTGATGAATATCCTCGCGTAGTGACAGTACGAGAGAGGAGAAAGCGGCGAGTGAACGTGCATCAGACCACTCCATATCGGGTTACTCCATATCGAGTGTAATCCTTATCATAGTATAGGTTTAGATTGGTTTATCACATTGGCCGGAACGGCAACAAGAAGACGATAGGCTAGGTTTACCTTTGGTTTGCTTACCTTTATGGCTAGGTGGATGTGATCCATACATCCCTTCGTGTTTGTATGTTATCTTTATGCTATCAACACTTCACATAGGGTTAGACCGGTAGGTTAGATAGAGAACCTTGGTGGTTTGCTTCTGATCCTTGGATTGACAAATCTAGGGAGAACCCTCCTTGGTGAAAAAGGCACCAAGTCACCCGTAGGCTTGTGGTGAACTTGAGCACGGTTTTACACCGTCATCACCCTGCATAAACACTAAACTCCAAAACCGACATGCACGAATGAACTTGTTATACCAAGGGGGTTAGTACCAATGGATAAAGTATAAAACTCATGTCAACACTAAAGGTAAACTCATGGCTAGGTTGACAGAATTTCACCGTCAACATCTTTCCCATGCTTAAACCTTGCTCGTCCTCGAGTAAGCCTTCGATAGATATCATCATTGCCCTTCATTGTTTAAACATTGCACTTTATCATACATGAGAAAACATAATGCTCTCAAAATTTTAATTCATTAAAGTTCCATAATGTACTAACCTTCATCTCTACGGAGAGTAGATTCTTAATTAAGCTTATCCCACAAGTATTAACATGCTCCAAAGTTTAAATAGATCTCAGAAATTTTGAAATAAAGAACAAGATGAAAAAGAGCTAAACCATGTTCACAAATTTGAATCATCTTGCATATTGCTCATGAACTCTCATCTCACTTTGTCTCTCAAGCCTATTTATTCTACCCCTTTCCCTCTCATAACATATATATATGTGGCAGGCTTTATATGGAGCTTTTTGGGAAGATTTAGTCCTACTAAGATATTATAAATGAGATGTTGCCAAAACAAGACAAGCTTCTCATGGTCTTACCGAGACTCGTCAAAAAGGTCATTGGAAAATAACGTTAAGTCAAGGAGGAGAAAGAGAAAAATACACACACTTGAGATAGGTGGACATGTGCAAATGGCAAAGAGTGATCCCGAGGCACAAAGGAAGTCCTCGTTATCGGATTGCACATGGTTGGAAAATGAGTATGGATCTTTTAATCTTGAAGCCTTGAAATTCCTAATGCACTTTAGAGAACCAGGGAGTTCACTTTAATTTTTTTTATTTGCTCCCCTTGAACTCTAAATTACATTGTACCTACCTCATCCCCAATGCTTAGACGTTTGCTCGTCCTCGGGCAAAGAGGTGATAGAGATAAGGTAGGTACCGGGAATACTTTTCCTTTGGAGAGATACTTGAATTCTTCAATGTCAGCATCGTCTTGCAATCTTCCTTGAATTGATGATCCATCCACAACGATAGGTTGTGGTCAAGGAGGTAAACACAAAAGATGATTTTTGGTTTAAGGGTGGATATCCGGCGAGGTTTGTGAGATCTCCAATGTGGGGATACATAATGCACGGATAAGAGGCTAGCAATAAGATAGATACGGAATGACCAGCTTCTTAGTCTCGGGCCAGAGAAATCATGGCCTGCAATAACTCACTCAAAAATAAATCTTGTACACTAAGATTTATTCACTCAAATATATATAAGGCTTTGGATAGGTAGAGCAACACACAAATGATATTTATGACAAGGTTAGCATTACTTTTTAAGAATAAAAATCATCTTTAATCTATCCAAAACTTGAGAGCACATAAAACATTATGGGTCTTTATTTTAATCATAACCTCCGCTAAAGACTAAGCTAGTATTTAGATAAATTCAGATTCGTATTTTAAGAGAGCACTAGCTTTAACATGCATAAATCAATTACAAAGGTAAACAAAGCGGCAATTATAATCATATATCATCATGACACAAATTTCATAACTTTTCCAAAGGTATAAACAAGGTGGTGTCTTTATTAATGATGAAAACTAGTTGAAGTACATGATGAAAGTAAACTAACACACTTGCTGAAATTTAAATAAAAACTGATAATACTACGCAAGCACAAGCGAACACAAGCTGAAAATTACAGAAAAAAGGGAAAAGAAAAGAAAACTAAAGCTCCTCCTTCTTCCTAATCTTCCGCCGGTGGTTGGTATTGATGATCTTGGTAGTTGTACCCTTGCTCGTAGTAGGTTTGGACATCCCCTCCAATGAATTGATCCGGCACTACAAGGTGAAGGCGCCCAAGCTCATAGGCAATATTTGCATTGCCTTCACCAAGTTGAGCCGCGTTGGATTGGATGGCTGCGACATTTTGCATGGTTCTCGTAGCATACCCTCCAATTATGGCCATGCTTTGTTGTGGTTGGGGGTATTGTGTGTAGGGCTCCGCAAAGGTCACGTTGGGCACCACATAATTTTGTGGGGGTATGGCTGGACCACTCCCCCATGCTTGCATTGTTGACCCTCTGTAATAATTTGGCAGAGTAGGGATTCCTCCGAATGGTGGCACATAGTTTGGTTGTGCACCACCCGCTTGCACGGAGGAAGATCCCTCCTCTACAATTCTTCTCTTTTATTCTTCTTTGCCGGAACAAGGAGTCCCTCATCCAACCAATCTTCCTTCCCTTGAATGAAAAGCCTAAGTCTTGGGTCCGGAAGGGGTAGGTTCACCTTGGCCACATGAAAGCCTCCTCTCTCATCTCCACTAAAATATTTTCCTTACTTCAAATACTCAAATCCGAGAGGGGTCCCACGTAAAAGATGTTCGGTATTCCTTGTAATCCCCGACCTTAAGGAGATGGCCAACATAGAGAGGTAGCACCCCGAACCAATATCTCCCGATCCCGATGTTGCCTCACAACACCATCGGTTGATCATAAGGTATGAGGGGTCTATTGGCTGCTTGGCAATTAAAGTCGAGTAGAGCCAATTCAACTTCGTGTCGATCACCTTCGTTTCCCTCATCCTCCCCATAATCCTCTTGCATATCCAAGAGTGGAATACTTTGATAATGGGGTTGCGGATGGAATTGCATTGTTGGTGGGCTTCTCCGGAGATTAAATTCCAAAATCCATCCAACATGCCATCCGGCACGTCAACTTTCTCTTTTGGAACCCAAGTAGCTCCCTAATATACTCATAGGGAACCACTTGTTGGATTCCCTCCAAACGGAATGATAAACTTTGCACCCCCTCATCAAGGATAGGCGCCATAGTCATCAAGATTTCCAAGGCAAACTCCTCGTGGGTGTTTGTCGACACCCTGTTGGAGAATTGCACCCATCCAAGGTGCCCCAACATATAATATATGTCCGTGTCAAAACCCAATGCATTGAGAGGTTGATCGTCGAAATCGACGTTTGCCACAAACCTTTTCTCAAGGCGAGAGAGTTTCTTCTCCTCCTCCTCCGACAATATGATGAAGCCATGTGTGGAGTACCGCGAAGTGTATGGAGGTGGCGCGGATGAACGGGTCGATCGACGAGGTGGGACGGGTGGCTCCTCCGTACGCCCTTGAGGTTCGGTAAACCTCATGGATGTGCTCCTTGTTGCTCTCATGCCACCGAGGAGGAGAGTGTCGTTCCTCCTTGGCGGTGCCGTGTCCTCCTCCATGCTCTGAGGAGACTTGGAAACCGAGTGCCTCCTTGAATACGTCGTCGAAGATGGCTTGGACTACGATGACCCCTTCTTCTTGGTGAAGAGACTTGTGGTTTTCTTCCACATGATTGTAGCACTCTTCTCTCCACTAAAATTCTGGGTTGCAACCGGTAACTAGGCACTTAAAAATTACTTCAGAATGTGGACATTGAGTGGATTAAGGGTGTGAATTATTTGAGCTATCAAGCTTGGGAAGGATGTCTATGTCTATGGTGGTTCTGTGCACAAAAACTTGAGCACACAAATAGAGGAAGGAGAGGGATGCTTGCCTGCAGAAGACTGGAGCCGGGGGGTTCCATTTATAGGGCAAGCCGGCCGGCCTGCGCCGACCGGCCTGGGTGGCTTTGTGCCCCTCCCTGGCTCGATTTCCTCCCAGCATGATCATTTCTCCTCCATGACTTTCTTGCCCGCATGCTCCACGAGTTGCACCACCCAAACGCTCTCGTCCACTCCTTTTCTTGCATTATTGGTCCTTCCACTTGATGCTTCATGCTTTGAGTCATGTCCATGTCCCTTGCTCCACTTGCTTCACATGTCACCATGAATTTCCTGCAAAGTTATGCTTGCTGCCTACCCATGCTTATCCTTTGCATATGGTCTTGATGAAAGTTGATGAAAGGGCATCCAATGGTGCATGCATGATTAATTTTAACTAGATTGCCTCCCTCTAAGTATGTTTAAGGCTAAGCACTCCTCTGATTTTGAAAATTAAAAATATTTATAGAGCTATGAAAAAGCTCAAGCATAAATTTAGAGAAGTTTCTTAAACCAACAAATGTAAGTCGAAAATATTTTCCGACTACATTGATATCGGTCTCACCGGTATAGTTTGCTTTCATTGGTTGAGAGCAAACTTTTCCCAGTTTGATCATGGGGGCCTAGGTTTAGGTTTGAATGTAATAAAATTAAATGAGGCTTAGAAAAATTCTAATCCTAGAGGAACCAAGGATATAGATTTTTAAACCAACCAAAAGTTTAGTTTCTAGGTTCACGCAAGTCCTACCACGTGATGAAATTTAATTAACACCTAGGTACAAGGCGTGGCTCTACTCGTGTGTTTTTAGCATTAAAAACAAGTCAACCACAACATCATAAAGAGGATGAATGGTTGAGTTAGGTTCTGAATTTATTTGGTTGTGGTTTCTCGAAGAGAAGCAAACAAACACATAGGAGGGTTCATGTAAAGGGTTTATGATCAAACAAAATATTCAACCAAGAATTATGTCTCTAATATTGTTGAACCACTTCTAAGTCTAATGTCTTTGTGTAGTAAAATTCAAAACTGAATTAAAAACTCGAAAAACCTGGAATCGGGTTGTCCTCCCGGTAGCTTATTCTTGACTCGACGAAACGGGTTGCCTCCCGCCTAGCGCTTCGTTTATATTCCATGGCTAGACTTATTCACTTGATTACTTCGGATCAACGCTCTTTGCGGGCGTTGCAATCTTGGGTACCCACTTCCGCACCATCTTGGGCACGGGCTTGTCTTCCGGCTTAGTCATTTTTTTGGTCTTCACAGGCGGCTTTTCTTCCTTTGTCTTGACGGATGCAACATCTTCCTTGATTTTCTTCACGTCCTTCTTCTTCGGCTCTTTCTTCTTCTTCAGCCCTTCCTTCTTCCTTGGTTCTTCCTTAACAACGTGACGATGAGGTGGAACATTTTTAACTTTAATCATATTGCATACCTCGAGGTGTGGTCAAAACTTGAAGGAACTCCTTTCTCCGTTAATGTCGAACATGATTTTCCCCTTGCCAACATCGATAGTAGCTCCCACGGTCTTGAGGAAAGGCCTCCCAAGGATGAGCGGCGGCTTCTCCCTCTCTCCCATCTCGAGAACCACGAAGTCGACGGGGATGAAGTGGTGTCCGACCCGTAGGCTCCAACGGTAGGCGTAGCTTCTCGAACACATCTCTTGGCATGACGCTCACACTTGCTCCAAGGACGCATAACGCCTTCTCGAATTTGAATGAACCAACGAAACATGGAATTGTCGGGCATCTGGGGTCCTTTTGCTTCTCTAGCCCATTAGCAATAGCGGCACTACACTCCTCGGACATCTTGAAATGATCTACCTCGAGTGTTGCTATCTCATATTTATTTTCAAGTATGTCTTTAAAGTAACGAGAATATGTAGGTACTTGAAGGGCATCCAATAACGGCATGTTGATGCTAAGTCTACGCACAACCTCCACAAACTTCTCAAAGTGGTTATCAAGTTTACCTCGGAAGTAGCGTGGCTTGAGTTGTGGTATCTTCGTGTCTTTTCCCGGCATCTCAAACTCGGGCTCTTCGGTGACGATCCCCATAACTTCCTCCTTAGCAAATTCCTCCGCCTCGGCGGATGGTTTAGGCTTCCTTGTTCCTGCGGAACGCTCTAGATCTTTGGTCTCCTTTCCCAAACGTGTTTGAATAGCCTTCGCCGATTCGGGACCTTTAGGTTGTCCCGGAAGCTTCCCTTCATTATTAGTGAGGCGCCCGGCAAGTTGCTTGTGTCTCGAGCATCTTCATCATGTTGAGCACTTGATGGTTGGAGCTTCCGACCTTCGTCACTTTGCTATCGATGTTCTCCAACACCTTGTCTGTGGCTTTGAATTTGGTGACGGTGTCCTTGTTGATCTTAGCTTGCTCCTCCATGAAGTCCTTCAATTGTATACGAAGCGGAACCGAATTCGGAATGGATGAGCTTGCATTAAATTGAGGTCTACCTTGCCCGTAGCGGAAGTTCGGCAAATCTCCCTTCCTCATGTCGTCGAGCACCTTGGCTTCCTCCGGACAATCCTTGTGGACATGGCCATATTCTCTGCACTCTTTGCATGTGGATCTTGCTTTGGCAGCCTTCCAATCTTGAGCCTCTTTCTTTTCTATCTCCATCTTCTCCAACCTCCTCATGAGTGAATCGATCTTGCCTTAAGAATGTTTTCCTTCTCCACTTGCAAGATTCCTTTGACGTTCCACGTGGGTTGAACTGGAAGTAGGCGTTCGGATGACGCCCATGTGTCATTATCCGCGACCTTCTTGAATAGAGTGAAAGCTTCGGTCGGCGTAAGCTCGATGATAGATCCTCCCGTCGATGCACCGATGATCGTCCTTGACGCCATAGTGAGTCCTTGATAGAACTTTTGCACGAGGTCTTCCTTCGAGAACTTGTGATGTGGAACCGCCCGAGTGTACTCATTGAAGCGCTCGAATGCCTCCGAGATAGTCTCCGTAGGAAATTGAGCAAAGGTGGCAATCTTATTACGCAAGCTTTGAGTTTTACCCGGCGAGTAGTATTGCTTCATGAAAGCCTTCATCAACGCGTTCCAATTTTGCACCGTCTCCACCGGTTGAGAGTGAAACCATTACAAAGCCTTCTCGAGTAGCGAGAATGGAAAACGCCTTGCCCTCATTTGGTCTTGAGTCACCCCGTCCATGTTAAAAGTATGACATAGTTGAATGAACGCTTGTAGGAAAAGGTTCGGATCCTCTTTACCGGTGAAGGGTGAATGTTGCACCATGCGGATTGTTGAGGTCTTGATCTCGAACGGCCTTTCGATCTTCCCGAGGTTCAAGATTGGTAGGTCGATGATGTCCGGGGTGCATAGCTCCCCGATCTTGCGTTCTTGCGGCGGTTGTTCACCATCGGTGGAAGTCGATTCTCCCGAGGACTTTGAGATGGTGAATTCTTCGGAGATTCCTTCGATCCTTTGTCTTCCGACTTCGAATCTACAAAATCTAGCTTTTTAGCTTGATGTGCTTCGCGTCTCCTTAGCCTGTAAAGTTTTTCTGGATCATCCATAAAATTATCGGGTTTGTTGGAGAGGTAGTTGTCCATCTCCTGTTAGGGTTAGCGATAAACAAAATATGCAAAAACAAAAAAGTAAAAACAAATCTAAGAAAACTAGGGTTAGACAAACTAGATTAGATTAATTTTGAGGATGATCAAAGTTTAGTAGATGCAAAAAGAAAAACTAAAAGAAAACTGAAAATCACAAAAAGCAATAAAAGATCAAATCTTGATCACTTGTTCCCCGGCAACGACGCCAGAAAAAGGGGCTTGTTGACAGTTAATAGAGATCTCAGCCTCATAGCTTCCCCATGTTCTGTGCCAGCTAAAGCATTTATGGACAGAGATCCAAATTCAGCATTCAAGGCATCTTCAATCTCCAGTTGTTGTAATACCTCATCTGTGAGGTGAATGTCTAAATCATTGAGAACAAGTGCATTTTCCTGAGCTTTGGGTCTCTTAGAGCATTGAGCAGCATGAGTAGGATCATATGGTTCTCTACAATAATAGCAAAGATTACTAGATCTGCAGAAATCCTTGAGCCGTCGTTCCTTGGACATGATGCCTATTGAAGTCTGAGATTTTTAATCATTTTTGACATAGCCAACAGCAGACTGCTTAGCAGTATGTTGACGGTTAATAGTTGTATCAAAGTTCGTTTAGACTTGCAAGCGGACAAGTCTCCCGTCGTAGTCAAGGGACCCTTCTTCCCTCGAGTTCTGAACCCAAGGTATCGAATCCGTGGAACAAATGTGTGACGCAAAAGATGATCTAGTAATGCCAAGTAACTTCAATCTTCGAGAGATAAAACCCTAATGCATCTAATCATAAGAATCAAAAGAAGAATGAATCTAATCTACTAAAGACCGGAGGTAACAAAGATAGAGGGGGTAGATAAACCGATCTAGAGAGATCGGGTTGAGCCTTTTGTTGAAGTTCCAAGCGAAAGAAGAAGTAGCAAATCAAATCTCATTAGAAGCCTCTTTAAACCGTGGTTTCCCGTCCAACTCCGAAAACACCCGCCTTTCAGAGCCCCCGTTCTGTCACAACGTACTCCTATTCATGCGGGTAGTCTAGGGCGAGTCAAAGGACAAGTCGAGTTCTTTCGGAAGATCAGGCGTGCACCTCTAGCCACCGCGGCTACAAGAACACCCTATGTGATCTATCTCGAGAATAGATCTAAAATAAGCAAAGCCGATTGAAAACGAAGACTTCGGAGAAACACTTAGTCGCTAAGAATCGGATTCAACTTAATACATCAACTAGTAGTCTAGTACAATGATATATGAACAAGATCACCACTGGGATCCTACCTTGATCTTGCTTCTAGCTCCGGGGACTCCGATGTGGTCTTCCTTGCAAGGTTCCCACGTTGGCTAGGGAGACCCTAGTCAACTAGCTCGACCCTCTCCTCTCCGAGATGGTGTCCCTCTCTTCTCTGCTCCTCCGCGACCGATGACTAATTAATCGATGCGTGGCTCTTGACCCCGGGGCTATAAATAGCCCGAATGGCGGCTAGGTCAAAGGGGGAGGCGACTGGGCCCTGGAATGGGCCGAGCCGACCGGCCTGGGCCCACCCCGGCCCAGTTGCCTGCCTCCTTCGCGTGGCGTCGGTTCCCGAGTCTTCTAGATCCTTCCCCTTCTGCATGTGAGCCCTTGTCGTCAATTTCTCTCCGAGTTGGACGTAGCTCCTTGTCCCGCAAGATTCTGCACTTTTCTGGATAGGTCCTCGGAGTTTATTATCTTCTCAGATTTGGTCCCTAGGCTTCTTGGAGTCAAGTTTGCTTCATTGCATGACTTGTACGGGGCTTCAAGGTCTTGTCACAAGGTGCTTGATGAACTTATCCCGGAAGTCTTGCTTTCTACGTCAAAACCCTGCATAAACACTAAACTCCAAAACCGACATGCATGAATGAACTTATTATACCAAGGGGGTTAGTACCAATGGATAAAGTATAAAACTCATGTCAACACCGAAGGTAAACTCATGGCTAGGTTGACGGAATTTCACCGTCAACACAGTACCAAAGTTCTTGTGTAATTTGGACTTGGACTTTTCTTGTATAGTTTCCTGAATCTGTGCTAATCTCACAACTCTTTCCATTGTAGTAGGAACTTGCCCCTGTACTTGGTACCTGATCTCAGGCTTCAGCCCTTTGATGAACTGACTGATGAAATAAGCATCACCCATACCCAAATCATGCATAGTAATCTAGTATTGCAATGCTTCAAATTCAGCTGCATACTCTGTCACAGATCCATTCTGCTGGAGGTCCAACAGCTCATCAATGGCATGCTGATAGTCATAAGCTCCAAATTTTTCTTGAACAGCTCTAATGAAGTCTCTCCAAGAGCCTAAGCCAACTTTGAGTTTATACACTTGTAGCCAACTCTCAGCATTTCCCTCCATGTGTAGGGAGGCAGCAGTGGTCCACATAGCCTCTGGTATGTTCAATAATTTGTAGTGATCCTCACATTTGTTCTTCCAAATATTTAGATTTTTGCCATTGAACCTTGGGAAGTTCATCTTGGGTAAGAATCCCCTGAGACCTCCCTTCTCTCCACCCCCATGGTTATATGGATGAGTGGACCTCTGTGTCTTCTTATGTACATCAACACTTGGATTGGACTTGGCAAATTGATTTTCTGTTGCTGTATTAGATTTAGTGGAACTGGATGGTTGATCATCTGCAGCATTCAGGAAATCCATGCGCAACTGAGCCGCTGCTTTTCCTGTATTCTCAAGTTGTTTGGCCATCATCTGTTGATCCTTCAGCATTTGTTCCACCACTTTGGCTGACATGTCAAATTTGACATCGGCCCTCTGCTGATTTCTATCAATTTCTTCCATTTTGGCAAACAACAGATCTAGAGTGTCAGTGATAGAATTCCACATATCCTCATCTAATTTGGCCTGCTCATCCATCTTTGTCAACAAAATCTGGGTCTGCACCGAGGGCTTAGGGGGAGCCGTGATGCCACACCTCAAGCCAAGCGAACGGAATTTGATTTTTGGGGTTACGTCAACTCTTGTCATGGCTCAATTCCCATCGCTCCAAGCTGAAGGAACTCCGCGGCAAACTACCAATCCCACAAACAACCAACACAACTTGTTGTTGCGCCCTTGAAGACCTGATCTGTCAACAACACCTTCAGAACTCATTGGCGGACTCCAATTCGGTAGTCCCGACGAGACACTCAGGATCAAATCCCTCGCCAGTTCGCTCGCCGTGACTCGACCGCCGCCTGAGACTGACGACGACCAAGGGATTTTACACACAGACGAGCCGTGCAACCCGAGTCGATTTCAGTCTCCCACCTACGCCACCGCGCTCAGATTCGCTTCAGCTTCCGGAATTTTACACCCAAACAATGTTGGGCAACCCTGGCTCCCACGAGATCTGTCGCTAATGAGTCAAAAGTGCTCAAAGATTGGAGAACGACGAAATCGGTGACTCTGTGAAAATCCGCCCGCAAATTCGATCGAGGTAGCGTAGGAATTATAGGAAATCAAGACCAATGGCCGGTTCTGCGCGGCACACGAGTCGATTGCACCAACCCACCCTGTTTTCGATCAGAAACGACAGAGTAAGCGGAAATTCAACGAAAGCGTGTCGAGGATAGCCGAATCTGATACCAACTGTTACAACCCTTGGCCGCAGCAGGTCGCCGACAGCGTGAGCAGATCACAGCAAGCACAGAACGGAGGCTAGCAGGCCGGGCGAAAAACCTTGACGCCCACATTCGATTTCAGTTTCTGAAAAACAACAAGTTGTTCTGTCTCCATACACACACTGGGCTATAACCCCGAGCATGGACGCTGACCTCGTGGGCCCACAAGACAACTCAAACATAGATACTAAAACACGCCACGCTACTAAACTCATACGTCGATTACACATTCTCAGTTTAAGCCCCTCCCTCTCCGGCGGAGGCGGAGGTGGAAGACCGCCGCTCGTGCGCTCACGGCCGGATCCGGCTCGGGGCGTCTCCCTCTCTTCCGTCCGTGCGCGGGAGGGAAGGGGCAGCTGGACTGCGGCGGCTGTGGCGTTACACCAGGATTGCGCTAGCTGTGCCGTGAAATTGGCTTTTCGCTTGCATGGCGTGAGTTTTGCCGTCCTGTGCTGCAGCGCATTTTGCTCTAATTTTTACGGTAGTCCCCCTTTCTCGACAGCCGAGAACCGAGAGAAGCTCCTCGAGAGATGGCTGGGGAGACCTGCGTCCCGCGGCCCCTGTTTGGCGGCGCCATCTCCACCGTCTTCCCCGCCCGCTTCCAGGTACGATGCTGGAGGCCTTTCTCCCGCACTGCCCCCAAAGTTCAGCTTCCTGACGCTTTGTTTTCGGCTTTGTTTTTTACCCGTTCAGGACGTGAGCAACATCCGGGAGGTCCCCGACCATCAGGTTCGTGTGATCCTTGCGTTACAGTTTGGATTTCTGATGGCATGTGTAATGTGTTTGCTCGTCGTTCGATTTTTAATTTGGAGGACTGTGTTGTGCAGGAAGTCTTCGTTGATCCAGCCTGCGACAAGAGCCTAATCTTTGAGCTTCTCGACCTCAAGGGCGAGGTGGACGACGTCAGCAGCGCGCCCTGGTTCCTGCGTGATATCGCCAATGAGCAAGACGCCGCGGACAACTTGGTAAAACAAAAGTCATCCCCTTTGACTTGCCTACTGTTTTAATTAGTGCCACTAAGCCACGTATAATGACTCATGCACCAGCAAATTGCCAATGTGTTTAGAGTACTCTTTGTGCACGTAACTGCGTACTGTGCATTGGATGGCAATGCTAAGATTAACATGAAAGAGATCAGTTGGTAAATCGTTGCTTGCTTACTTGCTAGGTGGTTGAGCATTCTGGGACACTCGAGGTACCTGGTCTGCGTCTTGGAGAGGCACCTGCAGTGGCTGGAACTTCAGTTGGCCAAATGGTAAAGCTTATTTACTGCACCGATACCTATATGGTGTACCACACTGTCACACAAGCCTCATCAATCTATCTCTTGTCGATTGGCTTTTGTTCGTGCTTAGGATAAGATGATAAAAGATTTCTACTGTTGTTGAAGTGTAGTGTAATCCTTTTGTGAAAATGAAGGAAAGTAAACAAGTTTTCAGTAGGGATTAAGCATCGTTATGCAACAATAACCAAGTCCGTACAGACAATGTTAGTAGTTTGGATTGCTCAAATATTCTCATGTGGTGACTGCACCTTCAGAATTCATATATGCCAACTGAGTGGGAGAAAAGGCAATTTTTAGTCTTCATTTGGGAGAAATGTTGTGCTTTATGAAATATTTCAACTGCATAGTGATAATTATGTTAGTATTTCTAATTAAATTTCTTGATATGTATTCAAATGATAGAGAAATAGAACTGAATAAGTAGTGTCAGAAAAATGTAGGATCTCATGCTCGCTTATCATTGGTTATGTAGGCTGTCTCAAAAGGGAGGCAGGGCAAAGAAGCACAGAACATTGTCCGAGTGAGTATACCCACCCTTGAGTATTCTTAAGAACATTAGATATATATTGGCTCTTCAAACTGAATGGTATGTTGCCTTTTACAGCTTTACCTGGCAAACATACGTCTCAAGAATGCAGCAACTGATGTGCTTATCACCGCATGCGAGCCACACTGTTGATAAAGTAAGCTTGTAGATCGCTATCATATATTTTCTGTTGTTAATTGTTATTTCGTACTATTCTAAACAAAGTATTATCACCATTCGGTGCTTCCTCAAGACTGAGAAGCTTGTTCTGATTTTAAATCACACAACTACCATCGACTGATATTAGTCTATTATCTTTGATCTGTTGTTAAAATGAGTGCCGGTAATGTTTAAAGGACATCAATTTAGTAAATGACCAAATGTTCTGCTTGCTAAATATGCATTTTTATGCAAGTCACTGTCAGCCTTGCACTATGGAAACCCTTATGTTTAGAACTTCAGATTGAAAAACTTCTTCCAATTTTATCCTTTGGCACGCAGAATTCTAGTGCACTAGAATTGTAAGAAAAATATCAAAAACCGTGTAAATGATGGACCTCTGCAAGGAACACGAACGTCCTAAAGGTTTAAAACATAGAGCGAAGTCTCCATATCTAAGATCATAACATCATCCTAGAGTTACCAATGCCTTGTGATATCTATTTAGTAAATTGAGGAATTGGTTTTTGTTGATCTCCAGTGTTACAAGCAGACCTAATTGGTTTATTATGTCTGCTTTTATTTCAGCCCCTTGAGTGAAAGCGCCACCGTGGTTGCAGCCGGCCCGGCCATACCTGCTGAACAAGCTGGATGCTTACCAATGTCCGAGGTCTTCAAACTTGCCGTGATGAATTTCAATGTGCATGATTGGAACCTTTTCAATGGTGGCCCTTGATACAGAGTGGGTATTATCTACATGTTCCATGCAGAGCATCTAAGAAATATATTTTCCTTGACCAAAGACTAGTGCATGTTTTCTTGTTTTAGATTGTGCCAAAGTAGTGTGTTAAGAATGCCCCTATGAACATTCGTCTTGGCATCATTAGAGTCTGTTGTGCTAGGTTTTAGTTGAATGTAGTCATTCGGTACTTGTAAGTTATTACTTGATCAATGAAGCCAGGTGCAGGTCTGTTCTTTTCTGTTAAAGATGGGCCAAATTTGCAAATGTTGCTGCTAAATTTGCAAAGTTCGTATTTGTAATATATATCAGTGATGCTGTGTATGAAAATGCCATTCTGAAGGCTCTTGCCATTGGGAGTCACAACTCACAATGCCACCTTTATAGATGGCCATGTAGTAAAAATACAGCTGATGAATCTGCTGCTTATGGTTGTATGCACAGGGCACTCACTAGTGTGTAATGGGCTGCCGATGCTACATAGGGGGGCCAGCCCGATTTGTTCTTGGGCTAGATCGCTTTGAGTTGGAATTGCTCCTTACATGGCTTTATTTGTTTTTTCTTGCGTCAAACGTCCCGCGTCCTACACTCGTACGGAGTAGAGTACTAGCCTTCTTCGATGCTGACCTCAAGCTCGAGCTTGAACACTACAGTAGACCAGCAAGTAGCAACGTGGCGCGGCTCGATATGCTCGAACCCCATGTGGCTTGTCAGGTGCCACCTCACGGCCGGGTCTTTTGTTTTGCCGATTGACTCGGCTCGGGCGCTCGGCGACGCGCCCGTACGCGGCCTTCGATGCGCAACAGCGGCGTAGGGCCGCGCGACGTCCCGTGCACACATGCCACCACGGTTCCGTTCCGTGCGCGCGCCCCGCCGCATGTGGCTGTGTGGCACCACCCCTCCTACAGGAATCCGCGATGGTGGCGCGCACGTGCCCGCCGATATGGGCACGGCCGGCCGACGCGTCCGCCGCGCCCGCGCGCGCCCCAGTTTTTGTTTTCTCTGCGGCCAGACGAGCCGCCGATGGATGGGAAGAACTGAGGTCAAACCTCACGCCGATGGATATCCTAGTTTTGCACTGTGTGTTCCCTGCTGCGGCGAGAGGGAGCACGACGTGCAACGCACGACACGGCACTGTTGCTGGATCAACAAGTCGACCAACTTGTTTGGCCGTCACAGTATCCTGGACAACACGGGGACGACTGAAGACTGAACAGCTCTGCCTATACTGTGTGGTCACTGCTCAGAACACCCGGCAACTCCTCCAATCTAGCGGTGCGAAGTCATCAGGCGATCAGGGCGCTATACAGATCGAGAAACACCATTTGGATTGCTAAGCCGAACCCGCCTGGGCGGCCGATCGCAATCCATCCAGCCGCGCGAGTGCCCGGTCGACCTTTTCAGCCGTCCAAGGGAAGCGGAGCGTCGCGTCGCGTCGCGTGCAATGTGCAGGTATAGTTTCTGAACACGGAAAAGGGCTCTCTTCTGCGACGGGCGCACATGCGATGCGAGCATCAGGATCGGATAACGGGATCGCGCGAGCAGGGAGGCTTTGATCGACCCCGTCCCCAATCCCGGCCATGATGGCCATTCGCTGCCACTCGGCATGATGATGGCTGGCTGTGGCCCTGGCCTGGCCGGCTGCAGCGGCCAGGCAGTTAGGCATCTTCCAAGCCCCCCCCCCCCCCCCCCCCCATGCCCTGTGTTCATCACTTCATCTCCATACAACACGCACATGCGTGAGTGCGCGTGAGATGATTCTGTCCGCGGTTCGGATAGGCCCGGCCCGGGGGGAATTGACGCATCAGAGACGATATAGTGCTGGATGCGCAGGATCGGAACTGTACATGTCCCCGGAACACTTTGCATAACTACTGTGTCCAAATGCTTCGCGATGAGTTTTGCATAACTTTGCATATAGCGCCGCTGGTCGGGAGGAGGAGGATCATGAAGGAAATTCAAAACAACTCCTATGGTGCGGATGAGTTTTGTTTGTTTCTTTATTTCTTTTTTGAAAAAAAAAACTAGGAGGAGCACCTTCAACTGCAAAAAGCCCCATACTGCATTAGGCATTGCGTCAAGCTTCATGCAGTGACAGAATCACCAGAGGATTACAAAACCAAGATGCACCTGCAGCTGATCCGAGCCTTGGCTGTCCGTATCTGCGCAGCGGCCGTGCTGGTTTTCCGCTTCTAGGGGACAAGGATTGACTTTGCCTGTCATATTTTAGTGCCTGCCCTTGCTATGAATGCAAGCCCTATTATTACACCAGGATGGATCCAAGGGGGACAGCCGCGGATGTGGCAACGCAATCGTAATTAACAATCGGAGGCATCGGCGGGAATGTGGCGGGAGAATCTTACCTTATCACTGTTCAAGGGGATGTCGTGATCCATCCTTGGGAGCTTCATCTTGTTCAGTTCTTGGATTCTTGCTTCTTCTTCTTCTCTTTCACTTTTTTTTTTGTCTCTAGATTTCTCAACAATTAACATCGTTCTTCAGCTGCAACGGATCAGGCTGTAAAAAACGAAGTGTTGGGGATACCCGAAAAATTCGGATAACTGCCCTAACACCCGCAGAGTTCTCAACACGTTTGAGTACAAGATTAGGGCGCAAAGAGACGATGAAGCTCTCTCGCAAGTAGCACAAGTTCCAAAAAAAGTCCGAATCCGTTTACACGTGCCCTCGCGCCCCCTTTTATAGGGAGACGTAAGGACTTTTACATACCGATAACACCCTCGGGGCTCGTAGAATATTCCAGTGTGAACACATACAAGAATGTCTTTTCTCCCCTTACACATTTACAAGTCCGCCACTAGTTCACACTCTAAACCCGACTTTTTGGGACTACAACTTTGACTTTGCTTCTCCCGTGATTCGTGAATGTCTTCGCCCGAAATTTCCGAACTAAGTCTTCTACGGATTCCCGAAGTGGCCCTTGCTTCCCCGCAGGTTCGTGCATGTCCTTGCGCCCGAGTCCCGAACGCAGTCTTCATTAGATTCCCCGAAGTTCGGACCATCAACGCTTGAGGTTCCGGCTTCCGCGTGTTCATGACTCCGTCTCTTCGCCGAATCAAGATTCCCGAACCCCCGCACATTCGCGAATTCGAGACTCCGCAGTCCCGTACTTCCGAGAATCGCGAATTCCCTCGCTCCCCGAAAAAACATGCTCCGAGAACTTCATTAAACCCAACGTTTCGAGGGTGACGGGTTTTCCCCGAATTCCCCAACACTAGCCCCTCGGGGAAGCGGGTTGACTCCGACGATCCGATTCCACGAACCTTTCGGAAATTTAGTAAAAAAACGTCACCCTCGGAACGTCGGAGGGGACACGCGTCACCCAGGGAGCCAAAGGCGGTTAAATCGAGGCGCACTTCGCGAAACTACCCCCCCCCCCCCCCCGGCCCTATAAATAGTGGGCCGGCGCTGTTAAAAATCTTTTCTTTGCTCTCGAGCTTTTCACAATTCGTGCATCTCTCTCTTCGCGGATTCTGGTGTTTTGCTTGAAGGCTTACGAACTCCAGGTCTTGTTCGTGCTCCTCTAAGGTATTTTTTATCCGTCCTTCGTTGATTCATTATTTCGTTAAATTTAGGTGTAGAGACATCGCGAATTTGCGAATTTCATATTCGAACATTATTCTCATCTGTTTGGATGTTCGTGTTTATCAGGTGGCTCGGGTTAAAAGTACAGCTAGACCCATGACTACCGAAGAGCTGATCGCTGCCGGTCTCCCAGTCGATCAAGCTGCCGAAAGTACCGATCGTGCTGCACGGGCCGAAGATGTTGGTTCACCCAGCGGTTCCCGAAGTCACGAAGACGCAGAGGTCGGGTCCGATGGCGGCGAAGACGTCGGGGATGTGGATGCTGGGGTAGATGATCTCGTCATGCTGAGGACTTCTGGCCCACTGCCGCCCTCACTTGCGTTCGGAGAGTCAAAGGTGACGAGCAACGTTATTCGTGAGTACGAGAAGGTCCGGATTCTTCTCTCCCGGGGCCGGCGCGCCCCCACTCGATGAAATAATTCCCACCCCCAAGGCCGGAGAAGTTGTGGTTTTTCGGGACTTTTTCATCTCGCGGCCGCGGTTCCCTTGTGATCCGGTCCTACGGCGATTCTTGATGCATTCTCGGTGAAGATCCATCGGCTTACCCCAACATCTTTCCTCGAAGTATCAAAGTTTATTTGGATTCTGAAGACCTTCGGGTGCGGTCCTACCATCGACGCCTTCACCAGGTTCTACGAACTGGTGATTGCTCCGCAGGTTGTGAAGGGTGAAGATGGGCAGTTCTATCACAGCCAGCACGCATGCTGTACCTTCAATACCCGACGCCAGAACACCCGACAAGGGATTACCCGAATCCGCATTTCTCCGTGCCGCAAGACCAACCTTTCCGAAGATTGGAAGTCATCTGGTTTTACTTGAAAGTTGATGTGCCGAAGCGCCATGCCCGATCGCGCCCCTCACCGCATTGAATGTGGGGAAGTACAACCGCCGCGCTCTAGGAATTCGGAATTGCGATAGTGCATTTCATTTGGCCAAGACGATACTTGGCGGTCGCGACATTATCGAAGAATTCGTCGCCGCGCGAATCCGGCCTATCTCGAACGGCCGGGCCCCCGCCGAAATCGTACACTACAACGTCAACCGGGCGGATCGGCGGGTTCCTTTCCCCCGAAGTTCGGGATTAAACTTCGCGAGGGCCGGACCGCCAAGGACTTCATGGACGAAGTAGAGAAAAGGGTCATAATCATGGTAGGCGAATATACCATGAACGAGTATAAAGCATACAAGGCCCCGGTGAAGCATAAGAAGAAGATCAACCGCGTCTTTTCGGAGATCCGCGGTGACAAATTTTTCGGCTCTCGAGCCCCCGGACCTAAACCGAAACTTCCTGCCGTCGCCGTGGCCAGCTGCTCAGCCGCCCCTATCAATGCTCCCCGAATTAGATTGTCGAAGCGCGGCTCGTCGCCTGCCGCCGAAGGAACCTCTTTGGGAGTGAAGCCTTCAAAGACCAAGTCTCTTGAGTCGTCGAAGCGGAAGCGGAAAACCTCCGAACCTCGTTCCACGGAAGCTGAACTCCAA
This sequence comes from Cenchrus americanus, assembly GCA_947561735.1. Lineage (NCBI taxonomy): Eukaryota > Viridiplantae > Streptophyta > Magnoliopsida > Poales > Poaceae > Cenchrus > Cenchrus americanus. The sequence goes on along the minus strand of OX387243.1, from coordinate 155,800,274 downwards.
GCTGCTTCAGGGCTTGCCGAGATGAGCCGCAAGAAATTAAAGAAAGCTGTGAGGAAAGTTTCCTCCATCGGAGTTCGTCGAGTCCCATCCGCCTTTGACGACGACACTCTCGCGAAGACGGATAACGTCGAAGGTGTTTTCCTCTCGGCCACTATTTAATTTTCGAGATAATTGTCCCGCTCGGTTCCGAAAATGAATTCGTGGACATTGACTCCTTTTCGCGATGTTGCTCCCGAGGTCCGAAGGGAGCCATCTCCCCGCCGCCGCCGAGAAGCCCACTACCGTTGCCGAAGCTATTGTTCGCGCTGAATCTCCCCGCCGCCGCCGGCTCCCCCGCGTCGAGGTCGCCGCCGCCGATCAAGTTTCCTCCGAATTCGCCCGGGACCTTGAGCGAACCATTCAAAGACATGGCCATTCTTCCGAAAATATTCCATTGGTCGAAGTTCGGGAAGTCGTCCCCGAAGACCAAGCGCCTTCTCCTTCCCCGGCCGCCTTTAACAAAAGCTTTGGTACGTCTCATCGCGGCAAACTATTGCGTGTTGGTTTCGAGACAAGTGGCGTCGGGGGCGGGCGTCCAAGTTTTTAACTCTATGGAAATCGTCCGCCATTGTTGATGAAACAGGGGAGAAAGCGCTTGAACGACCCGAAGAGGCCGCCGAAGGCTCCGAGAGAAGGCCCCTCTCTGTCTCCGAAACCGCTCCTTCGCCTCAGGAGAAAACTTCTCCGGGTTCGAGCAAACAGGTCACCATGCAGCATTTTAGCAAACAAGGTTCGTTGATTCTTACTGTCCTTTTGTGTCATTCGCGATTGTTGAATCTCCGCCTGAGATTTACTCATGAATTTTGCAGAATTCAAGAATCTGTTGCACTCCTACTCTCCTTCGAAACTTGCGCGCTTCCACGAAGACTATACTCTCAAGTACTCTATGCTTGGGAAGGTTGCCATAGAGCGGCTTTCTAAGCAAGAGAAGATTAATGAAGAACTTTCTCTGAAGTCCAAGGAGCTAGAGCGTAATTTTGGCCTCGCGCAATCTACGAACCTGGAGCTCGAGAATAAGGTAGCTGAGCTGGCTGAGGCCTTGAAAAAGAGTCACGACGAGAAAAAAGCTCGCCGAAGCCGCACTCGAGGAGTCCAACAAGGAACTTGAGAAAGTTCGGAAATCTCACGAAGATGACTTGAGTGTGATCGAAAAACTTCGGCAACAACAAGAGCGGGCTTCAAAGATTGCCGAGGATCTTCGCATCAACAACGCCAGCCTTGCCAAGTCACTGAGCTCGAAGGATCAAAAAATCGTGGATCTTGAGAGAGCACTGGCGGCAGAAAGTGAAGCTTCAAAGAAACATATTTCGGAAATTCTGGGAAGATTGAAATTGCTTTATGCTGAGTACCAGAAGTCTCTGAATGAGTATGGTGTTCGTCCAGCTCCTCTCCCAGATGACATTGATATCCCCGATTTCATGGACTGGCTCGATGAAGAATTCAAGGCTCTCCCCGAAGTCATCTCTCGGTGCCGCAACTTTGCCGTGTCTTTTTCTCGTGGAAAGCATTCGAAGGTCCTTCACGATTACGGCTGTGTTGACTTGGCAAAGTTTCGCGCGAACCTTTCTCAGTTCCCGGGCGTTACCGAAACTATACTTCAAGACAACCCCGACATTATTGCTATAAAGCTAAAATTCGCGAAGGAATTCCGGATGGTTGGCGGGGCGGAGATGGCTAAGATCGTTGCGCGGGCAAAGCTTGACGAGGTAATTCTTTGGTCGATTTCGTGACTTATATTCGTCGTATGTGTTCCGCTTCTTAAGCCTTCCTTACTCTTCTCGCCTGAGAGAACAAGAGTGCCAAGAAGGCGTCGCCGCATCCCCCGAAGGATCAACCTCCGGCGAGAGTTCGAGTGAAACCGGCGAGGGCTCGGATGGCAGCAGCAGCAGCGAGCGGCAGCAGGCAATGATGGCGACAACGGCGAACAAGTCCGCGAATGTGAGGAAGATTCACCGAAGGTGGATGTCACGAACTGAACGACATGTTCGAAAATTTGTGTGAACTGTAAATTGATTATACATTCGTGTGGGTGTGTTAATCTTTTCTGAATAGAATGTTTTGTATATTTCAACCCCGCGCAGTCCCGCAAGTTGGGCCCGCGCAGACGTTCTACCTCTGCGAATTCATCGGGATAATATGTTCGTTAGTGGTGAAGCGTGGCGTCTATTCAAACAAGCGCATCCTGAGCAAGATTTCTCCGATTTTTGGCTTGAGGCCTCGCTCAAATTTTCTATAGGTTGCTTTGATCTCTCTTCGTGTTTCTTTCTTTGTAAAAAGAGCCGTTCTGCATCCTCTACTTCGCGATCCACGAGAATTTCGAAGACGGAGCCCCTTAGCCCCTTAGCCGGTTTATCTGATTTCGCCTATGCTAGCGATGTGGCTAACAACAACGTTCGTAAACCAGGACATGTTGTAGAACTTTCTTTCTAAGTTTTGTACTGATTGTTGTAATTCTGGAGGAACTATTCGGCAGTTTTTATGCAAATAAGGCAATGAATGTTTTTTCTTGAAAAAACGTCACCCTCCCCCACCTTGCCGTTTCGCATGAAAACTAGTTGGCGAATTTACGAATTTCACTATTCACGATCTTCTTTAGCATATGTTTCGGAGAAGTCCTTGTCAGCTTTTGAAAATTTCGGTTGTCGCTGTGCGAGTCGGCAAAATTTGTTCTTCGAATTTTGCGGACTTGCCCTAACTGGCAAACTTGCCCTGGTTGAAATTGCAACCTTCAGTTGCTTCAACCAAGATTTTTCTGCGAACGCCCGACAGTCTAATGGTGATACCCGAAAAAATTGCCTACAATCCGAACCGAATGATAATACATCATGCGAACTCTTCGGTGGGAATCCCTTCGTGGATGGGATTTTTCTAGGCCACAACTTGTTGTTGTCTCAGGCCTCTCGGTGGGAATCCCTTGATGGATGGGATTTTTCTAGGCCACAACTTGTTGTTGTCTTAGGCCTTTCGGTGGGAATCCCTCGATGGATGGGATTTCGGCTATCAGGAAGCCCTTTCATGAACTCACTCTTTTTTCACGATGAAATTCTGGCTATCAAGGAGCCTTTCACACGAACTTTTCTTTTTTCACGATGGAATTCTGGCTATCAAGGAGCCTTTCACACGAACTTTTCTTTTTTCACGATTGAATTCTGGCTATCAAGGAGCCTTTCACACGAACTTTTCTTTTTTCACGATGGAATTCGCTATCAAGGAGCCTTTCACACGAACTTTTCTTTTTTCACGATTGAATTCTGGCTATCAAGGAGCCTTTCACACGAACTTTTCTTTTTTCACGATGGAATTCTGGAGATACAAAATGCGAAACGTGCGATTTGGGGGAGAATCTTTTTATATATATATCAGAAAGAGTATTTACATAGGATCCGCCTCATTAAAAACCTTGTCTCTTGATTTAGAGCCCCCTTTGCAAGGAAAAGAGTACGGTCCTTCTTATTCTAGAACTACGATTAAGACAAAAAACTTATTTTCTCCCGAAGTCACTTATAGACACGTGATTCAGGCTTCTATTTTTCTACAGTATAAACTTACAAAAATCGAAAAACTGCTACGTACTATAGTTATGTACAACTAGGGTTTTCATGGATAGTACCTCTTTAGGCTATCGGCGTTCCACGAATATGGCAATCGCTCACCGATGCCGCTCCAACGGGCGAAAAGCCCCGGCATATCCGTTTCCCTAGCTATGTAAGGCCCTTCCCATGACTCATGAAGCTTTCCCCGGGTTCTCCCAATTTTTCTTTCTTTTCGGACAAGATCACCCGTTTTGATGTCCTTCCGACCACCTTTTTGTCTCTCCATGCCCTCGTCTCTCTCTCGGTACTTCTCAATGTTTTCTCGTCGCTTCGAGAATTGTCGCCTCTATCATGTCTTTCTCCACCTTCTTATCAATTTCCTCTATCTCTTTTCCTTTCAAGACTCTCATGCTTTCATTTTTGATTTCCTCTCGGTGTCATAGCCTCGGTCCCGAAGAGTAGGCGAAAAGGTGTGAAACCTGTTGCCCTTGAAACTGTGGTGTTGTGAGACCGCATCACCTTTGGAAGTTCATCCACCCACTTCCCCTTTTTCTGATCAAATAAGCATTTCTTGATTCCCGAAAAAATCAGGCCATTGGCTCTTTCAACTGCTCCATTGGACCGTGGATGGTATACTGACGAAAATTTTGCTTGTGTACCCAGGGTTCTACAGTATTCTTTGAAGGTGTAGCAGTCAAACTGTTTGCCATTGTCAACCGTCAGTTCTCTAGGAACTCCGAACCTCGCGTACTATGTTCGCCAAAAGAATTTCGAACTGTTGCCGCTGTGATGTTCGCGAGTGGTTTCGCTTCTACCCACTTCGTGAAATAGTCGACCGCTACAGCTGCGAATCGGCAATTACCTTGAGCTGTTGGCAACGGGCCTACTAGGTCCATACCCCATCTTTGCAGAGGCCAGGTTGGAGGTATTAGGTGAATCGGCATTGAAGGCAGATTCTGCTGATTTCCCATCTTTTGGCATGCTTCACACTGCCGAACCAACATTTTGGCGTCGATGTTTATGGTGGGCCAATAGAATCCCTGTTTTATCGCCTTGCCAGCTAAAGCTCTGGTTCCTATGTGTGCCCCACAAAATCCACTGTGGATTTCTTTCAGGAGTTCGCGACCTTTTTCGGAGGTGATGCAGCGTAGCCAAGGTTCAGTGACTCCGGATTTGTACAATTCCCCATTTGCCACCGTATAGCCCCGAGCCCTTTGCTTCAACCTCTTCTCTTCCGGTTCATCTTGTGGTTCGTAATGCCCTCTCGGGTAGGCCATTATTTCTCGCTCTCCGATCCGGAATTTCCACCATATTCACGATTTGCGTTCTTGAGTCTTTGATGGAGGGTTCTCCGATGATTTCAAAGAACACGTCCGTGGTAACTCTTGATTTCCGGTCGTCGCTTTCGCCGCCTTATCCGCCTCATTGTTATCATCCCTTGGGATGTCTTTGGATCGAATACCCTTTGAAGTGCCTTTCCATTTCTCCGACTTTTTCGAGATATTTCATGAGAACTCGGATTTCGGCCTCGCTTTCCTTCTCGATATGTTCTTGAATTACCTTCGAATCCGTTCGATTATGAAGGTCCGTTGCCCCAAGGCTTTCATTTTTCTCAGTGCCAGAGAGAGCTTCGTACTCCGTTGTATTGTTCGTGGAGTATTCATTATTCGCGAATACGAGCCGTGCTGCATATCTTATGACCACGCCTGTTGGTGATGTTACGACAGCCGAAATTCCAACCCCCTTGTAACACCATGCTCCATCACACTGCACTACCCAAGGTTCGGGTATATTTTCCTCCAGATTCTGAGTAGGTGAGGTCCAGTCCACGACGAAATCTGCCAGGACTTGCGATTTTATTGCACTTCTTCTTTCAAAATCCACCACGTACTCAGAGAGTTCGGCACCCCACTTGATAATTCGGGTAGATGCCTCCCTGTTCGCGAACAGGTCACTTAACGGCTGGTTGGTGATAACTCTTATTCTGTGGCCCTCGAAGTAATGTCTTAGCTTTCTTGCTGCCATGATTACCGCATACGCGATCTTCTCCAGTTCGGAATAGAAAACCTTGGAACCAGACAATGCCTCAGAGGCGAAATATACAGGAATTTGCCTCAGCTTTCCTTCTTCTTCCTTTTCTTGTACCAAAGACCGCGCTTCCTTGCCGAATTTGATGCGGACACATACAGCGAAGCGACGGTTTGGGCTCGGGAGGACAGCTTGGTCATGCTTGGACAAGTAGTCCTTCGCCCGCGAAAAGCCCGCCTCCGAGGTTCGGACCACCGGAATTTCTTGGCACTTCGGAGAACCCGGAAGAATGGCAAACTTCTTTACTCGGCTACCGGGAATGAATCGTTAAGGGCGCCCACTCTCCCCGTCAACTTCGGACATCTTTCACCGAGGGCCGGCTCTTGCATTTCCATCGAGCCTTTATCTTGTCGGATTTGCTTCAATGCCTTTTGTTGAGACTAGACATCCAAGAACTTTCCCCTTGTGAATTCCGAACACACATTTTTCCGGGTTCGGCTTCAAGTTTGCCGTCCTCAAGTTCGCGAACGTTTCGCCAAATCATCGATATGGTCTTTTCTCTGAATACTTTTGACGACTATGTCATCCACGTATGCCAAGATATTTCTCCGAATCCGTCGGTGCAAGCACTATTGCTATCATTCTTGAAAACGTGCACCCCGCATTCTTCGACCCCTCCGGCATTCTTACGAAACAAAATGTTCCGAAAGGAGTGATGAAGCTTGTCTTCTCTTCGTCCTCTTTGCGAACTCTGATTTGATGATACCCAGAGAACATGTCCAGGAGCGAAAGCATCTCACTGTTGGCTGCATCATCCACGATTTTGTCTACCCTTTCCAAGGGAAAATCGTCCTTCTTGCACGCTTTGTTCAGATCGGTGAAGTCGATACACATTCTCCATTTGCCATTTTTCTTCTTGACTGGCACAGTGTTGGCTAACCAGAGTGGGTACTTGACTTCTCTGATTACTTGGGCATCCTGTAATCTCTGAACTTCTGCTTCCACTGCCTTGACCTTTTCGTCAGACATTTTCCTAAGTTTTTGCTTCTTGGGCGGTATCTTGTCATCTGTTTCGAGGACATGTTCGATTATGTCTCTCGTCAACGCCTTGCAAATCTTTGGCCGACCATGCAAAAACATCCTTGTTTCTCGTTCGAAAATCGCATGAGTTCATCATCCTCTTCGCGCCGAGGTTCGCCCCTATTATGACCGCTTCCGTCGGGCATGTCGTCCGGATACACTCTCTTTGTTTCATCTTCTCGCGGCTATGTTACTTTTTTCTTTGTCCCGCTTCGGCTCTTCATAGGTTCCCTTTCTTTCTTCGAATGCTTTCGCTTCCGATACACGTTCGTTTGTCCAGGCGTGTGGCCCTTTTCTATGTTTCTGGCCTCTTGTTGATTGCCGAATACTGTGATAACCCCTTTGGGCGCAGGCATCTTCATGCAAAGGAACTGTTGCCTTATGACAGCATCGAACTTGTTCATGAAACCCCTGCCGAAGATTGCAAGATACGGGTGATATATGTCAACCACGTCAAAGGTGAGGCTTTCAGTTCTGGCATTCTCGAGGTCTCCGAAAGAAACTGGGAGTGATATTTTTCCAACCGGCTTGATGGGCTTCCCTCCGAACCCCTGCAATGGGTACTCTGGTGGGTCCAACATGTGCTGGCTCAGATTCATTTTCTCGAATGTTTTCAGGAATAGGATGTCCGCCGAACTCCCGTTGTCCACCAAGATTTTTCCTATAACCCATCCAGCAATGTTGACTTCAATTACCATGGCATCATTGTGGATCGCGGATTTGAGCCTGAAGTCTTCTTCTGTAAAGGTGATTGGCACCTTCGCCCACTCCGGGCGGGCAGCTGGACCATCATTGATGATGGTATTCACAGATCTGAAGTAGTTGCTTCGCCTTGCTTCTTTGTTTCAAACTCCATGGCGATCCGCCCGTGATTGGCATGATAGTCCCGAACGATGGCGGTGCTTTGGAGTTCCGAGGTCCCGAACTTGACCGAGGCCTTGATGAGCTTTCCGGTGGCGGTGGCAAGATTTCTCGAATGGGTTGTGGTGCTGGATTGACCGTATTGCTTGCGACCGGGGGAAGAATTGCTGTGAAGGCGCCATGTTGATTGCGATTGCGGAAATTGCCCGAACCGGTACGAGCTTGGTCGCGAATTCGCGAACTCGCGGTGGCCGAAGTTCGGCCGAAACCGGGTTGGCATCGAGGATGCGATGCTCATCGCGTGCCTTCTCTTGTTGGATTCGTGCCATGTTCTTTTTTGTCTCGGGGCACCCTTCGGTGCCGTGGCCTCTTCCATGATACCGGCAATAGAAGTGGGGATCTCTTGGGTTGTGGTTCGGGAGGCTTGGGGTTCCTCTTCCTCTCCCCCTTCCTCTGTGATCGAATCCTCCCCTGGCACTTGGCCCGCTTTCTTGTTGTTGCCGAGGATTTCCGACATTGTTTACATTTCGTGGATGCTGTGGTGGTGCTCGCCAGGTCATATCTCTGCCACCCTGTCTTGCCTCGTTTCGTTTGGCTACTCTCTTGCGGTGGTCATCATCGGACAGAATGTAATCTTCTAATTCCCGAAATAGCTCTTCAACTGTCTCAGGCTTCTTTCTTGTGAGATGGGAGGCTGTTGGCCCCGGGTGAGACCCTTGATCAATGCCTTGATCGTTGTCTTGTCGTCGCATCGGGGATCCGAGACCTCTCGTTGCATGAATCTTCTCACGAAGTTTCGCAGTGGGTTCCCCCGTCCTTCCGCTTGCGCTATACGGATCCGAGGCTTCGGTCGTTGTGTCGTGGAACATCTGAAACGCTTGCATGAACTTTGTTTTGAGATCTACCCAGCTGTAGATCGAGTGTGGAGGCAGCAGTGAGTACCAATTCAGTACTGGTCCTTCGCAAGCTATGATGAAGGATTTGGCAAGTGCAACATCATCTCCTCCCGCTGAGTTCACGGCTGACTCGTATCTCATGAGAAATTGCCTGGAGTTTCCGAAACCGTTGTACTTGGGAAGAGAGACAGGCTTGAACTTCGGCGGCCAAGGTGCTGTTTGCAGCCCTATCGACAGTGGTGATTCAGAATCCACGAAGTGTGAGATTCCGTTTCCCGCGAAGAAGTTTTCCTTCGGGGATTCTCTTGCAGGCGCGGGGTTCTGCTGCGGTGTTTCTTGCCATAGGGAGCTGTTCTCTTGCTCTTTCATTTCATCGATTTCTCTCTGTATCGCTTGTATCTGTTCCTTTGCTTTGTTCAGCTGTTCTAGTTTATCAGAGATTTTCCTCTTCGCCTGCAATTGAGCCGCGAACTTTTCTTTGTCTTTCTCGCAACCGTTGTATCTTTTGGTGGACCATGGCTAGTCGTCCGTCTATGGCATCATCATCAACATTAACATTCTCGTGCTCTTGCCGTTCGGTAGGTTGTTTTTGGATATGAGTCTGTTTTTTTTCGCTCTCGCCTTCATGAGGGCTTCGAGCTTTTCTTTTCGCGCTGGGTCCGTTACGTTCGAGGATTCGGGAACAAACGAAGTTTCATTTCCTTGTGTGGGAAGGCGATCATCCCGGTTCGCCCGTACTTGGAGCGTTCTTCTTGGATTTCTTTTGAGGTGGCATCGTGAGTTTCTTTTTCGGGCCGAGACACGGTGGGCGCCAATGTTGGGGGGATACCCGAAAAATTCGGATAACCGCCCTAACACCCGCAGAGTTCTCAACACGTTTGAGTACAAGATTAGGGCGCAAAGAGACGATGAAGCTCTCTCGCAAGTAGCACAAGTTCCAAAAAAAGACCGAATCCGTTTACACGTGCCCTCGCGCCCCCTTTTATAGGGAGACGGAGGGACTTTTACATACCGATAACACCCTCGGGCTCGTAGAATATTCCTAGTGTGAACACATACAAGAATGTCTTTTCTCCCCTTACACATTTACAAGTCTCGCCACTAGTTCACACTCTAAACCCGGACTTTTTGGGACTACAACTTTGACTTTGCTTCTCCCGTGATTCGTGAATGTCTTCGCCCGAAATTCCCGAACTAAGTCTTCTACGGTATTCCCGAAGTGGCCCTTGCTTCCCCGCAGTTCGTGCATGTCCTTGCGCCCGAGTCCCGAACGAGTCTTCATTAGATTCCCGAAGTTCGGACCATCACCGCTGAGGTTCCGGCTTCCGCGTGTTCATGACTCCGTCTCTTCGCCGAATCAAGATTCCCGAACCCCGCACATTCGCGAATTCGAGACTCCGCGGGTCCCGGACTTCCGAGAATCGCGAATTCCCCGCTCCCGAAAAAACATGCTCCGAGAACTTCATTAAACCCAACGTTTCGAGGGTGACGGGTTTTCCTGAATTCCCCAACACGAAGCACTAGCTCGGAACAACCATCGTGAAGAGAGCAGTAGTATACTGTTACAGTGAGCACAATAACTTTTGTCAGTGCATGTATATATGAGGCCACATGTAGAAAGCCAACTTCAGGCGTGCATTAACGATACGCTGGCAGAAACAACACGGCTCCATTCGCGCATTAACGATACGCTGGCAGACGCCACCACTCATGGATCACAAGCTGATGCCGCTGCTGCATGCGATCGGCGGACACCGGCAGCCGGGCCAACAGCTGCTGCTGCTCCATATGGCGAGGCACGATCCCTCTTGAATACCGGCACACCCCCCATCGTATCCGATCAGATCGATAACGGGCTCGACCGATTCAGCGCCCAACAGTAGTACGCGTGTGCTGGTCGTATAAATACTCCTATACCAGTACAGCGCGTCGCAGGCGGTATACAGTGCCGTTGCAGTAGGCGTACAGCTGCCGGAGTACTCCTCTGTACTGGGAGTCCTCGACTAGGGGCACTGTGCCGCGCCGCGCGCAGGGTGTGTGTGTGTGAGAGAGAGAGAGCACCTCGCCGCCTGCCTTCCTGCCGCTTGAGCGCGGGCACGGCCGGCCAGCAGCGCGGGCGGAAGTAAATGAAGCCGGAGTAATCAGGGTGTCCTCGGATTCACGGACAGCGCGGCTAGCTGCCCCCGGCGCACCCGCGATAAAGACAGCCAGCGCGGCCTTATTTACCCCGAGATCAGCACTGACCAGTCTTCGTTTGGGTTTGGCTGACATTGCCTCGTTGTTGGTCTTGTTTAGTCCTGAAAAGAGTCGTCGCACTAGCGCCATGCATGGCGCCCAGCCTTGCAGGTAGCCATGCAATCCTAGCCAGTAGCTAGCGAGGAATGGGGAACGCCCCGGCCGGGCTTCAAACGGCGCCGCACAGAGATCCCGGCGCGTGACCGCGGTACGGCGGCGATGGATCGTCATCAATGGATGGATCGACCGATGGGTGGTGATGGCCGGCCGGTGCCGCGCCATGATCGCCAGCGCGGCGAGGCCGGCAGTACAGGCGGCCTAGCTGGAGCACGGTGTGATACGCGCCGATGCGAACAATCCCGCGCCCATCCTTTCCTGACGCCACGGGGCCGGCACCCCCCGTTGCGGAAACCGCCGCCGCCCACCGTGTCCGTGATCGATCGGTGATCCGTGCGCCCGCGCCGCGCGCTTTTTTTGCCGCGCTATCTCGTCGCGTCCCGTCGTCGCCGGGTGCTTGCCGGGCTCGTTAAGCCTCGGGCCACCCTGGCTGCGAGAGCGACCATGCCTCACGCGAATGGCAGTAGGGCACTGGGTACCACCACCCCCACAGCAATGCGCTCTCCGTTTACTAGTCCGTTACGACTTGCCGTCGAGGGCCGGCCGGCGTTGACAGCTGACACTTCCTAGCCAAGTAGCCTCCTCATCTGAATATCCTTTTTGGAAAAAAAAAATCTGCATGCATAATGCGTGACCCCGTCCGTCCTTCTCGGCAAAACCGGAAAGAGAGATGGAAAAACCAAAAATCCTTCCCACAACCGGAAGGTGCACCTTTTCTTATCTCCAACCGTTCAATAATGCATCGAGATTCGTCTTATCTAAAGACACTAATATATTGATTGTTGTCCGACCGTCGCACTCACACGTTGGCTTCAAGCATGCGAATCTCGGACATGCCCACCACGCACGATAAAGAGAGGTGTAGCTCCCAGCTGTGGAAAAACTACTTTGGATGGAAAAAGGGAGGGGGGAAGCAGAAACACCGGTAGTACAGGATCACCAGCCAGACTGCCAGAGCCACCATACCAACCAATGCGTCGCTTCTTGTCACCACTCACCACACCATAGTCTGTCCTCCCCGTATTAAATAAATATATATATATATAGCAAAACAATAAGCTTATAAATAGCAAAACTGTAAATATTCCTTGAGCAGCAGCAGGGTATAGCAGCAGGAGTATCCGAGTATGTCGTCTCTGAATCCTCAGCTGTAGTAGCGGGCATACCGAGAGATGCTTACCACTTCCAGGAAAAAAGCCGCCGCGATTTTCAAGCCCGCTCGCCGTGACCGGTGGCATGGGCTCATATGCATTGCATGCCCGCGACGAGGGCGCATCGGTCCGGCTGTAAAAATATCCGTCGTCCTCGTCGTCGTCGTCGGGGCGAGGGTCCAGCTGAGGGTAGTACATTGGTTTTGCTTTGCGAAATACAAAATGTTCGGAGCTCTGCCGGCGGTGACGAGGCTCGTCCGAGGCCAAGGGAAGGGAGTGTCAAGTGTGGGACGGGGTCGGCCTCGGCGCCGGGCGTGGCGGCAGGTGGCGCCGCACGGTTCGAGCCGAGCTCCTGGCAGCTGCGGACGGGCCCGTGCGGCGCGCTGGAGGCCTGGGAGCCGGAGCAGGCAGCAGGGCTCGTAGTTACGCTGCCCCGCGCCTGTCGACGCTTTGTATCTTACCGCAACCGTGCACTAAACCAAAGGGACCCCCCGCCCCCGCGCGGACACAAGTACTCGCCGCGCACATGCCGCGCCCGCCGCTTTAAAGAATTGGCCACAGAGATCTTGTGCTTCAGCAGTAGTAGTGTACGTGCCCCTGGACGCTGCAACCACACAAGACACAACACACACGCTCCTAATGCTTCTTCTTCTCTCGATCTCAGCAGCTACCGCCGCTAGAGAGAGCCTAGCTCGCTCGATCGATCGATCGTATCTTCAGATGCGTTTATCAGGGCTCTGGTTGTAGTTGTGGTTGTGTTGGTACAGTAGATTCTGTGAAGGAGGTGAATTCGTTAAAAAAACGTTTGGCTAAACACCTTCTACTAGCTATGGTCAAATGGATAAGTGGGTGAAATACCCATAGTGCCCTTCAATTTTCTTTTCGATTTCCTTTTTTCCTCCTATTTTCCTTTTATTTTTTCCCTTCCCATATCTTTTTTTTATTTCTCTCTTTCCCTTATTATCTCTACCAGCCGTGCAACCCAGTCTCCCAGACTTATCCATTCGCAGGCGCCTCACCTTGCCGACGCCGCGCGGAGCTCCCCGCCTCCCCCGTCGGCCGACCACTGGTCCTCCTTTGCGCCTCCTCCTACGGCGCTGCCTTGCCAGCCTCCATCTTCCTCTACCCCATCGCGTCGGTCGCCACCTCTGGTCACCTCCAGTCACGCCGCCCAGCCACCTCCAGCGTCCCCGTCTGGCTTTCCAGCGCTAGCCCCCCCCCCCCCCCCCCCCCCCCCCCACTTCCTCCTCGTCTGCCCCTCCTTTCTACTCCTGTCGACCCCACCACCCCCACCGCTGGCTGGCCCCGCCTCCGACCAGATCCCGTCGGCTCCACCGAGCTCGCCGACGTCATCGAGCTCCACCACCACCGCACCGGCTCTCCAACACCCTACCACGGAGGGGCAAATCGGAGACGCAAGGACATCATGTTAGACGGAGTTGGGAGAAGCTGCATTTTCAGCTCCCTCGCACGGGTTCGGCTCTAGTCGCCGCGATTCACGGGTGATTTTCTGCTAGCGCTCTTTTTTTCATCCCATTTGGTAGCGTTTCCTCGAAAATAACTTCCGGAGCGGCAGAAGGAGCGCTACCGGCACCCTTCCAACTTGGCAACTTACGCTGGGGCCTGCTCCCCTCCCCCGCCGCGATTTGAATACCACGAATCATGCCGCTTCCTTTTGGGAGGCTCACACACGACAAGGACACGCATGGCCGCCACTGCCCCAGCCATCCCGTTCCAGCAGACCTCACAGCCTCACACGGACTGAAAATCTCAAGGGTTTGTTGTTTAGTGGACGGGGCAGCAGCACGCGCGGCGCGGACGCTCAGAGGTCCAGGCTGGTCCTAAGATTATTTCCGCGGATGATGACACTCTCGCGCTTGGTTGGTTGGTTGGCCGGCATTCATGGTCACGGTGGCGTCGCGAGCCGCGCGCTGAATCCTCTGTTGCAAATATCTACAGGTGAGCAGTGGACGGTTCCATCAGCGGGGGGGGGGTCGCCGGTTGACGTCAACGTTCACCCAGCAGGGACACAGCACCCAGGCAGGCGTACGGAGTACTCGCTTCCTACCACTGACTGGCTCGGACTCGGAGGGGATCGACGATCATGCTCATACACTGTGACAAAAGCGGCGGCAGCATATGACCGCGAGGTGGTGGTGCAAAAGGGATTTCACGTCGGTGCGCTTTGCTCTTGTTTTGTTTTGTTTTGCCTCAGGTTGTTGTTTCCCACTGCAATGACAGCTAAAAAGTGGGGGAGAGACTAAACCCTGAAGATGGGGGGGCACACAGTTCACAGTGAAAACACACCAGGCACCAGGGGGGCACAGAGAGAGGTGGCAAAACAGATGGGGATTACTGGATGGAATGGGAGGATCTCTTGGAGATCTGAAGAAGATTTGCAGACGCACTCGACCCTGCCGGCCCATCTCCCCGTGCTTCCAGGGCGGAGCCAAGCCAGCCAACCCATGAACATATCCTTTCCCTTCCCTTCACTTCACTCTAGCGGTTCCAGCCGGCACCGGCGAAACCTCCTCGCTCGATCAAACCCAGCAGCACTCGGCGCGGCGGTCACCACCTCTTCTTCTCCGGCGCACCTCTGCTCGCCTGCGAAAACGTCACGCCGGCCGTTTAGTTTTCCTTTTGGCTGTAGAGGATACTAGATACTAGTAGTAGTACTATATTTGACTCTGTTTGTCCGAACAAGAAACAGAGCAGCATGCTCGCTCGATCCCTGACCTGTCTCGTGGGCATCGGATTGACAGCAGCCGGGGGGGAGTACTGCATTTGCATGTAGCCGCCCAGAGGCAGAGCAGTTCCATTTAAGGGGGACTGCAGGAACAAGAGGCGAATGCGGAACAGAATCAGTCACCGCCCGCCATGGGGGCGAAAACGAACCAACGGTGTCAGACATTTCACGGACTGGTGTCGTGAGCCGTGGCCGTGAGTGTACGACGAACCTTGAAGCCCGTCGTCGTGGTGGAGAAGGCGTAGGAGAAGTCCGCGGCATTGGCGATCTCCATCATCGGCGCGCCCGCGCCGCCATAGCCATTTGCCTCTGCCGAGCCCATCGCCTGTGAAATGAAATATAAAAATCAGCAAACTTTGCATCAGCAATCATGGATGGCCTGGTGAAGGAAAGCCAAGAAATGTGCGTTCGTGCGGCCGGCAGCGGCGCATGGGCCCGGCACGTTACCTTGGAGTAGCCGAAGAAGGCCGGCGAGCTGGCCGTGTCCTCGAGCAGGGACGCGGCGGCGGCGCTCTTGCTCTGCCGCCTCGCCACCGCGGCGGCCTCGTCCCGCCTCCCCCTCCTCTCCGCATTGGCGCGCATCGCGACGGAGCCGCCGCCTTCGACGTCGTTGCCGGCGGAGCTCTGCTGGCGCGGGCCGGAGGAGGCGTCGGAGATCATGGACAGGTCCTCCTCCTCCGAGTAGTCCCAGTAGTACGGCTGCCCCGCCTTGCCGTGGAACCGCGCGCTGCCGTAGGAGTAGGAGGAGGAGTGGTCGTCGAGGTAGGTGGTCCAGCCGGACTGGCAGCCGCTGCTGCACTCGGAGCTCGCCGCCGCCGCCATGGCCATCGCCATCGCCAGCTCCTCGTCCATCCCTCCCCACCCCGCACCCGCACAGCTCAAACAATGCCAACACCACGGCTGGCGTCCCTGTCTGTCTACGGCCTCTACTCTCCCCACCCGTCCACCGCTAACGAATCCCTCACGAGCGAGCTGAGCTGCAGTGGTCAGGTAGACTGATTAGAGCTAGTAGCGGCTGTACACGAGCGCGTGTTGTGTTGTGTTGTGTTGTGTTAGCGGCGCCGGTACTGCTGCTGCTAAGTAGCGCGCGGCGCGGAGGAGAGGAGAGTGGGCCGGGGGAGACGGGTAGGCCCCCGGGCTCCCGGCGTGGCGTGGCGGCGTCGCTGACGGGTGGGGAGACGCGGCGTGGGGCCGGTGCGTCGGCGGCGAGCAAGAGGCATCCGCCCGGAGCGACCACGTGCGGGACAGCGAGGCAGAGGGACGGACCCCCGTCGCGTGGCGTACGCAACTGTGACACGGTGGGGGCACCTCGCCTCGCCACGCCACGCCGGCCCTCGTCTCCGTCCTCGTCTGACTCCCTCCGCTCCGCGACGGGCCGTACGTACGCCACCACCCCGCCCGTCGCCGCGCTGGTGGATTGGGGGCGGGGGGAATGGGCCGCGGCCGGGTCGCGCCGCGCCTAGGGGTTTTTGGAGGGCGATCCGGGGGCAACGCGCGCGCGGGAGGTTGGTTGGTGGTGGCCTGGTGGCTGCCAGCTCCACAGTGCCGGGATTGTCGCGCGGGCGCCGCGCCTTCCCGTGCCGCACGGGGCGGCAGGTGTTGAGTAATGTAATGGGAACAGTAGAATAATGAATAGGAATCGTTCTTAATCTTTATTGATGAACAATCGCACATATATATAGTACATGCCCAAGGGGCGTTGTAGAGGATGTAAAGGCACTTGTAGAATCGCCATTAGCATTGCTAATCATCCCTTAACTATCTTATAATTGATCATTAAGAATATTCTCAACACTCCCCCTGATCAATTATCTTCTGGAATCTCCAATGTTCATCATAGTTATTAATTCTTGAAAAACCCTGTGGGAAAAACTTGTATATACATTGATATATCAGGATAAAACTCCTTAAAACCCAATGGGAAAATATAGGAGAAAACACCATGATAATCATGCGTATGCCCGTACAATATCATCTCCTAAAAAACCCCTGTGGGGAAAAACAAGATGATATGACATACATAATGCTGATATTGCCTCGTTAAAAACTTCATATGAGAAACCATCAAAGTAAAACTCATATAAAGAAAAGAGTACAACACGATGCATAAAGGATTTATTTATTCAAATTTACTCCCCCAGATTTCTGCAAGTCTCTCATACCAATTCTTTCAACACATTTATGAAATGATGAATATGGTAGAGCTTTTGTGAATAAATCAACAAGATTATCACATGACATAGTTTGCAGAATCTCTATCCCCCATCCTATTATAACTCATGGGAATAAGATAACTTGGGAGTAATATGCTCGCTCGAGTTACTTTTGATGTAACACGATTCCATTTGTGCAACACAAGCAGCATTATCTTCAAAGATAATTGTTAGTGCATCAAGTGCACCAATTTCACATAATTTGAATATGTGGTCAATCATTGTGCGAAGTCAAACACACTAATGTGATGCTTCATGCTATGCAATGAACTCAGAATGGTTAGTGGAAGTGGATAATAAAGTCTACTTGGATGACTTCCAAGAGACAGCAGTTCCACCACTCATAAAGACAAAGCATGTCTGTGATTTGCTATTATGGGGATCAGATAGGTAGCCTG
Organism: Cenchrus americanus; assembly: GCA_947561735.1. Lineage (NCBI taxonomy): Eukaryota > Viridiplantae > Streptophyta > Magnoliopsida > Poales > Poaceae > Cenchrus > Cenchrus americanus. The sequence continues at coordinate 155,782,977 of OX387243.1, read as the reverse complement.
CATCCACATAGCCTAAAATATTATGATTTGGATTTCTTTGATAGAACAATCCAAGATCTCTAGTGCCGTTAAGATACCCGAATACGATCTTAACTACGACTCAATGTCGTTTCGTAGGAGCCGCATTATGTCTTGCTATTAGATTCACCGCAAATGCAATGTCCAAAGGGTACTATTAGCAAGATACATCAATGCTCCAATGGCACTTAGATAAGGAACCTCGAGTCCCAAAATCTTTTCACCACCATCCTATGGTCCGAAAGGATCTTTCTCAATATCCAAAGATCTCACTACCATAGGAGTCTTACACGGGTTGGCTTTATCCATGTTGAATTTCTCCAACATTTTCTCGAATATAAGTACCTTGGTATACAAATATCCCGGATGGTAAATGTTTAAGCCGTAGGCCTAAACAAAATTTGGTTTCACCCAAATCTTTCATTTCAAACTCCGTCACATGATGATGAGCTTCATTTATGTCATGTCTTTTACCAATGATATTAATATCATCAACATAGACAGACACAATGCTAATATACAATGTAGTTCTCTTGATGAAACCACATAGACAATCATCATTGATTATGTATCCCTTATACTTAAGGAATACTCAACCGATTGTACCACATTCGGCTTGATTGCTTTAAGTCATATCATGACTTCGCAACTTAACACAAACATGTTGCTATTTGCCTTAGGATTTGATATACCTATTCCATCGGGAACATTCATGTATATCTTAGAATCCGGTGACCCATACAAATATGTGGTCACTACGTACATCAACCGCATAGATAGACGATTTTGTACTTGCCAAAGATATTAAGTATCTAAATGTTATGCCACTCATAATCGGAGAATAAATTTTGTTGAAAATCAACATTAGGCCTTTGCGTAAAGCCTTTGCAACTATCCTTGCATTATATCTCACCACTTCATCGTTTTCATTCCGTTTCCGGACAAAACAAATTTATATCCAATAGGATGACACTAGGAAGTGTTGGCTTAACGCCGAAAAACACTTCCCTTAGTGAGCAAGGCTATCTCTCGTTTCTATTGCATCCTTTCGTGTGTTCCAGTCTGAGCGCATCAGGCACTCTACCATGGATTTAGACCTGGATCACTTTGAAGGATTTCAGCAATTTATCAGAGAAATAATTGTCGACAATGATAATAAGACTCTCCAGTCTCTATGTAATTAATGGCGAACCCTTAATAGATCATCATGATTTCCCAAAACAATCGATCTAGGGTCTTCGATTTCCCGGCCTCACAATTTATGCGCATATGTGAGCCGGGTAACAATCAAATCTCTCTCAAAAGAATTGATTACTAAAAGATTTATATCAACAAAAGTTGATCTTCGTTTACCACTTTCTTTTATTCCTCATCTTGCATCTTAGAATTGCCTCTCCCCCTCTTGCGTCCAAGAGAGATTATTCGAGTGATTATCTTTAAGATCTTTCACTCTTCCAGGCATGTTCCTTGCAAGATAAAAGGGTTTAACAACACCTTTATAATTGGTAAACAAATCTGGCAGATTACCTGGTAGATTACTTGCAACATTTGCAAATCTATAAGTCTCTAAACATAAAGTTTAGTATCCATAGTACGTGGATCATAAAGGACATGCTTCTCGCATTCCAAAGGACATGCTTCTTGCATGACAATCAATTTCCAGGCATTCAAATTTATGGTACAATTCTCCCCCTTAATGTCGGAAAATGATCCTTATTAAAAATACTATCAGCGAAACGGGCCGTACATAGATCACCTGTCATAGGTTCTATATACTTAATGATCGACCGAGATTTAAATCCCGTAAAGATCCCCAAATTTCTTAATGGCCCCATTGTTGCCGCCGATGTGGTGAGATGGGTACATAAACAACTTACCCAAACTTACGCAAATGGGAAATACTTGGTTAATTTCCATGTACTAATTGTAAGGGGGGATATAATAATATGCAGTTAGTCATGGTTGGGTTGATTCAGTAGTGTGCAGTACTACTTGATCCCAACACGATGTAGGCAACTTGCAATTCCTCAATATTGGTCCTGATACGAGTTTAAAACTCTTTAATCAATGGCTTAGGCAAGCCATTTTAATGTGGATATATCGTACAAAATGCTAAACCCGAATTTCCGACAGAAATTCAAGAAAGCATTATACATTCGAATCGATTGATTTCGATGTTTAGAATAATGAGTCTCCAACTTCATTAGTTGAGACAATATTTTAGCTAGCTTTATTCATGATTTCATGTCAATAAAAGAGACACATAAAACCATCTTATAGATGCATCTATATCATGATTTATCCGAACAATCCACTATCGAGATCCGAATCAATCCACAAATATCACCTTGAATTCTTTCAAGTGATTTGTTTTGGTTCGGCATTCAATTTCCCTTTAGCACATGTAGTGCATACAAATACAAAGATTGTGGGAACTTTGCTTTATGCAAATCAAGACCAATGGAATTGCCAATAATCTTCCTCATCATTCCAACTCTAGGATGACTTAGACTATCATGCCATCCTTGGAATGAATTTGCATTTCGGAAGATTACCTTATATGCAACAAAAAAAAAAAATATAGGTTTTATGTATGTATAGTGCATTCCATATTCAAGGGATGGAATTTTCATAAATTTGTTTGCCATAGCCCGTAAGATTAGTGAAGTAAATTAATTCTTCTTTTCCATCTACATGTATTTCCACATGAAGACCATTCGACGGATATGTTTAATGCATAATAGGGTACAAGTTAATCCCGGATACAATAAGGTATCCTCTCTCATCAATTGAGCACTCTTAGGGAGAATAATAGTGGTTCTAACTGAACCAATGATTGAAACATCATACATTGATGATCATAATCTTTCCTTCTCTTTTCTCAAGAGTCCCGGAAGATTCAACTCCCAAAGAATATATTTTCAAGTACCACTATTAACAATATATAATTCCATCCCACATTGGATTGACATCAAATATATTCTATAGTCTAATAAGAATGCATACTAAAAAGAACTTCTTATTAAACATATGGAAAAACATACGTAATCACACAAATGTATTATAATATCCAACATATGAGTATGACATTACAATACAAATGTACTCGCAATACATCCATCACTAGCAAGTTTGCAATGCAACTCTTCAAATCACATAGAGTTTGCACAATATAAATTATTACAACAATTCAACAATCCCACACTATAATGAAATAGATAGTAGCTTCGGCTTGAGACAATTTATTCTAAGTCTCCAAACATGTCATTTGAGGTGAACTCCATGAGCATGTCATTAGTACTTGGAAGCTTCTCCGTCATGAGATCTAGGTTGTCATTGTTGTCTGAGCAACCCACTTCCTTAGTCACAGCAGGAGCAAGATTGAAATGTGCTTCATATCTTGGTGATTTGTCCTTGCTTTGCTTTGCATCCTTTAAGGACTTTTGGTAGAGAGCTACCAAATGCTTTGGAGTACGGCAATCTTTAGCAAAGTGATTGAAAGTGCCACATCTATGACATTTAGTGTCATTTTTGGCCTTAGCATCACCACCTCGCTTACCCTTGTGTTTGGGCTTTTGCCTTTTGTTGAAATTTTGCTTCTCGAGCTTGTTCTTTGGGTCACCGAATTGGATCCCTTGAACTTTCTCTTACCCCCGCACACTATGAGCCTCAGGAGGAGGTGCTGCACCAATCGGGTGCTTATGATGGTTCTTCATTAGAAGCTCATCATGTTTCTCAGCCTGAGTCAATGTGTGGATAAGTTGAGAATACTGAGTGTATTTATTAGCCCGATACTGTTGTTGTAAGACTCGATCCGCAGGAAGCATGGTAGAAAGAGTTTTCTCAATCTTATCGACGCATCCGTTGGTTCTTTCTCACAAAACTTCAACTTAGAGCAAATCTTATGAACAAGATGATTGTAGTCCGCAATAGACTTGAAGTCCCGCAAACGCAAATGGTTCCACTCATGATTAGCCTCCGGCCAAATGAGTTCCTTCGTCGATCATAACGCTCTTTAAGCGCAAGCCACAAAACATGAGGATTCATCTCCATAAGGTACTCTTGTTTGAGATCCTTATGGATGTAAAACCTTAATAGCATTAAGGCACCGTACTTCTTTTGTTCATCCAAAACGACACTGCAGTAGGCTCGCTAAGGTATGGCAAAAGTCCACGGGATGCAAAGCTAATCTTTATATCCGAAGCCCAAGTGGGGTAATTGTGACCATCAATGGCAAGTTCATCGAACTCTTTTGCCATGGCCATAGCCTACGAAGTAGGACCACATGATTCAATAATTCATTCATGAAATATAATCAAGTGGCTAAAAAAATGTTGTAATGAATGTATATTAATTCGAATAACATAACTCTCGAAGGATTAATAAAGGTACAAGGTAAACAAATAGCATGTAAACCTTCAAATTTTAATCTCATCAACTCGTATACATGGTTTAGATAGTCTCTAATGCCATAGGACATAGAGTACATCGAAATGATGGGCAATAATTTGCTGCCATAGCGTGGTCTTAATGCGGATATGCAACCTTTGCTAAGGATTCCATCACACCATGTGTACTCAAGTTAATGATTGAGCACCGAATTTGGTAATCACTACAATAGTGTAAACCAAAATTCTCAATGGTAATGAACACCGCAATAGTGTAATCCATTGTAATATTTTGATATTTAATCCTTGTTTTGGGAACATTGTATAGGTAATCATCAATCTTCAAAAATGAGCATGATGTAGACCTTTAGTAATAGACCGTCAAAATTCATATACATGGATATGATCTCTATTACATAATGTTTGTATCCCGAAATTTTTAGAGAAATGCATAAATTAATTGCAAAAATCACTAGTAATATTTTACTAGTGAGTAGAATCACATCGTTGAGATGGTGTATGTGATAAAAATTATTGCAATAACGAAAGTTGAGTATGAAAGTGCATATAATATGACACAAACATACTTGCATTCTATAATAGAATTCGAAATTGCATGTGTACAAATATAATAAACATTTGTACAAATATATCATCACATCATAGGTCTAATTGTAAAATATAGACATTAATAATGATGGACAACAGTAATTAAATATAGTCTAACACAATAATTGTAGACTAAAAATTACTGGAAATCATAAACGCTAGAAAATAACGAGAGATAAATGAAAAAATAATGTGGCCCGTGCAAGCAATTAGGCCCAAAGACACGGGCCTCACGGCCATCCGGCCCATAAGCCACCGCCCGGCCCGGACGACTTGCATTGCCATGGCCCGCGTCGCCGCCGGCCGGCCGGCCGCCGCCGCCGGCCCATCCCCGGCCCGTGCGGGCGCGCCGGCCGGCGGGGCTCGGTGGCCGTTAAGATGCGCGGCCGGTCCAACGAGCCGGCCTTGCCGCCCCCGGCCCGAAGAACCGGTGCGGTCGCCGGGCCCGGCCGCCGCGCGGTGCCCGCCCGGCCTAGAGGCCCGGTGGCCGCGCGGTCGCCCGACCCGGCCCGCAGGCCCGGCCGGCCGCATATAAGAGGGGCGGTTAGGATTTCCAACCCTAACCGCCTCCTCCCCCAACCCGCGCGCGCCCGGCATGGCCGCCGGCGCGCCGCCGCGCCGCCCCCCCGCGTCGCCGCAAATCCCGCCGTCGTCCAACCATCGTCGGCGCCATCCCCGGCACGGATCAAGGGAGGTGGCCGCCACAGGCCCCCGGATCTCGGTCGCCGTCGACCATTTCTGGCCGGCGGTCCCCCCTTTTCTCTCCGGTCCTCGTTGAGGCCAAGGGAGGAGCGCGCCTCCATCGCGCGCAGGTCACCCTGCAACGCGCGGGTCGTCATCGCCGCGCGCAGCCGTCGACGACGCCGGTGCGGCGCCCGGATCCGTGAGCCCGCGCGTGACCGTTAGGCCGCCGTGCTCGCCGTTCCACCGACGGGCTCTCGCCACCGGCGGTCAAGGCCGGCGCGGATCGAGGAAGGAGCCACCACGAGGCCCCATGGCTCGGTCGCGAAGAGCCGTGGCGTGCCGGTTCCACTGGCTAACGGGGACGCGGCTGTAGTAGCGGTCCCTGTCGCCGGTGGAACCTCAACCACCGTAGCCGATGCCGTTGAAGACGGTTCTGAGGTGGCGGGTGTGGTAGAATACCACGAAGATCATACGAAGAACAAGCATCACAGGAAGGACGTAAGTCATCTGAGGCATTGCTACCTTGTACTTGCGCTTTCCACTCCGGTGATGAACTTCTCCGCTCACGGATGACCACCAACAGTGACGTCCCTCTACTTCACGTACGGTCGCCGGCGATCGAACTCCGGCGATCTTCTTAGCAATTCCGGCGAGGGACTCCTACGCACCGGTGACTGCTCCCGGCCTTCAACTCAGGGAAGAGCGCTGATAACGTGTTGAGTAATGTAATGGGAACAGTAACAATGAATAGTAATCAAGTCTTAATCTTTATTGATGAACAATGGCACATATATATAGTACATGCCCAAGGGGCAGTTTGTAGGATGTAAAGGCACTTGGTAACTGCCATTAGCAGTTGCTAATCATCCCTTAACTATCTTATAATTGATCATTGAGAATATTCTCAACAGCAGGAACGCGCGCACCCGTCCGCGTCGGCTTTTTTCACCTGAGCGAGCCGTGCAGCGCGCGCGCGGCGGCCGCCGGCGACGGTTGATCTCGTCTCGAGTACTTTGGGAGCTTGGGGGTTGCTGTTGCCTGCTGGATCCACACGTACTAACTTTGGCTGGCCGTGGTACGTGCGATCGACGTTGTATCCTATCCCTCCCCTACCGCTACCGGTCGTCAGGTGGTTTTTGTGGCCTTTTCGTTCTCGCTGGGGATCGGAAGAGCGCGGGACGGATCCGTGCGGTGGCGTGACGCGATGCCGTCCTCCGGTGATGTGCGCTCTAGCTGGACGGATGGAGGTCGCGCTGTGAGCTGGCGCGTGTCAGTGTGATCGTGATTTTGTGACGCAGTGCCCGCAGCACCACACATGCAAGCACATCCACAGCAGCATTGTTTGGGTCTAGCTCGAGAACAGGAAAGCGTAGGAATGTCTGCAAACGTTGACGACCCATCGGACTATCGGAGGGAGGCCTCGGATCCATATGGTAGCATGGCACTCGTGAGAGCTGGAAATGAGGTGACATGCATCAACTCCAGGTGGCCTCGACCGCCACTTCGACCGGGGGTTAAACTTTGCTGGTTGGTGAGCATCATTAGGACTTTTTATGAATCGCTGCAAGCCTGGAGAGAACGTAGTACTGCTGTGCTAGTACGTCGCGATTCGACGAAAACACGAGCGCCAGCTGCTCTAGCTCCAATGGAGGGAGGGAGGGAGGAACACGACAAGGAGAAAGCGCCTGCCTCGCGAGGCCATCAGGGCCATCAGCAGGAGGGGAACAGAATGGACCCTCTCCGGCGGCCCAACCTGGTGCAGCGTTTTGATTTCCGCGTCGGCAAAAGCGCTGCGCCCGCGCCCAAGGCTGATTGTGCTTTCGATAGGCCGCTCGATGATCCCGATCCCATCATTTTTAGACACAGAGCTTGTATCGTGGAGTACTCCTAGCTAGCTAACCGGATTAGTCCAGGCATAACTGGCAGATTTAGGGCTTGTTTGGTTGGAGGCGTGCCAGGCAGCGATCTGAGGCCTAGACGTCCAAAATCGGACGCGTGGGAGCGCTGACTGCGCTAGGCAGTTTTTCCAGGGTTGCAACCAAACTGCTAGCCCTTAATGCGTAGAAAAAGTGCTCACGTCCAGATTGGCAGCAAGGCTCTCATGAGTACATTGGAAACGAAACTCTGATATGCATATACTCTCTCTATTCTATTCTAAATTGTAGCATCTTGATTTTTTTTCAGGTGCATAATTATTGTATATGTACTTACTAGTGTATGTGTAGATGCATAATAATATTTATGAACTTAGAAAAGACATAACAACATACGATTTAGAACCGAGAGAATATATCTACCAAGTACTCCATTCGTTTTAAATTACTTGTTGCTTTGACTTTTCTATATATACACCTTTTGTTATGCACCTAGGTATACTTAGATATGGTTGATGTCTAGATATATAACAAAAAGAATGTATCTTAAAAAAACTCAAATCGACAAGTAATTTGGACGGAGGGAGTATCTAGAGTAAATTCCATGTATGCTATTGGGAAATAACTCATCCCTTACGTGCTATTGAAAATTAGCTCATCCCCTTAGTGCCATCGGTTATAATTTCTCATCCCCTCTATGCCATCTGTAGAATTTTGCATCCCCTCTGCGCTATTGAAAATGTAACACATTCCTTTTGTGCCATTGAAAAATATAACTTTCCAATGGCATAGAGGGGATACAATGACATCGATGGGAAATTATAACCGATGACACCGAAGGGATGAGCTGATTCAATGACACATAAAGGATGAGTTATATTTCCAATGGCATATAGGGAATTTGCTCGAGTATCTAACACTGTGCAGTCCCGACCAGGTTCCAAAGTGGTGCCGGTTTGATTTTGAGTTGTATATATTGCATTGACACTGTTGGAGTTGTGTGGGACATGCACATGCAGTACACATTTCGATCAGGAGTTAACAAGGATCTAAGTATTCAATTTATGTGGTGCGTCCTTACTAAAAAAACGGGGTTCCAACAGGTATCAAATCAAAACTTAGCACTACTGATGCGATTCAATTTAATTCACTACCATTGCCACTCATCTGGATCTTCATTCCCCAAGGCCCAAGCACCAACAGATTAGTACTTGCTCACTGGCGGGGCATGCAATGCATGCTTTGCATTTCATCCAACGTGCTTGAAGACAAGTTTGAACCCGCCGGGCCATGCCGGTACGAGCCAGAGTAAAACCTCTAGACCATCTGCCAGGCAGCCAGCGCGTAGCGGGCACGACGACACGAGAGGGACAGCTGGGCGTGTGTACGCGCACGCGTGATCCTCGATAGGGGAAACAGCGGCGCCGATCAAAGCTAGCTGCAGAGAGGCAGAGCGGCCGGCGGCAGGCCAAATAAAGGACGCGTACGCGTACGCGACGGCAGAGCGCTGCCATGTATACGTACGCACGTCGCTGCATGCGTGCACTGCTGGAGGCCACCCACAGCATATAAGACCCGGCACATGGACGCAGGAGGTCATATGGCTGTAGTAGCAGTTAGCACGCAGCTAAATAAGCCCGCTGATGCCGCGCGCGGCCGGCCGGGCGGCCGGATGCCGCCGGTGGAGACGTACGCCAGCCGCGCCTTGGACCAGAACAGTTAGTTGTGCGAGATTTAATAGGCGTACAACGCAAACGCATCCCCGATTCCACGCACCCGATCGATCGCGATCAGATCGCGTCGAGGCCAGTAGAGGTCGCTCCGGGCGGCGCTATGCATGGCTAGCTCGCCTGTTCCCAGAGCTTCTTCTCGGCACTCCGCCTGGTTAACTTCAACCTCGCTCTCAACCGCGCACTATATGGCAACAGAGAAGCACCCGCATTGACGATCCGCAACGACACGCGCGGTCGAAGACAGGTCATCAGCTGCGGAGCAATTTATCTCTGCAGGGATGTTGCACAGTTGCAGGTAGCTTGCACAGTAACCTGATCTCCCTTAAATCGGCCGGGCTGGCGCACTGCGCGTGCATGTACAATCTCCCTCCCCCCCTCGCTCTCCCAGAGCTTAGTAATTGACACGGCGCAAGCACTTGAAGTGCGTCGATCCAGGGGGTTTGGGATCTGGGACACAGGCACACAGTGGCTCCAGCGAATGCTGCGCGGCCCGTCCAGCTCGGCGCGCGCGTCGCGACAGGCGACGACACCGCGCCGATCGATCGATCGACCAGCGGGCCGACACTGTTCCGGCGTTAAGGGAGCGCCCAGTGCCTGCAGCGAGAGCACCCTGACACGGGACAGTTAGGCCGGCCCTCAGCTCGAGCGCGAGGGAGAGAGCTGAGCTGAGCTGAGCTGCGGAGCGTAGCTGAGAGCCACAGAGCCCAGAGCTCGCTCGCGGCAGACGAGCGTCTGGCCGGCGCGACACGGCCCCGGCCTGCATGCGCACGGCGGGCAGGCGCAATTCAATGGCTCCACATGCGCGCGTGTAATAAGGCGCGCGCGCGGCCGGGCGGCGACACACCCATCGGAGCCATGACCCCATCCATGCGGCGGCCATGCTACGTGCTTTTATCGCGGCCGCATTAAACTTGCACGTGCGACATCGTACGGCCCACATGGAGGTTGGAGCTGGCTCGCTGGCTATGTGGCCACGACCTTTTGGTTTGCATGCACGCGTCGCACCTAGTACGTACGTACACTAGAGTCTACAGTGGCGCGACTGCGCGTGCGCACTTACACTACACGTAGAGGCACACTTTGGTACAGTCATTATGGGCTGACGTGCATGTAAGCACCGAAACATGCATGCATGTGCGAGGTAGTAGTATTAAGCTCCATCCCCCACGCATGATGTGCCTGCCGCCGTGTACAGGATAATGCCAGCTGGCCGCGACCGTACTGTGTCTCTGTTGCAAACTGTTTTAACGTTGGAAAATTTTAAAACACACAACTGAAGCTAATTAATGGAGAATACCTTGCAAAACTGAAAACTTCTTTTCTTAAATAAACGTTTCGAAACTTTTTTAATATATGTACGACCCAATGGATATAGTTGATGTTATTATATTGCTGGTTCCACATGGCTCACAAAGAGGTTTCGATGACAGGTTCAGTAATCTTTTTTTTATAAAAAAAATTATCAGCAGCAAATCCAGTGTTCAGATGCATGAGAGGACATATTTTTTGTTCGTCCTTTTGTGCGCAGGTGTGTCTGATTCTTGTGATTGGACTTTCTCGCTCTGTTCGTCTGACTTATTAGCCACCAGCCAAACGAACAGTTTGTCTTTGTGATTTATAAATTATTTCAACCCCTGTTCCAATGCGGAAATGAGTACTAGAACTCTAGAAGAGTGTGGCACGGAGGTGGGGCTCCATTGAAGGGGTGGCGGTGATCTTTGAAGATATTAGACTCCTGAGAACTATGGAAGGAGCGCAACGAGCGCAACGTTAGAGTTTTATAGTGTAACTATTTCGGCCATGGGCAACTGTTCGACAAGATTAAGGAGGGGGCGCGGGCGCGGGCGCGGGCCTGAGTCTTAGCTGGGGCCAAACATCTGGAAGCTATAATCAATTTTGCTGAGTACTTGTAAAGTTTTTTATTTTTCAGCCTAAGCCTTATTTTGTTACTCTCCTCTAATAATTAATACAAATCGAGAAACCCCTGCCGGTTTTACTTTAAAAAAAAAAAAGAAGAGTGAGGCAGGTAAAAGTGCAATCTAGCTGTAACCTGCAATAGCTAGGAGGAGGAAGAACAGCGGCAGGCGGCAGCCACTAGGCCAGAAACGATTAGTCGTGGCGGCTAAAACCGGTTTTTGCTCGCGGACGAGGCACCCGCCAGCAACTTTGAGCCAGTAGAAATGACCCTTTGTGCTGGCGGGTGGCCGGCCAGCACAGAGCTATTTGTGCTGGCGGGTCACTTAAACGACCGCCATCACAAATGTCATCAGCGCTGGCGGTTACTTAAGCAGCCCGCCGCAAAGACAAATGCCATCACCGCTGGCGGTTTCTTAGGACGCCCGCCGGCACAAAATTCATCTTTGCTGGCGGTTGCTTAGACCGCCCGCCACAGAAAGCATTTTTTCATTTCCTATGTAATTCCCCATAATTGTTTATTATTTGTATATAATTTGTCATTTTCGGCTATTATTTTTTTCACATTGGCATTTATATGCTAAATTCACTTTAATTTACAGTAATTTAATTTGTATTTAACCGTCAAATCCAAATATATGTCTCACAAACATACAATCCAAACTAAAATAAAAAATGTATACATAAGTCACATTACAAAACATTGTGCATAATAGATAACCCTAAGACACCCATCTACGTAACCTTTCTGCATCATCTAATGTCAAAACTCCTTCTTTATCGAAGATTTCTCCATCCTCGTGGCAAATCTCACGTAGGATGAATCTCGCCATGTCCGCACAAATGTTGGTGATTTGATTGTCACCAAGTTGTCCCATGATCCTCAATGGTAGGCATCTGCACGTAAACACAATAAATGAAGATTGTTATGCAGTACCATCAGGACCATAATTAGAACATACATAGTTGTGTACAAACAAGAGGCTTACGTCTTCGGGATTCGTCCGGTACCTCCCATTATTTCTCAAAACCTCACACACATAATATTCACATAGCACACTGCGAGGAGGTTGTTTGTAGCACTGCAAACAAATAAAAAATGATGGGTACTAATTAACAGAAGTGTACAACTCTGATAAAAATGATTGGTACTTATTAACAGAAGTGGTCTTACCCATTTGGCATGTCGTATCACCAATTTTTTCTTCTTGTGCTCCCCGTTATTGAGTATGTATAGTCTATACGCACTTTAAGGATACAAAGACATAAGTTAGTAATACATTTTGAAATATAGCCGATACGCGCAGTAGTGATTATATATTGCACTTAGTTGTCTTACTTTCTTATAATCTCAATGATTTTCTTGTAAGAAGCCTCTGAATAGTGTAATTGCAATAATAATTTAATATAATTGCAAATGTAAACTTGCTGTTAATGACAAACTAATAACCTATATAATTTAATATAACTTGCTTCTATATTACGAACATTTAAATATTTTGCATTGACAAACTAATAATTTAAATCTAAAGCTATTTAAAAAATAAATCTCTGAATCAATATCTCTCTTCACTCCCCTCTCTCTCCTAGATAACCTTAGGTCTAAATCTAGATCTCTATCTACATAAAAATCATTAATAAAAAGAGAAAACTAAGGTTAAAATAGCACAAACTCACCTTATATAGCCACCTCCTCCAAGAAAATCGAGAGCAAACCCCCCTAGATTTGGTGTTTTTGGAGCTTTTCCCGAGCTCCTCTCGGGCACAGCGCCATTGGAAGGTTGCTGAGAAGAAGGGGCTGACCTATATTTATAGAAGACACAGTGCTGGCGGTTGGCATAAGGAAACCGCTAGCAGTAATCTCTGCGCTAGCGGTGCCTTATGTTATGTTGACCGCCAGTACTGTGTCCATTTATGCTGGCGGTCAGATTAAGCCACCCGCCAAAGATCGTTACCTCTCCCCGGCGGGCTATTAAGCCAACCGCCAACACTGATACCTCTCCTGGCGGGTTATTAAGCCAACTGCCAGCACACTTGTCTGAATATCTTCGGTCAGAATGCGGTTTGACTCAACTACTCACTCACTCACACACTAGCTCCCAACCCTAGTGGCTGCCGCAAGTAGCCGCAACCGACCCTGTACCCCGCCACCGCCGCTCGTGAGCTTCGCGCGCGCGCCGCTGCCTCAGCCGCCGTCGGCAAACTGTCGACCCACTCTTCAACCTCCGGTTCCTCGACCGACGTCGAGCGAGCGGAGTTCACCGCCGTCGCATGGCGAGCGGCTCCGTCGCGCCCAACCTTAGCGACCTCGTGCCTCTCCCCCTGTTGATCTGCCCGTCGTGTCGCCTCCGGTTATTTTGGTACAAGACCAAGTCAAATAGCATCATCTACAAGTGCCCGAACAACCACTTGGTTCGTTTTTCATCTCATGCCCTAATTCATTTGATTAGTACTGATTCGGTTGATATAATATTAGTGCTTATTAGTTGATTATTAATTGATATCATATTAGTAGGATTTGTTGATTATTATTGATTCAGTTGATATAATATTAGTAAGATTTGTTGATTATTAGTGATTCGGTAGATATAGAATTATCCACAATTGTTGATTATTAATGATTTCGTTGATATAATTTTATGTCTATAGAATTATCCAATTTATTGATGAAAGCCACATTTGTTGTTTATTCTTTTAGGGGGACCCATGTCAGGAAGTTTATTATGAAAATCAATACATCAACCATTTGAAAAATTTTCACCCTCATTTGCTACCGCCAAACTATCAGTCGTTCAGCAGTTTAGTTGGTGCAACTGCAACACCAAGAGAGTAAGATTTGTTGATTATTAGTGATTCGGTAGATATAGAATTATCCACAATTGTTGATTATTAATGATTTGGTTGATATAATTTTATGTCTATAGAATTATCCAATTTATTGATGAAAGCCACATTTGTTGTTTATTCTTTTAGGGGGACCCTAACTCATGTCAGGAAGTTTATTATGAAAATCAATACATCAACCATTTGAAAAATTTCCACTCTCATTTGCTGCCGCCAAACTATCAGTCGTTCAGTACCGTTTAGTTGGTGCAACGCCAGCACCAGGAGCGGCACAACCGTCTAGTGTTGTGTATCCGCCGGGGCAGGTGCAGGAGCCACCACAAGCAAATTCAGAATTTCTGGAACAATGGAATCAGATGAAGTGTGTCATTTCTGATCTGAAGGTGGGGATGAGTGATTTGAAGATAGCGAGTAATGAAACGAGGCTTGAACTTGCAGACCATAGAGGGCAACTTATTGACATTATGGCGGAAATTGGCTATCGGAAGAAGCGCAACAAAAATCAAGGATTCTGCATGCAGGGCACCATCATCGCTGTTGTAGTCTTGATAATAGGTTTAGTGCTTGGTAGCTATATCACAGCCGGACTGTCTAAGAAATTTGAGTGAGGCAAAGTTGTGTTGATTTGTGAGTGAGGCCCCTAAAGTAGTGTACTTTAATTTGTGTTGGTTTTAAGTGTGCTTCGAAACATTTGTTATCATGCATGTTGTTTGTGTGAAATAAACCTTTCTAAGGTGTTGTCTGTGTTGATATTTCAATTTGAATTTTACTTGTTGTTGTTGTCCATGCATGTTGAAATATTGGTGACTTGTATCAATTTCAAGCTATTTTCAGCTTCACTGTATTGGCGGGTGCATACGACACCCGCCGCAGTAAAGATCCCCGTCGGCGGTCGATATAAGCCACCCTCCGGCGAAATGGGACCATTTGTCTTTGGCGGTTGGCTTATGTAGGCCGCCCCCACTAAACCTTCTATGCTGGTGGTCGACATAACTCGTCCGCCAGCATAAATGGTAACATTTTTGCTGGCGGGTCGCTTATGTCGCCCGCCAGCAGTGATGCTTCAATGCTGGCGGTTGCTGTCCCGGCGCCCCTGTGTCGGGGACAGCCATAAGGGTCCCCTAAATAACCAGGGGAAACCCGCTTAAAACCCGCAAAAAACGTAAACCACGAATCAACTGACGCACCTAACACACGCGCACAACGCAACCGCCACCGCGGTGGCCCCCGTGGCCCACCGAGGTAACGCAGCGAAGTGCCCCTCGGACGAGGTCCGCCTCGCTCGAGGGCTAGGCGCCCCCTCGGGCGAGGTCCGCCTCGCTCGAGGGTTAGACACGTCCTCGAGCGAGGTCCGCCTCGCTCGAGGACTCCCACGCGTGCCCCGTTCCCCGCACGCACGTACGAGCATTTAATGCTCTGACACAGCAGGGCCGTGCCACTACTCTGACACGCCCGGGAATCACGCCCGGCGGCTGTCCCGCCAACTCCCGGGGGAGTGTCGGTGTTTTAGACCGGCAACCTACTACGGGGAGTACCCGAAGTAGATGATTGTGACTCGCCGAGATCGGTAACTCGAAGGAAGAGACACGTGGCACACAATTTAGACGGGTTCGGGCCGCGAGGTGCGTAATACCCTACGTCCCGTATGCCGCGTAGCTCGGATTGATAGGGCACGATTACAAGATGGTGCAATACCGCGCCGTGAGTTGTGTGAGAGGAGATTGGATGAGGGAGATCGGTCCCTCGCCTCGCCTTATATAGTCGGGAGGCGGGGTTACAAGTCGGAGTAGGGAAGGAGTACTAGCCGAGTACGTCTAGGAGACCTCCATACGGAGCGGAACGTGTACGAGTCCTAACCGAGTACTACTCCCCGCGTTTCCCTTGTGCTCCACGCCTTCGGTGCCGTGTAGCGCAAGCCGGTAGTCCCGCAGGCCCACCGAGTAGTCGGTCCCGGTACCCACCGATGTAGTGGGCCCGGGGAGGTCCATACGACAAGCCCCCGAGTACTTTGTAGTCGAGAAGGATAGCTTCCGGTAGTCTTGACGGCCTTAACGAGTAGTCCTCAAGCGTCCCCAAGTACTACAAGTCAAAAAACCTCAAGAGTAGTCGAAGCATCCCGAGGCCGGAATGTACTCCAGTCGAAGTGTAAGCAATCTTGAAGTCTTCTCGAGTAGTCCCAAGCGTCCTTGAAAACCGCCTTCGAAAATCCTCAAGAAATGCTCGTCTTGTCTTGAAGCCGAAGCCGTCGTGGAGATGTGATTCGCGAACCGCAATCCACATGGAGCAGCCCCCGAGCCTCGAGCCGCGGGCTCGGGGCGAGGATCCACCGAAGTCTCGGCAAGAAAATCCCGAAAAATCCGGAGAGAAAAAACCGAAGGACACGTTGCACGGAGCCCCCGAGCCTTGAGTCGAGTACTTCCTCTCGAATTGAAGGGTCTTCTTGGAGAATGTGTCCCGAGATGCTCTTGAGACTAGCCGCATCCCGGGGCGCGAGTAGAAGTAGCCGAGCCCCCGAGGTGAGGCGCGTCGACTAGTAGAATACGAAGAGTCACGCGCTGACGCTGAGTCAGCCGCGCGTGGACTTATCCAACCGCCCGTTGCGGAGGCGATTTGGCTTATAAATAGAAGCCGAAACCCTTAGGGTTTTCACCCCAAGCGAGCCGCAGTCATTTCCGTTTGAAACTTGAAGTAGAATCCACTCCAGCGCCTGCTGCCGCCGTAGTAGATCCGAGCGCATCGCCGCCCGAAGGATTTAGGGTAGCCCCCGAGCGGATGCGAGTGAAGACTCCTTGCACTTGGAGGATGAAGCCATCGCCGTCGAAGACGTCCAAGGCTGGCGGGAAGAAGGGGAGCCGTGCAGAGGTCGCCGCGGCCGCCACAGATGCGGCGCCGCCCATGTCTCCACCGCGCGCCGATCCGAGACGCGAGTGGAAAAAGTCGAAGGTCAAGACGGAGGACCTGCTGACCCTGTTGAACAGCGGGTTCATCAGGGAAAAGGAGATCGACATGTGGAGATCCGCCGGCAGGGGATCCCTATCCAATGGAGAAGGCCGAAGACGAGATCCCAATGTTCTCGCGCTTCGTGGAGCGCGGGCTTGCGCTCCCGGCCGGCCGACTTCTTCAAGGGGCTACTCGGGTACTACGGCATCGAGTACCTCAATCCGAACCCCAACGGAATCTTCCATACATCCGTCTTCGTACACTTCCCGCGAAGCCTTCTTGGGAATCAAGCCGCACCGGGTGCTCTTCCGGAAGTTCTTCCGCGTGAAGCCGCAGCCCAGCGCCTCCAACCCTAGGGTAGTCGGAGGGGCCGGAATCCAGCTGAGGGAGGACGCCGCGGAGCAGTACCTGGCGTACAAGCTCGTGGATTCCAACACCGACTGGAAGACGAGATGGTTCTACATCACGAACCACCATCCCGAGCTACCGAAGCCGAGCGGACGACAGCCCAGGCACCAGGAGTGGTGGAACACGGAGCCCACCATGCAAGAGGGGATCCAGCTCCCTGAGTTGCTAGCGCGCATCAAGACTCTCAGGGATGCGGGACTGAGGGCCGAGCATGTGGCCTTCAGTTTCATGAAGCGCAGGATTCAGCCGCTGATGGCGCGAGACACGATGGGCTTCGAGTACACCGGCGACAACGATACGTCGCGGATGCCGGGGGGCGAGCTGGACGACAACGACATCGTCGAGAGGTTGTCGAGGATCTTCAAGGACATGCCGGAGTACACGGCGTGCCCTGTCGAGGAGTACTCCGCCGCGCGCCCGCCCAACGAGGTGAGTAGCCGTACCCCCTCGTCGAGTAGTGAGTACCCGTAGGGAAGTTCTGACGCCTTGTGTGTTTGCGCAGGATGACGTGAAGCGGTTTGTCTCCGAGCCGCAGCCGCCACCGAGCGGAATCGAGATCCCGGCGGTGGGGAAGGTGAAAGAGCGCCGCGAAGTTGGAGAAGGCGACGACACCGTCATTGTGGAGGACACCTCCGATGACGACGATGAAGACGAAGAGACTCTTCAGGACCGCTTCCAGCTGCGGTCGAGGTTTAGCCGTCCGGGCTTGCCTCACGTGCCACTCATCCAAGACCCTCCGGCTAGCCTGGAGGCTAGCCTTGCCGCGCCGCCGAGGAAACCGCGCAACCCCACCAAGAAGCGGGTGGCGAAGAAAATGAAGGTCTCGCAGACCACGCCTCCGCAGGTAAGTCGTCTTGAGCGAGTAGTCGAATAGACGGTAGTCGAGTACGTTGCTGACGAGTAGCCGCCCTTTGTGTGCAGGAGGTGCCGCCGGCGAGCCCGTGGAGGAGGGCGATGAGGGCATGTGGCCCACGGTGGGGGAACCGGGCCGGAAGCCGAAGTCCAGCCCCCTCCGTCGAGGATCTTCGGCGCGCCCGGAGCGCCGGCCCCCGCTCCGGTGGAGAGCAGAGTACCGCGGCCGCCGCCGTTGTAGAGATGGAAGCCACGGGGACGCAATCAATCCCGTCAAGCACATGGCGAAGTCAATCCCGAAGCAAGTGCTAGCCTTCATGAAGTCGTACTTCCCGAAGGCTCCGGTGGAGGTGGTCGCCGGCGGGGTAGCCGCCAACCGCTCGGATGAGCGAAGACGCAGCGAGCTCTTGGAGCGGATGGCTCCCATCGCGGAGCGGTAGCCGAAAAGTTGAACCTCCGTAGCTCGCATAGATAGCTTAGTAGCCATAATTGTACAGGAGACAGTTGTAATGAACTTTTCATGTATCAATGAAATGAAGTTGTTCCATTAATGAGTACTCGTAACCGCGATCTCAGAGTGCGGAGCGCCCATCGTGGAGTAGGTGCGAGTAGTAGTACTCGGCTTCAGTAGTCCCATCGTAGGGTGCAAAGCAGCAAATAAGTTGATAAAAAATCAAGCTTTATTACTGTAGAAGTACACCTGGGTGGCCAGGGCCGTAATTACAAGTAGTCGCCTGGACCCGGAGGCCGCTTACAGCTAAGTAGCGCTGGAGCGGGTGGCCGCTTGCAGCTGGTGATCCGTAGGTAGCCATGAAGGCTGGATCGCAGATCCGTAGGTAGCCGTGGGGCCGGATCTTGGAATGTGGTCTCTTGGTAGACCGCTGCTAGAGTCCTTGACGCTCGTCGCAGCCCAGGGTCCGTAGATAGCCGCACGGGCTGGACCTGGAGGAGAGTAGTCCGGAGACTTGGAGCCAGGATCGGGAGGGTCGCCTTGCGGCAAGGGGTGTTGATGTAGTCGTGTAGACTTGAACCCCAGAGTAGTCGTGTAGACTAGGCGTAGAATCGACAAAGCTGGTCGACGTTCCACGAGTTGTTGACTTCTTCGCCTTCAAGTGTTTGGAGGCGGTAGGAGCCCGGCCCGGTCACCTTAGCCACGGTGAAGGGGCCTTCCCAGGGGGAACTGAGCTTGTGGAGTCCTTCCGTGTTCTGGATGCGACGGAGGACAAGATCTCCAACGTTGAAGGAGCGTTCCTTGACGTTGCGATCGTGGTAGCGTCGGATACCCTCTAGGTACCTTGCTGATTGGACGAGGGCGGCGCGGCCGAGCTTCTTCGACGCCGTCAATATCAACTCGTCTCGTCGTCTTCCGAGACGCCTTCGTCGTAGTGTTCCACCGCCGGTGAGTTCCATATGACGTCGGCAGGGGAGAATGGCTTCGCAGCCGTAGACCGAGAAGTAGGGGGATTGCTCCGTTGGCTTGGATGGTTGAGTCCGCGCCCCCGCAGTGCGTTGGGTAGTTCCTTGATCCACTTGCCCCCTTTGGAGTTAGCGAGCGTCGTGTAGCCGCTTCTTGAGGGCGTCGAGTACCATCCCATTGGCGCGCTCGACTTGTCCGTTGGCCCGTGGATGGGCGACCGAGACGTATCCGACGTCGATCCCGCCGTTCTCGCGGTACTCCCCGGAGACGGTGGTTGTTGAAGTTGGACCCCGTGTCCGTGATGATGCCGTGGGGTAGCCCATAGCGGTGTACGAGTTCATCCGGAAGTCGAGTACTCTGTCGGCCTTGGGGCATGTGACCGGCTTGACCTCGATCCACTTGGTGAACTTGTCGATGGCCACCGGTACCCCGTTGAATCCTCCCGGCGCGGCTTGGCGGTGGCCCAATCATGTCGAGCCCCCAGCAGGCAAAGGGCCAGGTCGGCGGTATGGTGACTAGCTTGTAAGCTGGGACGTGCTGCGGCTTGGCGAAGAACTGACATCCTTGGCACCTTCTGACGAGTTCTTCGGCATCGCCTAGGGCTGTGGGCCAGTAGAAGGCTCGCCGGAAGGCTTTGCTGACCAGCGTACGTGAAGACGCGTGGTTGCCGCAGACGCCCTTGTGAATCTCCTCCAAGATGTCCTTGCCTTCTTCACGAGGGACGCACTTCATGAGTACTCCAGAAGATGCGCCCCGCTTGTAGAGCTTGTCGCCGACGAGGACGTAAGACTTGGCGCGGCGGACGAGTTGTTCGGCCGCGTTCTTGTCGGAGGGGACCTTCTGCTCGCTGAGGTAGTCGATGAAGGGTTGCCTCCAGTCCACGTCGATCATCATGACCTCCTCGCCCGGTGGTGGATGGGGTGGGGGCGATGATCGGTGGCGCCGGCTCCGGGATGGATGGCGCGTGAAGCTCATGGACGAAGACGCCCGCGGGTACTTGGGCGCGGGTGGATCCGAGCTTCGAGAGGACGTCCGCCGCGACGTTGTTTTCGCGGACGATGTGGTGGAACTCGAGACCGTAGAATTTGTTCTCGAGCTTGCGGACTTCTAGGCGTAGGCGTCCATGTTCTCCTTGTTGCGGTCCCGGGACTTGTTGACTTGGTTGATGACCACTCGCGGAGTCGCCGTAGACTAGTAGCCGCTTGATGCCGAGTGAAGCCGCGAGGCGGAGCCCGTGCGGCGGGGCTTCGTACTCGGCTTCATTGTTCGAGACCTTCCGGAAGATCCAATGCTCGGTCGCACGGTGGGAGTAGGTAGCCGGTTCTCCCGCCACTCGCCATGAAGTCGACTAGTGCCTCGCGACTTGATGGCGGTGCGTGGCTTGAAGTCGATGGTGAGGGCGCCGAGCTCGACGGCCCACTTGGAGATTCTTCCGGTGGCGTCCGGGTTCCTCGGATGTCGCCGAGCGGGTAGTCGGTGACGACGGAAACCGAGTACTCACCCGGAAGTGGTGTCGTAGCTTCCGCGAGGTGATGAGTAGAGCGTACGAAGCTTCCGCACGGCCGGTAGCGAGCCTTGGACTCGATAGAACCTCGCCGACGAAGTAGACCGGCGGCCCGGGACCGGGTAGGCGTGGCCGTCTTCCCCGCCGCTCGACAACGATGGCGATCGACCACGTGAGTAGTCGCGGCTAGGTAGAGCGATGAGCGCTCGCCCTTGTAGGGAGCCGTGAGGACTGGGGGCTTTGACAGGAAGTCCTTGAGCTGGGTAAGGGCTTGGTCCGCCTCCGGAGTCCACACGAACTTCTCGTGGTGCTTGAGAAGTTTGAAGAAGGGGAGACCCCGTTCTCCTAGCCTCGAGATGAATCTGTTCAACGCCGCCATGCATCCCGTCAGCTTCTGGACGTCCTTGATGCTCGTGGGAGCTTTCATGCTGGTGATGGCGGAGATCTTCTCGGGGTTGGCTTCAATGCCGCGCTGGCTGATGATGAAGCCGAGTAGTTTGCCCGAAGGTACGCCGAAGACGCACTTGTTCGGGTTGAGCTTCCGGCGGTACTCGCGTAGTGAGGCGAAGGTCTCTTCAAGGTCGTCGATGAGGGTACCGGAATCCTCGGTTTTGACAACCACGTCATCCACGTAGGCCTCGACGTTCTTGTTGAGTTGCCGCTTGAAGCGAGCCCCGATGGCCCGTTGATATGTAGCGCCGGCGTTCTTCAACCCGAATGACATGGTCGTGTAGCGAAGCGCGCCAAACGGGGTGATGAACGCGGTCTTCTCCCCGGTCTTCCTCCTTGATTGCGATCCGGTGGTACCGGAGTAGCGATCGAGGAAGCAAAGCAGTCGCAGCCCGCCGTGGAGTCGATGACTTGATCAATCCGCGGCAACCCGAAGGGGTCCTTGGGGCGCGTGCTTGTTGAGGTCGGTGTAGTTGACGCACATCCTCCACTCGTTCGAGTTCTTCTTGCGGACGAGGACGGGGTTGGCGAGCCACTCGGGACGGAAGACTTCTCTCGATGAAGCCGGTGCGAGTAGTTTGGCAAGCTCCTTCTTGATGGCGTCCCGTCCGTCGTCGGCAAAGCGTCGGAGGTGTTGTCGCTTGGGGGTGGCCTTTGGGTCGACGTTGAGGCGTGCTCGATCGGCTCCCCGGGCACTCCCGGCATGTCCGTCGGCTTCCACGCGAAGATGTCGCGGTTAGCCCGAAGGAAGCTGATGAGCGCGTCTTCCTATTTGGGGTCGAGGCCGGCCCCGATGGTAGTGGTCTTGCTGGGGGTCGCCTGTTCCGAGGTCGACCGACTTGACGAGTACCTCCTCAGGTGGCTGAGGCTTATTGGCGCTGTCAGACTTCTCTGGGATGTCGAGTTCGCTCGTGGCAAGCTTCTTCGACGCGGCGTAGACCTCCATCATTGGGGTGGGTACTTGGTTTGTTGAAGCGATCACCACGGCCTCTCGTATCGCGGTCGTGAGAGATCTTCAAGTCCCCCCCGGAGGGAGAGTACACCGGCTGGACTTGGCATCTTGAGTACCAAGTAGGTGTAGTGGGGCACCGCCATGAACTTGGCGATGTCCGGTCCGCCGAGGATGGCATGGTAGGAAGTCTCGAAATCCGCAACCTCGAACTTGATGTACTCGGTGCGGTAGTTGTCCCGAGACGCCCCGAAGGTAATCGGCGTACCACCGAGCCCGGTGGGATAGCCGCGTTGCTCGGGACGATGCCGTAGAAGGGCATGCTTGCTCTTGTTGAGCATGGGGGTGACGTCGAGGTTCATCTTCTTCAAGGTCTTGGTGAAAAGGACGTTGAGCCCGCTCCCACCGTCGATGAGCACCTTGTTGAGCTTGGAACCCGCCACTGTTGGTTTCAGGACGAGAGGGAACCGTCCTGGCTCGGAGAAGCTAGTCCACTGGTCCGCGCGGGAGAAAGTGATGGGTACTTCTGACCACCTGAGAGGGGTCATAACCGCTGGCTCGATGGACATCACTTCACGACGGGTAGCCTCTCGCTCCCGCCCGCCGGGCGATCCGCCGAAGAGGACGTTGACGGTCTTCTCGGGTTCCTGGAAGTCGTCGTTGTCGCCGTCCTTCTTCTTGCCCTTCGTTCGTGAGGGTGCGGTGGCTCCGGCGTATCCTTGAGTGCATGCCCGAGCCGGTAGCACCGCTCCGTAGTGTGGTTGCCGTTCGGATGCCACGGGCACTTCTCCTTCGGCGGGTCCTTGAAACCGCCGGAGTTCTTCTTCGAGTTCCCTTTCGGAGGGCGCCGGATAGCCGCGACGGTATTGTCCGGCTTGCGCTTGCGGTTGGAACCCGAGAAGTTGTTGTTGCTGCCTTGTTGTTGTTGCGGGCGCGCCCGGTTTGTGTTCTTGCTGCCGCCGCCGCCCCCGGTTCTCGCTTGGACTTGCCGCGGATGGCGTCGTACTTGGCATTGGCCTTGTCCTCTTCGTCCGCCCGGGACGTGATCATGTCCTTGAGGTGGGGAATGGACTTGGGGGCGGCGGCGACCGAAGTCCTCGAAGGTGCGGCGATGGTAGAGGCCGTCCCGGAAGAGGTCGATGACCTCCTTGTCGGTGACGTCGACGACGGTAGCGCGCTTGTCGAAAAAGCGGCACATGTACTTGCGGAGGGTCTCGCCTTGTTCTCGCTTGATCATGGCGAGGTCCATGCGAGTACCCGAACGGCCCATGGCGCCCGCGAAGTTGCTTGTAAATTGCTCCTTCGGTGGTCCCACTTGTCGATCGAGTGCTTGTCGAGCGACTCGAGCCATGTGAGTGGTGCCCGGTCCGAGCGAGAAGGGAAGTAGAGGCATTTGGTGTCGCCGTTGCCGCCGCCGTTCTCGATGGAGAGAGCGTAGCATCGGAGCCACCGGATGGGATCTCGCTTCGCGTCGTATTTGGTGATCCCCAAAGGCTTGAACTTGTCGGGGAGGAGCGAGGTTGCGAAGCCGGGGTGAGAAGGCGGGGAAGCCGTCGCCTTCGGCGGCGGTGGTCGACTTCTTCTCGCCGCAACTCCTCGATCCTCCGGCGAGCATCGTACCCGCCATGAGAGGCACGGAGGCGTGGCTATGCGCGTGGCCGCGGCCGCCGCGGCCGCCGCCGCCTCCGGCCTTTCTTGTTGGCCCCGTGGTTGGAGCCGCCGCCGTCCACCGCCGCCGCCGTCGGGGGTCGTTGCCGCCGCCACCGGCCGGAGCACGGTGGGGGACGACTTCTCGGTTGCCTTGCTCTTGTCGTGAAGGTCCGCCGGCGGTGGAGCGTCGACGGTTTGGGTCGACCGGGATGTCGCCCCGTGTACGGTTAGGACCGGGGTCGGCCGCCGCGACTAGTAGCTTTGTTGTCGCGAGGCTTAGCTGGGAGAGGTTGGCTGACTCTGTTGTCGACCCGCATGAAGTAGGCTTCTTCAGCGAGCTTGGCGATGACCTCTCCAGCGCGTATGCCCTGAGCCTGGCGTGCGATCGTTGTGATCGACATGAGGCATTGCTCAGGAGTGGTGTGGACTCTGCTCTCGACCGCCTCGAGAGCCTCCGCAAGGTTGCGGATGGGAAGGTTGTCTCTGAGCCGCCGGCGTCGTTCGTTGCGCTTCCTGTTACGCTCGCGTCGGGCGTCCCTGTTGGCGTCGGTCTCGTCCGCAGGGGCATCAGCAGACAGCTCGTCTGCGGAGATGTCCTCCAGGTACTTGTCTGCGGCCGCGCCTGAGGTTCCCGGGGTGTCGCCGGCAGCCATGAAGACTTGGCGGTCAGGGGTGCCAAGACCGGACTCGGAAGGTGCCACCTCGGTGGGTGTGTTAGAGTCGGCCCCGGGCCAATGGTGTTCCCTCCCGGAACGGTAGTGAGTCGATGTAGGCGACGTAGCGTGAGTCCTCCTTTGTCGGTTCGGCGGGCTTGCGGTCCGGCCGATGAGACGTATCTTCCGGCGGGCGTCGATCTTATAACCAGCCCCGCAGGCCGGCCCCGACAAGGGAAGCTCGGAGGAGTCAACTTCGGACTCGGGCTCCTCGGGATCCGACCCAAAGTCGAACTCGTAGTCCGGGTTCGAGTAGAACTCGGAGAGAGGGGCGGAGTCCGAGAGGTGGTGGGGGACGGCGTCGGAGTCCGAGTTGTACTCGGTTACGGGCTCCTTGCCGGCCCGGCGTGGAGTGGGAGCCCCCCGTGCGGGCCCGGCCGAGGACGCGAGGGCCACGCGCGGAGCGCCGACGTGGTGAAGGGACCGTCTCGCGATGGCCGAGCAGCCCGGCTCGCCGGCGATGACCCATGGCGACGTCGGGTTCGAGTCGGAGACGGACTCGAGCTCGAAGTCGCCGTGATTGTTGAAGAGCGAGATTTCGCCGAACTTGCCGGCGAGTTCGCCCGTGACAACTTCGGGAAGCGTCACGAGGCTCGTCCTCGGGTTGGGCCGCATGGTCGGCGGCGCCGGAAGGAGCCCGCGCCATCAGCAGTGCAGACCCATGCGCCGAAGACGAAGGTGTCGCCGCGGTTGAAGGCGACGGTTGGCTTGATGTGGACGGAAGCCGTCGAGTTCGCCATGTGATCTCGAGCGAGAGCCCCTACCTGGCGCGCCAGCTGTCGGTGTTTTAGACCGGCAACCTACTACGGGGAGTACCCGAAGTAGATGATTGTGACTCGCCGAGATCGGTAACTCGAAGGAAGAGACACGTGGCACACAATTTAGACGAGTTCGGGCCGCGAGGTGCGTAATACCCTACGTCTCGTATGCCGCGTAGCTCGGATTGATAGGGCACGATTACGGGATGGTGCAATGGTGCGCCGTGAGTTGTATGAGATGAGATTGGATGAGGGAGATCGGTCCCCGCCTCGCCTTATATAGTCGGGAGGCGGGGTTACAAGTCGGAGTAGGGAAGGAGTACTAGCCGAGTACGTCTAGGAGACCTCCATACGGAGCGGAACGTGTACGAGTCCTAACCGAGTACTACTCTCGCGTTGCCCTTGTGCTCCACGCCTTCGGGTGCCGTGTAGCGCAAGCCGGTAGTCCCGCAGGCCCATCGAGTAGTCGGTCCCGGTACCCACCGATGTAGTGGGCCCGGGGAGGTCCATACGACAGGGAGGCCATCCCCGCTGTTGTGCAGCACTGTGCGGCAAGGCCGGTGTCAGCTCCGCGACACTGTGCCGCCTACCCCCGTACGGCTAACACGCCGCGCCCTCGAAGGGGGGCCGGTGGCACCCTCGAATATCTTCGACGTGCGTATACAGGGCCACGCCGTGATGTCAGGCCGGCGGGATCGGTCATCCCCGTCGTTGTCAACCCTGTGCGGCCATCCCCGCCACTGCCGCACCACGTCGGACGCTGTGGCGACATCCCAACGCTGTTGAGACGTACGGGGACAAGACATCGCCACAACGGCCACTGTGCCACGTACGGCCCCCCGTCAACGGCACCCTCGAACTGCCCCCCACGGCGGCCGGTCAACCAACCGCTACACCGCCGCCCTCGAAGCCGCTCCTGTACGGGCACAGGACGCACCACGCCTCAACGGAGCGGGATTCGCCGGGACGGCCGCCGGCTCCACAAGCACTTTTCGCCATACCTCCGCACGCAGAGAAATAGTGCGGCATGCATGTAAACTCGCTCCCTCCTTGGCCTATAAAAGGAGGGGCAGCCCCCGCCCGCGGGGACACGGGACGACGGATAGCGATCACTCACATGCTCTCCGCCTTCTCCACGATATTGGCACTTGCCTCAATCAACACCTCTGGGACTTGGAGGCCACGCCTTCTCTCCCGCCTCGCTTGTAGCCACCCCTCTACGAGCACCACGGTGCAAGCAATACAGTGCCCCGAGCACACCACTGCTGGACGTACGGCCCCGTCCGGAACCAGGATAAACCAAGTGTCCTTAGTTGCTTAGCACCGGCCATCGAGAGACAGATCTCAGCGCTCATTACTACTTAGTGTCGGGACTACTTTCCGCACCGACACCCTGCGCCCCACTTTGCTAGCGGTTGATAGTTGCACCCGCCAGCACGCTAATTTGCTTGTGCGAGGACAAATTGTTTCTGGCTAGTGAGCAGAGAAAGATCGATGGAGATCGATTCACCCGCAGGATGATGCGGCATTGAGCGGGAAAAGAAAGAGCCGAAAACCAAAGCAACTGAATGCATTCAGTAGAATTTCAAAACCGTCCTTCCTAGCTCCCCTAGTCCCCTTCTCTATCTATCAAGCCAGCGGGGCCTCCTAATACGTCGCGAGATATTCGCTGCCGTAGCTCGCAACTCATGATGCATGGCCAGGTGCTTGTTGGGCCGCCTTGCCGTCGCCGTCACAACACGCGACTAATAATGCGTTCGCGATTCTCGATCGGCCGATTCGCGTGCACGTACGTACGAGGGATGATACTGTACTTTCTAATTTGGTTCTCAGAACTGTACGTCACGGGACGATATACACGTCGACTCACTGTGACTAGTCTCATTCGTTCGTTTGGCCGGCAGATCGAGACGACCACCCGGCAAACCGGCAGCTAGAGCTAGCTGGGCGAGCGAAAGCTAAGGGCGCGCGACGGGATTATTAATTGGTGTCCGGAAGGAGTTGCAGATTGCAACGTATCATGTGCTGCTGCTGAGAGCTAATATATCGTCGACTGTGTTAGACACACACACACAACGTAGATATGCTTATTCGCGAAATATCGTCGACCACACATGTATATCGTCCAGTAGACCCCAGTAGGCTTTGCAAGAAAATCAACCAAAAGAACCAAAAAAAAAGATATTTGGCCACTTGGTAGCACCCAAATGCACAACAATCATGAGCTTTTCGCGCTGATATACAAAGCTCACATGCGTGTCGATGGACTTGTATACATCAAGTGTCTGTGTGCCGCACCGCGCACTGCATGCATGCCTACCGAACATTCTCGGGGGAAATATCTGGATAGGTCTCGATCAAATGATGCCATGGATCGACGACAGGAGGAGATACGCTGCATGCGCCTCTCGCTGTCGCCAAAAATTCTCATACACGTTCCGGACGCTTCTCACGTGTGTGTGTCTATATATATATATATATATATGTCACTTTCTTTCGTTTGACTTATCACCACCGCGCAGGAAAGGATTTTCTCTCGAAACAAACCAAACACCAACAACCAACAAGTCAGCATTCGCCTCTCGAAACAAATCAAGATGCCGGCCACCACCAAGCCGAACATCTGATGGTTGGCACTTCGCTACCCTACTATACGCACTTGCAGCATCATGTATATATATCTTCCTTGCTTTCCAAAAAAAAAATCTTCCCGTAATATCAAAGACAGAGAAAACAAACGAGTCCTTTTTAGTTTTTGGGCTGCATATACTATGCGATGAAAAAGCTAGCAGGGAATATAGCTGGCTGGCCGTAACAGGTTGGTTCCGGGGACCAGGCTATAGCAGGCTTGGCATCTAGTAGGACATGCGGCGGAGTATATGGATGAGATCGCTCACGACCTGACATGATGATCGATCGATGGCGCGCCTCGCGATCTCCCAACCCAACGGCTTCCATGTGCGTGCGATGCGACGCGACGGAAATGCAGGTGCCGTTGGCACCGACCATCTTGTCGCGTGTCGATCCCAAGCACTGACTTACGTACCGGATCGGAGTTCGTAGCGTACGTACGGTAGTATATGCATGCATATATGCCAGGAACAAGTTAAGGAATAAGACGTTGGAGACAGGGTATGCGTATCGACTGTATGGCTCCTGAAACAATACGGCGTGATAAATACTGGGTACCAGATGTGTACGACGACCGTATATATGGCTTGTCGTGTACGGTGGACTCACGTACTGCCACACTAGCATCTGCTGACTCCGCGTATGTTCAGGTGACACGCACTACGCCTGCATCCGCAGCACTAGCTAGTGGTGGCGGAGTTTCAATGCGGCCAAAGGAGACCATGACCCTCCACCAACACAAGTTTCCACCAGCCAATCTGCGCCATGGATCAATGCAACTCTTTTCTCGGTTACTCGTCGTCCTGTTCGTTATCAACCACCGGTCAACACTAATTTTTCTCTCAGAATAAACCAGCCACCAGCAACTATTCATCCGTATTTTTCTCTCAAAACAAATTAAGGTAGGGGTTGTGGAATGAAATTTGTCATTAGTTAATATTTAATACTCCTGATTAGTGCGAAAGAAAACTACTATTGGTCGGCTCGTCACTGGTTGGTTCTGATTTTATGTGAATGAAAAGTATGGTTGTCTTGTGGTCGACAAACCGGACGAACAAGGCTCTCAAAAGTTTGGTTGGGCACTGCAGCACCTGCAACCGCCGTGACTCATGGCGGTTTGCCCCTACCGCCATGGGGCACGGCGGTTGTAGTCTAGTTTTGCTAAATTTTGAAATGGTAGTATATTTTGCACAATGAAAACAATAAATTAAAAAATTCAAATTCGTCCGTTCGTTCATTCAGATCTATACATGCCCAAGTACAAAAAAGCAATGAACAGGGCCAAGGAGGCAAGGCCCATTATCCTTCTCCGGTGAATGTGTCCGTGGGCCGTTGACATCAACCGTCGCGTCGTCCCATCCGGACTTGGCACGGATCACGGACCAGGAGAAAGAACGGTGAAAAGTCGCAGCGCTGGACCTCGGGCGGGCTGGACCGGCGGCTACCGGAGATCCCCGATCTTGTATCTGAGAATCGACACCGTCGATCTATAGCACCAACGGCTGCCGGGACGGTGGTCCTGGTGCTCGTGCCGCTCCGAGGCACCAGATTTGCTCCCGATGACCAACCAGCACCCGGACAAAGTTGGCAGATTGCTGCCGCTCGCTTGGCCGACCGACTTTTTTTACTTTTTTAGCCATTTTGCGAAAGATTTTCACAAGTAGGCCCTTTTTCGAAAGATTTGAAAAATGGGCCCCGAGCTCGGCGCCGTGGATCATGACGCCGAGCATATGCCTCGGCGCCACAGATCATGGCGCGTCGGTCTCTAACAAACGAAAACAATATCGCTTAACCTACTTTGAAATTCTTTTGTGAAGAAACTTGTATGTTTTCATGGTCAACAACTTACACAAAATGTTTATTAAACATCATACTACATTTGGGATCCAAATTCTTTCAATGTATATATGAAAACTTTTTCGAATAGAATTTCAAAGTTGCATGCCCGTTAATGTTTTAAGGGTTCTCGACTTACAAATTTTTAAGCGCATGAGTAAATGCCGACAAGAATACTTTCAATTTTGAAATGTCATTTTAAATATGTAAACTCGCTTAGTTTTTATCCACAAATGTTGTAAGATGTTCAACAAAGTTCATAGATTCCATTTTGCATGTTATTGGCCACATTTTACATACAAATTTCTTCACAAAAGAATTTCAAAGTAGGGTGACCGATATTGTTTTTAGGCCTAAGACCTCGGCGCCATGATCCGTGGCGCCGAGGCATGTAACCTCGGCGCCATGATCCACGGAGCCGAGCTCGTGGTCCATTTTTTGAAATCTTTCAAAAAAGAGTCTACTTGTGGAAATCTTTCGCAAAAAGGTTAAAAATCAAAAAAGACGGCTTGGCCGACTATTGGGGGGTTACCCGAAAAGTTCGGATGACTACCCTAACACGAGTGAGAGTTCTTGACACGTTCAAGTACAAAGCGAGAGCGCGAAGAGATTGTGATTCCCTCTCGCAAGTAGCACAAGTTCCAAAAAGTCCGATCCGTTTACACGTGCCCTTGCGCCCCCTTTTATAGGGAGACGAAGGGACTTTTACATACCGATAACACCCTCGGCCCTCGCAGAATATTCCTAGTGTGAACGCATGCGAATGTATTTTTCATCTAACATATTTACAAATCTGCCACTAGTTCACACTCTAAACCCGACTTTTTGGGACAACAACTTTGACTTTGCTTCTCTCCCGGTTCGTGAATGTCTTCGCATGAAACTCCCGAATATGGTCTTTAACGGTTCCCGAATTGGCCTTCGCTTCTCCGCCGGTTCGCGCATGTCCACGCGCCCGACTCCCGAACTCATCCCTCGACGATTCCCGAATTGGCCGTCCTCCGAAGTTCGGGCCATCGACAGTTCGAGATTCCGGCTTCCGCATGTTCGTGACTCCACTTCTTCACCGAATCTAGATCCCCGAACTTTGCACATTCGCGAATTCGAGGCTTCACAAGTTCCAGGCTTCCGAGAATCGTGAACTCCCTGCTCCTGAAAAACATGCTTCGAGAACTTTGTTAAACTCAACGTTTCGAGGCGCGACGGGTTTTCCCGAATTCCCCAACACCGAGGCCGAGAGTTACATATCTCCATCATCGTGAGCACTGCAAAGGGGCATGTGTGTGGCTGTGTGTGAGTTGGATCGTGATAACCCCGTCGCCACTCGCTACGACGACGTTTAATTGGTTTCCGTGCGAAAACAGAGAGAAGAGTAGCAGCATATCGCGAACAATGCAACGCGGAACGTCGATGCGAAACATGGCGCGCGAGCGAACATCCAACCAGCGCCGCGCGCGCATCATCGTCGGCGACAACAAGCGATGACGCTGCTTGGAGCGTGTGATTACTGTGGATGGGTCGTGCTCGCATTGCATAGGATGTATCGATCTGTCGATCGGCAACGGAGAAACACACAGGGCCTTGACCTTGAGGGGCCTTTCTCCAAGAAGCAAGGAGCCACATACAGTTTGGCATGCTAGCGGGCTCCACCCGGGAGGGGATAATGCCTTTTCCCCCGTGCAAACAAACACAGGCCCGGTGGGTGGGTGGTGACACTGCTGCTTTGCCTAGGTCACGAGTGGCACCCGGAAAAAAATTAAGGTTCCAATGCACCACTTGCGTAGGATCACCATTTTAGTGTGTCACTGTATTGACCATTGACTAGGCTTCTCGCAGGTGTGCCGGTCGGCTGGCCATTGTTGGGGCTTTCAAGTCTCGAGCGACGGAGTTCTGACTTGAACGCACAGTGGCAGCGTCGCTTCTCTGACGAGGCACCTGCTTGCTGATCTGCGCCGCCAAAGGTGAACTCTGGTCGTGCTTGCCGTACCGCACCAGTCCCCTTGATGTCTCACCAAACAATCCTCATTTCATCTCCCACGAGCAAAAAATCGAGCTACGACGCGGCAACTCTGCAGGTCTGCAACTGCCAAGCCCATTTGACAAATGAACGAGCAGAGAGAATCCAAGCAAAATCCAGCACACTGACTACCACCAGAACGGAACGAACGCACCCGGCTCGGCTGGTCCGCTAAAACCCGCGCCAAAAATCTGGACCGTGACCATCCTCGTGTCCCGGCCGCCGTCCCATTAAACGGGCCGGTTCACGGTCGCAGAATTTCAGGACACGAACACAAGCGGCTGGCCACTGCACGCCGCCTATTTATATCCCAACAAGCTAGCGATCGCCACCATGCAAAACACGCCTCCTCATCAAGTGGCACGAGCAGCCGTGCTGCGCGAGGATTTCCAAGGCTCCGACCATCCCAATGGCTTCTTCCACAGTGACGCTGGAGAAGACGAAGACCACCGTCCGGAGTGGCGACACGGGTGTTCGGTCGCCCAACACCGCGATGAGGTCTCCTCTCCTCATGAAGGGGCGGAAGGTCGGCGACGGCCAGGGCGAAGTCGTCGACAACTGCTGCGGCCGCAGGCGCGATCTCGTCAGCTACGACAAGCTCCCGGAGTTCCTCAAGCACAACGAGTTCATCGTCGACTACTACCGCAGCGAGTGGCCGGTCAAGGAGGCGCTCCTCAGCGCCTTCTCCATCCACAACGAGACCATCAACGTCTGGACGTAAGAGCTCGATACCGTTCATGTCGCGAGCTATGAGCGCGATCACCAAGTAAATTACCTTCGGAGGATCGAGTAGCGCGTGTGACCTGACGACGTTTTCTTATCGCAATTTCCTTTCAGGCATCTGATCGGCTTCTTCGTCTTCCTCGCGCTCACCGTGTGCGCCGCCACGATGGTCCCGATGGAGTACGAGGCGTCTCGCTCCCCCCTTGCGGCGCCGTCCTCGGGCCTGTCCAACGTCACCGGCAACATGATGGTGCTCAGGAGCTACGGCGCCGACGGAGCGGTCGTCGTGGCAATGAAGGCGATGCTGCGCAGCAACAACGTGTCCGTGGAAGCCGAGCTCGCGCTGCCGTCGTCGGCGAGGCACCGCGTCGCGCGGTGGCCGTTCTACGCGTACCTCTGCGGCGCCATGTTCTGCCTGCTGATGAGCAGCGCGTGCCACCTGCTGGCCTGCCACTCGGAGCACGCCAGCTACGTGCTCCTCCGCCTCGACTACGCCGGCATCACGGGGCTCATCGTCACCTCCTTCTACCCGCTCGTCTACTACACCTTCCTCTGCGACCCCCTGTACCAGGCGCTCTACCTCGGCTTCATCACCGCCTCCGGCGGCGCCGCCGTGGTGGTCTCGCTGCTCCCCGTGTTCGAGCTGCCGGAGCTGCGGTGGGCGCGGGCGGGGCTCTTCGCGTGCATGGGCATGTCGGGCCTGGTGCCCATCGTGCACAAGATGCTGGTGTTCGGGGACCGGCCGGAGGCCGTGGTGACGACGGGGTACGAGATGGCCATGGGCGCCGCGTACCTGGCCGGCGTGGTGGTGTACGCCACCAGGGTCCCCGAGCGGTGGATGCCCGGGCGGTTCGACCTCGCGGGACACAGCCACCAGCTCTTCCACGCGCTCGTCGTCGCCGGCGCCTACGCGCACTACCTCGCCGGCCTGGTTTACCTCAGCTGGAGGGACATGGAAGGGTGCTGAGAAGAGCAGGCCTGCCTGACCTGAGGGCGACGCGCGCAAGCTGTAGAAATTTGACCGGATTTACTCCTCATTTGACTCGTTGTCGATTGATTTTGTTTTCAGATCTTGTTGTGTTTTTGTTTTGTTTTTTTTACAAAAAGTGAACATACATGTAACGATGCAAGAGGAATGTAACCAAACCAGTTAACTTAATGGGTAATTAAAAAAGAGTGCACACTCTCACCCTCCGTCCCATAAAAAATTATTCGTATAGAAACTTTTTGAAGACACTGGTAATTATAACAAATGATCATGCTACTCCCTCTGCTTCCTTATTAGAAGTCGTTTAGGACAGCGACACGGTCACAAAGCACAACTTTGACTTCTCTTTTCTACGAAAAATATTTATTGGAAAGTTATATATATTTTTATAAAAGTAATTTTAAAGACAAAACTATTTCTATAATTTTCACATTTTCAAACTCAACCAATTAAAAGTTATTCATGATTTATATTCCCAATGTTTGAGTCAAACCTTGTCAAAGACGACTTCTAATATGGAACCAGAGGGAGTATCTCTAAGGATTTCATGGCATTAATTATTTATGTCATATCTCCAATTTTGCTTATGTGACAAGTTATGTATGAAGAGAGAAAAAAAGTTTCATCATATGTGAGAGTAGTGTCATCACCATGAAACTCTCGTGGCATAGTCCCTCCAGGTTTGGTAAATGAAGTCGTTTAGGACGACGACACGCTCTACAAAGAACAACTTTGACTTCTTATTTTTTATAAAAATATCTGTTAAAAACTCACATGTGTATACTTTTATGAAAGTATTTTGCAAGACAAATCTATTCATGTAGTTTTCACATTTCCAAACTCAATGACTTAAAACTTATTCATGATTTATATTTCCAATGTTCGACTCAAATCATGTCCAAAACGACTTCATTTACCAAACTGGAGGGAGTAGTTACTTAGTTCACAGTCTAGGTAACTGTGCAATGAAATGAGACTTGCCAATATAACTAGAATTAGTTGAGGTTGAAAACGGTGTAATTTGCTTAGTTTTATGTATCCTGAATAAATGCGTGTGCATTTGAATCAGAGAAAATACATTTTATTTGCTCTATGTATTTCTCAGCGCATTTGCTCTTGGTGTGTTACTTTAATTATCTTAGTTTTACTAGGAGCAAAATGAACACTCTTTGTGAGATGAAATTAAAAAGTTAAATAAACAGTCTTTGTGGGACGGACGGAGTACGTCGAGCGGCTGGTACTTGCAAAATAATATTAATGGAAAAAGGACGGGTCGGACGTTATAGGGAACTCCGGTAGAGAAATGCTAGGGTGCTGCACCACCGTTTTGGATTATAGCACGCGGCTAAATTCCGAGCGTGCAAAGATGACAAACTGGACCGTCTTGTGGTTGTGGGCTTGTGCCATGTTTTGGCAGGCGGACTAATCTATGTATGCCGTGGCAGGTCAGACGAGGAGTGGTCGAGGCATGGCGGCGCGGGCGGCTGGGCTGCGCCGGCCGGCGGCGATCGCGAACCGGGTCGGCCAGGGGTGGCCGGGGTTGCCGCCGTCGGGAACGGACGTCAAGGATCTGGGTGCCCGGACCGGACCGGGACAGGCAGCGAGGAGTCGACCAGTCAATTTCGAGGCGCTGCCTGGGGAATTTATTACGAAGAGAAAACGAGATGAAAAGGTTCCGTGAGAACGGCTGCTGCGAATTTCGTTGATGGGGGTCTGAAGAGCCACAGTACGTACGGTACGGACTGATGTTTACTTTCACCCACAGGGTCTCGGGAAATTCGGAGGCCCCTTAGGAAATTAAATATGTCCTAAAATAAAGTGATGAGAAGAACAAAATCAATTTATGTAGTTGCAATCAACTCTTTAATTGTTATTGAATCAAGAGTTTTTTTTAAAGAACAAATATCATCACCTATGTTGCGTTATGCGTCTATGCCGATCGACCGAAAGACATACTCAAAGAAATTCAGGAAACAAAAGACATGCGGTTCATCGACCGCAAGAAAATCGAACCAATCATAATGTATCTCGAGCATCAAAACAACAACAACAACAACAACAAATACATACGATTATACGTACGGTGATTACACGAACGGACGTCAAGGGTCTGGGTGGAGTCAATTTTGAGGCGCTGCCTGGGAATTTATTACGAAGAGAGAGAAAAAAACTAGATGAAAAAGTTGGCGCTGACTCTGTGGCACTGACTGCGCTGAAACCAAGTTCACAAAAAGGAAGCGCGTCTGCGCATGCGTGCCGAACCCGCCCGCCCGCTGTTTGTTCGGCCGCAAGAAATGGACCGTCTTCCAAAATTACAGACAGGGTGAAGTTTGTGCGGCCCACTACGGTTGAAATTTTTGCGGTCCACGAATTCATTTAAATATCCGGGAAAGTTAACAGCCAGATTCGGCTTGTAGCCCGTCTTCATTAAGAGCCCATAACAGCCCAACAGCCCATCCACACACAGAAGCCGTCGCGAAGGGCCCACTTGCAACACAAAAGGCCGATGACAACATCTCAACCAAACTTCCGCCGATATCACTCACCACCTGTGGCTGGTATCTTCTGCCGATATTAGAGCATGGGAGCCCTGAGCTGGCGAAGCGGATAGCAGCGAGCAAGAGCAAGCAAGCAAGCGCAAGCATGACACTACTACTTTTCAAAAAAAAAAAAAAGCATGACACTACTAACTAGTACGTACTTGGATGAAAAGCCTCGATCAACAAGAAAAGCACTGGCGAAATGCCTGATCCAAGAACGCAAACACGCAACTGATCGAAGCAAGCGCCACGACGTCGCGGGAGGCCCCAAGCCCGGTCCCCCCTGACGAGAAAAAGCCTCTCCCTTCTTAACTTGCGCATTAATCCAGTACTACAAGGAAAACCCATGGAAGCAACAAATAAAACAAGCGGATACGTCCGCCGTAACGCACAGGATTGTGCGGTTGCGGCCCGCGCGGGACCATCGGCGCACAGCATCCAGTTGTTGCTGCAAGAACGCTCCTTGTTGCTTAGGCTCGCAATCTCTCGTCCCCGGCGGCCATGTGTTTCGTTGTTCTTGCTCCCCACCGCGCCCCGTCACCCTGCCTACCCTTCAGGGAGACGAAAACGGAAGGCCCCCTTTCCGGCTTTTCCCCCTGTCATGACCTCAGGGCGCCATGGCGTTTTGCTGGATCGGTCAGCCCCGCCCGGGGTTGCAAGAAACCCCCCCAACGCAACGGCCTTGCTTGGACACTAATCTTCGCCGGCAACGGGACAAGCTCGTCGGCACCCCCCCGCTCCCGGGTGACGCGCCCATCTCAACCAACGACGGGCTTGGTTTCTGCGGACGGCGCACGTCCATTCATGCTATTAGGGCCCCGCGCCCTCGCGTTCTCCAGAATGTGCCAACGGTCTTGCAGGTTTCAGGCTCAGGTGACGGCGTGCCTGATACGGGCTCAGCTCAGGTGACCGACCGAACTGCTTCCTCAAGGGGGCGAAAGCAATCAGGTAACCACCGCGCGCAAGGAAATGTGCGTCCCCGCCGGGGACGATAACAAGGAAGAAGAGGAGCGAGGGGATCGTCGGATCGGGATCGCCGGGGTTGGTTGCTTGCTGCAGGCTCCGGTTAGTGCAGAGTTCGGTGCGCGATCTGCATGTATAGTTGCAGCGGTCCCTGCCCTGATGTGCGCCCACACCGAGGCACCAAGCCGCCGTAACGACAGCCTCCGTCGACGGCGGACGCTGAGCTGCTGAGATGTGAGATGGATGATGATGCATATGATTGTGCAATGATGCACGGAAGGGCCACGGACTCACACGCCCGGGTTTGGTTTGACTCGGCCGCCGAAATAAAGTATGTGTGACCGTGGTTGTTCGCTCTGTCTGTCCTTGAGAAAGGCGTTGTACTTGGAGCTGAAGATAGCTCTAGGACTGTTTGAATCGTCACTAGACGATGATTTTTTGTCTCTCTCACGTGTGCTGTCTTGTTCGCTCCGAATGGGATCAGACACTACTGGACATGATTAGGATGGATTGAATTCTCAGCAACTCTAAATCTCCCTTAATCCTCTGAATGCTCTTGGAAAAGAGGATTAACCGAACTTCATCAAGAAATAGTTGCAGTGCCAATTATTCGGAGACAGTTTCTCTCTATATATTTGAATCTCTTGTTTGTAGCTTTGTTTTTATACTCTGTATTCTATCAATTTTATTTACACTAGAATGACACGTCTAATTCTACCGATTGAAGTACCATCAGGCAAAAAATGATAAATTTCCATGTGCTAATTGTCGGTGCGGAATGTAGTCCCGACACTAACTAAGTAATAAGCGGCGAGATCCGTCTCTCGATGGTCGGTGCTAAGCAACTAAGGACACTTGGTTTATCCCGGTTCCGTCCGAGCCGTACGTCCAAGAGGGGGTGTGCTCGAGGCACTATATTGCTTCGCACCGGGGTGCATGTAGTGGGGCGACTACAAGCAAGGCGGGAGAGGAGGTGTGGCCTCCAAGTCCCAAGAGGAGTGATTGAGGTGAGCGCTAATATCGTGGGGAAAGCGGAGAGCGTGTTTACTATCACCGTCCGTCGTCCCGTCCCCTTGCGGCGAGGGGGATCGCCTCCCTTTTATAGGTCAAGGAGAGGGCGATTTACAAGCGTGCCGCACTATTTCGCTACGTGTGATGGTATGGCATACGGTCGGGGAGTTGACGGTCATCCCGGCGAATCCTTCTCCGGTCATGGCGTTGTGGCGCGCCCTGTACTTGAACAGGGGCGGCCTCGAGGGTGGAGGCGTGGCGGTTGACCGGGGCGTCTCCAGGCGGGGCTCGAGGGAGCCGTTGACGGTGATCCGTACGAGGTGCGGTAGTAGGTGTGGCGGCGTCCCGTCCCCGCGTGCTCAACAGCGTCGGAGTGGTTGTAGCAGTGCGCGACGTGGCGCCGCAGGGGCGGGGATGGTCGCACAGGGCCGACGCGGCGTCGGGGATGGCACTCCCCGCCGGCCCGACGTCACGGTTTGACCTCGCGGAGTAACGAGAGGAGGGTTCGAGGGTGCGGCCGCCCCCCCCTTCGAGGGGCGCGGCGCGTTAGCCGTACTAGAGTGGGCGGCACGGTGTCACGGAGCCGACTCCTATTTGGCTTCCTATTTTTACGGCCGTGATCAAGAGACAAAAATGTACTCCAACAATGTTTCTATTATGATTAACTAATATATCAACCCGTGCCCCCGCACGGGCTAGTTAGAAATAGCTGATAATTATAAATAGTTAGAAACAGTTTTTTAGAAGAAGAAGATCTCGCAACACAAAAGTATAAGGTGCAAAAAAGAACTTACACCGAATCACGTCGAAGTATTCTAACATAAAATTTATAATTTCGCGTATCTACTTTCCATCGTGTCGCGCACGGTCTCGATTAAAACTCCGATTAAATTTTTTAGTGCGTACCCGCCAGACCGCCCGCCACGTATCACGTGCGCCCGCTATATAATCAGCTGACGGGGTGGCCACGGGCAGGCCAGTTATTACCGTGCACCGTCAATTCGTAACCCATCGGTGTACGCTGAGGTCGAGCTGAAACCACGCGCCAACCCCACCTACAAAACGTTCGGCGCCGCTACCGCCCGCGTTTCACTCGCCCACCCCACCTCCTCCTCTGTCCGGTCCTCCTCTCCCCTGCCGCAGCGAAACCACGCAAGAAACGCGCGCGCCGGGCGGCGGCAGGCACGCAACCGCATCGATGGGAAACTGCCAGGCGGCGGAGGCGGCGGCGGTGCTGATCCAGCACCCGGGCGGCGGCCGCACGGAGCGCGCCTACTGGGCGCTCTCGGCCGGCGCCGTCATGGCGGCCAACCCGGGCCACTACGTCGCCGCCGTCATCGCCACCACGCCGCCGGCCGCGGCCGGCGACGCCTCGGCCTCCGCGCCCGTGAAGCACCTCAAGCTGCTCCGCCCCGACGACACGCTCCTCCTCGGCCGCGTCTACCGCCTCGTCAGCTTCGAAGGTACAGTAGTATTACTTCACCCCCTCGCGCCGCCGCCGCCGCCGTCCGATCCTGCATTGCGGCATTGCGCCCAACGTTTTGCTCGCGGAGCTTGCTGAGCTGACGGCCGTGTTAGGCCGGCCCGGGTGGTGCTTGCGTGTTCTTGTCCGGTTTGAATGCCATTGTTGACTAAAGATGACGAAGGTAGCTGTAGGTTAGCGAGCCCCTTTCTGTGAGCCTTTTTTCTGGTGTCCGTACCTGGACTCGCTCGACGGTGACGATTTTTATCGTCGTTTCTCACCGGTTTATTTCACTGTTCCTGGGTTTGCTTTTCTCAT
This sequence comes from Cenchrus americanus, assembly GCA_947561735.1. Classification (NCBI taxonomy): domain Eukaryota; kingdom Viridiplantae; phylum Streptophyta; class Magnoliopsida; order Poales; family Poaceae; genus Cenchrus; species Cenchrus americanus. The sequence continues at coordinate 155,742,783 of OX387243.1, read as the reverse complement.
GTCGCTTTTCGGCTTCTGCTGCCTGCCGGTCCAACTAATGAGTGGATGGATGCATGAACACCGTGGTCGTGTGTGAGCAGAGGTGCTGAGGGACTTCGCGTCGAAGCGCCACGTCAAGCTGAGCCGCGTCACGATCAGGGCCAAGGACGAGGGCGAGGAGGCGAAGCCGGCGGCCAAGCACCGCCGCCGGCGTGCCAGCGTCGACAGCCGCGGCGCCGGCACCGTCGAGCGCAAGGTATCCGACCGGTCACTCGCCAAGGTACGCACGCCGCGCGCGCCCCTGATGCTACTCCGCTTTCCAGTAGTAATCTCCAACCACTTGATCCGCTCGCTCGGTCTCCATCGCACGTCGACCACGTCCGTCCACGCGTTCATTTTGACAAGCCGCCCGTTCAGTTACGCCGGCCGCGTGCATTCACTCCCGTTCCAATCAACACAGGTCATGCGCCGCACGGAGGAGGTGGAGCCGGAGCCGGAGCCTGCAGGCCCGTCGTCGTCGGGCCCCGGCGCCACCAGACACAGCAACACCGACGCGGCGGCCGACCTCGACGCCGAACTGGACGCGATGCTCGTCCGCCGCGCCGCCGCCCGGCAATGGAGGCCCGCGCTGCAGAGCATTGCTGAAGGGTGAAGGCCGCCTGATGGGTGACCAGGCGACCAGGCTTCGCCAAATCGCCATGCCGGTTCGGTCCCGGGCTGCCGGCCGGTCGGTGAGCGGCCGAGCTCAGTGCAGGTCGGTCGCACGCCACTTGCGAGGCTGACAGCGTATTGTAAAATAAGCGAGGAGTAAATTAAATTGCTATAGCGCCCCGTGTGGATACCACCGGCTACAGATGTCCAGTAGTCGTAGTGTGTAGCAGTTGGGTAGTGGTAGTTGCTTGTAAGGTGGCGGATCGGTATACTACAAGACAGTATAGAATAAAATCCTTGGTCTATTTTCGCGAGCTCTCGATCTGTCTCCCATCAGCGTCACCATGAACGAAGTTTATGGCTTCGATTTGATTTGATGCCGCGGTATTAGCAGGCGTTTCGCCATTAACGAAGTACATGCATGCGTGACATGCATGCATGATGCAGCTGCACACGATGTTAACGTGCCGGATTGATGGGAGGAGCTTCCGTTTTGGCGATCTCTGAACGAACGAACACCACGGATTGATTGTCTCTGTCGGTTGGGCCGTCCGGCATCGAACTGGTCCTCCTGATTCGAGACTCCGGACACTGTAGTGTCAACGAACTGCCATTTTCATTTCGTGCGTGATGAATGAAGCCATGGGAGAGCAATTGGGATTTTGTTGCCGGGGTAGATGGCACGGGTGACGGAGACGGGCTGCTTGAACGGTAGATCTCACGCACTAGGGCGCTTGGCTGCAGACTGCAGTCGTGGGCATCTGGACTGGGAAGCCCTGAGCGCACACGTGCACCACTGGCTCATGATTTGCCTGGACGAACAACAGGTCGAGTCGCCACTGCTACAACTGCAATGCATGCCTGCAACACGAGCGAAGCGAGCACGGGGGCCCTGGACGCTGGATGCAGCGAGCCAGCGACAGGACAGCAGCGAGCACTCAACACCTGCATGCTGCAGTTCACGGAGATGTCCAGACGGTGGCGCGATCGCTCCGGACGCTTCTCTGAAAAGAGGCGTGTTTCGCCAATCTCCGAGCAGACGCAGGCGGGCAGGTTGATGCGTGCGGGGGACGGGTTGCAGCCTTGCAGCGGTGACCTGAAGGGTATCCAGGGTTCCAGGGCTTGCATTGCATTGCAGCGGTGACCGGAAGGGCTTGAGCCTGGCGCTGTGGCGCGCGTGCTATGCTCCTTTTCGTGGACAAGATAAGTGCCTGCGGCATCGCCGGTTCGTCGCCGGCTAGATGCGCTGCCGCTTGCCGGCCGGCGAAATTCCTGGCGCGCATGCAGGAGCAGAAGATTCGTGCGGCGCGGTGGACGACTTGACGAATCGCTCATCCGGACTCCTCTCGTCAGGTACGAATCCTACAGCAAGCAGCGTGCAGCGTGTTAGATCTTAAGCACTTAACTAAACACTAATACCAGTAGCTAATCATTCGTGTGGGTACTTAATAATTACAGATAAACAACGTGAACTCCTAGATCTAGATCTACTACACCTAAAGCAACTACTAAAGGAAACAGAGGGAAGACAGGGGGGTCGCAGACCATCGGGGTTTGAGGGGAGCGCGGAGTCGGATGCCATCTCTTGCGTCGGGGTCGCAGGGGCGGCGGCGGCTTGACGTAGAGGTTGCAGTGCCGGCTCGGGGACGATGGGATCTCGAACGATGCGGTCGAGCGACGGGCGGTGGCACCAGGTGCGCCGGATCCACGAAGAGGGACGCGGCGGTAGCGGTGGCGGAGCTTCCCGCCGCTCCGGTGCTCCCTCGGTCGGTTAGGGTTTGTGGGGTGGGGTGTAGCGGCGGCGCGTTGAACCTCGTCCGCGAGCCGTGGTCCCCACCCTCTCTTTATAGCACCGTGCGACGGGGGCCCACCAACCATGGATTGGTTGGGCGCCCCCGACCGAGGCGCGGTATCCCGGCCCGTTACGGCCTTTGGGCCGTAACGGTGAAGAGATCGAACTAACATTCTCCCTCTCGATCTCTTCTACACCATTCACTTAATCTCGAGTTCTTTACTTGACATCCATCTGATCACAAATAAACATATTGAGCATGGGTCATCTAAATTGTAATCACAACCGGATTAACCGGCCACAAGACACTTATCCATTTTGATAGGATCTTAACATGGGCCCGGTCCAGGAATCACGGGCTTTCCCTTAAACCCATACGGCTAAGTGTTCTCCGAACACATTGGGTGGTAAGCCTTTTGTGAGCGGATCCGCTAATATTTCTTTAGTGCCTAAATGCTCCGGACTTATAGTTTTATCCCGGACTCTGTCTTTCACCGCATAGAATTTTATTTCTATCGGTTTGGTAGCATTACTTAACTTGTTGTTGTGAGCATAGAATACTGCTGGTTTGTTATCGCAGTACAACTGTAGTGGTTTGTGAATACAATCCACTACTCTTAAGTCAGGTATAAACTTCTTTAGCCACATCACCTGTCCTGTTGCCTCATAACAGGCAATGAACTCTGCATACATCGTAGATGTTGCAACTAGTTCTTGTTTTGAGCTTCTCCACGAAATAGCTCCTCCTGCGAGAGTGAATATATATCCTGACGTGGATTTTCTATCATCCCTATCTCCCGCATAATCGGCATCTGAGTACCCTTTTATCTCTAGGGAATCGGATCTTCTATACGTTAGCATTAAATCTTTCGTGCCTTGTAGATATCGAAAAGCCTTCTTTACCATCATCCAAAGTGCTCTTTTCCGGATTACTTTGATATCTACCAAGCACTCCCGTAACAAATGCTAAATCGGGGCGAGTGCACATTTGTGCATACCGTAAGCTACCAACTACCGAAGCATATGGAACCATTTTCATTTGATCGATCTCATATTGGTTCCTTGGACATTGGTGAAGTCCAAACTTATCGCCCTTTACTATAGGAGCAGGTGTGGCTATACTCGCATGCATATTATATTTCTTTAGTACCTTTTCCGGATATGCTTTTTGCGATAATCCTAAACCCCCCTTCTTTCTATCTCGATGAATCTCAATGCCTAAAACATATGAGGCTTCACCAAGATCTTTCATATCAAATTTTGAAGACAAGAACTTTTTCGTTTCCTACAGTAGTCTAACATCACTACTAGCTAGTAGAATGTCATCACATACAGTATTAGGAAAATGAATTTCCCATTCTTAAACTTTGCATAAACACAGTTGTCCTCAATATTTGCCTTAAAACCAAATTTTGTGATGGTCTCATCAAACTTTAGATTCCACTTTGTCTAGAGGCTTGCTTTAAACCATAAATGGATTTTCTTAAACGACATCCTAAATGTTCCTTCCCTTTCACAACAAAACCTTTGGGTTGAGTCATGTATACATCTTCATATAAATCTCCATTCAGAAATGCCGTCTTAACATCCATCTGGTGTAATTCCAAATCATAGTGCGCCACCAAAGCCATTATGATTCTAAAAGAATCCTTACATGAGACTGGAGAGAACGTCTCATTGTAATCTATCCCTTCTCTTTGCGTGTATCCCTTAGCCACAAGCCGACCTTTATACTTTTCTATATTCCCTTTGGAGTCATATTTTATCTTGTAGACCCATTTGCGACCCTCTTTACCGTTTTGGCTCCTTTAGGAATTTCCTCTAAGTCCCAAACTCTGTTGGTACTCATTGACTTCATTTCATCTTCCATGGCTTCTTGCCACTTCGATGCATCGAACGACTCATAGCTTCTTCATAAGAAGTAGGATCACCTTCTATGTGAATTTCTTCACATTCATAAACTTCATAATCGTCAGGGATAGGCGACTTTCCGACTCTTGATGACCTCCTCGGAGCCTCTCGCAACCGGCTCTTCCGTACTTGGGGCCGTTGTGTTTCTTCCGGTGCATCAGTTGTACTTGTAGGATTTTGTGGAACAGTTTCCTCATTTTCTTCCACTGATGGCACAGGCGTACTAACAACAGGTTCCGGTACCACAGTGGGTTGCACTGTAGCTATCGGAACAACAGGCAGCTCAAAATACGGTTCTTCAACCATAGGAGTGGGTGCGCACACCCGCTTTTCTTCAAGATCAATCTTTCGAACTGCCTTGCTCCCTCTGATCATTTCATCCTCTAGAAAAACAGCGTGTCTCGTTTCCACAAACTTTGTATGCCCGGTAGGACAGTAGAAACGATATCCTTTAGATTTTTCCGTGTAGCCAATGAAATGGCAACTTACTGTCTTGGGGTCTAACTTCCCAATATTTGGGTTAAAAACTTTAGCCTCTGCAGGACATCCCCACACACGCATATAATTCAAGGAGGGTTCCCTACCCGTCCATAACTCATATGGTGTAGTAGGTACTGACTTACTAGGTACTTTATTTAGAATGTGAGTGGCGGTTTTCAATGCCTCCATCCACAAACTAATCGGTAATGTTGAGTAGCTTAACATACTTCTAACCATATCCATCAAGGTACGGTTCCTTCTTTCAGCTACTCCATTCTGTTGAGGTTCACCCGGTGTACTATCTTAGGCAACTATGCCATTTTCCTATAGAAACCTTGCAAAAGGTCCAGGAACTTGGCCATACGGGGTGTGTCGACCGTAGTACTTGTCGGTGCGGAATATGGTCCCGACACTAACCGGTAGATAGCGCCGTGGTCTATCCCTCAATGGTCGATGCTAAGTAACAAATGACACGGAGGTTTTATCCTCCGGTTCCCGCCGCGGGGCCGTACGTCCGACGAGAGGCGTGCTCGGGGCACTATATTACTTAGCACCGGGGTGCTTGTAGTGGGGCAAGTACAAGCAAGACGGGAGAGGAAGCGTGGCTTCCAAGTCCCCGGAAGGGTGGTTGAAGACGTTGTGGGAGAATGAGAAGTGAATGTGTGGTGTGTGAAATGTTCTCCGTCGTCCCGTCCCCCCGCGGGCCGGGGGCTCGCCTCCCCTTTTATAGGCCAAGGGGGCGGCCGCGAGTTACATGCACGCCGCGCTATCCGGCTACGTGGGGGTGCACGTCGTGCTACGCCGTAGAGTGGGCGGCCGTCCGGACGATCTTCGCGGCGATCCGGCCATGATGGCCTACTTCGTACCCGAACGGTGGCGGTTCGAGGGTAGGAAGGCGGTGGCCCGTGGTGGCGTCCTCCGGTAGGCTTCGAGGGAGGTGCGATGATGGGCGGTACGGGGCACGGGAGCGAGCGAGACGGCGTTCCTTCCCCAATGCGCTTCACGGTAGTGGAGTGGTTGCTACGGCGCCGGCGTGCGCCCGCACGCGCGGGTACGACGGCCACGCCGCCACGGTGGCCGGGGATGGCGGTCCACCGGCCTAGCGCCTCCATCTAATCATGTAAGGTCACGGGAAAGTGAAATCGAGGGTGCGCCCGCCCCCTTTCGAGGGTCGGGCGCGTTAGCCGTCTCGTAGTGGGCGCGCGGTGTCACGGGACCGACACCGGCCGTACCGCACGGTCCCTTCCCCACGCGTGGTGGGGATGGGCGCCTCCCCGGGGGAGTTGGTGCGGCGGAGCCGGGCGCGAGCCCCCGGCGCATGATGGCGCCGTCCCGCCCGTGTCGGGCGTTAAATGCCCGTGTACGGGGCCGGCGCACGCGTGCGGGGCGCCCGTGAGCGTGGCGGGCCCCGGCCCGGGGGCGGGACGGACCCTCGAGCGAGACGAGACCCGCTCGAGGGGTAGTGAGCCCTCGAGCGGGGGCGGAGCCCGCCCGAGGGGGGGAGTGGGCCCTCGAGCGAGGCGGGCACTCGCTCGAGGGGACTTCTAAGGGGGCCGTCTCGGTGGGCCGTCGGAGTCCCGCGGCGTGGGCCGTGTCTGCATGGTTAGTCACCCGCACGGTTAGGCTTAGCGTTTTTTGGTGTAGTTGCGGGATTTAAGTGAGGATTTCCCCGTTGTTTAAGGGGACCCCTAGGGCTCGTCCCCGACGCTAGCCCCCGAGCATCCGTGGGTTTGCCATTGAGGCTCCCGCGGATGTCGGAACCTACCGATAGGACGTTCTTCCCTCCTTGTTTGCGAACGCTTTCCGTGGGGCCGCGTCGGCGGACCCGCGGGTCTAGCCCCGAAGCCCCGCAGAGGTGTGGGTTCTCCCGGGGGTTAAACGCGAGAATTCCGGTCGCAGAGACGTGGCACATATGCCAACCGGCATCGGCGGTATTTCGGCCGGCTTCGGGGGTGCACGCACCGCCGACACTTGTCTCGGGCGGGTGCAATTTCAAGGAGGTGTAGCCGTGCGTCAAGCCCCCGAGCCTTGGCCCGTTCGAGGCGATCGGGTAGAGCCCGACGACTTGTTTTTTAACGCGCCCTCGCCGTCCCTCCGCGGGACGGAGGGTGAGGTTTCGCAACTCCCATCGAGCGGGTCGCGAATTGTCGATTCCTCTTCGAGCCGGGTAGCGGGTGGTTCAAGTGGACGCCCATGCCCCGTTCGATAAGGGTAGGCCGCGCGGTCGGGGACACGTCCATGGAAGCGCTTGCGTGGGTTTGCTAGGTGGGGCTCGGTCCCGTTCGCTAGGGACCGAGGGCGCGAAGCTCTCCCTCGGTGGGATCCCCCGGCTAGGCGCCCTCGCCGGCTCTCGAACACGACATGTGGGGCACCCTCGAGCCGACGGGCTCGAGGAACGGCTCGAATGCGCGTGCCCTCGTCGTCCCTAACTCGCGATGCGGCGCCCGTTCGAACCCGTCGAGGGTCGGGCTTCGAACCTCCGATCGGTAGGGCCGTGCGGGGGTGGCGCACCGGGCGGCCCCGTCTTTTCACGTTTGCGGCCGTCGAGGGTCCGGGCGAGCCGGCCCTCGAGGTGCCTGGTTGGTGGTACGGCGCGGCATGGGTGCTTGCGGTGCCCGTTTTATTTCAAGCGGGCCCCGGGCGACCCTTCTCACGCGTGTGCTTTCTCGTAGAGGGTTGACATTGTCTCGAGCGGGGGCTCGCTCCGCTCGAGGGTTTTGCGTGGCATGGGTGCCCGCGGTTGCTCGCTCTACATCGAGCGGGTCCCGGCGACCTTCTCACGTCGATATCCCATCGAGGGTTGACGTCATCTTGAGCCAAGGGCTCGTGCGCTCGAGGGTTTTACGTGGCATGGGTGTCCGCGGTTGCTTGCTCTACATCGAGCGAGGTCCCGGCGACCTTCTCACGCCGATATCCAATCGAGGATCGCTTTTTGTCCGGAGCCGAGGGCCCGTGCCGCTCGAGGGTTTTACGTGGCATGGGTGCCCGCGGTCGCCCGCTCTACATCGAGCGAGGTCCCGGCGACCTTCTCACGCCGATATCCCATCGAGGGTCGCTTTTTGTCCGGAGACGAGGGCCCGTGCCGCTCGAGGGTTTTACGTGGCATGGGTGCCCGCGGTCGCCTGCTCTACATCGAGCGAGGTCCCGGCGACCTTCTCACGCCGATATCCCATCGAGGGTCGCTTTCGTTTCGTGCGGGGGGCTCGCCCCGCTCGAGGGCTCTCCTTGCTTGGCAAGGGACACGGGCATTTAAGTGCCTTGCGGTCGTGGCCGCGGTTTTGCGGCGCGGGCGGCGCCTTTTAGGCGCCGCGGCCGCGTGCGCGCGTAGTGGGCGGCGTGGCGGGCGGACGTGACGGCTTCGCCTCGGTTGCTGCCGGTCTTTGCCGTAATGATGGCCCGCTGCGGTGTTGTGGCGGCGACGGTCGTGGTGGGGCCCGCTCGTCGACGCGATGGAAAGATTCCCTGCAGTTAATGCTAGCGGGGCGTCCGCTCCGGAGAGCTCGCCCGTCGGCCTATAAACCGCGGGGGAGGGGAGGGGACGGCGGTTTTTTACCTTAGTGTCTCACCGTTTTCAGTCCCCCGCCCCTTCGCCTTCGTCTTGCTCTTGCCACCGCGCGGGGTCGGCGTTAGAGCTTTTTCTTCCGTTCCTTGTCCTCCGCTCCTCGTTTTCCTTCGTCCTCTTCATGGCGCCGCCTCGGCCTCCCCTTAGGATCCCGGGAGCCGTATGCCTGGGAGAGGTCGACGGTGACGCCGTTGGCCCTTGGCGAGCCGGTCGCCGCCGGCCGGTGGCGACCAACGAAGACGGACGTCCGGCGGAGTGGATCGTGCCGCCGGCCGCGGACCGCGAGCCCAACCCGCCGGAGGGCTACGTGGTGAGTTTCATCCGTTACCACGAGCGGGGCTTCACCGCGCCGGCGAGCACCTTCATGCGGGCGATGTGCTACCACTATGGGGTGGAGCCGCACAACTTCGCCCCCAACGCGATCTCGCGAGCGGCCACATTCGTTGGTGTCCGCGAAGGGTACTCGGGGATCCCGGTCAATTGGGAGCTGCGGGTACACCTTTTCCGCGCGGAGCTCATCACGCGGCCCACGACGGAGCCAAGGACCCCGCGCGCGATGCGCGCCGGCGGATGTCGCTTGCCTGCGGGGGCAATTCAAGGACGTCTACATCCCCCGCACCATGACGACGAACAACGCCGGCCGGGAGCGGGGGATGGTTTTATCCGCGCAACGCCGAGCCCGCCTTCCCCCCTACACCGTAGGGTGTTCAAGGAGAGGCCTCGCCTCCCCGGGGCTACGGGGTGTCCACGCCCCGGCAGCCGGCGCGGCAGAGTCGGTCTTGGCGCGGCGCGCCGCGCCGACCGAGGAAGCACGGGCTGAACGCGATGGGCGTCCTCGCCTTCCTCCACCATCGGCGGGTCGTGCCTCTGATGGAGAGGCCGCTCTGCATCTTCGAGATGACGGAGGCGGCCAACCCCGTCGACCTGGCGAGGTCGCGGATGCTCCCGACGCCCCTTGAGCGGCCGTATGCGCTCACCCGGGCGCGGAGCGCCGTCGACACTCGGACGCCGCCGACGCCCGAGGGCCGGACCCCCGTGGGACCTCGAGATGCTCCCCCTCGGCCCGCCGGGTGAGTCCGGCTTTTGGTTTCGTTTTAGTTCTTGGTCTTGCTTTCGTTTTCGATGTGCCATTACCGCTCTGCGTGCGGTGGTGGAGTTCAACATTGCCAAGTCCGTTCGCCCACCCCCGACTCCCGCGCGCCCGGGCGGGCGCGCGCAGCGGCGGCCGAGAGGAGGCGGCGCGCAAGAAGGAGCGCGCGAGGCGACGTCAAGCGCGTCGCGACCGGCGGTCCGCGGAATACCGGCGGCGTGAAGAGCCGGGGCTCTCCCTCCCGGGGGACCGAATGGTGCTCGTCCTCGGAGGAGGACGAAGAGGAAGAGGCTGAGGGGGAGGGCCCCTCAGACAGGTGGCGGCTGCGCCCCGGCCGGCCGGAGCCGCCGCGCCGGCGGCGAGGGCGGCATTGCCCGGGGCGGGCGCCGCCGGCGTCCGCCGCCGGGGCCATCGACATCGGGGAGCGGCGCGCGCGCGCGGAGGGTGCCGCGCGCGCGCCACGGAGGCGCGCGCGCGCGCGCGCCCGTGCGCGCGTCGAGCGTGCTCGCGCGCGAGGGCGAGCGTGCCCGCGCGCGCGCGCGCACCATCGTCGGGGGCGCGACGGCCGGCGCGTCCGCACGCGCGGGGGTGAGCGTGCCCCCGCACGCGGCGGCGCCTCGGGAGGTGCGGCGTCGGTCGCGCCGCGCGCACGGGGCGGGCATGCTGCGCGTACGGCGGCGCCGTCGGGGGAGGCGCTACGGCGCGGGCGCGGCGGTACCGGCCTCGTCGCGGAGGCCTCGAGGAAAAGGAAACGGGCCTTTTCCTCCGCGAGGTAAGGGACTCGATGCTTCGCTCGGTTTGACTCGTTGGTGATCGGTCGTTCTAATCCTCCGTTTGTTCTGCGCGCGCGGGTGGCGCCAACCGTGCCTCCTCTCGCACCGCCAAGGTGCCGAGGACGGACGCGTCCATCCCCACCCCCGGCGCTCGTCGAGGGCGCCGCGGGCGGGGACAAGCACGGCCGGCGGCGGGCGGAGGCTCGCGAGGATGCGGGCCGGGGCCCCGAGGCCTCGGCCAACGGATCGGCCGCCGCGGCGCGGTCGGCGGTCGGCCGAGGAGCGGCCGGCGCGCGGCCGTTGCGGAGACACGCGGCGCGGCGGCGGCGTGGGGTGGAGGTGGAGCGGGCGCATCCTACGGGGCGCCCACGGACGCGGCGGCGCGGGCCGGAGGCGGCGGCCGCGGTGCCGCGCCGGTGCCGCGGCCGCGGTGGGCGCAAGTAGAGGTGCGGCGGAGGCGGCGCGAGCGGCGGCGTCCGCCGGCGATCTTCGAGCGGGAGGTGGTGGAGGGTCTCGGACGACTCTCCGCCGCCGGGTGGGATCGGTGGGCCGGTGCCCCGCCCACGAACTCCCCCCGAGCCCCGAGGGGGGGCCCTCGTGAGGCGGCACGAGGGTCACATGGTGGTGGGGGGCCGAGGACATGGTGCCGAGGCCTCGTCCTCCCACGCCGACCGCCCCGCCCGGTGGAGGGGGTCGTCGAGGATCCCCCTGCGTTCGCCGACGCCGGGGGGGGAGCAAGAGCTGCGGGGCGAGCTCGGAGCCACGGCGCCACGCTCAACCGCGCGCCGAACGAGGCGGCGCGGGTCCATGGCGGCCGGCTCGGCTCGTCTTCCGGGTGAGCCATGGTCGCTCGTCCTTTCCCCTTTCATTTTCGTACGCCGCATTCAAGTCTTGGAGCTTACGGGCTTCGATTCTGTGATTGCCGGGAGCTCGAGCGTCGCGCCCATGACAAGTACGACGCCTTCGGCCGGTGAACGCCGAGGTTCACCGGCCTCGGGAGCGGTGCGGGCGCCTTCGACGCGCTTGCGGATGCTCTCGGGACACGGACGGCGGGGCGGCGTGCGGCGATGGCATGGTGCGACGAGCTCCCGGGAGAGCTCGGGACGGGGGCCCCGCGGCGTTCGAGCCTCGGCGGGTCCGTGCGGCCCTCGTCGATCGTGACGAGGCGGCGTGGAATGCGCGCGTGGACCTAGAGAAGACGCGGACGGCCGGCCGCCAGCCGGGAGGCGGAGGTGGCCACCGCTCGCGCCGAAACTCGGGAGCTCCGCACGTCGCTCGAGGGGGCACGGGGCGCAACACCGCCGGGCGAGGAGCGGGCGCGCGAGTTGGAGCGGCGCGCCGGGAGGCCGACAACCCGAGGGCCGCCCTCGACGCCAAGGCCGCGGCCCTCGCCGCCGCCGAGGATCGGCCTCGGCAAGAGAGCGCCGCCCGCCAAGGGGCCGAGGAGCGACCGGCGGCGGCGGGGGCGAGCCGCCCGGTCGACACTCGTGCGGCCGGAGCGGGGAGCGCGCCGCCCCACGAGGTGACGCGGAAGTCGCTGGAGGAGCGGAACACCGCGTTCTCCAAGGTCGAGGGCGAGGCGCTCGCGCTCAGCATCAGCAACGCCAACCGGAGGCGGCCGCCCTCCGCGAGCAAGGCGAAACCGTCCCGCGCCTCGAGTTGGCGATCGAATCCGTGCGTCGCGACTTCGAGTTGGGGAGGAAGCAAGTCGAAGGTGAGCCTTTGTTTGACTCTTGCTTGTTGGTTTTTCGTTTGGGAACTCGCATCCCCTTTTTCCCGATTTCTTCTTGTCTTGTCGATTCCGAGCTTGCGCACCGCCTTGGGGCACGCGGGCGAGGCGGGCCGAGGGCGGCTGCGAGCTTCCTACAACTCCTCCCGGCGGGGTTGCGGGGATTGCGCGATGCGGCCCTCGAGACACGCCACGTCGTCGAGGAGGGCGAGGCCCGGGCGGCGGCTCCCCGGCCGGCCGTCCGCGTGCCCTTGGTGGCCATGTCACCGAGCGGATGCGCCGGGCGCGCATCCGGGTGTCCCGAGAGGCCCTCGGAGTGGTGCGATCCCACTACGAGGTTAACTTCGAGCGGCGGAGGGGTACATCGTTCCCGAGGGTGTCGAGGACGAGGTGGCCATGGAGCGTATGGATGCGCTCGGCTGCCGATGCCGCCGGGTCGCTCGCCGAGGCCTTCGAGGAGTTCCTCTTCCGGACGCCGCCGATGCGCTCGCTCCTCTCGCACCGAAAGCGAGTTGGGCGCTAGGCCCATTTTTTGTTTATGTGTATCGAGTCTGTCCTCGTGGCCTTTTGTAAACAAACAAGTTGTTTCATGAACATGAGCGATTCTTGTAAATGAAGTTGTTTGTTTATCACGCTTTTTGTTTCTCCTTCTTCACGAGTAGATTCTAGTTAGGGGAGTTCGATTTTCGTAGGGGGCCCGGCCGGGTTGGAGGCGAGAGAGAAGGGCCATAGCCACGCGGCGTAGGCTATCTCGGCTCGCACGCTCCTTCCGTCGTGCCGCTGCGCCTGTTCGAATCGTGGCTCGAGGTTGAAGTAGGAAACAAACTTAGCGCGCGTTGTTTTGTTTTTTGCGCGAAAAAAATGGGACCATTTTGGGGGGGGGTGCCCCCCGCGTAGCCCCCGAGGGTAACTTGGGTTTCGGGGGAAAGCGAGTTATCCTTTTTATTGAGCTTAAAGCTTTTACATAGTTGCGCCAAGCGGGGCGTTGGCGATGTGATTTTTACAACAAAAATACTTGGAGGATCCTAGCTAAGGGTAGAAGCGACGTAGGCGTTGGATGTTCCAAGCGTTGGTGAGCTCTTCACCGTCCTCGTTGGCCGGCTTGTATGTGCCGGCTTGAGTACCTTTACCACGACGTAGGGTCCCTCCCATGGGGGGCGATAGCTTGTGGCGCCCTCGGTTATCTTGGCGCGGCCTTAGACCGCATCCCCCTCGGCGAAGTCCCGTCGACGTATCTTGCGTGCTTGGTAGCGTCTTAGGGACCGTTGATACCTCGCGGGTGCATTAAGGCTACGAGGCGTGCCTCGTCCAACGGTCCAACGAGTCCTCGCGGGCTCGGCGGTTAGCATCCTCGTCGTATCCTCGAACACGGGTGACCCGTATTCCAAGTCCGTGGGGAGGACGGCCTCCGCGCCATGTACTAGGAAGAACGGGGGTGAACCCGGTGGCTCGCTGGGGTTGTCCTTAGGCTCCACACAACCGCCGGTAGTTCTTGGAGCCATTTTCGCCCGGTTTGTTGAGTCGGTCGAAAATTCGGGGCTTGAGGCCCTGTAGGATCATGCCGTTGGCACGCTCCACCTGGCCGTTGGTCTGTGGGTGTGCCACAGCCGCCCAATCCACGCGGATGTGGAACTTATCACAGAACTCCAAGAACTTCCGGCCCGTGAATTGGGACCCGTTGTCTGTGATGATGGAGTTTGGCACTCCAAAGCGGTAGACGATGTCGGTGAAGAACGTGACTGCCCTCGCTCGGCCCTTAAATTCGTGATGGGGCGTACCTCCACCCACTTGGAGAATTTGTCGATCGCGACTAGCAAGTGGGTGAAGCCCCCGGCGCCTTCCGCGGGGGCCCGACGATGTCCAACCCCCACACGGCGAACGGCCATGTTACGGGGGATGGTCCGTAGGGCGTGGGCGGGCGGGGTTGGTCTTGCGGGCGTAGAACGGCACCCTTCGCGGTGCGTACGATTTCGGCGGCGTCCGCGACCGCGGTAGGCCGCAAGAAAAGCCTTCGCGGAACGCGTTGCCGACAAGGGTGCGGGCGCGGCGTGGTGGCCACGGATCCCCGCGTGGATGTCCCTTAGAAGCTCGCGCCCCTCGGGAATGGGTACGCACCGCCGTAGGATGCACCGAGGCGGCGCGCTTGTACGCCTCGCCGTCGACGAGGGTGAACGACTTGGCCATCCCGGCGATGCGCCGGCCGCGGCCCGGTCGCGGGGAGTTCCCCTCGAGCGATCCGGGCAATATATTTCTCGCGCCGGTCCGCCGGGACGGGGGCGGCTCGATGTCCATCGCGTCGGCCTCGTGGGAGCCGTACCCCTCGAGGAGGGAGAGCACGTACGCCTCGTTCGAGGGGTCCTCGTCCATGGGCTCCGCACCCGCTGGGCTCGAGGGAGCCCCCGAGGGTTCGTTGCGGTTCGAGGGGTAGGGCTCGAAGACGACCGAGGGTTGAGCGATGTCACGCACGAAAACGCGTTCGGGGGGGACGGTGATCCGCCGGACGCGATCTTGGCGAGTTCGTCCGCCTCTTCGTTGTACCTTCGGGGCACATGGTTGAGCTCGATGCGGTAGAACTTATCCTCGAGGGCCCGCACGGCCTTGTAGTAGGCCTCCATCTTGTCATCATGGCAGCTCGCGTTCTTCATGACTTGATCGATCACGAGCTGCGAGTCCCCGCGCACGTCGAGGCGCTTGACGCCCAACTCAATGGCGATTTTGAGGCCGCGGAGCAGCGGGCCTCATACTCGCCCATATTGTTGGACGCGGGGAAGTGGAGGCGCACCTTGCGTAGCGCATGTGCTCCCCGAGGGGTGACACGAAGAGCGAGGCCCGCGCCCGCTCCCGTTTTCATCACTGAGCCGTCGAAGAACAGAGTCCGGCCACTCGCCCGGATTTGTGGAGGCGGCGAGGTGCGTGTCTCGTCCACTCGCCGACGAAATCCGCCGGGATTTGCGATTTGATGGCCTTGCGCGGGGCGTGGCGAGCGTTTCGCCCATCGGCTCTACGGACCATTTGGCGATCCTTCCCGCGGCGTCGGGGGTTGCGGATGATTTCTCCTAGCGGAAAGGAAGAAACCACCGTGACGGGGTGGGCCTCGAAGTAGTGGCGGAGTTTGCGCCGCGCAAGAACCACCGCGTACGGCAGCCTTCTCGGACTCCGTGGGTAGCGCATCTTCGTGTCCGAGAGGACCTCGCCGATGTAGTAGACGGCCGCCGCACCGGGGGCGTGTCCTTCCTCCGTGCGCTCCACAACGATCACGGCGCTCACCACCCGGGTGGTCGCGGCCACGTAGAGGCTGCAGGGGGCTCGCCGTCCGCGCGCGCGCGTGAGGATCGGGGCGTGCGTCGGTGACGCCTTTAGCTTGTCGAGCGCGTCCCGGGCCTCGGTGGTCCGGGAGAAGCGCTCGTGCTTCTTGAGTAGGCGGTAGAGGGGTAGGCCCTTCTCACCGAGCCGCGAGATGAAGCGGCTCAAGGCGGCAAGGCACCCCAACACTTTTCGCACCCCCTTGAGGTCCCTGGATCGGACCCATCCGTTCGAGGGCCGCGACCTTTTCGGGGGTTGGCCTCGATTCCCCGTTGGGAGACGATGTATCCCGGGAGCATGCCTCGCGGCACTCCAAAGACACATTTTTCGGGGTTTAACTTGACCCCATTGGCCCGTAGGCGGTTGAACGCGACGCCAAGGTCGCCAACCGTGTCGTCCGCCTTCCCGGTTTTCACGACGATGTCGTCCACGTTCGCTTCGACCGTCCGCCCGATGTGATCCCCAAAAACGTGCCGCATGCAACGTTGGTATGTTGCACCCGCGTTTCGAGGCCAAATGGCATCGTGACGTAGCAAAACGTCCCGAACGGTGTGATGAACGAGGTCGCGAGCCGGTCGGACTCTTTCATCTTAATGCGGTGGTATCCGGAATAAGCATCAAGGAAACGAGCCGTTCGCACCCACTTTGTTGAGTCAACAATTTGATCAATGCGTGGCAAGGGAAAAGGAACTTTAGGACATGCTTTATTGAGACTAGTGTAGTCTATACACATCCGCCACTTCCCATTCTTTTTCTTTACAAGCACAGGATTAGCTAGCCACGTAGGGTGGAATACTTCCTTGATGAATCCGGCCTCGAGGAGCTTCCGCAGCTCCGCTCCGATTGCCGTCGCCGCTCCTCGTCGGGGCGGCGCGGCCCGTTCTTGTACGGCGCGGGCATTTGGCAGGATGTCAAGGGAGTGCTCGGCGACTTCCCTCGGGATGCCTGGCATGTCCGAGGGGCTCCACGCGAAGATGTCGGCGTTGGCGCGGAGGAAGTCGACGAGCACTGCTTCCTATTTGGGGTCGAGGGTGGAGCTGACCCTCAACGCCTTGCCCTCGGGGGCCGAAGGGTCGAGGGGGACCCCCTTGGTTCGCTCCGCGGCCCCTCGAAGGTGCTCGCGTGCTTGGCGGCGGAGCCGAGGTCCTCGTTGACCATCTTCTCCGGCGTGTTCACCGGCGCTTCGTCCCGCCGCTAGTGCCTCTCGCGTGCTCCACGCACTCGACGTCGCGGTCGAATGCGTGCTCGATGGACGACCCGACGGTGATGACGCCGTTTGGACCCGCATCTTCATCTTCGGTGTAAGTGTAGTTGGGGACCGCCATGAATTTGGCATAGCGGGGGTCGCCCAAGTATTGCGTGGTAGGCCCCTTTGAACCCCACCACCTAAAAGGTGAGGGTTTCCTTGCGGAAGTTCTTAGGGGTGCCAAACCGGACGGCGAGGTCGATCGCCCGAGGGGGCCGAACCTCGCTTGTCGGCGCGATGCCGTGGAACGGCTTCGTGCCGGGCCGCAGTCGGTCCAACCCAATCCCCATCGGGCGCGGCGTATGCGCGAAGAGGATGTTGAGGCTACCGCCTCCGTCCATAAGGACCTTGAAAACCGGGCGTTCCCGATGATGGGATCGACCACCGGTGGGGGTACCGGCCCGGTTGGGGATGCGATTCGGGTGGTCTTCCCGGCTAAAGGTGATGACGTCCTCCGACCAATTAAGAAAGGCCGAGGCGCCCTCTCCGCGGCGAGGACTTCGTGTCGCTCCTTCTTGCGCCGGCCGGTCGACATGTCGACGCGTAGGTCCCCCAAAGATGAGGAACACGTTTTCGACGGCGGGGGAAGCCGCCGGCGTCGCCCTCGCCCCCCTCTTTCTTGGCCTCTCGCCTCCTTTGCGGCGGCGCGGCCATAGAACTTCTTGAGCATGTCGCACTTGCTCAAGGGTGTGTTGTACGGGGTCTTGTGGTAGGGACATGGCTTCTTCAGCATGTCGTCGAACACTCCCGGCCTCGAGGGGCCGGTCGAGGGCTCCGTCGAGCCGGTCACCGGCGAGGGCCTCGGCGTTACCACCGTCGCGCCCTTGCTCGCGCGCCTCGCGCGCGGCTTTTTCCCCCCCCCTTATTGCCCCGCTTGTCGTTGCGGTGCGGCCCTTTTGACTTGCTGCCCTCCGCGGGCACGTCCTCGTGGCGCTTGCCTTTTTTGCCGTCGAAGATCGCCCCCACGGCCTCCTCCCCGAGGCGAAGCCGGTGGCGATGTCGAACGGCTCGTTGGAGTCCGCAGGCGGGCCGCGTCCCGCCCTCCCGCACGAGATCCCGCACGTGGTGCCCTCGAGGAAGGCGTGCACGATTTCGGACCGCGCCACACCGGGGAGCTCCGTGCGCCGCTTGGAGAAGCGCCGTATGAAGTCCCGCGGCGACTCGCCGGGCTTCGCGTGCGAGCGCAGTCCCAAGAGTTCCCGGGCGCACGTATGTGCCCCGGAAGTTGCCCACGAACGTGTGGACTAGGTCGTCCCGGTCCTGGATCCGGGCCGGCGGGCAAGTGCTCGAGCCATGTCCCGGCCGCGTCGCCCAGATGCAGGGGCAAGTTGCGGATGATGACCTCGTCGTTAGTGGCCCCGCCCAGCTGGCAAGCCAAGCGGTAGTCGTTGAGCCAGACACGGGGGTCCGTCTCCCCGTTGTACTTGACGATCGTCGAGGGTTGGCGGAAGCGTTGGGGGAACGCTGCCGCTCGGATCTCCCGGCTGAACACACGGGTGCCCGGGGGCTCCGGCGTCGGGGAGCGGTCCTCGCCGCCGTCGTAGCGCCCACCCCGTCGAGGGTGGTAGCCTCTTGTCGCTCGTGCGTCCGCCTTGCCGGTGTGCCCGGCGTTGATGACGTTGCGGCGTCGCCATCCGGTGCCTCGCGCGCGTCAAGGAGTCGCTCCTTGGCCTGCGTGCGCCCTTGCTCGGTGGGTTGCCCCATTTGTGCCCCCGCGTGCACCGAGGGTTCGCCTCCCGGTGCGGCTTCGTCGGCGCCGGCATCCCCCCTGCCGGCGGATGCGTGAGGCCGAGCTCTCGGCTGCCGGACGCCGCTTGCTCGATGAGAGTTTGCACCTCGCGGTGCATGTCTCGAGCCCTCGGGGGTCGAGGGTGCCGGCATAGCCGCCGGCGGCGGCCGCGGCGGCCGACGAGCTTCGCTCGCCCCGCGGGGGGTACGTCCGCGTTTCCGACGTTGGTGACGGCGTTGATGTGGTCGCGGACACCGTCGGCCCGCCTCCCTCGCGCGTTCGCCGCGCACGAAGCCTCCCCCCGCCATTGAGGCGCGGAGCGCCCCCGCACCGTTCGGTACTCTTCCGCCGCCTTGGCCTCGAGCTCGCGGGCTTGGGCCGCCCGTGCGTCGACGTCGGCCCCAACAGGAGCGCTTGGCCCCGCGGCCGGCGCGCGGGCGATCCCCGGGGCGGGTGTGACCTCTCCGTCTCCGCGCCCACCGCGCCGGCGGCGTTGGCCGGGTCGTTGGTGATGACGACGCAACACTCCCCCGCGTGGGGTCGTAGCTCCCGCATCGGAGTCGTCGGAGCGGCCCGAACCCGCAATCCGTGGCGTCGAGGAAGCGCCGGAACGCAACCGGGTCGGGCACGCCGAGAAGTCCCACTCCGCGTAACCGTGGCGGTTGGCGGGAGGCATCGTGTCGACGGAGCCCGGGGATGATTCATCCGCCGCCGAGGTGCCGGGGTCCCCGGCGACGAAGACGTGGCGGCCGGCGGAACCCCGCGCATCGTCGTGTTCACGTTGGCGTTGTGGGCCGTCGTGGCGCCACGCGGCCCAATGGGGACGCGCGGTCCGAGACCGCGCGCCGCCCCGCCGGGCGGTGGCGATCGTGGTGGCGGGCGTACCGCGCCGGGCGGCGGCTCGCCGCCGGATCGCGCCCCGACGCGAGCGCCGCCCGCAGCGACGGTGGCGTCGTGGCGCCGACGGACCCGCGGCATCCGTGCCCGCGGCGCCGCGCGCCGTGGTGTTGCGCGCGGCGGGGGCCACGTCGACCTAGCCCGACGCCGCGCGCGGAGCTCCTCACGGTTCGTGAGGCGCATGAGATAGCCGTTCCCCCGTGACCCGAAAGTTCGTGGTCCCCCGAAGCGGATTTCGAACCCGGCGGGGAGGGGGTCCGAGCTACCCATGCGGTAGCGTGTAGCACGATATTCGGTGCGAATCACCATGGAGGGAGGTGGTGAAATGACCTTAGGCGCTCGTTTGCCCCACGGTGGGCGCCAACCGTTCGGTGCGGAATATGGTCCCGACACTAACCGCAGATAGCGCCGTGGTCTATCCCTCAATGGTCGATGCTAAGTAACAAATGACACGAGAGGTTTTATCCTCGGTTCCCGCCGCGGGGCCGTACGTCCCGACAGGGCGTGCTCGGGCACTATATTACTTAGCACCGGGGTGCTTGTAGTGGGGCAAGTACAAGCAAGACGGGAGAGGAAGCGTGGCTTCCAAGTCCCCGGAAGGGTGGTTGAAGACGTTGTGGGAGAATGAGAAGTGAATGTGTGGTGTGTGAAGTGTTCTCCGTCGTCCCGTCCCCCCGCGGCGCGGGGCTCGCCTCCCCTTTTATAGGCCAAGGGGGCGGGCCGAGTTACATGCACGCCGCGCTATCCGGCTACGTGGGGGTGCACGTCGTGCTACGCCGTAGAGTGGGCGGTCGTCCGACGATCTTCGCGGCGATCCGGCCATGATGGCCTACTTCGTACCCGAACGGTGGCGGTTCGAGGGTAGGAAGGCGGCACCGGTGGTGGCGTCCCTCCGTGGGCTTCGAGGGAGGTGCCGATGATGGGCGGTACGGGGCACGGGGAGCGAGCGAACGACGTTCCTTCCCAATGCGCTTCACGGTAGTGGAGTGGTTGCTACGGCCGCCCGCGTGCGCCCGCACGCGCGGGTACGGCGGCCACGCCGCCACGCGGGCCGGGATGGCGGTCCACCGGCCTAGCGCCTCCATCTAATCCCGTAAGGTCACGGGAAAGTGAAATCGAGGGTGCGCCCGGCCCCCTTTCGAGGGTCGGGCGCGTTAGCCGTATCGTAGTGGGCGCACGGTGTCACGGGACTGACACCGGCCGTACCGCACAGTCCCTTCCCACAGTGGCGGGGATGGGCGCCTCCCTGGGGAGTTGGTGCGGCGGCACCGGGCGCGAGCCCCGGCGCATGATGGCGCCGTCCCGCCCGTGTCGTGGCGTTAAATGCCCGTGTACGGGGCGGCGCACGCGTGCGGGGCGCCCGTGAGCGTGGCGGGCCCCGGCCGGGGGCGGGACGGACCCTCGAGCGAGACGAGACCTCGCTCGAGGGGGGGGGAGCCCTCGAGCGGGGCGGAGCCCGCCCGAGGGGGAGGGCCCTCGAGCGAGGCGGAGCCTCGCTCGAGGGGACTTCTAAGGGGGCCGTCTCGGTGGGGCGTCGGAGTCCCGCGGCGTGGGCCGTGTCCCGCATGGTTAGTCACCCGCACGGTTAGGCTTAGCGTTTTTTTTGGTGTAGTTGCGGGATTTAAGTGAGGATTTCCCCGTTGTTTAAGGGGACCCCTAGGGCTGTCCCCCGACAAGACTCCCCCACCTCGGTCGGACCTCACCACCTTAATCTTTAAGTTGTGCTGATTTTCAACTTCACCTTAAATATCTTAAATTTGTCTAGCGCTTCGACTTCTCCTTAATCGGATAGATGTACCCATATCGAGAATAGTCATCCGTGAATGTAACGAACGAATCAAAACCATCCACAGATGCCACGGGGAATGGACCACAAATGTCCGTGTGGATTATCTCCAACACTCCCGTGCTTCGCTTTGCGCCTTTATTAATTTGTTTAATAAACTTGCCTTTAATGCAATCTATGCATTGTTCTAAGTCATTACATTCTAACGGCGGAAGAATTGATTCCTTAACTAAGCGTTCCATCCTTCCCCCTCGAAATATGGCCTAAGCGACGTGCCATAATTTCGATGATACGTTATCAATTCGCTTCCGCTTCTTGCTTACATTCGTAGATGATTCAACATTCGCATTTTTACATACAGAACCAACACATTCGCAGCAATCATCATGAATAGCCAACATGTAAAGTTTGTCTTGTCGGATGGCAAGACCCACAATCTCATTATTTAACTTAATAGAACAATGTTGTGCACTAAATTGACACTCAAAACCATTGTCCGCTAAACATGATACCGAAATTAAGTTGCGACTTAAAGATGGAACATAAAGAACGTCATGTAGCCGAAGCGTGAAGCCGTCCTTCAACTTGATGGGGAGATCACCGATGGCTTCAACCGCAGCTTCGACGCCGTTCGCAACCTTAATTGTTCTTGCTCCTCTTGTTAGGATTCTCGGTTGTAGTCATACCCCGCATAGAATTAGCAACATGAATTGTTGCACCCGAATCAATCCACCAAGTAGATTTACTATAACTTAAGTACGGGGATTCATCTACAAATGTAATAATGTCCTCACCCTTTGACCACATGAAGTGCAACCACTTAGGACACCGCTTCTTCCAATGCCCGGTCTTCTTGCACCGGTGACACCGGTTTGGTGCAAACTCCATCCGCCGAGGCGGTTTCGAGGTTTCGGAGGCCGGGTCATTCCGCATGGGAGCTTTGCCATTTGGCTTCATCTCGTCCCTAAGGAGGTGCATTGGAAGGTCCGCTTTCCGCTTGATTCTTAGCTTGAAATTGCTTATGTGGAAAGCTTCTCTTCGTGGCTTCTTACCATGGTTTACATAGTTAACAAGACCACCATTCCGAGCCTTCAACCTTTCCTCCTCCTGGACAGACATGGCAATCAACTTATGCACATCCCACTTATCTGGTATGGTGTTGTAGTTAACCTCAAAAGCAGAAAACTCGGGGAGGCGGGGACTTAAAAATCAAATGAATGACAAACTCATTGGGAAGGACCATGCCCATCTCAGCAAGCTTGCCGTTCATGTTGCTCATCTTAAGTATGTGGTCCCTTATACCACCACCAGTGTACTTCATTGCAACCAAACTGCCAATAGTAGTACTGGCATAAGTCTTAGTGTGATGAGAGTGCTGCTTATCCACTATCTCCAAATACTCGGAGGCAGCGAGTAACTTCCCGGCCTTATCCTTTTCAGGAATGGACGCCTTAATTGCCTCTGTCATCTTAGTCTGAATGATCGCTAGACATCTCTTGTTGTCTAGATCCCACCTCGCTTTAGCGAGTTGATGCTCACTTTCCGCCTTGATATGGGTGTCTTCCCTTAATTTTCATGCATCATCAGTCTCATTTGCCTCTCTGACAGGTGCCTGAGGCTCAGCAGGACGCTCTGTGGTCAGCACATACTCCATACCCAGCATTAAAAATGCCAGTTTCACCAATTTGCGCCAAGCCGTGTAGTTGTTGCCAGTCAACTCAGGGATCTGACCAACATAACCAGCTTGAGCTGAAAATAAAATTCAGAAAAAGTGTGAGAACATTGTACAATAAATATTGCATGCATCAATTTAACTTTGGTCAAAATTAATACATACAACATGCTACTACATTAATTCTATATCACCTTTGGGCGAAAAAAATAGAACTAATGCATAAAACTTTAGTATATCGAAGTTATAATATTGTAATTATCGGCTTTGGCCGAAAAAATAACAATATCATAACATATTCTTAAAAGAAAAACCTTCTCTAATTAAATATCCCTTTGGTTCAATTTAACTAGAGAAAATAAATCAACGCAAGCGGAAAAAGAAACGAATTAACGAGAGAAAAACTTTAATTTCGAAGCATTCAACTCTCCGTAAAATTTCATGAATTTATCAAAAAATTAAACAGAGATATTAACTTAAATTAAACAGCAAATAAAACAAGAAAAACAATGCAAACAAGCTTCGAAATTGAAAACTTAAATGGGAAATCGCATCGTTCACGGCCCCCGCCGGTTTGGCCTAGTAGTAAAAACCGGCCCGCGGCCCGCCGGCACCACCCGCCCGGGGCTCCGGGCCCAACGGCCGACGGCCGGGCCGGCGAGCGGCCCGGCGTCGCCCTCCCGCCCGGGCTCAAAGTAGCCCGGCCGGCTCGCCGGACGCACCGCGGCCCGTCGATCTCGCATCAACGGTTGAGAATCACTCCACCAATTTCGCCCGGTGTATATAAGGCGAGATGACCCCGAAAACCCTAACTCCCCTTCATTTTTCTCCCCCACCCGCGGCTCGACACGGCACGGCGGCGGCCGGCCGCTTCTTCCCCGCGGCCGGCGGTCTCGCCGGCGGCGGTTAGCGGCGCCGCCCAGCCAAAAAAAAAACCCGCAGGCAGCACCCTTCTTTCCCTTCCTTTAGCCATTGCTGTCCTCCAAATCAACAAGAAAAACTCGCAAGAAAACAGAGATGAGCCACTCATGGTGGCTCGGTGTGAGGGCAGCGGCGCTGCTGCCGGCCCCTCGCCGGCGCGCGCGTCCACCCAATGGGTGAGCGCGCGGCCGTCGAGCGGCCCCGTGGTGGCGCCCAAAACTTCAAGTCCCGCACGCCGTCGCGGCGGCGAGCTCCTGCTCATCAAGCCCCGCACGGCGGCGGGTCAACCCGCACAGGAGCGGTGGCTGCTAGGTAGGATTTCTTTAGATGGTTAATCTCGGGAAGAGAAAAAAAAATGGGATCTAGGGTTTGATGTTTCTCGATTCGCATCGGTTTCTCTAGTTCTTCCCCTAACCCGAGTAGATCTGGGGTTAGGTAGGCTCTGTTGATGCGAATGTATGTTTCCTTCCCCTAACCCGAGCAAGATCTAGGGTTAGGGTTTCAATCTTTATTCGTTTTGCAACGTTTTTATTTCGAATCCAGTGTTCTTTCCCCCGCATCTATTTAGATGCGGGGTCATCTCCTTCTACTTGCTACACCGAATGTAACGGATCTAACCCCGAAATAAATTTGCTAACTGGCCTGACTAACTGATACCATTGTTAGATCTTAAGCACTTAACTAAACACAAACACCAGTAGCTAATCTATTCGGGTGGGTACTTAATAATTACAGATAAGTAACATGAACTCCTAGATCTAGATCTACTACACCTAAAGCAACTACTAAGGGAAACAGAGGGAAGACAAGGGGTCGCACCATCGGGGTTTGAGGGGAGCGCGGAGTCGGAGGCCATCTCTTGCGTCGGGGTCGCAGGGGCGGCGGCGGCTTGACGTAGAGGTTGCGGTGCGGCTCGGGGACGATGGGATCTCGAACGATGCGGTCGAGCGTCGGGCGGTGGCACCGGTGCGCCGGATCCACGAAGAGGGACGCGGCGGTAGCGGTGGCGGAGCTTCCCGCCGCTCCCGGTGCTCCCTCGGTCGGTTAGGGTTTGTGGGGTGGGGTGTAGCGGCGGCACGGTGAACCTCGTACTGCGAGCCGTGGTCCCCACCCTCTCTTTATAGCACTGTGCGACGGGGGCCCACCAACCATGGATTGGTTGGGCGCCCCCGACCAGGGCGCGGTATCTAGCCCGTTACGGCCCAAAGGCCGTAACGGTGAAGAGATCGAACTAACACAGCGAGCTGCGAATTGCCTGCCCTTTTGCCTTGCTGACAAGTGACAACAGTAGCTATGGCGTTCCGGGTAGAAAAACAAAATGGCGCTGACCAAATTAGCATACTAGTCCTCATCTCTCGAGTCTCAATCCCAAGGCAAGGCACCCTCCCTCCCTCTCCTGTGTCCTGTCCTCCTCTCTGTTCTTCTCGAAATTGGACGCAAAGCACCAAGCCGTTGGATTCCGTTTCCAACTGCAATCGTGCAGCTGCTCCAGGCCAGGAAGATGAGTGAGCTACAGCAAACCCCTCGTCCCAATGTGATGCGCTGATTCTTCTCAACGCATTTCAGATCCTCGTTAGATTATTAGTATTATATTAAGATATTACCATTATGCATTTCCACGTTCGCTCGTGGTCGCCATGCTTCCCCGATCTGGCTCGGTTTTTTTTTCAAGACCGGGGCCATTTTCAAAATCCTAACAGGTCAACCCCGACCGACAGATTGTTCGCGCACGGGCAGGGCAGGAGGATGGACGAAAACCGCTGCCCATGCACTTTGAGTGAAGGACAACTAGTAGACTCGGAGGCAACAGCCCATGGACCGTGCGCCAAGGCAAGAAGAGTTGTCAGCATACGGCTTCTCAAGCACTCGCGCACTTCTCATTTCTTCTACGACAACTGAATTGAAATGCAATTCCGCATCCAGAGGCCAATTGCAGCGAAGGGGAGGATTCAACTAGTCCCACACCACAGCAAAAGAAGAGGACACATATTTCTTTTTGGTATTAGGCACCAGCAATCACAGGGTGTTGCACACTACTAGCGGATTTGAATAACACTTGCATAAAAATTACAGGTCCCTTCCCATGTTTACATTCCTTCATTACATTACACCAGGTTAGATCACATCAGGTCGGATGGTTGCTGGATGTAAACATGATAGAGGTTGGGATAGTTCACAGTTCACGACTTGTTTCACCCATTCACAATACACCTGAGTTGTCACAAACAGTTGCCCCTTCAACTTCATCCTCCTCAAGTGTCTAGCAGTCTAGGTAGTTTGCAGCCATCATCAGTTCCAGGGTTATCTCGGGCTCAATTGGAAACTCTGTTGTCTCCTTACCACTGCACAATCAGACCAAAGCAAAACAAATCATTCAGTCTGCGGTGCAAGCAAACAAAAGGGCATGCAACTGCAAAGCATACTATCGTCAAACTTCCATTGCGACTATGTGACCACTGGCGGAGCCAAGTGTCTGCCAATCATTCATTACCCAGTATTCAGTAATAGCGATTCAGAGCATGCAGCACAACAACCAGTATGCAGCACAGCATCAGACTGAACCTTTTCAAGAGCTAAAAGTGCACTGCGGATTTCACAAAGCTGTGGAAAGTAGTGCACCAGCATTTGGCCCAGATATGGCTGAATCTTGTCCCAAAATGCATCAGTCTACTTGTTTAGGAAACATGTTGCAATATTAATTCATGAATTATGCAACTTTGACGATACTTATTTGAAGTCACCCTAATAAAAATTGAAACATCCTCACAGAGAACTTAAAAGTTTAGTTTATCATCTTTAATATTTTTTCCTTTTACACATCACACAAAAATTGTTCCTTATGCTATGAAGACTATGCATAGTTTAAAGTCGAGGACAATATAATCAGTCATTGCGATTCTTGGCTCCCCTTGGTACAATTGCTGGCTCCACCAAAGTACGTGAACACTTCGACCTTAAATATATTTCATTTCAATAGTAAGCACCAAGAGTCATGAGATAAGCGTCTAGCCGTATACTGGTCCCATCATAGTTTCTACTACAAGGTAATGCACAGCGGAGGGCCATAAGCTAAAGCCTGCTCTGCTAGGTGGTTGGTCCACCACAATCTCAACATGGAAGCAATTTATGTGCTTCAAGCCTTCAACAATCAACACTAGTTACACACCTGCATGCCCATCAAATTTCAACAGAAAATAAATTGTGCGTCACCTATACTTAGCCATCCCATGTCTTCAACTACCAAACTTGTGCCATCTTCAAGTTGTTTTAAGCATGCACTTCTCAATTTGCATAGTGTCTAAGCATGTATTTCCCAGATTGTTTTGATGACCAACTGTGTAGTCAAGTTTCCCATGCAAAACTTCACTGCATCTCAAGACTGAACCAGACAACTCCTTGATGATAACACAATAACTAACTGCCTTTATACTTGGGGATGTCAAGTTCCGAGTGACGATGTTTATAAGGCAGAAAACACTGCAAGACTATTCTCAGCATTATGCAGGTCAATAACATCACCTCTCCATTAAGAAGGCACCCCACACACGTTCAGTCAATACTCTCCTAGATGGGTGTTAAATCTTAATCTTTACTAGGCAACTGGATGGTCAAGCCGAACCAGTCAACTAATTAAGACAACTCACAACAAGCAAGGTTATAATAATCTTATATGGGGCTCGAGCTTTACATTGGCAGCACTAAACTATACATCCAGGCTCAGGTTCAATACTTGAGGCTTTATCCCAAGTCAATAACACCACCAGTAAAATAAGACAAATTTGCATGACCAGAAATCACCAGTGCAGAAGAAGGAAAAAGGCAAATTAAATATGGTAGCTGTGCGTACAGTGTATTGAGCAAGCTAAGAAATGCAGATTAGATGTAGACGCTAAGCACCTTGTGCACCAATAGACAGATGGAAATACCATTTTCAAAGAAGATCGAATTATGTGCTGTTGCTAGAAGATGACATTTCCAAAATACCAAGTTTTGTGTGTCCTGGACTAGCAAACAATAACATAGACACATGGGTAATGCATGTTGCAACTTGCAAGGCTTGGTTAGGACTCACCAATGTCCTGATTGGCTGTGCCTAAGACTCAACTTCTGATATATGCCAGAGTTGCTGGTTTTCAATAGATTAGACACAATTTGCTTGTTTTTCAGTGAACATTGACTATGGGAAGTGACTACATCAGAGACCCTTTAGATCTACTCTTATATAAGATTAATGGGTTAATTGGATTCATGCCATTATAATTTTCATGTTTCTGAAGAACGCCATTACTATTCAACTTACTATGCCAGTGCCATTACAATTTCACACTTGTTTGAAAAATGCCATTATGTACGCCTGAAGTTGTCTGTGGCCCACCTGCAGGCGTATTAGAGGGCGAGCTCTAGTCCCTGGCGACGGATTCCTCCTGCGGAAGGCCGACCGCGAGCTCCGCCGGCCGCGGGCTCCGCCTGCCATGGGCGACCCCGGGCGTGGGCGAACTCCGCCGGCCGCGGGTCCGCCGGCCCACGGGCAACCCCGGCGCGCGGCGAGCTCCGTCGGCCGTGAGCTCCCGCTAGCCGCGGCGACCCCACCGCGGGCGAGCGCGGGCTCCCCTAGCCGCGTTCGCCATGCCCAGGATCCGCCAACGAATGGGAGGAGTAGAAGGGGCAGTGCGGGGGGTGAGCAGGGGATGGGGCGGCACAGGGAGAGAAGGGGATGATGGCGGCACCAGCCGTGCGCCCAGCCTCAGCCGCTGGTCCCGGCTTGGCCGGCTCGGCCTAGAGAGAGCGTGGGAGGAGAGAGATGGCGGGAGGTTGAAGAAGCCACTGACGTGTGGGCCCCACATGTCAGTGAGATGAGAGAGAGGGGTAAAAAGAAAACTAAGTAGGGTAATATAGTCCATACGAATATACGTACCCCTTGTACACCTGACAATGGGCCCAAAATAGTCTGGAAGTGTACATAATGGCATATCTTAAACAAGTGTGAAATTATAATGGCACTGGTGTAGTAAGTTGAATAGTAATGGCGTACTTAAAAAACAACAAAGTTATAATGGCACAGTTCCAATTAACCCAAGATTAATAATCTAACAGAAATTAATGACATATGCAGAGCATAAACGATGAGTAATACAGGGGCTGACCAAAAGTGGGAAAAGGGGTGGTCAATCATCAATAATGCCTTAATTGTACGGAGTTATCATCAATAATGCCTTAATGTCTTTATGAACAACGCGCAGGGCATAAAAAATCACAATAGGTTTTGACTTGTAGAGATGCGCACAAGCAAACAATCGCGCACAGGCACAGGCAAGTGAATCTGGGTGTAACCTGGAGTAACGGAGCGACCAGTAGAAGTACTGGCAGATCTTCTCGAGGACGTGGGTAGAGATCTCCGGGAAGCGGACCTCGCCGTGGCGGGTCTCGGAGAATCCGCCTGGATCATGGCACCAAGGGGATGGGGGGGGGGGGGGGGGGGGGGATCAGAGGCGGGTGACGGGTAACCATGAAGGTGTTTGGGGGGAGGAATCGAACCAAATCGAAGCGAATCGGAGAGCTAAAGCATCTAAAGGTACCTGGCGATGTGAGCATGTTGCGCAGGGTGTTGGAGACCATGGCCGCCTTCTTATCGATGACGAACACGAAGCCCTCGGCGCTGATGAGCTTGACGACGCCTCTGGTGTCCTCCTCCTCCTCCTCGGGCTCACGCGGAGACGGGGCCTCTCCCTTGCCCAACATCGCCTCTGCTGGGATTGGATTGGATTGGATTGGATTGGATTTGCTCGGTCGCTTCCTTCCTTCTGGCAACGACGAACGGGGAGGAGGAGGACGTGAGGGAATTTGCTTCCTTCGCGTAATTTTCGAATTAGACCCTGATCTGGATCGCAACCATTCCTCGCGATCCGTTTATTTGCATTTACCCCCCTATATTGGATCGCGATTAATAACCGCGATCCGAGTATTTACATAAAACCCCTTAAATTGGGTCGTGATTAATAATCGCGATCCGAATTTTTACCTGAAACACCATATTGGTGCCCCATATCTTACAAACTAGTCCCTTCTGTAGTTCTGTTATGTACTTCCCCAGCACACGGCGACGCAGCGCTCTCTTTCGGTCTTTCCAGTCCGCCGCCGACGAGATCGACTGGCTGGCAAGCTGCGCCCGGTGACACATTCGGAATCCCCAGTCGCACCTTCCCGTCGTCGTGGGCTCGTGGCTGTCCTCATCCTCCTCTCCGCCTACTCCATGCTCCGCGCCCTCCTCTCCTTCCTTCCCCCGGGCGATGCGGTGAGGGCCGGGTCTCTACGGAGATCGAGGGCGAGTGAGCTCTGGATCGCCACGATGGTCTTCGTGCTGCTCAGCCGCACCATCGTCGTGTGAGGTGTGACCCGTGCTCGACTACCGTGCGCTGGAGGCTCGGACCTGCCCCAAGTTCAGGGTCGACGAACCCGCTGCGCTCGAGGGTGGCAGTCTGGACGAGACAGTGGAGATCCTTCAGAAGCTGAGGTGAACACCGCACATTTTGCATTCAGTTTGGCCAGGTTGGTTTGGTCATTGGTGTGACCGTGTGACTGAAATTGCTTAGAATCGAATGAATGTGGCCTGCGTTTTTTGCTTGCAGCTTGCGTATTTCAGCAAGGTACAGAATAGTAGAATGGTACTAGTTGTTTGGAACATTGTGGCTTGCTGAAACAACATCTGGCTTGTTTCGTGTTTAGAAGAGACCGATGTTCTATTCTGGAGGGAAGGAAAAACTAATGCTGTGTATTGTTGTATATTCTGTGGTGTGATTAGATACCACTTGAGAGTTGAGAGGGAGGGATAGGCTTGGTTGAATCTCCTGATTCCTGAACCTGGCCATTACAAGGCAATACGGTATCCTTGACAACAAGCTTCCCCAACAACCAAGCTCTCAGTTTGCATTGTCATGGACGAGGATCAGAGGGCCGTTTTCACCATCGATGGCTGTGGGATCATAGGTGCTAATGTGCAGCTGATTGTCAGGAATGGTGATGACAATGCAATCCTCCTCATTCACAAGGTGGTGGAAAGAAATCAAGAGCTAATCTAATGTCAAAGTTTCTGGGTTTCTTCCCCCTGAATGTTCGAACAAACTTCCTGGACTGCTTCTTTTTCTAATGCAAAAAACTCTTCAGCTATTTCAAGTTGCTGAATGACCGATCAAACTTGATCTCAACAGGGAGGCGTTGTTCAAGCATTGAGTGGTAACAACCGGTGGAGAGGATGTTTTACCCACTATGGTGAACCAAGCAAGCTGGTTTTCAGCTTGCTGGATCCTAAAACCTGCCCTCTGCATGAAGGGTGATGTTCAGGTCACTATAGAACCGAAGGGGAGAAACAGGCACTGGGACTATCTTAGTGTCGCGGACGGCCCTAAGGGTCCCCTAAAAGACTGGGGGAGTCCTACTTAAAATCTGAAAAAAACAAAAACAAAACACACCTCTAGCCTAACATGAAACACGCACACACGGCACGGCCCATGCTGCGGTGGCCCCCGCGGCCCACCAAGGCGGCCCAGCAAGACGCTCCCTCGAGCGAGGTCCGCCTCGCTCGAGGGCTCGCACTCCCTCGAGCGGTCTCCGCCTCGCTCGAGGGTACGCGCCACCCTCGAGCATGCTCCGCCTCGCTCGAGGCTCGAGCGCACCTGCTCTCGCACGCGGGTACGAGCATTTAATGCTCTGACACAGCAGAGTCGCGCCATCACGCGCCTGGGAATCACGCCCCGGCACTATTCCGCCAACTCCCTAGGGGAAGCCCATCCCCGCCACAGTGGAGGACTGTGCGACGAGGCCGGTGTCAGCTCCGTGACACTGCGCCGACCACTTTAGTACGGCTAACGCGCCGCGCCCTCGAAGGGGGGCCGACAGCACCCTCGAGCCCTCCTCTCGTTACTCTGCAGGGTCAAACCGTGACGTTGGGCGGCGGGGAGCGCCATCCCCGTCGCTGTCAGTCCTGTGCGGCCATCCCCGCCCCTGCAGCGCCTCGCCGTGCACTGCTACAACTACTCTGACGCTGTTGGGCACGCGGGGACGGGACGCCACCACGCCTGCCACTGTACCCCGTACGGATCACCGTCGACGGCTCCCTCGAGCCCGCATGGGGGCATTCCGGTCGACCACTACGCCTCCACCTTCGAAGCCGCCCCTGTTCAAGTACAGGGCACGCCACGACGCCGTGATCGGGGCAAGATTCGCCAGGACGGGCGTCATCTCCACGGAACTGTACACCGTACCTCCACACGTGCAAAATAGTGCGGCATGCCTGTAAATCGCCCTCTCCTTGGTCTGTAAAAGGAAGGTGATCCCCCTCGCCGCAGGGGGGAGACACGAGACATAAGGCACGGGATAACGGTCAGCGATCGATCATACGCCCTCCACCCCCCCCCACGATATTGGCACTCGCCTCAATAACTCCGCTTGGGACTTGGAGGCCACGCCTCCTCTCCCGCCTTGCTTGTAGCCGCCCCACTACAGGCACCCCGGTGCGAAGCAATATAGTGCCTCGAGCACACCCCTGGTGGACGTACGGCTCCGGCCAGAATCAGGACAAACCAAGTGTCCTTAGTTGCTTAGAACCGACCATCGAGAGGCAGATCTCAGCGCTTATTACTAGTTAGTGTCGGGACTACATTTCACACCGACAGTTGGCGCCCACCGTGGTGTCGTATGGACCTCCCCGGGCCCACCACCTCGGTGGGTACCGGGACCGACTACTCGGTGGGCCCCCGGGACTACCCGACTTGCGCTACACGGCACCCGAAGGCGTGGAGCACAAGGACAACAAAGGAGTAGTACTCGGATAGGACTCGTACATGTTCCGCATCGTGTAGAGGTCTCCTAGACGTACTCGACTAGTACTCTTTCCCTACTCCGACTTGTAACCCCGCCTCCCGACTATATAAGGCGAGGCGGGACCGATCCCGGGATCATCTTAACCTCACCTCATCCAACTCACGGCGCACCATTGCACCATCGTGTAATCGTGCCCTATCAATCCGTAGCTACGCAAAGCATACAGGACGTAGGGTATTACGCACCTCGCGGCCCGAACCCTGTCTAAATTGTGTGTCGCGTGCCTCTTCCTTCGAGTTACCGATCTCGGCGAGTCACATTCATCTACTTCGGGTACTCCCCGTAGTAGGTTGCCGGTCCAAAACACCGACACCGGCGCGCGCCGTAGGGGCTCTCGCTCGAGATCACATGGCGAACTCGACGGCTTCTGTTCACATCAAGCCAACCGTCGCCTTCAACCGTGGCGACACCTTCGTCTTCGGGGCTTGGGTCTGCACTGCTGATGGCGCGGGCTCTTTCCAGCGCCGCTTGATCATGCAACCCGACTCGAGGACAGGCCTTGTGACGCTTCCCGAAGTTGTCACGGGCAAGCTCGCCGCAAGTTCGGCGAAATTTCGCTCTCCAACCTCCACGCTGACTTCGAGCTCGAGTCCGTCTCCAACTCGAACCCGACGTCGCCATGGGCCATCGCATGCGAGCCGGCTCCTCGCCCATCGCAGCGGTCCCCTCTCCACGTCGGCGCTGCGTGCGTGGCCCTCGCGTTCCCGGCCGGGCCCGCACGGAGGCTTCTACGCCACGACGGGCCGGCAAGGAGCCCGCAACCGAGTACGGCTCGGACTCCGACGCCGTCTCCAACCGCATCTTCGACTCCGGCCCTCTCTCCGAGTTCTTCTCGAACCCGACTACGAGTTCGACTTCGGGTCGGACCCGAGGAGCTTGAGTCCGAAGACAACTCCTCCGAGCTTCCCTTGTCGGGGCCGGCCTGCGGGGCCGGTTATAAGATCAACGCCGGCCGGGAGATACGTCTACGGCCGGACCGCAAACCCGCCGAGCCGACAAAGGACTCACGCTACGTCGCCTACATCGACTCGCTACCGTTCCAGAGGGAACACCACTAGCCCAAGCCGACTCAAGCACACCAACCGAGGTGGCACCTTCGAGCCAAGCTTGGGTACCCCCCGACCGTCAAGTCTTCATGACCGCCGGCGACACCCCGGGAACCTCGGCACGGCCGCGGACAAGTACACGGAGGACATCTCCGCGAGATGAGCCGTCCGCCGAGGCCCCCGCGGACGAGACCGACGCCGGCGGGGACGCCCGGCGCGAACGTAACAGAAGCGCAACGAACGACGCCGGCGGCTCGGAGACAACCTCCCCATCCGCAACCTTGCGGAAGCTCTCGGCCGGCCGAGAGCGCAGTTCACACCACTCCCGAGCGAGTGCCTCATGTCGATCACGCAGCGATCGCACGGCTGGCTCGGGGCATACGGCCGGAGAGGTCATCGCCAAGCTCGCCGAGGAAGCTTACTTCATGCGGGTCGACAAGAGAGTCGGCCCAACCTCCCCCGCCCAAGCCTCGCGACAACGAGGCTACTAGTCGCAAGGCCGACCCCGGTCCCCAACCGTACTCGGGCGACATCCCGCTCGAACCAAACCGTCGACGCCCACCGCCGGCGGACCCTCACGACAAGACAACGTCAACCGAGAACTCGTCCCCCACCGTGCCTCGGCCGGTGGTGGCGGCAACGACCCCCGACGGCGGCGGCGGCGGCGGCGGCCTCCAACCACGGAGCCAACAAGAAAGCCGGGAGGCGGCGGCGGCCGCGGCGGCCGTGGCCACGCGCATAGCCACGCCTCCGGCGCCCCTCACGGCCGGTACGATGCCCGCCGCAGAATCGAAGAGTTGCGGCGAAGAAGTCGACGACCGCCGCCGAAGGCGACGGCTTCCCCGCCTTCTCACCCCGGCCGCAACCTCGCTCCTCCCCGACAAGTTCAAGCCTTTGGGGATCACCAAATACGACGCGAAGCGGATCCCATCCAATGGCTCCGATGCTACGCTCTCTCCATCGAGAACGCCGGCGGCAACGGCGAGCACCAAGTGCCTCTACTTCCCCTTCTCGCTCGGACCAAGCCCCACTCACGTGGCTCGAGTCGCCCGGACAAGCACTCAATCGACAAGTGGGACCACTGAAGGAGCAATTCACAAGCAACTTCGCGGCGCCATGGGCCGTTCGGGTACTCGCATGGACCTTGCCATGATCAAGCAGAACAAGGCGAGACCCTCCGCAAATACATGCGCCGCTTCTTCGACAAGCGCGCTACCGTCGTGGACGTCACCGACAAGGAGGTCATTGACCTCTTCCAGGACGGGCTCTACCATCGCCGCACCTTCGAGGACTTCGGCCGGCGCCGTCCCAGGTCCATTCCCCACCTCAAGGACATGATCACGTCTCGGGCGGATGAAGAGGACAAGGCCAACGCCAAGTACGACGCCATCCGCGCCAAGTCCAAGCGAGAACCAAGGCGGCGGCGGCCGCTAGCCGGCAACCCAAACCAAGGCGGCCGCAACAACAATAATAACAACAACAACTTCTCGGGTTCCAACCGCAAGCGCAAGCCGTACAACACCGTCGCGGCTATCCGGCGCCCTCCGAAAGGGAACTCGAAGAAGAACTCCGGCGGGTTTAAAGACCCGCCGAAGGAGAAGTGCCCGTGGCATCCAAACGGCAACCACACCACCGAGCGGTGCTACCGGCTCGGGCATGCGCTCAAGGATACGCCGGAGCCACCGCACCCTCACGATCGAAGAACAAGAAGAAGGACGGCGACGACTTCCAAGAACCCGAGAAGACCGTCAACGTCCTCTTCGGCGGACTACCCCGCAGGCGGGAGCGAAGGCTACTCGCCGCGAAGTGATGTCCATTGAACCGGCGGTTATGACCCCTCTCGGGTGGTCGAGACGCCCATCACCTTCTCCCGCGCGGACCAATGGACCGGCTTCTCCGAACCGGGACGTTTCCCTCTCGTCCCGCAACCAACGATGGCGGGCTCTAAGCTCAACAAGGTGCTCATCGACGGCGGAAGCGGGCTCAACGTCCTCTTCACCAAGACTCTCGGGAAGATGAACCTTGACGTCACCCCCATGCTCAACAAGAGCAACATGCCTTTCTACGGCATTGTCCCGGGCAACGCGGCTATCCCACCGGGCTCGGTGGTACCGCCGCGATTACCTTCGGGGCGTCTCGCGACAACTACCGCACCGAGTACATCAAGTTCGAGGTCGCGGACATCGAGACTTCCTACCACGCCATCCTCGGCGCACCGCCATCGCCAAGTTCATGGCGGTGCCCCACTACACATACTTGGTACTCAAAATGCCAAGTCCAGCCGCGTACTCTCCCTCCGGGGGGACTTGAAGATCTCTCACGACCGCGATACGGAGGCCGTGGTGATTGCTTCGACAAATCAAGTACCCACCCCAATGATGGAGGTCTACGCCGCGTCGAAGAAGCTTGCTACAAGCGAACTCGACATCCCGCGAGAAGTCCGACGGCCGCCAACAAGCCTCGGCCACCCGAGGAGGTGCTCACCAAGACGGTCGACCTCGGAACGGGCGACCCCACCAAGACTACCACCATCGGGGCCGGCCTCGACCCCAAATAGGAAGACGCGCTCATCGGCTTCCTTCGGGCTAACCGCGACATCTTCGCGTGGAAGCCGGCGGACATGCCGAGAGTGCCCGGGGAGCCGATCGAGCACCGCCTCAACGTCGACCCAAAGGCCACCCCCAAGCGACAACACCTCCGACGCTTCGCCGACGACGGACGGGACGCCATCAAGAAGGAACTCGCCAAGCTACTCGCCGCCGGCTTCATCGAGAAGTTTTCCATCCCGAGTGGCTCGCCAACCCCGTCCTCGTCCGCAAGAAGAACTCGAACGAGTGGAGGATGTGCGTCGACTACACCGACCTCAACAAGCACCGCCCCAAGGACCCCTTCGGGTTGCCACGGATTGATCAAGTCATCGACTCCACGGCGGGCCGCGACCTCGCTCGCTTCCTCGATCGCTACTCCGGTACCACCGGATCGCAATCAAGGAGGAAGACCAGGAGAAGACCGCGTTCATCACCCCGTTTGGCGCGTACTTGCTACACGACCATGTCTTTCGGGTTGAAGAACGCCGGCGCTACTTACCAACGGGCCATCCAGGCACCGCTTCAAGCGGCAACTCAACAAGAACGTCGAGGCCTACGTGGATGACGTGGTTGTCAAAACCAGGGGACTCCGGTACCCTCATCGACGACCTTGAAGAGACCTTCGCATCGCTACGCGAGTACCGCCGGAAGCTCAACCCGAACAAGTGCGTCTTCGGCGTACCTTCGGGCAAACTACTCGGCTTCATCATCGCCCAACGCGGCATCGAAGCCAACCCCGAGAAGATCTCCGCCATCACCGGCATGAAAGCTCCCACGAGCATCAAGGACGTCCCGTAGCCGACGGGGTGCATGGCGGCATTGAACAGATTCATCTCGAAGCTAGGAGAACGGGGTCTCCCCTTCTTCAAACTACTCAAGCACCACGAGAAGTTCGTGTGGACCGCGAGAGGCGGACCAAGCCCTTGCCCAGCTCAAGGACTTCCCGTCGAAGCCCCCGTCCTCACGGCTCCCTACAAGGGCGAGCGCCATCTGCTCTACCTCGCCGCGACTACTCACGTGGTCGCATCGCCATCGTCGTCGAGCGGCGGGAAGACGGCCACGCCTACCCGGTCCGGGCGCCCGGTCTACTTCGTCGGCGAGGTTCTATCGAGTCCAAGGCTCGCTACCAGCCCGTGCGTAAGCTCCCCGTACGCTCTACTCATCACCTCGCGGAAGCTACGACACTACTTCCGGGGAGTACTCGGTCTCCGTCGTCACCGACTACCCGCTCGGCGACATCTCGAGGAACCCGCACGCCACCGGAAGGATCTCCAAATGGGCCGTCGAGCTCGGCGCCCTCACCATCGACTTCAAGCCACGCACGGCCATCAAGTCGCAGGCTCTAGTCGACTTCATGGCGAGTGGCGGGAGAACCGGCCTACCTACTCCCACCGTGCGACCGCAGCATTGGGTGATGTACTTCGACGGCTCACTCAACCTCGAGGGCGCGAGCGCGAGGGGTACTCCCCGATCTCCCCAACGGCGAACAACTCAAGTACGTCCCGCGATCTTCTCGGAAGGTCTCAAACAACGAAGCCGAGTACGAAGCCCTCCTACACGGGCTCCGCCTCGCGGCTTCACTTGGCATCAAGCGGCTACTAGTCTACGGCGACTCCGCGGTGGTCATCAACCAAGTCAACAAGTCCCGGGACCGCAACAAGGAGAACATGGACGCCATACGCCTAGAAGTCCGCAAGCTCGAGAACAAATTCTATGGTCTCGAGTTCCACCACATCGTTCGCGACAACAACGTTGCCGCGGACGTCCTCTCGAAGCTCGGATCCACCCGCGCCCAAGTACCCGCGGCGTCTTCGTCCATGAGCTTCACGCGCCATCCATCCCGGAGCCGGCGCCACCGACCACCGTCCCGCCTACCCAACCACTGGGCGAAGGGAGGTCATGATGATCGACGTGGACCGGAGGCAACCCTTCATCGACTACCTCGGCGAGCGAAGGTCCCCCCCGACAAGAACGCAGCCGAACAACTCGTCCGCCGCGCCAAGTCTTACGTCCTCGTCGGCGACAAGCTTTACAAGCGAGGCGCATCTTCTCGGAGTACTCATGAAATGCGTCCCTCGCGAAGAAGGCAAGGACATCTTGGAGGAGATCCACAAGGGTGTGCGCGGCAACCACGCGTCCTCCCGCACGCCGGTCGGCAAGGCCTTCCGCGAGCCTTCTACCGGCCCACGGCCCGGGCGATGCCGAAGAACTCGTCGACGGTGCCAAGGATGTCGCCTCTTCGCCAAGCGGCAACATGTCCCCGCCTACAAACTAGTCACCATTCCACCAACCTGGCCCTTTGCCTGCTGGGGGCTCGACATGATTGGGCCACTGCCAACTGCGCCAGGAGGATTCAACCGGGTACTGGTGGCTATCGACAAGTTCACCAAGTGGATCGAGGTCAAGCCGGTCACATGCCCCAAGGCTGACAGAGTACTCGACTTCCTGGATGAACTCGTACACCGCTATGGGCTACCCCACCGCATCATCACGGACCTGGGGTCCAACTTTAACAACCACCAGTTCTGGGGAGTACCGCGAGAACAGCGGAATCGACGTCGATACGTCTCCGTCGCCCATCCACGGGCCAACGGACAAGTCGAGCGCGCCAACGGGATGGTGCTCGACGCCCTCAAGAAGCGGCTACACGACGCCGCTAACTCAAAAGGGGGCAAGTGGATCAAGGAACTACCCAACGCACTCGGGGGCCGCGGACTCAACCATCCAAGCCAACGGGGCAATCCCCCTACTTCCCCGGTCTACGGCTCGAAGCCATCCTCCCCGCCGATGTCATATGGAACTCGCCGCCAGCGGTGGAGCACTACGACGAAGGCGTCTCGTAAGACAACGAGACGAGTTGATATCGACGCCCTCGAAGAAGCTCGCCGTGCCGCCCTCGTCCAATCGCCAAGGTACACCGGAGGGTATCCGACGCTACCATGATCGCAACGTCAAGGAACGCTCCTTCAACGTTGGAGATCTTGTCCTCCGCCGTATACGTAACACGGAAGGACTTCACAAACTCGGCCCCCCCCCGGGAAGGGCCCTTCACCGTGGCTAAGGTGACCGGGCCAGGCTCCTACCGCCTCCAAACACTTGAAGGCGAAGAAGTCACCAACTCGTGGAACGTCGACCGGCTCGTCGATTCTACGCCTAGTCTACTCGACTACTTCGGGGTTCAAGTCTACACGACTGCATCAACACCCCCAGCCGCATGCGACCCTCCGGGTCCTGGCTTCAAGTCTCCGGACTATTCTACTCCAGGTCCAGCCCGTGCGGCTACCTACGGACCCTGGGCTGCAATGAGCGTCAAGGACTCTAGCAGCGGTCTACCAAGAAGACCACACTCTAAGATCCAGCCTGCGCGGCTACTTACGGATCTGCGATCCAGCCCACACGGCTACCTACGGATCACTCACTGTAAGCGGCTACCCGCTCCAGTACTACTCAGCTGTAAGCGGCCTCCGGGTCCAGGCGACTACTTGTAACTACGGCCCTGGCCACCCAGGTGTACTTCTTCGCAATAAAGTTTGATTGTTCATCAACTTCTTTACTGCCTACTCCCTGCGACGGGACTACTAAGCCGAGTACTACTGCTCGCACCTACTCCACGATGGGCGCTCCGCACTCTGAGATCGCGGTCACGAGTACTCATTGACGGAACTTCACATTTCATTGACATAAGAGATAGTTCATTACAACTGTTTCCTATACAACTATGGCTACTAGCTATCTATGCAGAGCTACTGGAGATTCAGCTTATCGGCTACCCCGCTCCGCGATGGGAGCCATCTCGCTCCAAAGACTGCGCGTGCATCGCTCGTCCGAGCAGTTGGCGGCTACTCCGCCGGCGACCACCTCCACCGGGGCCTTCGGGAAGTACGACTTCATGAAGGCCGCACTCGCTCGGATCGACTTGGCCATGTGCTTCACGTAGGCGGCCACCGCTCGGCGCCTCACGAAGTCGATCCGCCAACGGAGCAATCTTGGGGCCGCCCGGTGCGGCACCGGAGCCTCGCGATCGGGAGGGCGGCCTCTTCCGGGTCCTTCGCCTTGGGCTCGGAGCGCCTCGCGCTCTTCGTTCAACTTCGCAAGGATTTGTAGCGCTGACGAGATCCCGGTCGCATGCAATTCTCAACTCCATGTGCTTCTCGCACTCGAAGGCCGCCTCCTTGTAGTCGAGTTCAAGTACCCGGCGGGCTTCTTGCTCCCGGTAGAAGAGATTCTTCATGCCGATCTCCGAGCCCTTCGCACGCTCCACCCGGTCTTCGAGTTCCGCAACACAGAACACAACAACGGGTCGAGCTTGAGGACTCCCCACAAGTACCCGACAAGTCAAGAGACATACCTTTATTCTTGTTGCGGAGGCCTTTATTCTTCCGCACCGCATCGTCGCTCTTCGCCCGCAAGTCCATCACGTCGTTGTGGTACTTGGCGAAGGCGGCGTCAAGCCTCGATCGCATGGCGGCCGCGTGCTTCTTCGACTTCACGAGCTGCTCCTCTAAGGCTTCGGCTCCGAGCACGGTGTCGCCGTAGCCCCGCAAAGATGTTGGACTTCTCGCGGGATCGCTCCGCGACGTCCCGCACAATACAAGCTCAAGTCAAGCGCAGTACTCTACGCAAAGGATAGACTACTCGGAAGGCTACGACTACGTACCTTCATCCACCGCCGGGCCCCGCCGGATCGCCTCCGTGTGTGCCGGGCTACCGCTGCCGGCTCGACGAGATCGTCGGCCAGCAGCTCGATCCCGCCGCGGCTACTTGACGTAGCCTCCGCCATCGGCGCCGAGCGGATAGGCTCCGCGTCTTGGATCTCCGGGGACCGGATCGCCACCTCCAGGGCAACCCCTGGCGACGTGGCGCCCGCCTCCTCTTCGCGCGGCCTTCTCGACGGTTTCCCTCACGGGCTCGGGGCTCTCCGCCGCAGCCCTCCGGGGCCTCTCGGTGTCAACTCCGCACGGGTACCCCCGCAGGGATGTCACCACCTTCAGCGCCTGTCAGCAAATAGCACGCGCATCAGCATCTACGACTACTCTTTTTGGGGCTCTACAGCTTCAGGAAGAGTACTCACCTTCGACCATGACCGCCTGCTCGCGCCGCCGCTTCGGCAGCTGGGGGCTCGGTCGCGGCTTGGGCCTCTGGAGCGGGTTCCTCGACGGGCGGCGCGGCCTTTTCTCGCCCCCCGCCGCCGCGGGCTCCTCTCCGTCCCAGCCAAGTCGGTGGGATTTTCTCGCACAAGTATCCATAAAGGTTCATCGGACAACATCGGCTACTACAATGAGTACTACTCACGAAGTGTGGTACTTACAAGTTCGACCGGACGATAGTCACGGCCGGAGCACCGAGGATGCCGGCGATATCGACCGCTCCACCCTCGGCGGGCGTCTCTTCTTCCGCCTCTTCGGCCATCGCCTCCTCCACGGTGGCGGCGGCCGCCGCGGACGTCTTCCGCGTCCCCTCGCGGCTTCCATCTCTCCAACGGCGGCGGCCGCGGGTACTCGCTCCCTCTCCGGGGGCAGGGGCCGGCGCTCCAGCCGCGCCGGAGCTCTTCGACGCGGGGAGCCGGACTCGGCTTCCGGCCCGGCTCCCCCACCGTGGGCCACGTGCCCTCATCGTCCTCCTCCACGGCCCGCCGGCGGCCTCTCCGCACATGGGGATAACTACTCGTCGCACCGTACTCGATCATTGGGTACTCGACGTCTTCTCGCTCAAGATGACTTACCTCAAGAGGCGTGGTCTCTCCGAGACCTTCATCTTCTTGGCTACCCGCTTCTTGGCGGGGTTGCGCGCTTCTTCGGCGGCGCGGCAAGGCTAGCCTCCGAGCTGTGCTAGCCGAGGGTCTTGGACGAGAGGCACATGAGGCAAGCCCGGACGGCTAAACCTCGACCGCAACTCGGAAGCGATCCCGCGACCGTCTCCTCGTCCTCTTCGTCATCGGAGGTATCCTCCACGATGACGGGATCGTCGTCTCCGACTACTCGGCGCTCCTTCGCCTTCTCCACCGCCGGAATCTCAATTCCGCTCGGTGGTGGCCGCGGCTCGCAGACGAACCGCTTCACATCGTCCCGCATCAAAAAGACACAAAAGGCGTCGGCAACTCGCTACAAGTGCCTACTACTCGACGAGGCGGGTACGGCTACTTACCTCGTTGGGCGGGCGCGCGGCGGAGAACTCCTCGACAGGCACGCCGTGTACTCCGCATGTCCTTGAAGATCTTCGACAACCTCTCGACGATGTCGTTGTCTTCAATTTCGCCCCCGCATCCGCGACGTGTCGTCGTTGCCGGTGTACTCGAAGCCCATCGTATCCCGCGCCGACGCCGGCCGGATCCGACGCTTCATGAAACCGAAGGCCACATGCTCGGCCCCTCGCTCCCGCATCACGCGGGGCCTTGATTCTTCCCGCAACTCCGGGAGCCGGATCCCCTCCCCGCATGGTGGGCTCCGTGTTCCACCACTCCCGGTGCTTGGGCCGCCGTCCGCTCGGCTTCGGCAGCTCCGGATGGTGGTTCGTGGTATAGAACCACCTCGTCTTCCAATCCGTGTTGGAGTCCACGAGCTTGTACGCCGTGTGCACGCTCGGCGGCATCTTCTCTCAACCGGATCCCGCCCCGCCGACTACTCTAGGGTTGGAGGCGCCGGCCGCGGCTTCACGCGGAAGAATTTCCGAATAGAATCCAATGCGGCTTGATCCCCAAGAATGCTTCGCGAAATGGACGAAGACAGAAGTGTGGAAGATTCCGTTGGGGTTCAAGTTGAGGTACTCGATGCCGTAGTACCTGAGAAGTCCTTTGAAGAAGTCGCTCGCTGGGAGCGCAAGCCCGCGCTCCACGAAGCGCGAGAACATCGGGATCTCGTCCCCGCGCCTTCTCCATTGGATAGGGATCTCCCGCGGCGCATCTCCACATATCGATCTCCTTCTCCCCGATGAACCCGAGTTCAACAGGGTCGGCGCGTCCTCGGTCTTCACCTTCGACCTTTTCCACTCGCGGCTTGATCGCCGCGCGGTGGAGATGTGGGCGGCGCCGCTCCGTGCGGCCGGCCGCGGCAGCCTTCTCGCATGGCTCCTCTT
Source organism: Cenchrus americanus (assembly GCA_947561735.1). Classification (NCBI taxonomy): domain Eukaryota; kingdom Viridiplantae; phylum Streptophyta; class Magnoliopsida; order Poales; family Poaceae; genus Cenchrus; species Cenchrus americanus. The sequence continues at coordinate 155,699,680 of OX387243.1, read as the reverse complement.
CTTCCCGCCGGCCTTCAACGTCTTCGACGGGGACGGCTTCATTCTCCAAGAACAGGAGGTCTTCACTCGCATCCGCTCGGGGGCTACCCTACAGCTTTCGGGTGCGCGATGCGCTTGGATCTACTGCGGCGGCAATGCTCGTTGGAGTGGATCTACCTCAAGATTCAAGTGCGCGAATGACTGCGGCTCACTTGGGTGAAAACCCTAAGGGTTTCGGTTTGAATTTATAAGCCAAATCGCCTCCGTAACGGGCGGCCGGATAAGTCCGCGCGTGGCTGACTCAGCAGCTGCGCGTGACTCTTCGTATTCTACTAGTCGACGTGCCTCACCTCGGTGGCTCGGCTACTTCTACTCGACTACCTGGGACGCGGTTAGTCTCAAGAGCTTCTCGTGACACATTCTTCAAGAAGACCCTTCAATTCGAGAGGAAGTACTCGACTCAAGGCTCGGGGGCTCCGTGCCACGTGTCCTTCGGTTTTTTCTCTCCGGATTTTTCGGGATTTTCTCTCCAAGACTTCGGATAGATCCTCGCCGAACCCGCGCTCGAGGCTCCTGGGGCTACTCCACGTGGATTGCGGTTCAGCAAATCGCATCTTCTTGACGGCTCCGGCTTCAAGACAAGACAGCATTTTTGAAGACCTTCGAAGGCGGATTTCAAGGACGCTTGGGACTACTCGAGAAGACTTCAAGATTGCTCAAACATCAACTGGAGTACATTCCAGCCTCGGGATGCTTCGACTACTCTTGAGGACTTTTGACTTGTAGCACTCAGGGACGCTTGAGGACTACTCGTTAAGGCCGTCAAGACTACTGGAAGCTATCCTTCTCGACTACAAAGTACTCGGGGGCTTGTCGTATGGACCTCCCCTCGGGCCCACCACCTCGGTGGGTACCAGGACCGACTACTCGGTGGGCCCCTGGGACTACCCGACTTGCGCTACACGCGCACCCCGAAGGCGTGGAGCACAAGGACAAAGAAAGGAGTAGTACTCGGATAGGACTCCGTACATGTTCCGCACCGTGTAGAGGTCTCCTAGACGTACTCGACTAGTACTCTTTCCCCTACTCCGACTTGTAACCCCGCCTCCCGGACTATATAAGGCGAGGGCGTGGACCGATCCCAGGATCATCTTAACCTCACCTCATCCAACTCACGCGCACCATTGCACCATCGTGTAATCGTGCCCTATCAATCCCGTAGCTACGCAAAGCATACAGGACGTAGGGTATTACGCACCTCGCGGCCCGAACCCCGTCTAAATTGTGTGTCGCGTGCCTCTTCCTTCGGGTACCCAACCCCCACATCCCCTTCCTCCACCTCTACACTCCTCAGATTACCGGTCCAACCCACACACCCACACGGCGGCCACCACGCGGCAAATCACCACTCACCCCCCCTCCTCTAGGGTTACGCCCCCCGCACCCCGCCGCCACCCGACTCCGTCGTCGGCCCCCCACCCCCCCACCTTCTACCCACCGCCCGGCCCCCACACCAAAAGCCGTGGAACGGCTACCCGATGCGCCACCCCCCCCGCGGGGCCCCCCCCCCCCGCGCCGCGCCCGCGCCCCCCCCGCCCCCCCACACGCCGCGCCACCACACGCGCGCGCGCCAAAGTACCAACATCGCCAAGAAACAACAACCAACTCCCCCAACCCCTCCTAGAATATGGTCAAACCAAAAACACGACACTTCGCCCTCCCCATATCGAATAGCAACCACCCACCTCTCTCGAGATTCACACGCACGTCCCCCGCGGCCCCACTGCACGACCGGCACCCCCCACCCCTGGATTCGAAATCTGTTAAAGCCCCCCCGGGGTCGAAAATATTGGGACCGTTCCCGAATGCCCCCAACAACCCAAGAACCCCCCCCCAAACCCCCCGCCGGGTCCACCTCGATCCCCCCCCCCCCCCCCACCTCACCACGACCCCCCCCCCGCCACGGACGTTGCGGGTCCTTCGGCGCCACGCGCCGCGCGTCGCTCCGCCGGCGCTCTCTATCGGTCTGCGCGGCGCCACGGCGGCATACGTCGCGAACGCCAACGCCAACACAACGATGCGCAGGGTTCCCCCTGGTCGCCACATCCGGTTGCCAGGGACCCTAGCGCCTCCGCTGGCGACGAGTCGTCCCAAGGCTTCACCGACGAGCTGCCACCCGCCACTTCGCATGGATATGCGGAGTGGGACTTCTCCGGCGTGCCGAACCCAGTGATGTTCAGGCGTGCCGGACTACTCCGATGACTCCAGCACCGGGAGCTATGACCCAGCGCGGGAGTGCTGCGTCGTGATCGCCAGCGACCCAGCAAACGCCGCCGACGCGCGGCGGCGCCGACGACGGAGAGGTTCCTCTCCGCTCCGGGAGCCGGACCGCGCCCGGCTGGCCGGCCAAGCGCCCTCCCCCTTCACCACTGAGGGGGCCGACATCAACGCGCGGCTAGCCCAAGCACGCGAGCTCGAGGCCAAGCTGGCGGAGGAATACTGCACGGTGCAGTCGTTTCGCGCCTCTATGGGGGGAGAAGCCTCCGCGCGCGGCGAGCGCACGCGTGAGTTGGGCAGACTAGCCCGCGACCGCATCAACACCGACTTCAACGTCGACAACCCGGCCACGCCCCCGCGAGCGAGCCAGAAGCTTATTGCTACCGCAACACTGTTGCGGGCCATGCCCGCCCCCTCGACTCTCGAGGAGCGGAACCTGCACCGCGACGCACAGGCGCTTATCGAGCAAGCGGCCGTCCAGCAAGCTGAAAGCTCGGCGTCCCGCATCCGCCAACAGGGGGAGCGCGCGGGCGATGGGGGTGCGCAAGGCCCCGAGCCCTCGGTGCACGTAGGCGGCGCAGTGGAGCGTCCCACCAACCCGGGGCGCACGCCGACCAAGGAACAACTCCTCGATACACGCGGGCGAGCCCAAGATGGCGACGCCCGCAATGTCATCAACGCCCGGCGAACGAGCAACGCGGAAGCGCGGGCGGCGGCGGGCTACCACCCTCGACGGGGTGGACGCTACGACAGCAAGGAGGACCGCTCACCGACCGGATCCCCCGGGAACCCGCGTGTTCAGCCGGGAGATCCGTACGACGACCTTCCCCAGCGCTTCCGCCAGCCCACGACGATCGTCAAGTACAACGGGGAGACGGACCCCCGTGTGTGGCTCAACGACTACCGTCTGGCATGTCAGCTGGGCGGGGCCACCAGCGACGAGGTTATCATCCGCAACCTCCCCCTGCACCTCGCCGACTCGGCGCGGACGTGGCTCGAGCACCTGCCGGCCAGCCAGATCCACAACTGGGACGACCTGGTCCGCACGTTCGTGGGAAATTTCCAGGGCACGTACGTGCGCCCTGGAAACTCCTGGGACCTGCGCTCTTGCACTCAGAAGCCCGACGAGTCGCTCCGGGATTTCATACGACGCTTCTCCAAGTGTTGTACGGAGCTCCCAAGCGTGGCGCAGTCCAAAATCGTGCACACTTTCCTCGAAGGCACCACGTGCCGGGATCTTGTGCGCGAGCTCAGACGCAGCCCGCCGGTTGACTCGAACGAGCTGTTCGACATCGCCACCAGCTTTGCCTCGAACGAAGAGGCGGTGGGGGCGATCTTCGACGCCAAGAAGGGCAAGCGCGTGGACGATATGCCCGCGGAGGGAAGCAAGTTCAAGGAGCTCCGCCAAAAGAACAAGCGGGGCAAGAAGGGAAAGAAGCCGCGCCGCGAGGCGCGCGAGCAGGGGCACGATGACGACGACGGCGAAGCTCTTGCTGTTGACCCGGCTCGACGGGGCCCTCGACCGGCCCCTCGAGGCTCGGGAGTGTTCGACGACATGCTGAAGAAGCCATGTCCCTACCACAAAACGCCGGTCAACCACACCCTCGAGCAGTGCGACATGCTCAAGCGGTTCTACGGCCGCGGCGCCGCGAAGGACGACGAGGCCAAGAAGGACGGGGGTGACGGCGACGCCGGCGGCTTCCACGTCGTGGAGAATGTCTTCCTCATCTTCGGGAGGCCGGCCGTCGACATGTCCAGCCGCCAGCGCAAGCGGGAGCGGCACGAGGTTCTCGCCGCAGAGAAGGCGCCTCCCTCCTTCCTCAACTGGTCGGAGGACGCCATCACGTTCAGCCGCGAGGATCACCCGAACCGCATTCCCAACTTGGGTCAATACCCGCTGGTGGTCGACCCGGTCATCGGGAACGCGTGGTTCTCGAAGGTCTTGATGGACGGAGGCAGCAGCCTCAATATCCTCTACGCGCACACGCTGCGCCTGTTGGGGATCGGGTTGGATCAGCTGCGGCCCAGCACGACGCCGTTCCATGGCGTCGCGCCGGCAAGCGCGTCCAGCCCCGCATCGACCCGCGCCGTCCGGTTCGGCACGCCGGACAACTACCGCAAGGAGACACTCATCTTCGAGGTGGTGGGGGTTCGTGGGCGCGTACCACGCCATACTCGGTGACCACTGCTACGCCAAGTTCATGGCGGTCCCCAACTACACCTACCTCAAGATGAAGATGTCGGGGCCCAACGGCGTCATCACCGTGGGCTCATCCATCGAGCACGCGTTCGACTGCGACGTCGAGTGCGTGGAACACGCTGAGGCACTGGCGTTGGACGAAGCGCTCGTCGCCAACATGGAGAAGATGGTCAACGAGGACCTCGACTCCGCCGCGAAGCACGCCGGCAACTTCGAGACTGCTGAGCAGACCAAGGAGGTACCCCTCGACCCTGCTGCCCCGAGGGCAAGGCGTTGAGGGTTAGTTCTATCCTCGACCCGAAATAGGAAGTGGTGCTCGTCGACTTTCTCCGCGCCAATGCCGACATCTTCGCGTGGAGCCCCTCGAACATGCCAGGCATCCCGAGGGAGGTCGCCGAGCACTCCCTTGACATCCTACCTCACTCCCGCGCCGTGCAGCAATGGCTGCGCCGCTTCGACGAGGAGCGGCGCCGGGCAATCGGAGTGGAGCTGCGTAAGCTCCTCGAGGCCGGGTTCATCAAGGAAGTGTTGCACCCCACTTGGCTAGCCAATCCTGTACTAGTAAAGAAAAAGAATGGGAAGTGGCGGATGTGTGTAGACTACACTAGTCTTAATAAAGCATGTCCCAAAGTTCCTTTTCCTTTGCCGCGTATCGATCAGATCGCCGATTCGACCGCTGGGTGTGAACTGCTCTGTTTCCTTGACGCCTATTCCGGGTACCACCAAATAAAAATGAAGGAGTCCGATCAGCTCGCGACTTCATTCATCACGCAGTTCGGGATGTACTGCTACTTCACGATGCCGTTCGGCCTCCGAAACGCAGGCGCAACATACCAGTGATGTATGCAGCATGTCTTCGGAGACCACATCGGGCAAACCGTTGAGGCGTACGTAGACGATATAGTCGTAAAAACCAGGAAGGCGGATGACCTGGTTAGCGACCTTCACATCGCGTTCAGCTGCCTACGGGTCAACGGGGTGAAGTTAAACCCCGAAAAATGTGTCTTTGGCGTGCCGTGGGGCATGCTATTAGGATACATCGTCTCCCAACGAGGCATCGAGGCCAACCCCGAAAAGGTTGCAGCCCTCGAACAGATGGGTCCGATTCGGGACCTTAAGGAGGTCCAAAGGGTGATGGGGTGCCTTGCCACCTTGAGCCGCTTCATCTCGCGGCTCGGCGAGAAGGGCTTGCCCCTCTACCGGCTCCTCAAGAAGCATGAGCGTTTCTCCTGGACTACCGAGGCCCAGGAGGCGCTTGATAAGCTAAAGGCGTCCCTTACCCACGCCCCGATCCTCACTCCGCTGCAAGATAGCGAGCCTCTGTACCTCTACGTGGCCGCAACCACCCAGGGGGTCAGCGCCGTAATCGTGGTAGAGCGCACGGAGGAGGGACACGCTTTGCCGGTTCAGCGGCCGGTGTACTACATCAGCGAAGTCTTGTCCGACACCAAGACGCGCTACCCACAAGTCCAGAAGTTGCTCTATGCAGTGGTTCTCGCACGGCGCTAACTCCGCCACTACTTCGAGGCTCACCCGGTTACAGTGGTTTCCTCCTTTCCGTTAGGGGAGATCATCCGTAACCCGGATGCAGCGGGCAGAATTGCCAAGTGGTCGGTGGAGCTGATGGGTAAAATGCTTGCCTACGCCCCGCGCAAGGCCATCAAGTCCCAAATCTTGGCAGATTTCGTAGACGAGTGGACGGACACGCAATTGTCGCCGCCACAGATCCAGGCCGAATGCTGGACTCTGTACTTCGACGGCTCGGTGATGAAGACACGTGCGGGCGCGGGCCTGCTCTTCATTTCGCCCCTCGGGGAGCACATGCGGTACGCTGTGCGCCTTCACTTCCCCGCATCAAACAACATGGCTGAGTACGAGGCCCTGCTTTGCGGCCTCAAAATCGCCATCGAGATAGGCATCAAATGCCTCGACGTGTGAGGGGACTCGCAGCTGGTGATCGACCAGGTCATGAAAAACGCAAGCTGCCACGACGATAAGATGGAGGCGTACTGCAAGGCCGTGCGAGCCCTCGAGGACAAGTTCTACGGCATCGAGCTCAACCACGTGCCCCGCCGGTATAACGAGGAGGCGGACGAGCTCGCCAAGATCGCGTCAGGGCGGATCACCATCCCCCCGAACGTCTTCGCCCGGGACGTTGCCCAACCGTCCGTCAGCCTCGAGCCGCACCCCTCGAGCTGTACGAACCCCTTGGGGGCTTCCTCGAATCCAGCGGACGCAGAGCCCATGGACGACGACCCCTCGAACGAGGTGTACGTACTCTCCCTCCTCGAGGGGTACGGCGCCGACGAGGCCGAAGCCATGGACATCGAACCAGCCCCCAGCGAGGTGGACTGGCGCGACAAGTACATTGCCTGGATGGGCTGAGGAGAACTCCCCTCGGACCGGTCCGAGGCCAGGCGCGTCACCAGGATGGCCAAGTCTTTCACTCTCATTGACGGCGAGCTGTACATGAGCGCTGCCTCCGGCATCCTGCAGTGATGCGTGCCCATCCCCCAGGGGCGCGAGCTCCTCCGGGATATACACGCGGGCGTATGCGGCCATCACGCTGCACCCCGCACCCTCGTAGGCAATGCGTTCCACCAGGGCTTTCACTGGCCCACCGCGGTTGCTGATGCCAGCGAGATCGTGCGCACCTACGAAGGGTGCCAGTTCTACGCTCGCAAGTCCAACCTCCCCGCGCACGTCCTGCAGACCATCCTCGTCATGTGGCCTTTCGCCGTGTGGGGACTGGACATCGTCGGGCCCTTGCGCAAGGCACCCGGGGGCTACACCCACTTGTTGGTCGCAATCGACAAGTTCTCCAAGTGGGTGGAGGTGCGCCCCATCACGAATCTCAGGGCAGAGCAGGCGGTGATGTTCTTCACCGACATCGTCTACCGCTTCGGAGTGCCCAGCTCCATCACCGACAACGGGTCCCAATTCACGGGCAGGAAGTTCCTGGAATTCTGCGATAAGTTCAATATCCGCGTGGACTGGGCGGCCGTGGCGCACCCACAGACCAACGGTCAGGTGGAGCGTGCCAACGGCATGATTCTACAAGGCCTCAAGCCCAGAATTTTCGACCGGCTGAACAAGTCTGGTCGGAAATGGCTCCAAGAGCTGCGGGCGGTTGTGTGGAGCCTCAGGACCACCCCAAGCAGGGCCACCGGGTTCACCCCATTCTTTTTGGTCCATGGCGCGGAGGCTGTCCTCCCCACGGACTTAGACTACAGGTCGCCCAGAGTCCAGGGCTACGACGAAGAGGCCAACCAGCGAGCCCGCGAGGACTCGCTGGACCAACTGGATGAGGCACACGCCGTGACCCTAATGCATTCCGCAAGGTACCAGCAGGCTCTAAGGCGCAACCAAGCTCGAAAGGTGCGACGACGGGACTTTAGCGAAGGGGACCTCGTCCTAAGACTACGCCAAGACAATCGAGGCCGCCACAAGTTGTCGCCCCCATGGGAGGGACCCTACGTCGTGGTGAAGGTGCTCAAGCCCGGCACGTATAAGCTAGCCAACGAGGACGGCGAAGAGCTCACCAACGCTTGGAACACCTAGCAGCTACGTCGCTTCTATCCCTAGCTAGGATTTCCAAGTTTTTTGTTGTAAATTACATGACCAACAACCCAGTTGGCGGCACAAATGTAAACAACAGCCAGTTAATAAAGTTAAAGGGCAACTCGGCTTTCCCCAGAAAACCAAGTCACCCTCGGGGGCTACTGCGGGGGGCATCCCCCCCAAAAAATGGTCCCATTTTTCGCAAAAAATCTAACTCGCAAGCGCGCTAAACATGTTTCGACCTTGGCCTCGAGCAAACCAAGGCGGGGCGTGGGTGACCAAGCGGAAAAGACGTGCAAGCCAGAGATAGCCTACGCCTCCGCGAGGACACTGTCGGTGTTTTAGACCGGCAACCTACTAAGGGGAGTACCCTAAGTAGATGAATGTGGCCTCGCCGAGATCGGTAACTCGAAGGAAGAGACACACGGCACACAATTTAGATAGGTTCGGGCCGCGATGTGCGTAATACACTACGTCCTGTATGCTGCGTAGCTCTGGATTGATTGGGCACGATTACAAGATGGTGCAATAGTGCGCCGTGGGTTGTATGGGATGAGTTGTGATGAGATGATCCTAGAGATCGGTCCCTGCCTCGCCTTATATAGTCCGGGAGGCAGGGTTACAAGTCGGAGTAGGGAGAGAGTACTAGTCGAGTACGTCTAGGAGTCCTCCATACAATGCGGAACATGTACGGCTCCCCTAACCGAGTACTACTCCTTTGTAGTCCTTGTGCTCCACGCCATTAGATGCCATGTAGCACAAGCGGGTAGTCCCGGGGCCCACCGAGTAGTCGGTCCTGGTACCCACCGAAATAGTGGGCCCAGGGAGGTCCATACGACAAACCCCCGAGTACTTTGTAGTCGAGAAGGATAGCTTCAAGTAGTCTTGACGGCCTTAACGAGTAGTCCTCAAGCGTCCCCGAGTACTACAAGTCAAAAGTCCTCAAGAGTAGCCGAAGCATCCCGAGGCTGGAATGTACTCCAGTTGATGTTTGAGCAATCTTTAAGTCTTCTCGAGTAGTCCCAAGCGTCCTCGAGTGCTGCCTTCGAAGGTCCTCAAAAAATGCCCGTCTTGTCTTGAAGCCGGAGCTGATAAGGAGGTGCGATTGCAAAATCACACTCCATATGGAGTAGCCCCCGAGCCTTAGGTTGAGCCGCAGGCTCTGGCTGAGGGTCCATCTGAAGTCTTGGCAAGAAAATCCTGAAAAATCCGGAGAGAAAACCGAAGGACACGTGGCACGGAGCCCCCGAGCCTTGAGTCGAGTACTTCCTCTCGAATTGAAGGGTCATCTTGAAGAATGTGTCCTAAGATGCTCCTGAGACTAGCCGCTTCCCAGGTAGTCGAGTAGAAGTAGCCGAGCCCCCGAGGTGAGGCGCGTCGACTAGTTGAATGCGAAGAGTCACGCACGGCCGCTGAGTCAGCCGAGCGCGAACTTATCGATCTGGCCGTTGGAGGGCCGGTTTGACTTATAAATAGAAGCCAAAACCCTTAGGGTTTTTCACCCATCTGCGCTGCGGTCATTTCGATTCGATCTGAGGTAGATCCACTTCCAGCGCACGCCGCCGCCGTAGTAGATCCAAGTGCGCCGCCACCTAGAGCTTCTAGGGTAGCCCCGAGCGGATGCGCGTGAAGACGCCCTGTACTTGGAGAATGAAGCCTTCACCGTCCAAGTCTGCGAAGGTCGCTGGGAAGAAGAGGGGCCGCGAAGAGGCCGCCGCGGCCGCCCCCGGAGCGAGCACGCCGATATCTCCACCGCGGGCAGATCCAAGCCGCGAGTGGAAGAAGTCAAAAGTGAAGACCGAAGATCTGGTGGCCCTCCCGAACGACGGATTTATCCGGAAAAGGAGGTGGATATGTGGAGGGCCGCCGCCGGAGATCCATATCCGATGGAGAAAGCCGAAGACGAGATCCCGATGTTTGCGCGTTTCGTGGAGCGCGGACTCGCTCTTCCGGCTAGTGATTTCTTCAAGGGCCTCCTCGGGTACTACGGAGTTGAGTACCTCAATCTGAACCCTAACGGCATTTTCCATACCGCGGTCTTCGTTCATTTTTGTGAAGCATTCCTTGGGATCAAGCCGCACTGGATCCTCTTCGGAAGTTCTTCGGGTGAAGCGGCCAGCCGAGCGCCAACAATCCAAGAGTAGTCGGAGGGGCCGGCATCCAGTGAGAGAAGACGCCGCCGTGCGTGCACTCCGGCGTACAAGCTCGTTGACTCCAACACCGATTGGATGACGAGGTGGTTCTACATCACGAACCACCACCCGGCCCGCCGAAGCCGAGTGGGGAGGCCGCCCGTGCACCGCGGCCCGGTGGAACACGGAGCCCACAATGCGGGAAGGGATCCGGCTCCCGAGCCGCCGGCACGCATCAAGGTGCTCGGAGAAGCCCGGACCGAGGGCCGAGCACGTGGCCTTCAGTTTCATGAAGCGGAGGGTGCAACCACTGATGGCCCGCGACACCTTGGGCTTCGAGTACACCGGCGACGAGGACACGTTGCGGATGCCTGGAGGTGAAGTCGACGACTACGACATCGTGGAGAGGCTGACGCGGATCTTCAAGGACATGCCGCCATACACAGCGTGCCCCGTCCAGGAGTACTCCGCCGCGCGCCCGCCAAAAGAGGTAAGTAGTCGTACCCCTTGGTCGAGTAGTCCTTGCTTGTTAGTAGTCGCGCTGATGTCTTGTGCCTTGCAGGAGGACTTGAAAATGTTCGTCTCCGAGCCGTAGCCGCCCCCTCATGGAATCGAGATTCCGAGCGAAGGGAAAGCCAAAGCCAAGGAGCGGCGAGAAGTCGGCGAAGGCGATGACACCGTCGTCGTGGAGGACACCTCCGACGACGACGACGATGACGACGACGAGACGCTGCAGGACCGCTTCCAGCTGCGGTCGAGGTTTAGCCGTCCAGGCTTGCCTCATGTTCCTCTTGTACAAGACCCGCCGACTAGCACCCGGAGGCTAGTTCGGGCCGCGCCGCCACAGAGGCCGCGCAACCCTGCCCGCAAGCGGGTGTCGAAGAAGCTCAAGGTCACGGAGACCACGCCCCAAGAGGTAAGAAGTCTTGACTAGTGTAGTCGAGTATCCGTCGAGCGAGTACACTTGTTGATGAGTAGTCTTCCTTGGATGCAGGAGGTGCCACCAACGGAACCCATAGAGGAGGGCGACGAAGGTGAGCGGGACACAGTGAGGGAGCCCGCTGGAAGTCGTAGTCCAGCCCCTACCGTCGAGGAGCTCTTGGCGCAGTTGGAGCGCCAGCCCCCTGCTCCACAAGGGAGCACGGAGCCCGTAGCCACCGCCGTTGAAGAGGTGGTGGCCACAGGAGCGCAGGAGGGCGTTGCATCGTCCGCCGGGCCGCGTCGGGCGCAGAGGGGCGGCGGCCGCGGGGGCGCGGGGGAGGAGGCGCCCGCCGAGGGTGGACTGGTAGATATTGCCAGCATCCTTGGTGCCCCGGCCGTGACGATAGTCCGGTCCAGCTTGTAAGTACTGCATCTTCCCGAGTAGTACTTGTTGTCGTAGTCGAGGTTGACTGACGACCAATTATGTGTGCTTCTGCAGGAAATCGACAGATCTGTCCTGGGATGGGGATGAACCCTCTACGGCGGTGGCGGAAAAAGAAGTCGCGCCGCCCGCCGAGGAGTCCGCTCCTGCATCCCAGGCAGTGCCCGAGCCCCCGACTACTGAGGCGTCGTTGCCGGAGGCCAGCGTGATCGAGGGTAAGTACTCTTATGAAGCTGTGGAGTTCCTCGGGGAGTAGTCGTAGTCGCTGATACACTTGTCTTCTCTTTGACAGGTGCCGAGGCCGAAGGGAGTGACATCCCTGCGGGGGTGCCAATGCAGAAGTCGACACCAAGGGTGCCGGAGGCTGCCGGAGGAGCCCCCGAGCCCATGGAGCAAGTCGTCGAGGAAGCCGCCGTGGCGGCAAGAGGAGAGGAGGTCACCACGTCGCCAGAGGTCGCTCTGGAGGTGGCTATCCGCTCCCCGGAGATCCAGGACGCAGAGCCCATCCGCTCTGCGCCGATGACGGAAGCCGCCGCGAGTAGTCGTGGCGGGATAGAGCTGCTCGCGGACGATCTGGTCAACCCAGCAACGGTGGCCAGGCACCTGGAGGCGGTCCGTCAGGCTGAGCAATGGATGAAGGTAAGTAGCTGTAGCTTCTGAGTAGCCAATCCTCTGTCGTGGAGTACTCGTGTTTCTTGAGTTGTCAATGCAGGACGTTGCGGAGAGGTCCCGCGAGAAGTCCAACATGCTGCAAGGCTATGGTGACGCGGTGCTCCGGGCTGAAGCACTGGAGGATCAGCTTTTGAAGTCACGGAAGCACGCGGCCGCCATGTAGGCCAAGCTCGACGCCGCTTTCGCCAAGTACCACAATGACACCCAAGAGTTGCAGGCGAAGGGCGATGACTTGGTGCGGAAGAACAAGAGCCTTTGCAACAAGAATAAAGGTACGCCGTTGGACTTGTTGGGTAGTTGTTGGAGGTCGAGAGGTAGTCTGACCCGCTTCGGCTTGTTGTATTTGCAGAGCTTGAGGGCCAAGTGGAGCAGTTGAAGTCCTCGGAGACGAGTATGAAGAACCTCTTCTACCGGGAGCAGGAAGCCCGCCAGGTACTCGAGCTCGACTACAAAGAACTTGCCTTCGAGTGCGAGAAGCACATGGAGCTTCGGATTGCATCTGACCGCGATCTCGTCAACTGCTACAAATCATTGCAGAAGTTGAATGAAGACTGCGAGGCGCTGCGGGCTCAAATGAAGGATCTTGAAGAAGCCGCGCTGCCGATCGCAAGACTCTTGGTTCCTCATCCGAGTGGCCCCAAGATCGCTCCTCTCGCGGATCGCCTCAGGGAAGCCCCCAGCAGGCTGGCGGCTTACGTGAAGCACATGGCGAGGTCGATCCCGAAGCAGGTCTTGGCCTTCATGAAGTCCTACTTCCCGAAGGCCCCGGTGGAGGTAGTCGCTGGCGGGGTAGCCGCCAACTGCACCGATGAGCAGTATGCGGAGCTGCTGGAGCAGATGGCTCCCATCGCGGAGCAAGTAGCTGATAAGCTCAATCTCCAGTAGCCCTGTAATAGTTAGCTAGTAGCCAAAGTTGTACAAAAACAATTGTAATGAATTGCTTAAGTATTAATGAAAGAAAATTTCCAGCAATGAGTACTCGTAGTCGCGATCTCAGAGTGCGGAGCCCATCGTGGAGTGGATGCGAGTAGTCGTACTCGGCGGTAGTGGTCCCGTTGGAGGGAGTAGACAGTAAAGAAGTTGATGGATGATCAAACTTTATTACTGAAGAAGTACACCTGGATGACCAGGGCCGTAGTTACAGAGTAGTCGCCGTTGACGCAAAATGTGCACTCGCGCCAATCACACAAAGAAGCCGAAAAGCTTAGCTTCGCACGCGCAGAGAGAGAGTGACGTGCCAGTCAATTTTCCCTGAAAATTAACAAAGGATAAAACAGTTAAATACCAAAGCTTGGAACCTACCGGGTGGTACCAGGCAGTTCCATATTTACGGCTAAGAAGCCAAGCAAGACGACATGTAGCTATGCGAAGCTACCTGTCAAAGAACCACAACCATTCGGGTAACCGCGAAGGAAAAAAGAACATTGCCGAATGGATGACGTAAGCATGACAACGATCGATCTTTGAATAAACATGGACGCATGTGCAAAGCCATGACCGATCCTCATGAAGATTAACATTAAATGAAGTAAAGCACGAACATGATCATGTATTAAAATAAGCATGCATAGATCCAAAGCATTAGTCTACCGCATGTCTAATTACTTTAAGATCCGTCGGGTACGATCACAAACAAATCTATCCACCGCATGATACAACTTGCATGAAAAACGTACCACTTCCCGCAAATAGATCTATCCACCGCATGATACAATCTAAATACGGAAAGCTAAAAGCATACATCACTTAAGGCACGAACGAGGCACGTGATCTACTCGTGAAAATATAACCGAATGCGGCTGAACAGCCGATCCAGGGTCCATGAAGAAGGAACAAACATTACCACGTGAATAAATCTATCAGATTGAATTGGAAATCTAATCCACCGGATGACTAGCCCCAAAGCAACCCAAAAACCTGCATCTACCGCATGATACCCGGTTCTTTCAAGATTTATACGCACAAAGCAAGCTTGAACCCGCAACACGTGACAACCTAGATCGATTCGGTTTCGGCTATCGGAGAGCACAAGATCCACGCGTCAAAACACGAAACCTGCTCATGCACGGATCTTAAAAGGAAAAGAGCCGATCCAAACCCATCTAGATTGGGCAAGAGTGTATTTCATGAATTAAAACATAAAGTAAAACTCATGATAACACAGGGTAACTTAATGAATCTACTTTGGATCTTGCCAAAATCCAATAGAGCCGATAACTAGCTTCGAGCTAGATCTTAGCCTACCGCATGGCTCATGATCTAACAAGAAACCCTCTTGAACCAAGCTTGAATCTACCGCATGACACGAAGCATGGTAGCAAGACTACTTGCATCAGATCTAAATCCACCGCATGATACTAGACATGATACAAGGTTGCCGTACTCACGGAGGTCGACGGATCGATTGGTCCTCTCGAAGAACTCGACGACACGACAAGGGACTCTAGGGTTTGGCGTAAGGCCGGTGTGTATTGAAGAATGAACGTGTTTTTGTTACATACACCCAGGGATCGTATTTATACCCCGCCGATTACAACCGCGAATGGATTCATTGCCTAACTAAACTTGATCGCCTATCCATCCATTCGCTTCCTCCGATCGAGCCACGTCACCGTCCAATCCCGCAAAATCAGCTCTCTCTCGTTCCTTTGCCGAACCGGGAGCAGATAGCCGACCGCGGATCCTTCGCCGAAAATCTCTCGAAGACATCTTTCCTTCCACCGGACGGACTCTTTTCCGAATCGGACCCACATGTCATACTCCTTACCAAATTTTGGTGTTAACACATGCCCCTTAAATTGTGGGATAAAAGTAATTTTGTTCCACAATTGACTCCACCACGAATCCTTGAGCCAAACCTCGTCAACACCTTGTTCTTCGCAATCCGCCGGATTCTTCGTTCAGATCCAACCCTAGATCCCCTTCGTTCCGAGCTCGAATCTCCAATGGCAACTCAGAACCAAGCTGCTCAGGTAAATTCACCCCTCCAAACCTTGTTCGGCATTAGGTTTTCAATTTTACCTGAGATTTTCTTCTTCCGCTCTCTTCCAGGAACCTTCTACTGCTCTTTTGATTCCTATTGAGGCCAATTCGCAGTCTTATTATCTTGGTCCTGAAGGGAATCCTGACCCTCGAGATTTTATTGCCGCTGAATCTCGCAGAATCCCTTTCAAGGTAGCTTTATCTCCACCTCCTCAGTGGCAAGATGCGTTCAAGAACTGGCCTTTGCCCCCAATCGCAGGCTGGAAGACTTGGTACCGTAGGATTCTTACGGATAAGAGTGGATTGACCAATCTGGATACTCTCCGCATTGCTCAATGTCTGGAGTTATCCGTAGCCGAGACGCCCAAGAATGAAGATCTTCCGATAGCCGCATGCCACTTCTGGTCAAACGGCGTCAACGCCTTCCTTTTTGGGCATGGCCCAATGTCTCCAACTTTGGCCGATGTGTACATGATCACCGGCCTTGACATCACCGGGTCCGTCCAGCCTTGGAACTTCAAGAATTCCTCACGCCAAACAGGGGTAAAGCCAGGGAATGGCTACAAGCAATATATTTCGAAACACATGAGAGACAATCCCCTTGGTGAAGTTGAATATAGAGCCTTTTTGAACATGTGGTTATGTAGATTTGTCTTCTGTGGCAAGGCCAACGAACCCACTCTGAATCATATCGCAATGGCGATCCATCTGGCCAGTGGCAATCGCCTTCCTCTCGGGGAAAATTCCTCTTGGGCGTTGTATACCATATGCTTCATCGACGCTTACCCAAATGTATACCAACAGAGGATAACGTGCGTCAATGGTCCTTGGTGGTTTGTTCAAATTTGGCCGCAACTTCACATGCATCGATTGTAGGCGTCGACTTGAACTCCGGGTTCTTTCCCCTGGTCTAATCCCCTTGAAGGAGAGCTTCAAGTCACCGAGAGGATGCCAAAGTTATGGAGAAGCAGCCTTCAACCGTTATCGTTCGGCCAGACATCACCCAACTCTTCGAGTTGTTTTTCAAAGGCTTCCCCAATCCTCTTTGGCTCCCTTATCTAGGCTATGACACTCGACCTTCCCCGTCGAGTTCTCCTTTGAGCCCGGCCATCAAGATGGGAGATTCTTGGAAATCTTTAATATCATAATCCGCCCATGCATATTACCGGCCGAGTTCAATGGAGGGAGGCAGAATGCCAGTACTTATGAGTACTACCAGCCTAATGTAATGGCCAGGCAGCTTGGATGCGGTCAGGTACCCCCAAGATTGTTTCTGCATGAATTCCTCAAGCCCAGGGAGGAAATCAAAGAACTAATGCAAGCAGAGTTTTCAACTACGTGTGCAGTCCCACTGTCTACACATGTCCTTTTGTGCCTGCAACCATAGCTCACCCCACCTTCAATTCATGGTGGCAAGAATTCCATGACCACATCTTTAGTGAACCCGTTCATGTGTTCGTGCGTGCACTGGCGCCCGATTTCCCGCCGACTTCGTAGGTAACACAATGAACCCTTGGATCAAACACTCCTTCTCCATTCATGGTTTTGACCTTCATCTTTTGTCCACGAACACGTACCCGCCCCTCGAGCCGGGGTAATCACTTATAATGCCGAAGGCCCAATTTCAAAGATCGGGGTTTAAATCCACCACCCTCGCGCCAACCGATGGACAGGTATGCTACCACCGATCCTAGCCTTTCTAGCCTTGCTGTCGACAGGAGGCAAGGTCTGCATCTGATTCCCCCTCCGAGCGCTAAAAGGAGGAGAACTGTCAAGAAAGTACTGGTTGAGGTAAACTCCTTTACCTTCTTGATTACTGGGTCACTCTGTTCTTGATGGATCATATCATTGCGTATTTCAGACCAGAGCCCAACGTTCTTCAGAACCAGCACCTGCCAATGCTCCACCCACTGGTATGACTTTTGCTGTTCTTTCTTAAGGATGAGCACTGGCACTTATCCCTTCAATTGGACATTTGCAGAAGAAACTGTGGGAGAACCACTTGTAGATGTTCCAGTGGCTCAACAGGCGAGCCCTTCCAGGGTTGAATTGTCCATCCCAGTAGAGATCTCATCTTCATCACCTTCTGCGGAAGCAGCACGTTCTCCAGAGATGAATCCCCCAACTCAACTGGAGCCACCAAGTTCCCCCAGGATGCCATCGCCTATCACCCGCGACAATGACCAACCCAACAGAGGAGGATCCGACTCTTCATCAGCCAGAAACACACGAGTCACTGATTGCTGCACCAGCATCTCCCCGACTTAGAAATTTCGGCTCTACTCGGGACGCCTCTTCCGTCTGCGATTGCTCCCGCTCAAGAAACCACTCATGAGGTGCCCGATTCCGCTCTTAATCTTGATACCTTGATCCTAGCATTCTCACCTCGGCGAGTTGTTGTTTTCGGATCACGCCCCGTCATCATCGAGCTTGCCATCGCAGGGCCCATCAACTCGCCGATGTGATGAAAGAAATAAACCGGCCGTTGCCGGACGAGGTGTTGCTCAAACTCAAAGAAATTGCAGGCCGGCTAGAAAAAGACGTTCGGGATCGGCTCAATGATCTTCGCCATTTTGAAGAGATGTTTGAGCCCATTAGTCGCAAACTTCCCGATGACATCGTAGCTTTTCGTCGTCCGTCTACGACTTAGAGCCCTTTTATGTTCCCTTGAGGCGCACTTGGAGGAAATTGCGCTCCCGCTCGGCCATTGAAAAGGAGAAAACCGATGCCGAACAAAGCCATGAACGGGATGCAATCCCAGCGGAAAGCCACAAAGATGCCTTGGCCGACCCGCAAGCCTCTTATGATTCGAAAGTCGCCGAAAGGCCGCTCTAGAGGCGGAACCGAGAAGCCCGTCGGCGGAGATGGAGATTGACCGAAGAAAATAGCCGATCTTCCCGGATTGATAGCAAAGACCCAAGCGGAGGTGGATTAATTTGGCCAATCAAGTCCATACCCCCGGCCCCCGAATGGCCATGGCTTGATGATGGGATTCAATGCCGATGCAGGGACTCTTTGAATATTCCCGAACCTCCGGCAATCTTGACACCCCTTGTAATACTCAAAGCGACTCCTCTAATATCGTCGGCCAAAAGCATCCAGCCTCGCCTAATAATCCATTTCATGCGATAGGCGGATTGGTGCGCTCCACATATCCCGTCGTGCACCTCGCTCATCATGTTCTTGGCTTCTTCTCGGACCCGGTGCATCGTAGCAATACTCCATCTAATGATTTATAGAATAAATTGTCATCCAGAAGAACGAACTTGATTGCCTCGTACCCGAGCTTCCTAGAGACTTTTCGGGATGGATCTCTCAAATAATCAACGATCTCTTTCCTCCAATCATCTTCTCGTAAGATCCGTCCCTAGTGCGCTCACCTCCGCAAAGAAATGCTTCTTGACTCTCTTTATAACCGCAGGCGCTCCGAGCCGCCCTGTTTGCTTCCTCGTTATGCTCTCTAGGAATGTGCCGTAGGGTTACCAGTGGAAAGCCCTTCAAGATTTCTCTCGCATTCCTCGTAGTAACTCCTCGCCGCCTCGCTCCCGCACTCGTACGGCCGTTCAATTGCTTGATGACCAACTCGAATCTCCATAAATTTCAACCGAAACGGCCCCGCTTCTCTCAAATATTGAAGCCCTCGAAGCGGTGCCTCGTACTCAGCTCGTTATTTGTGACGGTGGGTTGTATAGGAATGGCGAATTCGAACATCTCACCTGGGGAGAAGTTAGTAGGATCCCTACTCCCCCACCTTTGCCACATGATGACCCGTCAAAGAATAGAGCCCATGGGGTAATCTCAAGCATCAATCGAAGGGTCACGGTGTTCGGTTATAAAATCGGCGATGACCCGACCTTTGATGGCTTTTGCCGATTCGAACTTCAACTCGAATTACGATAGAGCTAAAATCCATTTGCCAACCCGACCATTCAAAATTGGCATAGATAACATATGTTTTATCACATCAAACTTCGAGTATACGGTGCATTCGGCATTCAACAAGTAGTGCCGAAACTTTGTACACGAGTAGTATACGCAAAGACATAATCTTTCTATAGCCGAATACCTCGGTTTCGGGATCAAGTAGTTTTCGGCTAAGATAAGCTACTACCCGCTCCTTCCCTTCGAATTCTTGAATAAGGGCCGATCCAATAGTTTGGGTATCGGCCGCCACGTACAACTTGAAAGGCTTGTTCGGCCGAGGAGGAACCAAAGACCGGCGGCTCCTTCATGTATTGCTTGATTTCCTCGAAAGCCTTTTGTTGTTCGTCGCCCCATGTGAATTTCGATCCTTCTTCAGCTTCAAAGAACGGAGAGAATGGCAACACCTTCGTGATAAATTTGAGATGAACCTTCTCACAAAGTTGATCTTGCCGAGCAAAGTGATTGCAACTCCTTGAGGTTGGTTGGAGGAACGACTTCATCAATGGCTTTCATGCTCTTTTTGCCAACTTCGATCCCTCCTTCGTGGACCAAAAACCCCAAGAACTCTCCAAATGACACCCCAAATGCACACTTGTTTGGATTCATCTTCGGTGCCATGCTTCCGGGTGCATTCCAGGGTCTTCTTCACATCTTCCAGATGGGTGCCATGACTTAAGGACTTGATCACCACGTCGTCAATGTAGATTTCCACGGTCTTGCCGATCAACTCATGAAAAATGTAATTCATGGCCCGCTGGTAGGTTGCACCGGCATTTTTCAACCCAAATGTCATGACGATCCATTCAAATAGGCCTATATGACCAGGACATCTAAAGGCCGTCTTCGAGATGTCTTCTATTGCCATAAAGATCCGATTGTACCCCGCGTTGCCATCCATGAAGCTAATCACCTTGTGCCCGGCGGCGGCGTCAATCGGCAAATCGGCAATAGGCATCGGTATCCATCCATGGGAGTAGCTCTGTTTAGGTCCCCGAAGTCTATGCAAACTCTCATTTTCCCATTTTTCTTATACACGGGACGATGTTAGAAATCCACTCCGCATATCTGCAGGGCCGAACGAAGTTTGCGTCAAGTAATCTTTCGATTTCCTTCTTCACATCGGCCAATACTTCATCCTTGTAGATTTTCCGGGGCGGTTGCTTATATGGCTTGAAACCAGGCTTGATTGGCAACCGGTGCTCGACAATGGATCGATCCAATCCAGGCATCTCCGAGTAATCCCAGGCGAAGCAATCTTTATATTCTTTGAGAAGCTCAATTAAGTTCCCCCTGAAGTCTGGCTGCAAATTCGCACTGATGAACGTCGGCCTTGGCTTATCACCGCTTCCAATGTCAACTTCCTCCAGCTTATCGGCCGACATGAATCCTCGTCCCGCTTGCCATCGTGCCATCCACGGGGTTCTCCATTAAAAATTACTGTAAGAGCCGACTGCTTGAATCGGCTGTTGGTCACCGCCGACAGTTCAACAGGACCTTCTCCCCAGTCCTTCCCTGAGAAGCAATCGATGCCTTGGTACTCCCGTAAGGCCGGTTCCATGTTAGCGACGCTCACGGAGTCATCCGCCCGGACGACCTCGATTTCATCGTCCACCCACCGGATCGGCTCGTTGATGCATAGTGGATGGGACGCAGCGAGCTGGCGTGGATCCGGTCCCCGCCCAAGCAAGCAGGCCGTAGGCTCCCTTCCCTTCGATGACGAAGAAGGTAGTAAGCAACGTCTTGGACCCGATCATCAAGTCCACGTGAGCGCATCCTTTGGTGTCCGAGGGGTTCCCGCGAAGTCGTTTAGGATGATGCTTGTTGGTGTCGATCGCTCGGGGTCATGCCAAGCTTCCCGAAGGTGGTGTACGGCATTACGTTGATCGCCGCGCCACCGTCGACGAACATCTTGGTCAATGGCTTGCCATTGACGTACCCCCTCGCGTACGCGGCCTCATGTGGCGATTCTTGGCCGGCTTGTCGAAGATGGCCTGCTTGGCAAGCACCAGCTGCGCCATCATCTCCTCGGGTTGCTCGTCGTCAAAGGAAGCTTCTTCCTGCATCACCTGGTTAGCGGGAGCCATGAACTCGTTTGGCAGGAAGTATACCATGCATGCAGGGGCCGGACGCTTCGATCCTTCTGGCTGGTCCTTGGGGCGCCACTTCTGCCTTGTCTGGATCCCGGCTTGTTTCATCTCGCGGTTCCTCAAGCGTTGGACCCGCCTCTTCTGGCTCTTGCGCAGACCAGGTGGGCACCATTGCCCCTTCGCGCCGCACGTATACATCTTCGTCCTCCTCCTGGTCAGCCCACCTGAGATCAGCTTGGCGCTTCCTGGGGTGATCTATAACCTCAATTTTTTGCCGCCGATCCCCATTTGGGTGAATCCTTCCAAGTCTTTCATGGACGGATCGGCGATCGCGCTTTCCCCGCCCGTACTCGCATATCCGTCGCTGCATTCAGGACAGTTCCTTAATGTGGGCAGCTTTAGGCCCTCATTCCAGCAGTGCCTGAAGAAGGCGCATCCCCAGTGGGCGCGCTCCCCCGCGCGCGCGCGTGCCGTTCCCCGATTCCATCCGCGCGCATCCTCTTCGGCCCGCGCCGCTCCTCCTCGTGACGACGCTTTTGGTAGCGCTCCTTTTCCATCTGACGCTGCCATTTGTTGAGGAGAATGCGTGACGTCACCTTGGGCTTAGGCTTGGACGATTCCCCAATCTCGATGTGGCTCTTGAGAACGCGGGGGGCGTCGCCCTGCACTTGCTCTAGGGTCACCTGACGCTCCGGGTCAACTGATCCATCTTGCTTGGACCTGGCTGAGGTCAGGACCTTGACTTTCCCTTTCTCTTCGGCTGTTATCGCGTTGATAGAAAAGCCGAGCATGTTCTGCGGGAAGGGGTGGCCATCCAGCTTCATCTTGTTATCGAATTTGAGGTGCCCTTCCTGGATAGCCTTCTGGATCCTCATCCTGAAGACCCTGCAATCGTTGATGGAGTGCGAGTCCCTGTCATGGAAGCCGCAGTAACGTTTCGCTTTGACTCCATCAGGCCGAAGCATAGAGTGCCCTTCAGGCAGCTTGATTCGGCCTTCCTTTACCAAGAGCTCAAACAACTTATCAGCCTTTGTGATGTCGAAGTCGTAGGTTCCTTTGGTCTGCCTGACCCACCGCTGATTCATTGTCAAGGGCTCTTTACCCCACAAGATTTCTGCTGCAGCTACCTCCAATTCGTCATCAGAATCCTCGCACAAATCAGCTTTGTCCAAGAATTGGTTGTAGATGTCAGCGATGTCGTGCTGCTTGCCAAACTTAGGGTCCTTCTTGAGGCCATACGCCTGATTGCTCATCAAGGATAACTTCTGCGACAGTTGGCCTAAGTTTTCAAACTCCATCCCAAATAGCTTTTCGCGCACGGCTGGTAACATCCCGGCGACGGCCATATCAGCCACCGATCGTCCGGCAAGTTCAATGAGAAGCACATGCCCTTGACTTCTCTCGAATCTTCCGAGAAACTCCGCCGGTGTTTCACCGTGCCTTTGTTTCGGGGTGGCGAGGTCAATCAACTTCTTCTCGAATCGCCGTCGAAGTAATGAGCGTGGAATTTACGCTCCAAATCTTTCCACCCGGCCACCGACTCGGGCGGCAAGGACGAGAACCACCGAAAAGCCGGGACCCGTCGCTGAGGCGGGGAAGTAGCGAACCCTGAACGTCTCTTCGGCCGAACATTCCCCCAGCTGCATGAGATAACGAGCGATATGCTCGACCGTGCTTGTCTCGTCCCCCGCCCCGCAGAACTTTGTGAATTCCGTCGGCGGTTTTACCCTTGGCGGCAGGAGCACGTTATAGTACCACTCTGGGAACGGCGGCCTGTAGGTGGGGCCCTGCATCCTTGGCTTGAGGCCGAACTGATTCTGCATCAATTCGGCCATCTTGCGTGCTAGGGCATCTTCCTCCTGAGCGCCCGCCCCGGCGCGTACCCCGGGTGCGGGGAAGGCGTCGAACGCCCCGTAATTTCCCACTTCATGATAGCCACCGCCGTACGCATTCTTCTCGGGAGCCGCTTGGTTGACGGAGCTATTCTTCGACCGGGGTCAAGTGGGGCCCCGTGTGAGCCGAACGCTAGGTCTCCGTACGTAGGCCGGCACGGATTCGCCGTTGCACGGCCGACCCGTGCTGCTCCGTGGTGGCGGCAGGATTGGGCGACTTCCCCGAAGCCCTCGCGGCGGAGGCCGAACCGGCCGCCCCCCGCCCGCGGAGGAGGTTGGAATGTCTCGCTCCCGGAGCTCGAGGAGGAGGCCGCCGCACCCCGGCTTCGCGGCCGGCGGCCGGGAGCTTGATTCACCCGGCTCCACGGTGCTCTTTCCGGTGTACGTCTTTCCAAACACCCCGTCCCGCGCCCGGCCAAAGAGGGCCACCATCATCCGCCGGGAGCGACCCGAGGAAAGCTTGGTTGTGCTTGGTGAGCATGTTGTCTACCGATTCTCGGAAGATCCGCGCGCATTCCTCTTTTTCTTGTTGGGTCGTGGCGTCGGCCTCCCCCCGCAACGGCACTCGGGGGCGTGCTACTCTTCAGATATGGTACACCACTCCGATTCTTCTTAAATGACATGAGGCATTTTTGCTGAAATTGATTCACGGCGTCTAGGAGCTGCTGATGCTGCTCTGGAGAAAGCTCCTCGATGTTGACATCCAGGAGGTCTGAAACTTCAGGCATCTTGAACCAATTCGGCTGTATGTCCCACTGGGCGTGCCAAAAAGTGTGTTGACGCAAAATGTGCACTCAGCGCCAATCACACAGCAAGCCGAAAAGCTTAGCTTCGCACGCGCAGAGAGAGAGTGACGTGCCAGTCAATTTTTCCTGAAAATTAACAAAAGATAAAACAGTTAAATACCAAAGCTTGGAACCCACGGTGGTACCGTGCGCTTCCATATTTACGGCTAAGAAGCCAAGCAAGACGACATGTAGCTATGCGAAGCTACCTGTCAAAGAACCACAACCATTCGGATAACCGCGAAGGAAAAAAGAACATTGCCGAATGGATGACGTAAGCATGACAACGATCGATCTTTGAATAAACATGGACGCATGTGCAAAGCCATGACCGATCCTCATGAAGATTAACATTAAATGAAGTAAAGCACGAACATGATCATGTATTAAAATAAGCATGCATAGATCCAAAGCATTAGTCTACCGCATGTCTAATTACTTTAAGATCCGTCGGTACGATCACAAACAAATCTATCCACCGCATGATACAACTTGCATGAAAAACGTACCACTTCCCGCAAATAGATCTATCCACCGCATGATACAATCTAAATACGGAAAGCTAAAAGCATACATCACTTAAGGCACGAACGAGGCACGTGTTCTACTCGTGAAAATATAACCGAATGCGGCCGAATGTACCGATCCAGGGTCCATGAAGAAGGAACAAACATTACCACGTGAATAAATCTATCGATTGAATTGGAAATCTAATCCACCGATGACTAGCCCCAAAGCAACCCAAAAACCCGCATCTACCGCATGATACCCGGTTCTTTCAAGATTTATACGCACAAAGCAAGCTTGAACCCGCAACACGTGACAACCTAGATCAATTCGGTTTCGGCTATCGGAGAGCACAAGATCCACGCGTCAAAACACGAAACCCGCTCGTGCACGGATCTTAAAAGGAAAAGAGCCGATCCAAACCCATCTAGATTGGGCAAGAGTGTATTTCATGAATTAAAACATAAAGTAAAACTCATGATAACACGGGGTAACTTAATGAATCTACTGGATCTTGCCAAAATCCAATAGAGCCGATAACTAGCTTCGAGCTAGATCTTAGCCTACCGCATGGCTCATGATCTAACAAGAAACCCTCTTGAACCAAGCTTGAATCTACCGCATGACACGAAGCATGGTAGCAAGACTACTTGCATCGATCTAAATCCACCGCATGATACTAGACATGATACAAGGTTGCGGTACTCACGGAGGTCGACGGATCGATTGGTCCTCTCGAAGAACTCGACGACACGACAAGGGACTCTAGGGTTTGGCGTAAGGCCGGTGTGTATTGAAGAATGAACGTGTTTTTGTTACATACACCCGGGATCGTATTTATACCCCGCTGATTACAACTGCGAATGGATTCATTGCCTAACTAAACTTGATCGCCTATCCATCCATTCGCTTCCTCCGATCGAGCCACGTCACCGTCCAATCCCGCAAAATCGCCCCCTTGTTCCTTTGCCGAACCGGGAGCAGATAGCCGACCGCGGATCCTTCGCCGAAAATCTCTCGAAGACATCTTTCCTTCCACCGGACGGACTCTTTTCCGAATCGGACCCACATGTCATACTCCTTACCAAATTTTGGTGTTAACGGTCGCCCGGGACCGTGAGGCCGCTTACGGTACCGAGTAGTGCTAGGCGGGTAGCCGCTTACAGCAGTAGATCCGTAAGTAGCCGTGTAGGCTGGATCTTGGAGTACATGGTCTCTTAGTAGACCGCTGCTAGAATCCTTGACGCTCGTCGCAGCCTAGGATCCGTAGGTAGCCGCGCGGGCTGGACCCTGGAGAGGAGTAGTTCGGAGACTGTAGCCAGGACCCGAAGGCCGCTTACGGCGGAGGGGTGTTGATGTAGTTGTGTAGACTTGAACCCCGAAGTAGTCATGTAGACTAGGCGTAGAATCGACAGAGCTGGTCGACGTTCCACGAGTTGTTGATGTCTTCGCCGTCAAGTGTCTGGAGGCGGTAGGAGCCCGACCCAGTCACCTTTGCTACGATGAAGGGACCTTCCAAGGGGGAGCTGAGCTTGTGTAGTCCCTCCGTGTTCTGGATGCGACGGAGGACGAGATCACCAACATTGAAGGAGCGTTCCTTGACGTTGCGATCGTGGTAGCGTCGGATACCCTCTAGGTACCTTGCTGATTGGACGAGGGCAGCGCAGCGAGCTTCTTAGAGGCTGTCGATGTCAACTCGTCTGCTGTCTTCTGAGATGCCTTCGTCGTAGTGCTCCACTGCCGGCGAGTTCCATATGACGTCGGCAGGGAGGATTGCTTCAGAGCCGTAGACCAGGAAGTAAGGGGATTGCCCCGTTGGCTTAGATGGCTGAGTCCGTAGCCCCCAGAGTGTGTTGGGTAGTTCCTTGATCCATTTGCCTCCTTTAGAGTTAGCAACGTCGTGTAGCTGCTTCTTGAGAGCGTCGAGCACCATCCCATTGGCACGCTCGACTTGTCCGTTGGCCCGAGGATGGGCAACTGAGACGTATCGGACGTCGATCCCGCTGTTCTCGCAGTATTCCCAGAACTGGTGGTTGTTGAAGTTGGAGCCTAGATCTGTGATGATGCGGTGGGGTAGTTGAAAGACATCTAGGCCCTAAGTGGGTTTTGGTGTATTGATTGACAACTAGATTAAAGATCTAATGTCCTTGTTAAGCATGTGAGCAGGTTGTAACATATAAATGACAAGGCATAATATATGACATTGGTTATCTACATGGTGAAAACAAGCTATGTGTATACAAGATAAGTTGAGGCATGGTTTTAGCCTCATATTGTGAAATGGCTTGACTCAATGATGAATGTCATAATATTTGATATGTGTGATCCCATGAAGCATATAGATGGTATATGGCAAGCTAATGAAGAATAAGAAAGAGGCATATTGATTTTGGAACATTGGATGGTCTCTTATTGAAGGACAAAGCTTGTTATAATAAAAGGGGATATTTAAATTAAAAGAAAGCATGGTCTCAATAGAATTCCACTTTTGATGTTGAATCAAAGCTTAACTCAAATTGGCAACGAATGGATAAAGAAATCAAGCAAGGGATTAGCAACGAGGTACTAAGCTAAGATTGGCCTAGTAGTGACTTGGACCATGTGCTTGGCTAGGGTGAAGTGGTTATAGCTTGGAAAGTTTCGAGGTATCAAGTCGAGCCTAACCGAGTGAAGCGATGAAGAAGCATTACATATTCGTCGAGTCATGTGAAGGGTGACTTAATCAAGAATTGGGTTTCATTCTTATATAAAGATCAAAGTCACTAGCTCAAGGTAGAAGTGCTCAAATCAATGAGACATTGATGGATGGATCTCTCACGAGGATATATTGATCAAGTATGGCTATTCTTGAAGAAGAAGCTCAATAGTTCTTTTATTGCATTTATATTTGATCTTGAGTATAGGTATGCCGTACTAGAAGGAGGGATGCATCACAAGGAGTTTTGATAATGTCTCAGTGCTCAAGTAACCCATGTGAGTTGAGAGAGACACAAAAACCACACGTAGACGTCTTCGGGTTTGACCCTGTGTCAAACCCGGTGGCACCGGTTTTGGGAAACCGGTGGCACCGGTTTTATGTCAGCCGACCCAACGGCTAGTTTTTGAAAACTCGGTGGCACCGGGTTTGGGAAATTGGTGGCACCGGTTTTCACTGAAGTTTGCAACGGCTAGTTTTGGGAAGTCCGGAGTATCCGGGGTTTTTCCCGGAGACTCCAGGTTTTAACTCCAACGGCTAGTTTTTGGGGAGTCGGGTATTTATACCCTTCAACCTCTACTGTTGCAAGCTGCTGTTCCTGAGGTTGCTAGAGTGCTTCCTTGCTATTCCTTGCTAAGCCAAAGCCATTCTAGCTCTCCCCAACCCCCTCTTTGTGAGGTTGTTTGATCTTTGCTAGATCTAGTGAGTTGGGTGGTAGAGAGAAACCTTTGTGAGCATTTCAAGAGCACTTGTATCCCTTGAGCACTGTTGGACGTCGTCAAGCTTGTGTGAAGCATTTGTTACTCTTGGAGGATTGCCTCCTAGACGGCTAGGCGTCGCCCACAAGCTCCCAAGGTGTGGTGAGCTGTGGGACAGTTTGTGAAGGTCTTGCTTCACCTCCGAAAGGGAAGAAGCTATCTAGTGGATCGGTAAAAGGGTTGAATGCAACCCGGCTTCGGTAGGAGAAGCACCCAACGGAGACTAGGATCCACGCGGTGGTGAATCCGAACTTCGGTAAAACAAATCCTTGTGTCTCCTGTTGGTTACCTTGCATCTAGCTTCATATCTTTCCTTGCTTGTCTTTGTCATATTGGTGGAGCTACTTGGTTGCTAGTGTTTGTGAAGTGCAAAAATTCTACATTCATCAAGGAACTGATCCTTAAGCTATTCATCAAGTTTAAGTTCAAGCCAAACAAGCAAACAAGAAGGAGAAGAAGAGGGGAGACACTGCCAGGCAAACCCGGTGGCACCGGATTTGCAAAACCGGTGGCACCAGTTTTGGGCAGTGTGTTCATTCGCCGCGAAGGCGACACCCGCAGACTCCGGAGATTTCTCCGTAGATTCCGGACTTTCCGGAAACTCCGGAGAAAAGTCCGGAGTATCCGGATTCACTGATAAATTTGTTTTAAGTGGTGATTTTCAGGACTCGCCTATTCACCCCCCCTCTAGGCGACATCAAGATCCTTTCAATTGGTATAAGAGCCTGGTGCTCCGATTCGAGCTTAACCGCTTGGTGTTAAAAGGATGTCGACTATTTGTGAGGTATCGTTTGAGCCTCTTCGGTTTGATGGCTCAAACTACGATTCTTAGTCTGCTCATGTTCTTAATGTATTAAATACTTGGGGTCCTCTTTATGAGCGAGTTATGGTTGCTAGCATCCTTCCCGAGGATTTTGATAGTGAGGACACGTCCAACCCATCAAAGGAGGAAAAGGAAAGTGTGCTCCATAACTACTCTATTACTAACCTCATGTGCAATAATGTGAGCAAGGTTATTCGAGAATTCATCTTCAACAATGAAGACATTTGCGATGATGCACATCATATTTGGGTGGCACTCAAAGACATGTATACTAGTGCCGATGATGACGATGATGAAGATGAAGAGGAGGAGTCACTAGAGGAGTGCTCAACATCAACATCTTGCTCTCATCCTCTAAAGACCTCATCCATGAAGCAAAAGAGCGACAACATCGCGACCACTACCTCTGACCAGGCAAACTCGGTGGCACCGAGTTCAAAACCCGGTGGCACCGGGTTTGGCAGTGAACAACACCAACTTGCTTCGTTGGACTTCAGAACAACATCGCACAATAATATTGAGGTATCTACAGCCCCTAGTACTTCCTCACTATGTACTAATGATTCCAAGTCTCAAGTGACTAAAGGTAGAAGGAAGAAGGGAAGTGAAGTTGAGCAATTTAACTTCGAGCTCGACAAGATGACCAAGAAAGACAAGAAAAATGTGCTAGAGCTCATAAAGAGAGTAAGAAGACAAGAAGATGAGCTCACAAGACAACAAGCATATCGTGACTCCTTTGAAGAAGATTTGAAGAAGCTTAAGGAGTCAAATGATGTCTTGTCTAAAAAGTGCAAGGAGGACATTACCAAGGCATATGCTTGTGCTACTAACTCTCTATCTTTTGCAGCATCCTTGGAAAAGGAAAATCAAGCTCTCAAGGACCAACTTGAGGAAATCACTTGCAAGTTTGTGAAACTACAAGGAACTCACATAGAACTTGAATATTCTCATGAGAGGCTTGTAGAACCACACACTCTGCTAGAAGTGACAAATGAGGTTTTGGTAAACTCGTTTAAATCTTACACACCTCATTTCACCACTAGCACTTGTACTCAAAATGAAAAAGATATATCTTGTGCTAACCCATGTGGCCCAAAAGGCAAACCTTCGTGGTATGATTGTGTGATTGCAGAATCTTGTGGTGACTTCATTGCTCAAGAAAATGATGATCTTATGCAAGAAGTCGAAAAGCTCAAGAAAGAGGTGGCTAAGTTGAAGGGAAAAGAAAAGGTGCAACCTTCTCAAGATAACCGTGAGCCCATGGTGAAGAAGCTTGAGAAGAGGACAATCGTCACTAGATCAATCTCTCAACAAAGCCACAAGATCAATGATCACAAGATTGAGGACAAAATGAAGCTAGATCACATCAAGTGCTACAAGTGCTCACACATGGGACATTATGCATTCATGTGCTCATTCAAGCAAGAAGACAACTCAAACCAATCAAAGAGGCAAAGAAGTCTTGCTCAAAGAAGATGCTTTGGTTGTCATGAGAAAGGGCGCAAGATTGAAGCTTGTACCAACCGGGCAAAGGTTCCCTCAGGGAAACCCAGTGGCACCGGGTTTGCAAAACCGGTGGCACCGGGTTTCACTGAGGAACCACAAATGAAGCTCAACAAAGAATTTCTGAAGGCTCAAGAAAAATTTAAAAAGAAGAATGGCCCAGTGACAAGTGTAAAGGGAAATGGCAACATCAAGCACAAAATTTGCTATACTTGTCGTCAAAAGGGACATCTTGGTAAAGATTGTCCCAATAGTAAG
This sequence comes from Cenchrus americanus, assembly GCA_947561735.1. Taxonomy (NCBI): domain Eukaryota; kingdom Viridiplantae; phylum Streptophyta; class Magnoliopsida; order Poales; family Poaceae; genus Cenchrus; species Cenchrus americanus. Next base: position 155,669,282 of record OX387243.1, on the reverse strand, counting down.
AACCCTAAGCTCAACCATGTTCATTATAGTAATGAGAAGCTTAGGAGTAACTCGAATGACTCTAGTGCCCCTAAAGTGGGTATTTCACAAAGGAAGGGCACAAAGGCCATTTGGGTACCTAAGTCCTTGATCACTAACCTTGTCGGACCCAATGCACGTTGGGTACCAAAACATGCCTAAAAAGGACTTTGCAGGTATTTGGAGTAGCATTGGAGGCTTGGCTCACTTGAGAAGATATTAATCTACATCCATCTTTATCTCAAGACAAACTTTGTGATTCATCAATAGAAAAGGGCCAAGTGACATAAATCAAAGAAATCTTGTTCAAATGCTTCTCCAATGATAAGTACCTCACACTGCTGTTGTTCTATCTCATATGCAAAAACCTGCTCTTGTGCTAATTGATCATATGAGGTGGACAACCTACATATGTTCTATTTGGCAAAATTGTGTCAAATACCATTCGATGCTATTAACCGCTTCATTTAGAAGCATTGAGTGACTTTTGCATGTAGGAGAACTTATGTGAGCTAAGGGAGCAAAGAGAAATTAAGAAAAGAATAATCAACCATTGAGAAATGTATAAGTGCCAAATTCTGGAAGAATCCGGTGGCACCGGATTTGTGAACTCGGTGGCACCGAGTTTCCCAGGATCAGCAAGGGTTGGAAAGGAAATCTTTGCAAATACCTCAAGGCATATTATTCTTGATCCAAAAATAAAAGGAGACTAAGCAAATATAGTTTGTGAGACACCTTTGATCTAATTTCACATATTCTTATTTGCTTGTGAATTTTGACCGAAATGTGGAGCTTGCTACCCTAGTGCTTTAATTGAGCCAAAAGTGCACTTCTCAAGATTCAAATACTTGATGCACCTATTTAGGGGGAGCTCACTTCACATTTTGTGTCTTTTGGTACTAACATCTCTTGCAAGAATTCATGTGTGTAGTTCAAGTGTGAAATTTCTCAATGTTTTATCTATACTCTTCACTTGAATGATTCTTATGGCAAAGGTGTTGGTTGTGAGCAAGCCACTTGACAAGGAGGTCACCAATCCATATTTGTAATTGTATCTCTTTCTCTTTATTTTGGATTGGACTACATTTATCTCTGGCTACTCACCATAGCATGGTTTAAATTCCTTAACCGGACATATGTGTCCAAGGCGAAAGTGCACATGTCCCTTCCATCCACATATCCATGTGTGCACCATATCTTTGAGGAGTTTAGCCCATGCTATGAGGTTTCATGTTGGGTGACTTACTTCCATTCCACTCTCAAAGAGTCATCCAATGTGAGACTAGAGCTTGTGCTTTTAATATTTGTGTTCTCTTGTCATCTTAGCACACATTGGGTATTTCTCATCAAAAGTGACAAGAGGACGTTATTGAAAGAATAAAAAGTGCAAGCTAATTTATGAGAGTTTCTCTAAGTGAGAAATCATGCAAAATGAAGGCAAAGGTATGAATCCTAAATTTAAGTTATTAATTTGGGCATCTAGGCCCTATTCTTGCTAGTGTGAGTTTTAGTGTGCAAAGGTAGCCAGCATCACCTTGATTTGTTGCTTGGTGGTAGTGATGAGCTTTTAGATATTTAGTTGACGCCTCACAAATTTTTGTTGGAAATTTTGTGTTCTAACCGTGGCTGAAAATTTTAGTAGAGGCATGAGCTAAAAATGCTAAGACCTATCTTGGCTAGTAATCTTTGCATGGTCTTTGTGACTTAGGATAAACTTTCAAAATTTCACTAGCATTTGTAGGTGGTGTGCTTTTTGCAAATTTTTTTTGAGTCTTGATCCTTTAGATCGTGTCTTGTTGTTTATGGTTATTGTTGCTCATGCTTGATTGTTGGCTAACCATAAATGACAAGATTCTCTCAAGTTCAAAAGAAGCTACTCATTTCTATCTCAAGGGATTGCAAACTTTGGATTTCTCCCATTTCATCAAAATCACTCAAAATCCATTTCAGAGACAGAGGGTTGTGCAAAAATGAATATAAAAGGCAGAGAAAGAAAGAGGAATGAAAAAGGAAGTGCGAAATGAATTTATGGACAAAAGTCCACGGGTTAAGTAGAACCCGGTGGCACTGGTTTTCCAAAACCGGTGGCACCGGTTTCGTCGACAAAGACAGATATACCCGTGACTTACCCTAAGCATACGATCACCACTTCACCCCATTTACCCCCCTCTCTCTCCCACGACTCGGAACGGTAAAAAAGGAGAGGGAGAGAAGGCGATTTCTTGGCGATTTGAGGGTTCCACCAAGGATTTCAAGGCTTGGGACAAGATCTCGGTTCCCCAACTCGGATGGACCGGATTCCCCTCAATTCCTAGGCTGCAGCAGCTCTCTCACCATGTCGGGAGGTACCCCATGTCTTGGTTTTGCCCGATCTACTTTTCTAGGGACTATTTCTTGGATTCCTTTGGTAGAATGACTTCCATATGGTCCTAGAACAGATTACAATCATCAGATTCAGGATTTACCGGCTGCTTTTCAGAGGCACATTTTAGGGTTCATGCTGAACCCGGTGGCACCGAGTTCCTCAACTCGGTGGCACCGGTTTCGGTGTTGAATTTCTGGTTCAGTTGCAAAAGGGGCTCCCTAAAATTCATTTGCATATACTTGTGGCAGAGAAATGTTCCTAAGACCCATATGTATCTCCCTTGTTCACAGATGTGAGGTTTGACGCCGTGTATGGGAGAAGACAACCTAGAACAAAGAATGCAAGTTTTGAGTTCAGAAGAAGAGAAGGAACTAGCAGCGCTCATGATATCACAGAAGATGTTCCAGAGCCACCGAGAAGGTCCAAGAGGGCAGCAGGAAGAATTAATCTCCCTAGAGGTGCTATGCGCATTGAGGACTCTGAGCCTGAGTCAACCTCTAGTGATGATGATGAGGAGAGCCCATACGGCAGGAGCCATCCCCTCCGGAGTCACCTACGACAGCGGCTCGGTGCAAGAGGAAGGGCAAAAACATCCGCACAGCTAGCCATGAGCACAGTCAGGGCACCGGAGATGATGACAAGTGATGGTGGGTATGAGGGCATCTCGCTCTTGGACCACGGCCCGTTGAGAGTGGTGCCGTGACTCACTTCAATGTGAGAATGAGGCCACCCGTTGACCCCGAGCGCCGCAACATAGTCAACTATAAGGGAAGGGGTATGACAGAAAGGGCAAGAAAGGAAAGGGAAAAGAATCCTTTGACCGTTGGTGGAAGAAACTTGGATTATCGGTTTGGCACCAAATTCCATCAAGATTATTATACTAGTGCCATCATCAAGAAGGACTTCCCCATTGCTCGCTCAGAATACATTGATTGGGGATTCTTATCAGTCATGCAGGATGCAAAGATAGCTGAAATTATTCGGGAGTGCAAGAAGAAAAATGTCTATGATATCATGGGTTTTGCCAAGTCATGGAACAGTGAAGTGATTGCACAATTCTATGCCACATGCTACTTCACCACATGGAAGAACGACAAAATTGTGCATTGGATGACCGAGGGAAAATGGTTTGGCATCACTATCACTGAGTTTGCATATCTGCTTGGCTTTGATGAAGAAGACCTTGGAAGGATGAAAATCCATAGAGATCATGACATGGACAAGGTAGACATGAAGTTCATGTATATCCCGGGGCAAGAATGGAACTTTGGACGAGTTAATGGCATGCTACCATTCTATGCATACTTGCACCGCATGTTCAGAAAGACACTTGCACCTAGGGAAGGGGACCAATCAAATGTGTCAAGCTATGGAAGAGATTTGTTAAGGCACATGTGTCCTAGTGAGCCGGAGTTTAGTGTTGTGGACTACATTTGGGAGGAAATTCATTCCATCTCCGGCTCGCCACAAAAGAGTTGTGGATATGCTCCTTATCTCATGCATGTTATTGAGACCATCACAAACTACACATTTGTCTATGATCATGAGCATAAGCCATTCCACTTGAAGAATGATGTTGTGGGACCTTCACTAGCAGATTTGGAAAGGGAACAAGGGAATATTGGAGGCCAAGATGCCCCCGAACAGCCCACGCAGCTGCTCGCACCATCTAGGGCAGCAAGGCCTTCACTTGGTCGAGGGCGTGGACGTGGGCAGCAACAAGTGCAAAAGCCCCCTTCCCCACTTAGAAAATTGTTCAACTTTTGGTGTGGGTCTTGCATGAAAGCAAATGATGCGGTTCACAAGGAGAGACAGCTTAGAAAGAGGGACTCTAGGATGTTAAGGCACATGTATGAAAACCCCTCTCCCACAAACAGGCCTCCCATACCTCATGCACCATCCGATGAGGAAGAAAGTGAGCCGAAGACCTTTGAGAGCATTTGGGAAAGATCACAACAAGTTGATCCGGCAACCAACAAGGATTATTGGGATAGAGCCTATGGAAACTCATACTACAATCCCACCTTTGGAGGAGTGTATAGTGCTCGATCATCTTATTCAGAGGTTCCTTTCATGGGCACACAAGGCCAAGGCACATCCTCTAGCATGCCTCCCGTGGATCCTAATGCACAAGGAAGTTCAGGTGCTGCAGGTGGATACTACTATGGTTCACTTTTTGGCTCAGTCAATCCATATGAAGGAATGCCATCTCACTATCCTCCATTCCCGCCACCACCACCCTTTATGCCTCCGAGTCAGTTTGTGCAACCGTCTCAAGATGATGAAGAAGAAGAACCATGAGCAGCTGTACAAGACCCCCCCAAGACCCTTATTGGTGATTAATGACAAAGGGGGAGAGAGGTGTCGATTAAAAGCTTGCTGTTCTGCTCTGTCTGCACAAATCCGGTGGAACCGGTTTCCTGATCTCGGTGGCACCGGTTTTGGTGTGTTGCAGCATCCCTTCTGTCAGGCAAACTCGGTGGCACCGGTTTTGGCTGTTGAATGCAACAGGCCCATGTAATAAATTCACTTTAGCTTCATCTGGACTTGAGAACCTTTGTTATGGGTGCTAAAATGTGTGTTGAACCTTTTAATGCTTATTAAGACTCAATTGCATGTTAGTGTGATTTTATATGTGTGATGAATTGATTTTTGACAGGGCTGCCTGGGCAAAACCGGTGGCACCGAGTTTGGCAACTCGGTGGCACCGAGTTTGACCAGACAGCACTGCCATTTTCTTGCTCTATGTGTTGGAGTGCTTTTTTATTGCATGCATCACGGTTTAAATGTTCACACATTTGTTTTGCACCCCACTGTTGCTAAGATTTAGGGGGAGCTCCATGTTTTCTTGAAAAATGTGCAAATTGGCATTTAAGGCCAAATATTGTGAACTCCATTCATAAGCACATATTGAGGGGGAGCTCAACCTAAATCTGAGTTTTTAAGCGTTATTGAATATCTTTTGTAAGCTTTAATCGAGGTTGTCATCAATCACCAAAAAGGGGGAGATTGAAAGACATCTAGGCCCTAAGTGGGTTTTGGTGTATTGATTGACAACTAGATTAAAGATCTAATGTCCTTGTTAAGCATGTGAGCAGGTTGTAACATATAAATGACAAGGCATAATATATGACATTGATTATCTACATGGTGAAAACAAGCTATGTGTATACAAGATAAGTTGAGGCATGGTTTTAGCCTCATATTGTGAAATGGCTTGACTCAATGATGAATGTCATAATATTTGATATGTGTGATCCCATGAAGCATATAGATGGTATATGGCAAGCTAATGAAGAATAAGAAAGAGGCATATTGATTTTGGAACATTGGATGGTCTCTTATTGAAGGACAAAGCTTGTTATAATAAAAGGGGATATTTAAATTAAAAGAAAGCATGGTCTCAATAGAATTCCACTTTTGATGTTGAATCAAAGCTTAACTCAAATTGGCAACGAATGGATGAAGAAATCAAGCAAGGGATTAGCAACGAGGTACTAAGCTAAGATTGGCCTAGTAGTGACTTGGACCATGTGCTTGGCTAGGGTGAAGTGGCTATAGCTTGGAAAGTTTCGAGGTATCAAGTCGAGCCTAACCGAGTGAAGCGATGAAGAAGCATTACATATTCGTCGAGTCATGTGAAGGGTGACTTAATCAAGAATTGGGTTTCATTCTTATATAAAGATCAAAGTCACTAGCTCAAGGTAGAAGTGCTCAAATCAATGAGACATTGATGGATGGATCTCTCACGAGGATATATTGATCAAGTATGGCTATTCTTGAAGAAGAAGCTCAAGAGTTCTTTTATTGCATTTATATTTGATCTTGAGTATAGGTACGCCGTACTATCAAGAGGAATGCATCACAAGGAGTTTTGATAATGTCTCAGTGCTCAAGTAACCCATGTGAGTTGAGAGAGACACAAAAACCACACGTAGACGTCTTCGGGTTTGACCCTGTGTCAAACCCGGTGGCACCGGTTTTATGTCAGCCGACCCAACGGCTAGTTTTTGAAAACTCGGTGGCACCAGGTTTGGGAACTCGGTGGCACCGGTTTTCACTGAAGTTTGCAACGGCTAGTTTTGGGAAGTCCGGAGTATCCGGGGTTTTTCCCGGAGACTCTAGGTTTTAACTCCAACGGCTAGTTTTTGGGGAGTCGGGTATTTATACCCTTCAACCTCTACTGTTGCAAGCTGCTGTTCCTGAGGTTGCTAGAGTGCTTCCTTGCTAAGCCAAAGCCATTCTAGCTCTCTTCAACCCCTCTTTGTGAGGTTGTTTGATCTTTGCTAGATCTAGTGAGTTGGGTGGTAGAGAGAAACCTTTGTGAGCATTTCAAGAGCACTTGTATCCCTTGAGCACTGTTGGACGTCGTCAAGCTTGTGTGAAGCATTTGTTACTCTTGGAGGATTGCCTCCTAGACGGCTAGGCGTCGCCCACAAGCTCCCAAGGTGTGGTGAGCCGTGGGACAGTTTGTGAAGGTCTTGCTTCGCCTCCGAAAGGGAAGAAGCTATCTAGTGGATCGGGAAAAGGGTTGAATGCAACCCGGCTTCGGTAGGAGAAGCACCCAACGGAGACTAGGATCCACGCGGTGGTGAATCCGAACTTCGGTAAAACAAATCCTTGTGTCTCCTGTTGGTTACCTTGCATCTAGCTTCATATCTTTCCTTGCTTGTCTTTGTCATATTGGTGGAGCTACTTGGTTGCTAGTGTTTGTGAAGTGCAGGAATTCTACATTCATCAAGGAACTGATCCTTAAGCTATTCATCAAGTTTAACTTCAAGCCAAACAAGCAAACAAGAAGGAGAAGAAGAGGGGAGACACTGCTAGGCAAACCCGGTGGCACCGGATTTGCAAAACCGGTGGCACCGGTTTTGGGCAGTGTGTTCATTCTGCTGCGAAGGCGACAGTCCAGAGACTCTGGAGATTTCTCCAGAGATTCCGGGCTTTCCAGAAACTCCGAAGAAAAGTCCGGAGTATCCGGGATTCACTGATAAATTTGTTTTAAGTGGTGATTTTCAGGACTCGCCTATTCACCCCCCCTCTAGGCGACATCAAGATCCTTTCAGTAGTCCATAGAGGTGTACGAGTTCATCTAGGAAGTCGAGTACTCTGTCAGCCTTGGGGCATGTTACCGGCTTAACTTCGATCCACTTGGTGAACTTGTCGATGTCCACCAATACTCTGTTGAAACCACCTGGCGCAGTTGGCAGTGGCCCAATCATGTCGAGCCCCCAGCAGGCAAAGGGCCAGGTTGGCGGTATGGTGACTAGCTTGTAGGCTGGGATGTGTTGCTGTTTGGCGAAGTACTGGCATCCTTGGCACCTTCTGACGAGTTCTTCGCCGCCGCCCGTGGCGGTGGGCCAATAGAAAGCCCGCCGAAGGCCTTGCTGACCAGCGTGCGTGAGGACGCATGGTTGCCGCAGACGCCCTTGTGGATCTCCTCCAAGATGTCCTTGCCTTCTTGCCTGGGGACGCACTTCATGAGTACTCCGGAAGATGCGCCCCGCTTGTAAAGCTTGTCGCCGACGAGGACGTAGGACTTGGCACAGCGGATTAGCTGCTCGGCCGAGTTCTTGTCGGAGGGAACCTTCTGCTCGCTGAGGTAGTCGATGAAGGGTTGCCTCCAGTCCACGTCGATCATCATGACCTCCTGTCCAGCTGGTGGGTTAGCTGGGACAGTGGTCGGTGGCGCCGGCTCCGGGATGGATGGCGCGTGAAGCTCATGAACGAAGACACCCGCTGGTACTTGAGCGCGGGTAGATCCAAGCTTCGAGAGGACGTCCACTGCAACGTTGTTGTCGCGGACGATGTGGTGGAACTCGAGACCGTAGAACTTGTTCTCGAGCTTGCGGACTTCTAGGCAGTAGGCGTCCATGTTCTCCTTGTTGCGGTCCCAGGACTTGTTGACTTGGTTGATGACCACTGCGGAGTCGTCGTAGACTAGTAGCCGCTTGATGCCTAGTGAAGCCGCGAGGCGGAGCCCGTGTAGGAGAGCTTCGTACTCGGCTTCGTTGTTTGAGACCTTCCAGAAGATCTGCAGGACGTACTTGAGTTGTTCGCCTGTTGGAGAGATCAGGAGTACCCCTGCACCTGCACCCTCGAGGTTGAGTGAGCCGTCGAAGTACATCACCCAATGTTCTGGTCGCACGGTGGGAGTAGGTAGCTGGTTCTCGCGCCACTCCGCCATGAAGTCGACGAGCGCCTGCGACTTGATGGCTGTGCGTGGCTTGAAGTCGATGGTGAGGGCGCCGAGCTCGACTGCCCACTTGGAGATTCTTTCAGTAGCATCTTGGTTCCGCAGGATGTCGCCGAGCGGGTAGTCGGTGACAACGGAGATCGAGTACTGCTGGAAGTAGTGTCGTAGCTTCCGCGAGGTGATGAGTACTGCGTACAGGAGCTTTTGCATAGGTTCATAGCGTGCCTTGGACTCTGATAGAACCTCGCTGACGAAGTAGACTAGGCGCTGGACGGGGTAGGCGTGGCAGTCTTCTTGCCGCTCGACAACGATGGCAGTACTGACCACATGAGTAGTCGCAGCTAGGTAGAGCAATGAGCGCTCGCCCTTGTGAGGAGCCGTGAGGATCGGTGGCTTCGATAGGAAGTCCTTGAGCTGAGCAAGGGCTTGATCCGCCTCTGGAGTCCACACGAACTTCTCTTGATGCTTGAGTAGTTTGAAGAAGGGGAGCCCCCGTTCTCCGAGCCTCGAGATAAATCTGTTCAGTGCCGCCATGCACCCGGTCAGCTTCTGGACGTCTTTGATGCTCGTGGGAGCTTTCATGCTGGTGATGGCGGAGATCTTCTCGGGGTTGGCTTCGATGCCGCGCCGGGCGATGATGAAGCCGAGTAGTTTGCCCGAAGGTACGCCGAAGACGCACTTGTTCGGGTTGAGCTTCCCGGCGGTACTCGCGCAGGGATGCGAAAGTCTCTTCAAGGTCGTCGATGAGGGTACTGGAGTCTCTAGTCTTGACGACCACGTCATCCACGTAGGCTTCAACGTTCTTGTTGAGTTGCCCCTTGAAGCAGGCCTGGATAGCTCGTTGATAGGTGGCGCCGGCGTTCTTCAACCCGAAGGACATGGTCGTGTAGCAGTACGCGCCAAACGGGGTGATGAACGCGGTCTTCTCCTGGTCTTCTTCCTTGATCGCGATCCGGTGGTACCGAGTAGCGATCGAGGAAGCGAGAGCGGTCGCGGCCGCCGTGGAGTCGATGACTTGATCAATCCGCGGCAACCCGAAGGGGTCCTGTAACGCCCGCATTTTTTTAGCTCCAAATAAATCACCTAATAAATCATACGTATTTTCAAATCTAACCAGCCGAGTACAATTACCCCCCTTCCAACCCTAGCCACCGTCTCCCTCTCTCTCCCCCACGCGCGTGCTGCGAATCCCGCCGGCACCGCACCCAGGCCAGCACTCATGCGCGCCTTCCCAACGTCGCGGTCGGCCACCGGCCGGAATCACGCGCACGCCGCGGTCCCGACGACCGGTCCGCCTCGCCATCACCACCGTCCCGGAAAACGCGCCGACGCCCGGAAATTGGAAAAATCCCGCAAAAACCTTTCCCCTAAATTCCCTAACAATTTTCCAGATTTTCTAAAATCTCTTCCCCCATTTCTTCCTTTTCTTTCTCTATTTTCCTTTCCTTTCTTTTCTTTTCTTTTCTTTTCTTCCTTTTCTTTTCTTTCCTCCCTTTTTCTTTTTTTCTTTCTTTCGTTTTCCTTTCCTTCTTCTCTCTCCCTCCCCTCCCTTCTCCTTCCTCCCGCGCGGCCAGAATCCCGTGCCCCGACCGGCGCCTGACACCGGTTGACCCCGGGCCCGCGGCCTACCGCGCGGCCGCCGCCAGCGCGCCGGCCCGCGCGGGGCGGCCGCACGCCACCGTGCCGCCCCCTCCCCCCCCCGCCGCGCACGGCCGGACGAGCCGGCGACCGCCATTAAAGGCGAGCTCGCCGGACACGCCACCGTGTCGCCCCTCCTCCTTCCCGAGCCCTGCACGACGCGTCCAATCGCACAGCACGCAGCCCCCACCGCGGTCGTCGGCCACGGCCCCGCGAAGAACGTCAACGGCGAGATTTTTTTCTTCCACCACCATTGACGACCCTAGAAGCTCCTCGAGCTCGGCCGCCGAACCGCCATCCGCCGCCTATAAAAGGAGCCGGCCGCCCACCGGGCCGCCGCACCACACCAAGACCACCGCCCCCTTGCCTGAGCTCTAGAGCACCGCCACCCCTAGCGCCGCCGCCTCCCTCGGTGTGCCGCCGCCGATCCACCTCCTCAAGCCGGCCCTAGCCAAGGTGAGCATGGTAGTGGCAAGCCCTCGCTCCCCTCATTCTTTTCCCCCTGCCCCCGACCGCCGGACCGAGGCGCCCCGCGCGGCTGCCCTACCCTGCCTCTGTCTGTTCGCGAGGTAGGGGATGAAGGGGGGCTGTTTAGCCAAAAACCCCCTGTCATTTCCCCTATTCTTCCCCACCGAGCCCCCTTCCTATTCCCCTCTCTCTTCTTTATCAAAATACACCCTAGAACTTAAGATTTTCCACCAAGACACCCCTGTTATTTTTAGGTAGGCCCCTAGGCTAGTATAATTAAACCCCCACCCTACCTAAATATTATATTTAGGTCCTTTTAGTTCAAACTAAATGACTAACCGACCCTAATTAATTCTATAACCTCTCTTTAACCCAACATTCCATAATTAACCCTATTCCCGGTTAATTCCAAATTTACACCATGCCTCCCCAGTTAGGTCCCCACCAAACCCTACACCAACCCCCCTTCCCCAGGACTTATATATATACCCCCTCCCCGCTCATTTTCCCCTCCGGGAGCTCGGACGGATATATGTGTGCTAATATTGCATGCTTGCCTGTGTGTGCGCTATAGCCGACGAAGGGAACGAAGGAAGGTACCCCGAGCCGGAGTTTGGAGCCGACTACTGCGAGCAGGAGCCTGAGGTCCCAAACGTCGAGCCGGCACTCCCAGAAGACTTCGAAGACGGCAAGTTCAATCTCATCCTTTGATGCATGTTTCTGTCCTAAGTTTTATAAATATACCCTATACCCGTTTTATAAATTGCATATTGTTTTACTGCAAAACATGGTAGGATAGCCACCCTTGATTGCCATGATTGAACCTTGTTTTGGCCTGAATGTTTGCTTTAAAATGTGCTTTCAAAATGTGTGAGTGCTTTCAAAACGTGTGAGTGCTTCAAAAACAAAAAGGGGATATGTTTGGAAAATGAGTAAAGAACTGGATAGACGGGATGGACGTGTGTGTCAGGAGTATGGGTGAGCTCGTACCTGTGTGGTTGAGCATGTTGGGAGTTGTCCATCTTGTCGGTTAAGGACCGGGTTGCGTGACATCTCACCTGACCCAAATCATCGTACAACCACTCGACCGTTGTATGTGGCAACGGCTTAGCATAAATCCCACTAGTTAATCTACTTGCCATCTGGTGTGCGGGTGAGCAGCGGGAGACCAAGGAGTCGGGGTACGCTCTGTGTGAGGTACGCCCTGGTTATGTGGTATAACCCCTTGGGTGCTTTCGTGGTGGCTCGTAGCGTTAGCTAAAGTGGGTAATGGCTTTGATAGGATCCGTACCGGCACTAAGGTGTCCGTGTGACGGTACCCTACTTGTGGGTAAAGATGTACAACCTCTGCAGAGTGTCAAACCTATTCGAATAGCCGTGTCCACGGTATTGGACGAGTCACGGTGTGGTCTCAAAAACTAGTGTTTGGGATGGGATGTTTTCTGGCGTGAGTTGTTTTCTGGGTGAAGAGTGTGGCTGTGTGTCTGGGCTACGACGGACGAGAAGTCCGGTAGATCCACAGTGGTTTCCTAAAAAAATTGAGTTACTTGGGTTATGAAAATGATTTGCGAAAACCTTTTTGAAATGAACCCCTGCATGTGTAAGTTTGCAAAATGAACCCTAACCTAATCCTTGTTATACCTTATGCATGATTCTGCTTATAAGCCCCTCCGTGGGTGGGGTTGGATTTGCTGAGTACGTATGTGCTCACCCTTGTTTTACTAACTATTTTACAGAGGAGGATCCCGATTATATCCCCGAAGACGTCGAGTAGGTCGCTGCCCTACACCCAACCGTGCCTGTGTACCCAGGGCCCTACCGAAAGCTTCCATGGTGTGGTACTCTGAGGAGGCTATGGAAGCCTTTGCTATCGTAGTATGGTTGTTAGTGTTTGTGTTGTTCCTTGTAGCGTTGGCACTACCGTGCCCTTTGTGTCGCCGTGATGTAAAAGACTGATCCCACCTGTTGTAATAAATCTGGTCGTTGGAGGACCGGTTTGACTTATAAATAGAAACCAAAACCCTTAGGGTTTTCCACCCATCTGTGCTGTAGTCATTTCGATTCCATCTGAGGTAGATCTACTTCCAGCGCACGCTGCCGCCTTAGTAGATCCAAGTGCGCCGCCACCCAGAGCTTTTAGGGTAGCCCCCGAGCGGATGCGCGTGACGACCCCCCCGCACCCGGAGAATGAAGCCTTCACCGTCCAAGTCCGCGAAGGCCGCCGGGAAGAAGAGGGGCCGCGAAGAGGCCGCCGCGGGCCGCCACCGGAGCAAGACCGCCAATGTCTCCACCGCGGGCCGATCCAAGCCGCGAGTGGAAGAAATCAAAAGTGAAGACCGAAGATCTGTTGGCCCTCCTGAACAGCGGATTCATTCGGGAAAAAGAAGTTGACATGTGGAGGGCCGCTGCCGGAGATCCATATCCGATGGAGAAAGCCGAAGACGAGATTCCAATGTTTGCGCGGTTCGTGGAGCGCGGACTCGCGCTCCCGTCTAGTGATTTCTTCAAGGGCCTCCTCGGGTACTATGGAGTTGAGTACCTGAATCTGAACCCTAACGATATTTTCCATACCGCGGTCTTCGTGCATTTTTGTGAGGCTTTCCTTGGGATCAAGCCGCACTGGATCCTCTTCCGGAAGTTTTTCCGGGTGAAGCCGCAGCCAAGCGCCACCAATCCAAGAGTAGTCGGAGGAGTCGGCATCCAGTTGAGATAAGATGCCGCGGAGCAGTACCTGGCGTACAAGCTTGTTGACTCCAACACCGATTGGAAGACAAGGTGGTTCTACATTACAAACCACCACCCCGGCCTGCCGAAGCCAAGCGGAAGGCAGCCCAAACACCGCGAGTGGTGGAACACAGAGCCCACCATGCAGGAAGGGATCCAGCTCCTCGAGCTGCTGGCACGCATCAAGGTGCTCAGGGAAGCTAGACTGAGGGCCGAGCACGTGGCCTTCAGTTTCATGAAGCGGAGGGCCGAGCACTTCTCGGGGTTCAGCTTCACCCTGTTGGCTCGCAGGCAATTGAATGCCACGCGCAGGTCGTTAACCAGGTCGTTCTCCTTCCTAGTTTTTACGACTATATCGTCTACGTAAGCCTCAACGGTTCGCCCGATGTGGTCTCCAAAAACGTGCTGCATACATCGCTGGTATGTAGCGCCTGCGTTTCGGAGACCAAACGACATCGTTACGTAGCAGTACATCCCGAATGGCGTGATGAATGAAGTCGCGAGCTGGTCGGACTCCTTCATTTTTATTTGGTGGTACCCGGAATAGGCATCAAGGAAGCATAGAAGCTCACACCCTGCAGTCGAGTCAATGATTTGATCGATTCGTGGCAAAGGAAAAGGGACTTTAGGACATGCTTTATTCAAACTAGTGTAATCTACACACATCCGCTAGTTCTCATTCTTTTTCTTAACTAGTACAGGATTAGCTAGCCACATAGGGTGGAACACCTCCTTGATGAACCCGGCCTCGAGGAGCTTCCGCAGCTCCACTCCAATCGCCCGGCGTCGCTCTTCGTCAAAGCGGCGCAGCCATTGTTGCACGGTGCGGGAGTGAGGTAGGATATTAAGGGAGTGCTCGGCGACCTCCCTCGAGATGCCTGGCATATCCGAGGGGCTCCACGCGAAGATGTCGGCGTTGCCACGGAGAAAGTCGACGAGCACCACTTCCTATTTCGGGTCGAGGGTGGAACTGACCCTCAACGCCTTGCCCTCGGGGGCAGCAGGGTCGAGGGGCACCTCCTTGGTTTGCTCAGCAGCCTCGAAGCTGCCGGCGTGCTTGGCGGTGGAGTCGAGGTCCTCGTTGACCAGCTTCTCCATGCTCGCCACAAGCGTTTCATCCAACGCTAGTGCCTCAGCGTGCTCCACACACTCGACGTCGCAGTCGAACGTGTGCTCGATCGATGAGCCCACGGTGATGACGCCCTTGGTCCCCGGCATCTTCATCTTGAGGTAGGTGTAGTTCGGGACTACCATGAACTTGGCGTAGCACGGTCGCCCGAGGATGGCGTGGTACGCGCCCCTGAACCCCACCACCTCGAAGGTGAGAGTCTCCTTGCGGAAGTTGTCTAGTGTGCCGAACCAGACCGGCAAATTGATCTGCCCGAGTGGCTGGACGCGCTTGCCTGGCGCGACACCATGGAACGACGTCAGGCTGGGCCGCAGCTGGTCCAACCCGATTCCCAGCAGGCGCAGGGTGTCTGCGTAGAGGATGTTGAGGCTGCTACCTCCGTCCATTAGCACCTTGGAGAACCGCGCGTTCCCGATGACCGGGTCGACAACCAGCGGGTACTAGCCCGGATTGGGGATGCGGTTAGGATGATCCTCACGGCTGAAGGTGATGGCGTCCTCCGACCAGTCGAGGAAGGAGGGAGGAGCCTTTTCCGCGGCGAGGACCTCGTGTCGCTCCCGCTTGCGCTGGCTGTTGGACATGTCGACAGTCGGTCCCCCGAAGATAAGGAAGACATTCTCCATCGTCGGGAAGCCACCGGCGTCACCGTCACCCCCGTCCTTCTTGGCCTCGCCATCCTTCGTGGCGGCGCAGCTGTAGTACTTCTTGAGCATATCACATTGCTCGAGGGTGTGGTTAACCGACGTCTTATGGTATGGGCAGGGCTTTTTCAGCATGTCGTCGAATACGCCGGGGCCTCGAGGACCCCTTCGAGCTGGGTCAACTGCGAGGGCCTCGCCCCCGTCGTTGTTGTGTCCCTGCGCGCGCCTCGCAGCGCGGCTTCTTGCACTTCTTTCCCCGCTTATGCTTCTGCTGGGGCTCCTTGGACTTGCTGCCCTCCGCGGGCGTGTCATCTACGCACTTGCCCTTCTTGCCGTCGAAGATGGCCCCCACCGCCTCCTCGCCGGAGGCAAAGCTGGTGGCGATGTCGAACAGCTCGTTGGAGTCGACCGGCGGGCTGCGCCCGAGCTCGCGCACGAGGTCCCGGCAGGTCGTACCCTCGAGGAAGGCGTGCACGATCTCGGACTGGGCGACGCTCGGGAGCTCCGTATAGCGCTTGGAGAAGCACTGTATGAAGTCCCAGAGCGACTCGTCGGGCTTCTGGGTGCATGCGCGCAGGTCCCAGGAGTTCCCAAGGCGCACGTACGTGCCCTGGAAGTTCCCCACGAAGGTGCGGACTAAGTCGTCCCAGTTGTGGATCTGGCTCGCCGGAATATGCTCGAGCCACGTTCGCGCTGAATCGACAAGGTGCGACGGCAGGTTGCGGATGATGACCTCATCGGTGGTGGCTCCGCCCAGCTGGCACGCCAGGCGATAGTCGTTGAGCCATACGCGGGGGTCTGTCTCCCCTGTGTACTTGTCGATCGACGTGGGCTGGCAGAAACGTTGAGGGAAGCTCGCCGTGCGGATCTCCTGACTGAACACGCGGGTCCCCGGGGGCTCCGGCGTCGGTGAGCGATCCTCACGGCTGTCGTAGCGCCCACCCCGCCGCGGGTGGTAGCCTACCGCCGCCCGTGTCTATGTGTTGCCCGTCCGCCAGGCGTTGATGACGTTGCGAGCGTCACCGTCCTGGGCCTGCCCGCACGTGTCAAGGATCCGCTCCCTGACCGGCGTCCGACCTTGGTTAGCGGGCTGCCCCCGTCGCGCCGCCCGCGTGAACCGACGCCTCGGGGCCCGCACGCCTCCGTCATCCCGCGCGCTCCCCTGCTGGCGAATGCGGGACGCCAAGCTCTCGGCCTGCTGCACGGCTACCTGCTCGATGAGCGCCTGCACCTCGCGGTGCAGGTTCTGCGCCTCGGGCGTCGAAGGAGCGGGCATGGCTCGCAGTAGTGTCGCGGTTGCGATGAGCTTTTGGCTCGCTCGCGGGGGCGTGCTCGGGTTGTTGACGTCGAAGTCGGTGTTGATGCGCTCGCGAGCCTGCTTGCCCAGCTCACACGCGCGCTCGCCGCGTGCGGAGGCTTCTCCAACGATGGTGGCGCGAAGCAGTCGTACCGCGCGGTACTCCTCCACAAGCTTGGCCTCGAGCTCGCGCGCTTGGGCCAGCTGCACGTTGATGTCGGCGCCCCTCGCCGGCGAGGCGGGGGCGCGCTTGGCCCCACGCCCTGGAGTAGTTCGGTTCCCGGACCAGCCCCTGCTGCGTTCGTGTCGTTCGCCTGGTCGTTGACGACCACCACGAAGCACTCATGCGCGGGGTCGTAGCTTCCGGCGCTGGAGTCGACGGAGTAGCCGAACCAGTAGTCCACGGCGTCGAGGAACCGCTGGAACATTACCGAATCCGGCACGCCGGAGAAGTCCCACTCCGCGTACCCGTGCGAAGTGGTGGGTGGTAGCTCGCTGGCGGAGCTGTGGTAGGATTCGTCGTCGATGCTGGCGGTGAGGTCCCTAGCCGCCAGGAGCTGGCGGCAAGGACGACCCTCGTACGCCGCCACGTCTGTGCTGCCGAATGAGGCGTATGCCATCGCGGTGTTGCGCATCCTGTAGGGGAACCGCGGCTCAGGAACCACGCACTCCCCCGCGGGCGCGGTCGCCATCTCGCCAGAGGGTGCGTCGCGTTGTGAGGCGGCGCGCGCGGCCGACGTCGCTCCATCCGCGCCCCGTCGAGAGCGCCGGCCGGAGTGTCGTCGGCGTCGTGGTGCTAAAGGGCCCACGAGCGTCCGCTGGGCGGGCGCCGGGGTGTCGGCGGCGGGCGTGACGGGGACCGGTCCTGGCCCGGTCGACCGCCACGGGTGGAGTTCGTCACGGTTGGTGATGACTGATGAGCATGAGGTAGCCGTTCCCCGTGGCCTAAAAGTTCAGGCTCCCGAACCGGATTCGAATCCGACTGGGAGGGGGTCCGAGCTGCCCATGGAGTATCTCTGGCCCCTGTACTCGGTGCGGATCACCATCGAGATGGCTGGTGGAAGCTGATCTTCAGCGCGCATCCCCCTACCTAGCGCGCCAACTGTCGGTGCGGAAAGTAGTCCCGACACTAACTAGTAAGGGCGCTGAGATCTATCTCTCGATGGCCGGTGCTAAGCAACTAAGTGACACTGGGTTTTATCTTGGTTCCGGCCGGGGCCGTACGTCTAGCAGGGGTGTGCTCGGGGCACTATATTGCACTGCACCGTGGTGCTTGCAGAGGGGGGCTACAAATGTGGCGGGAGAGGAGGCCGGTCCTCCAGGTCCCAGAGGTACTGATTGAGGCAAGTGCCAATATCGTGGTGAAGGCGGAAAGCATACAAGTGAGCGTTCTCCGTCCTCCCCCTGCGGCTAGGGGACTGCCCCTCCTTTTATAGGCCAAGGAGGAGGCAGTTTACATCATGCCACACTATTTTATCTACGTGTGGAGGCATGGCGTACAGTATCGTGGAGTAGACGACCGTCCTGGCGAATCTTGCTTCTGGCAGGGCGTCATGGCGTGCCCTGTATCCGTCCAGGAGCGGCTTCGAGGGTGGCGGTGCAGGGGTCGCCCGTTCGGTGGTCGCTCGCGCACTGATTTGAGGGTGCTGCTGACGGGAGGCCGTACGAGGCATAGCGGTGGGCGTGGCGGTGTCTTGTCCCCCCGTCCCCCCACAGTATAGGAGATGGTGATGCAGTGCCCGGGATGGTGTTGGGACGGCGGGGATGTCCGCACAGGACCGGTGGCGACGGAGGTGACCGCTCCCGCTGGCCTGACGTCACGGCATAGTCTTGTGCGAGCGTGGAGTAGTCGTCCGTCTCCCTTTCGAGGGCTCCACCGTCCTCTTTTGAGGGTGTGGCGCGTCGGTCGTACGGGAGTGGACGACGCTATGTCACGAGACTGTCGCCAGCCATGCCGCACAGCGTCTCATAGTGGCGGGGATGGCCCCATCGGGGGAGTTGGCGGAACAGTGCTGGGGCATGATTCCAGGCGCGTCGTGGCGTGGATTCGTCTTTGACCTGGGCGCCTGCAAATGTCAGTGCATTGAATGCCCCTGTCGGGGGAGCAGGTATGGAGGCAGCGAGCCCGTGAAGCCCTCGAGCGAGGCGGAACCTCGCTCGAGGGGGCGTCCAGCTCTCGATCGAGACGGGACCTCACTCGAGGGGGCGTCCAGCCCCCGAGCGAGGCGGAATCCCGCTCAAGGGGGCGACCAGCCCCCGAGTGAGGCGGGACCTCACCCGAGGGGCGATCAGCCCTCGAGCGAGGCGGAGTTTTACCAGCGCGGCATCGTGCCCCTCGAGCGAAGCGGAGTTCCGTCCGAGGGTGGCTTAGGCCGTCTGTCTGGTGGGCCGTGGGCCCGTGGGTTTATCTCACGCGCGTTTTTAGGTTCGTTTGCGTTTGTTTTTTACGAAGGTAAGCGGGTTCTCCTCGGTTGTTTAGGGGACCCTTATGGCTGTCCCCGACAAGAAATATATGATAAGAATATGAGAAAGGTAGTAGCTAGTGGCCTAGTTGATGTCCCAATCCAACCGGCGAGTGCGTAACCCGTGTTGAGATCCCAATCTAATCGGGCGAGTTTATTTTTTCTTTCTGTTCTTTTCCTGCCTATGATCTCTCATGATCGTAGTCTTGTGTTTTTTCTACTCTATCAATGAAGCACGCGCTGTTGTGCGGTTCGTTTAAAAAAAGATTGCAGGCTCAGAAAAGAAAAGGAAAATATCAAGACTGCCTAGTTTGCAAGAAGAAACCAAGTCGTTCGGGGTTGCTGACTCTCTGCCCCCTCCTACCAGCCGACCTCCTTGGTTCGGGATTCCTTACTGCCCTCTCCACCGTCGCCGCCACCGCTCGCCGGTGAGGCCGAATACCGGACCTCACCGCCCTCGCCTCCGTCGGCCGTCGCCGCCACCGCTCGCTGGCGAGGCCGATGACCTTCACCGCAAGTCCACCGAAATGGTCTTTCCCATTTGGGCCACAAAGGCCCAAACTCGTGATCGCATTATTTCGCATGTGTCAAATGGGCCAAATAGACGGCCCAAACTGGACTAACGTCGAAACAACCGCCTTTGACCTTTTTCCGGCCAAAACGCACGAGACGGCGTGTCGTCTCCCGAGAGCGATGACGGACCCCTTCGCTCCTGCCCGGCGCCCCGGCGTCGCGCCACCGCCGCGCGCGTCGCCGAGTCGCTGACCGCCGAGGGTACCCTCCAGGCCTCCACTTAGGCCTCGTCCACCGGCGCTCAGGAAAAAGGAGATGGGAGTTCATGGGCTGTGGGAGCTGCTGGCTCCGGTGGGGCGGCGCGTGTCGGTGGAGACCCTTGCGGGGAAGCGGGTGGCGGTGGACGCGAGCATCTGGATGGTGCAGTTCATGCGGGCGATGCGGGACGACAGCGGGGAGATGGTCCGCGACGCCCACCTCCTCGGGTTCCTCCGTCGCATCTGCAAGCTCCTCTTCCTCCGCGTCCGCCCCGTCTTCGTCTTCGACGGGGCCACTCCGGCGCTGAAGCGCCGCACCCTCGCCGCCCGCCGCAGGCACCGTGATGCCGCGCAGGCCAAGGTCCGCAAGACCGCCGAGAAGCTCTTGCTCTCCCATGTGAGTCTCTCTCTTCCCTCTGTTACCGGTACTTCCCCATTTTCTTACAGAGTGCGGATGGTGGTTGATTTAGAGAGTATACTGCCAATTTTAAATCATTCAATGCAAATTATCGATATTAGGCACATAAAATAAATTGCACAATGTATCCTATGTTTCGGCCCTAGCCAAAAGGCAGTGTAGCTTTTCACTCCATTCCTGAATAAGCCATCATCGAATAACTGGTGAGAGTGTTTCAGTCATCATTTGTTTACCAGTGATGCAATAAAACAACTTTACTAGTTCAGCGTCTTTGTTTAGCAAGTCATGATTAAGATATTGATGATTTGCAATCTTTGGTTGTCAGCTCAAATCGAGGAAGCTTGAAGAATTGGCAGAACAAATTAGGAGTGACAGGGCTAAGCACGATGCCAAGGGCAAACAAGTTGGGAGTAGCAGAGGACAAAACGAAAATACAAATCAAGATCAAAACCAACAAGTTGGGAGTAGCAGAGAAGGACAAAACGAAAATACAAATCAAGATCAAAACCAAAATGGTGATACCAACAATAGTGAGGGAACTAATGCATCAATAAACCAGGAGAAAATGGATGAAATGTATGTATCTTCCTGTAAATTTCTATGTTTCTTGTTTCTGGTCAAGGTCCGTTAGTTGATATTTATATTGCTTGTGTTAAGGCTGGCTGCATCACTCGCTGCAGAGGAAGAGACAGGCTTCAACGGTGAAGGGAAACACTTTACAAGTGCTCCATTCCAAGGAGGAGCTGAAATTGATGAGGACGACGATGATGATGAAGAGATTGTCTTTGTAAGTATATTTTATCAATTGAACTTACAGTTCCGATGAAGTTGTTGAAATTTCATACTTTTTTCTCTTTCACATTTTATTGGTTATGTTTGATTCTTGTTAAAATATTTATTGTTCTGCGCACTTTTTTTTTGTAGTGCCATGTAACTTTGTGTTTGCTTATTTCCATTTTCCGGTGTCATGGAAACCATAGTCTGCTGGACCTACTGCCATAATACTTTTCTGGTTTGTTAGATTGATAGCTGTGAGTCTTAGTCTGTTAGCTGTGAGTCCTAGTACATCTTCCTGTTCCCTACACTTCTTAGACAGCTCCTCTCTACATAGGTAGCCTAAGTCCATGTTTACTATATGTATTAATTTGCGAAAGGTTTTTCCCCTACCAAACTCTACTACAATCGGAACCTCTTCTTGACAGGAAAAGCCTGATAATTGGAGGTCTATTGCCCTAATCTCACTGTGTACTTCTGTTACCACAGTTCTGGAGTAGTTTTCTGGTTCTCTCGCTCCTTTATTTTAGAAAATAGCTAATGTTTGTTTCATGGTATGTTGAATTGATTTATTTTTAAAAATACTATAATTTTACTTCAATTGCAGCCTATGACCACTGGCGACATTGATCCAGCTGTATTGGCTTCCCTTCCTCCATCGATGCAGTTGGATCTTCTTGTTCAGGTGAAAATGAAAACCATCTAGTGGTTTTTTATGTCTGTATTTTTTTCCTTCAATTGTATATGTTTACAAAGTAACAAAGAAGATTATCCCCTTTCTGATTGCTTTAGATGAGGGAGAGAGTGATGGCTGAAAACAGGCAGAAGTACCAGAAAATAAAAAAGGTAATCGACTTACTTTTCTAAGTGTATATATATATCAGCAACATAGCAACACTCTTTGTTTGGTTGTTATCTGTCCTTGCACCTTTTGTTATTCTTTTTTTTTGCTATTTTGGCAATGAAAAGCTGGTATAAACAGGTTCTATAATTTCCATGACTCCTTTCAGGAACCTGCAAAATTTTCAGAGCTTCAAATACAGTCCTATCTCAAAACAGTTGCTTTCCGTCGAGAGATAGATCAAGTTCAGAAGTGTGCTGCAGGTAAAGGTGTTGCAGGTGTCCAGACATCAAAACTAGCATCAGAAGCTAACCGAGAGTTCATTTTCTCAACATCGTTCACTGGTGATAAACAGTAAGTGATGTGTTACTTTGCATCTGTGGTTGTGTCCATTAGGTTGGGAGGGTTGACATTTGAAGCTTCCCAAGTTCTGCAGATACCATTTGTGATGTTCCAGTCTAATGTCAATTAAGCTGATTATACCTTCTCATATGATCAGGACATTGGCACAGAGAGGTGAAAAGGAGCAGATTGTTGATAATACTCAATCGAAAAGGGAAATAAATTCTACTGTCTTCAGATCTAACCCCACAGGTAGTTCGAGAGCAACAAAGCCTTGTACCGGCAAGCGGTTGAGTGATTTTGGGCCTGATGTTGAGACATATCGTGATGAGAGAGGACGGATTAGAGTAAGTAGGGTCAGAGCAATGGGAATTCGTATGACTCGTGATATTCAAAGGAACTTGGATTTTATCAAAGAGAATGAGCAGGTCAAAAGTAGGATACAGACTGATGTACACAAAGGATCAACTGTCAGTGAAGAGCCTCCTGATTTTCCAGAACATTTTTTCGAAAGTAACAAGTTCCAGAATTCTATTAGTCTTGATGAAGATTTTTTACAAACTGCCGAAGACAACCATCAGACCTCATCACCAGTAAGAGGATCAAATAACATTTCTGAGAGCTCCTGTTATAGAAACAAGGAAACAATAGAGATATCTTTCATGGATGATCAAACTGGAGTGAAGGACAACTATGATGATATATTTTTGCATTTAGCGTCTGGAACAACATCCAATTTATTTGCTGACAATGGTTGTTTGGCTAAAAATATGGAAGAAGAATCTGAAGGTTCTGAGTGTATTTGGGAGGAAGGTATAATTGAAGGAGAAACACTTCCCATGAAATTTGGTGAGAAGGATAATAGTTCTGTGCCAGAAAAGTGCAGCAATGCTGAGGTGGAATGGGAGGAAGGCGGTAGACTTGTACCTGGAGTTGCTTCCAGTAGTGAATATAATAATGCATATAATGTACCGAAAGGAGACCTGGAAGAAGAAGCGCTTGTACAGGAAGCAATGAGGAGGAGTTTAGAGGATTTCGACAGGCAGGCATCTGAGAATGTGAGCGCTGGAAATACGCAAGCATCCGTTGAAGATAGATCTTTGCAATTCTCTGATGATGGTTTAAAAATATCTGAAGCTCCTGTTGAAACTACCTCGCATTACGGAGCAGCTCTCGTGAAAGAGACAAATGAAGAATCTAGAACAGAAATCAATTCTGATGAGAATGATGTGGTACATGGTACTGGACAAATTGGAACTTATAGACAAGAAAATGAAAACCAACCTCAACTGGTGAATAATGAAGGGCATGACATGCACAGAGCTCATCTTCTGGAGTCCCTTCCACGTTGTTCCATATCTACTAGTAATCTGGAAGAAAAAACATCTGACAGCTCAAAAGCTAACTTCGACAATGTGATGATATCTAGAACTATAATTCCTGAAACTCATGTAGATGACCATGATATGAATATGGAGCAAAACAGTAAGGATTCTAATAAATCAAAATGCAGCCAAGATGTTGGCAACATTGAGGAAACCTTGAAGTCACCCCAAACGGATCTTTTGGTTGATGAACCAGACACCACTGAATCAAAAGAAAATGCTACTAAGGGAGATCTGAAGGTTTCAACTTCTGAGATAAATTATACTCAAGTTGGTGACAATGATGACAAGTATGGTATATCAGCAACTTATCTTGATGAGGAATTATCTCGTCTTAGACAAGAACAGATAGATCTTGGCCATGAAAGACGAAAGCTTGAAAGTCATGCTGAGTCTGTAAGCAGTGAGATGTTTGCTGAATGCCAGGTTTCTCCTTATTTTCCACCGTATAACTTAATATTCTTGATGCAGAGTTTATAATTGAATTTATGTCCATTGAAAATAGAGATAGAAGCAAGCAATTTGGTTCGGCAGAAAAAAAAAACTAGACCAGTTCTTTTTTTCTTTTTACAACAAAATTACGCTCTGATAAAGTTGTGTGATGCAGGAGTTGCTCCAAATGTTTGGCCTGCCGTATATTATTGCACCAATGGAAGCTGAAGCTCAATGTGCATACATGGAAATGAGTAACCTCGTTGATGGAGTTGTCACTGATGATTCAGATGTCTTTCTGTTTGGAGCAAGGAATGTTTACAAGAACATATTTGATGATAGGAAGTACGTGGAAACATATTTTATGAAGGTATATCCTCTCTTTTTTTGAGAATTAAGGTATATCCTCTTTCCACATCCTGCTTTAGTCACATATTCATTGTCTTCTCAATCACTGAATCAGGGCCGAAGCCAGGTATGACTGTTGGGTGCCCAGGCACCCACAAAATTTTGAAAAACCACTAGTAGAAACAAATTTTCACCATATTTGCAGATTAAATTTTCACATTTATAAGAGAAAGGCACCTCCCTATAACTTGCTCTACTTTCGCCCCTGAACTGAAGTATGCTGATCTTTTATTCGTGTTGTAAACTTTTTTAGGACATTGAGTCTGAGCTTGGGCTAACAAGACAACAATTGATTCGTATGGCTATGCTTCTTGGGAGTGACTACACTGAAGGAGTTAGGTAATACAAAACACTATCAGGAAGTTCCTCCCACATTTTGTTACATCTTAAAACAATTATGTGTATGTACAACGTTTAGTATTTGCAGTGGTGTCCTGTCACGCCAAAGTTTAATTTATCTATATGGGTTGTCAGTGTATCTCAAATTTGTGTTCTAGATATTGAATGTGGTTTTGTTTCTTATAAGGGTTCTTACACATTAGGTTGCAGCTTGAATGCTTTTCGACTGGAAATACTTAACAGTAATACTGAAGTCATGCCATTTTGCCTTCAATTTTCAACCTCTGCGAATGAGGCATATTTAGTTTCACTTGAATCAAGGAATCATATATGAATAGCACTTTGCTGAATGTCTTCTCATTTTATAAATGGCATTTTTCTATATCACAAATGAGTGTGAGATGCCTACAGTTTTTTAGTCTAAACAATAAACAAAACATGGTTAACCTATGTGCTTCTTCCATGGTACAATTCCCTTCTCGCCGAGCCCCCTTTATACTTAGTCTGCCCCCCAAGGAACTTACAAATTATTCTAAAATACACCAGGAACGGTGATGTAACATTTTATGCAATCCGTTCATTTTTGTTGGCTATTTACTTCTGTTTATTATTTATATACTGGTGTGCAGTGGTATTGGCATTGTGAATGCTATTGAAGTTGTGCATGTGTTTCCTGAGGAAGATGGACTGCAGAAGTTTAAAGAATGGATTGAGTCACCAGATCCTTCGATATTTGGTCAACTGCATATGGAAACAAGTAGTAAATCGAAGAAAAGGAAACCTGGTGGAAATTATTCAGATGGAAAGGGGAAAGGCCTGGAACATGAATATGATCAAGGTTCTGATGATTTATCTTCTGATGAGACTGAGCGTGTCAAGAAAATATTTATGACTAAGCATGTAAGTATGTTTTCTTGTGAGAAACATCTTGTACGCTGCTTTGCTTGATTATCATAGAAGAAAGCTATGCTCTTGTTTTTTTCCTCACTGCTTTGTTTATCAGAGAAACGTGAGCAAGAACTGGCATATCCCAGCAGCTTTTCCTAGTGAGTCAGTCATAAGTGCATACGTTACCCCACAAATTGATAATTCCACAGAGCCTTTTTCATGGGGAAGACCAGATTTGGGCCTACTTCGCAGGCAAGTTGAGAACTTCTAGCAATTATAATTGAAAGCAGTATACATCCTATTCATCAGGGCTATGCTTCTTCTAGATCTGTGTGAGCCTATCAATTGATTTCTTTCCTTTTTTAGAATAATTTTTTTTGGTTTAGATATATTTAAACTATCACTAATTTTGATTTAATATTGCATGTATAGTCATCATCCATTTACCAGTTTGGACAACACTACCTAATGTAAGGTTGCGTCTGTAGGAATGTAGTATTGGCCTGGATTGTGTGGCACATATGAAAATGTATGTGTACTCAATCGAACGAAATAATTGCATAATGATGCTAAGGTGTTGATCTGTATACTTATTGTATGATAGGTTCGTATTGTTATAGTCTTAGGCGACCTGATCTTCTGAGTTCTGACCATGCTGTTATTTAAAACATGTTAAGGTTTTTCATTAATCAAATTTCCAGGTATTGAATCAAACTGCATATAATTTGAAAGGTTATATATATTTTATCTGTAGGGCTCAAGTGAATGCTTGTGTAAGTAAACCAAAGTTATGTTCAAAGGATTTTTTTAAAAAAATACCTGTACTGGGAGTTGATTTGTAAAGTGTTGCTTGATCGTATTCCTGTATTAGCATTGGTTCATGTCTGTTATCTTCTTCCACAAGAGAACATGTATAGTTTCTTTCTTAAGAAAGAAATCACACTGAAGACAATATAAGTCTGCTGCGGATTTCTCTATTCCTCTGCATCTTTGGTGTAATAGCTGAACTAACTATCAAGTTCCATCAGGTTGTGTTGGGAAAGGTTTGGGTGGGGCAAGGAGAAAGCTGATGAACTGCTTCTTCCTGTTTTGAGAGAATATAATAAGCACGAGGTTAATGTGACAAGTTTTCAATAATATGTACTTCATTCTAGGTTACTTGTTATGTATTGAAAGCTGTGTATAATATTGATTTATTTTACATATTTGATTTTTTTTGTTATTTGTCATAAAGCTGGTACCAATGTCTTACTCATTCTAGGTTACTTGTTATGTATTGAAAGCTGTGTATAATATTGATTTATTTTACATATTTGATTTTTTTTTGTTGTTTGTCATAAAGCTGGTACCAATGTCTTACAAGAAAACTACTACGCAAACATGTCAACATTTCACTCAGTTTTGTTTTGTGTAAATTTTTGGATCTCATGCCGGTGGTTCAGACCATGTCTTGCAACAATTTCTGTGGGTTCATTGCTAACTCCTGTGTCAGTTGTCATTTGGAAATGATTCTCCGTTTTTCCAAGTATAACTGTTATAGTTTTCTGTGTAGGTTTTCATTTATCTAGGAATGATTTAAATGGAAGTTGACACATCAAAGTATTTAATATTAAAATTCTTGCGTTTTGATGTAAATGGCTTTTACTTGTATGCAGACTCAGCTACGCATGGAGGCATTCTATTCATTCAACGAGAGATTTGCAAAGATTCGTAGTAAAAGGATTAAGAAAGCTATCAAGGGCATTACGGGTAAAAGCTTTCCTGACACAGATGAACCTGAGCAGGATAATCCTAGCACTAGCAAGACTACTAAGAAGAAAGATGCAAGCTCCTCTATCCGTGGTAGGGGTAGAGGAAAAAGGAGAAGTTCTGAAATCAGGAATAGGGAGAGTCCAGAAGATAATGAAACTGGTGATCATGATAGCTTTGCTGATATGGTTGAGCTTACTAAAGATAGTAACAACACAAATAAGAGCGAGAAAGGAAGGCCCTCTGGTTGTTCCAAAGGAAGAGTGCGAAGCAGGAAGAATTCTGAGCATGGTGCAACAAGAAGTCAGGTGGATTCTGACACAAAATATTCTTCAGCTTCAGATGAGGATTCACATACACATGCAGGCAATTACAAATCGGAAGGAATTGCACCAAGAAGGGTAAAAATTTAATTTGAAAAAAGTTCTTTCTAATAACCAAGAAGGCTCCTCTAATTTTGTTTTGCTTTTTTCTTTTATATGGTACTTATCTCATGTTGCTGAGTGAAGTCTCAAACACTTGAACTATGCACCAGAACTCTCTTATGAGTTTCTAATATTAATTCTGGATTGCTGGTGGTTCATTGTTCATACTAAGGTTATAACTATGTGCTACCAATTTCTATGGGGGCAAATTATTGCCAGATTTTTGTACCATTCAGTTCAGGGTGCATGACCAATGTCCAATTTATTTGTTTTGTGTGCTCAATTGCTCATAGCATGAAAAACCTTAATTTTGGAAAATCTAGTCTGACCTAGAAATTCTTTTTCTGTTTACCCTTAACTCTACAATTCTGTCTTGTGCTTCTTCTTCTTTTTTTATTTCTTTTTTTTTTGCGTCTCTCGCCTTTGTTTCTTTCGGGTTTCACAAAAGGCTTTGTTGTTGCTGTTGTAACTGGTGTATGGATGCATTTCTTTTGTTCTCATGAGGAAGTAGCTTATGCATTGCAAAATATCTCATTATGCTATTTGCTTTCTGGTGCCTTTTCTGCAGTCAGGTAGGAAGCGGAAACAAGTAACATACATGGAAGATGGTGATGAAGCAGAGAGCAATGATGCCCATGCCCCCTTGCATCAAAACGACGAAAATAACCCAGGCGAAGCTGCTGCAAACACAGACATAGTTGACCAAGACACAGAATCTAATCTGGTTCATCAGGATGTGAGTGAACTGAACAGCAATCAGATGCATACAGATACAGGCACAGCCGAAGATGTCAATGGAGATTTACAGGGCTTTGAGTTACATGAGGACCATCTGGCGGATTCGGCACCGAAAGACTACCTCTTCACTGGAGGTGGTTTCTGTATGCAGGACGGCGACGGACAAGAACCAGCTGGTGATGTATGTGGTGCAGAATTGGAGCCAGGAACTAGTGATCCCGGTGACGATATGATTGGGCTGTCAGACAGTGGCAAGAGTGCAAGTCTGTCAACGGCTGGAGAGTGTACAGAGAATGCAGGCATGGAGGAACGAGGTGCATCTTCATCGCAGCGGGGAGGCAAGACAAGCTGTGGTCTGAGCGCCATGCCAACACTTGCCAAGCATAGGAAAAAATCATAACGTGTTCGCAATGTGTGTAGGGCGCTTTGCGCAACATTATGGGCTCTGTTTCGTTCTAGGGCTACTCCGTTCTTATACTTCTCGTGCTGATTGTACATATCAGAAAAGATATCATGTATTCTCATCTGGATTCGTGAATTAGAAAAGATAGTGATTATGTGAGAAACTATTCTCTTATTCCCATGTCGACCCTTCTGGGATATTTAACATTCTTCACTCCATGAGTGAGTCCATTTTCACGATAGGACAAAGCAAACATAGGATGGCTCTGAAAATTCATAGACCTAGATGAGAATGTGAGAAGAGGCTATGGTTTCTCACAAAGACATCCAAGTTTGACATTGTGCAAATCTTTACTAATTCCAGCAACAAAGACATCCAAGTTTGACATTGTGCAATATAAGTACCACAAACAATCTTTACTAATTCCAGCAACAAAGACATCCAAGTTTGACATTGTGCAATATAAGTACCACAAAACAATCTTTACTAATTCAAGCAATATTTAAGTTTTACGTATCCTTACAAGATGCTCAACTGCCACTTACATAAAAAATCTTTAAATAAGATGCTTTCAAAGGCCACTACAATGCAACATGCATCACTTGAAAATTATTTGCACGAAGCATGAAACCCCAACGCCAAGCAGATTTCGTGTACTTTCTTGCTCGCATTCATTTTTTGGAAAGATGGGACCTATCGAAGAATAGGGGCGATTGTTATTGACCTCATCACAATATGCACAGGGATCTTTATCTTCCAAAAAAATAGTCTCTAAATTGGAGGCGTAGTCCATGACAGTTCTGACGAACTGCAAATGTTTCTTCACTGCCATGAAACCTCCAAATTCAAGCCTTGTTAAATTCAAATGCCTGGAGCTGTTCAGCTTATTGTTTTTCTGCCAAGGATTAATTCTTTTGGCATACAGACTCCTATTTTTCTCTGTACAGACATGATCACACACCTGAATTCAAAGTGAGCAGAACTTGTTGTTAGCCTTCATCTTTGTTTGACAGCGAACACAACTCCAATCAAACATAAAAGTACATGTGCATAACTAAAGGGCAGTGAGATGAATAAAATTTTGGGAGTCTCTTCCAAGGGATATTAGGGGTAATAAACGTAGACTACTTACAAAACTAATTACATGGATGGACGGGAAATCCCGAGACGAACCCATTAGTCTAATTAATCCATCATTAGAGATCGGTTATTGTAGTAGGACGTTGTCTAATCATGACATAATTAGGCTCATTAGATTCATCTCGAAAATTAAGGTAGGGTTGTGGAATGGGTTTTGTCCTTAATCCACATTTAATACTCCTAATTAGTGTATGGAGATTGATGTGACGGATGGTGAAATATTTGGGAACTAAACAGGGCCTAAAGCAAGTACGAGTAGCTATTACCTTGACACCAAATGTCTTGATAAATGGTGCAGCTTCAAGTAATGTTATGGTCCATGAAAGTCCAAATTTGGCATAAATGCCATGTATAAACAACTTACTTAAATTCTTGAACAAACTATGAAGCTTTTGTCCTTCTGGCAGCATCCATACCTAGGGAGAATGAAATAAATAATAATTAGATAATTAGCTGAATAATATTTTTATTGAAACAATTAATAATTAGATAATTAGCTGAATAATATTTTTTATTCAGGTTACATTAGACATCATTTGATGAGTAATAAATAGTAACTGCACCAACAACCATGCTTCCACATTATTCTAGATAAATGAAATAACTAAACAAAACATCAATGCGCAAAGAAAAAAATACAATATAGCATGTATGTAAACCTTTACCTTCTCTCCTTCGAAATCCAGAGTAAGAGCATGTATTTCTTTTGTACCATGCAAAAGCTCACTTAAATTATATCCAGATTGATAGCTTGCCATTTTGCAAACAAGACGCACTTCCTCAAGGCATGGGACAATGCCAAAAGAAAAGGGGGTGTTCAAAGAGTACCATAATTCAATATGTAACTCTGACAGCTTTGGAAGACACAAGAACTCAACCTTCTCAAAGCAACAGGAGCACAGTTTTAGGTAAGAGATCTTTGAGTCTGGCATGTCAATTTTCAGCACAGATTCATCCCCAGTATCACAATTATTTAGCACTAAATGTTGCAGTTGCTCGCAACTATTTAGTAGGTGATGCATTTGCAACTCATTTAAACGTGCATTGTGCAGAAAGAGCCTTGATAGATGCCGAAAAAGAGTGGTAGTGGCATTAAAAAAACAGATTAAGTCCTTCCCATGTTGTAACACATCCATCTCACGGCACTCGAAACTAAGCTTCACAGTTGGCAAAGCAAGCTCCACACTCTTCACTTCACCATTATCAATAGCTTCAGAAACTATTCTTCCAGTGTCATATAAATGTTTGGTCGTGAGCAAAAGCCGAAGGCTTACTTCTTTCATGATGTCTTTTCTCCCTGCAGGTGCGGCCAGAGATATCCTTGCTACTTTGGTAATATTTGTCATTGCCTTATCAATCACTGTCGGATTTAAAGAGTCACCAGAGCCCACAAAGTCTGAGATATCCAAGCAGATACGAGACAGTAAGGATGGAAGGTGTCTCCATCGAGTTGACAAGAAGCTCGCCCTGATGCATGTATGTATTTTTCCTTTGCCCAAGATATCAAGTAATATGTCATCAGGCAATTTGCTCAACCTATCATCATCCCCCACCTTAAAAACAAACAGCATTATAAATGAACTGATAATGCAAAAGAAACTACATCCACTTCCTAGGCTGGTGCAAAAAGAGCAACACGAAAAGGTGATGTATATCAATGCAATTGGGGACAAACAATCACTTATTTAATCCCGTACTCCATTCGTTCCCAAATATAAGTCGTTTTAGTCACCCCCAAGTTAAACTTAACAAAATTTGTAGAATATATTAATCTCTATATTATCAAATAAATTCACAACCAATACATACTATATGGTGTATTTAATGAAATGGTTAGTTTGATGTTGTAGATTTGTACTCTTTGTAAATATATTTGGACAGAAGTTTGACTTAGAATAAAGATACAATGACTTGTAATAAAAAAAGAAGAGTATCAAGTAAAGAGTAATAAGAAAAAAAAGAGAAGCACCAAAGAAGGGTAGAAGGGAAAACTTACATGGTTTTGAAAGTTATTCGACTCCATGAATAATCTGTTATCAGCGCCTCCAAGCTCGCGAGGGCCGCTCAAAAACACTAAGCTGCTTCTGCTGATTTGTTACGAAGAAAAAAACCACGCAAAGAAGCAGAAATAAAGCCGAACAGATTCGGCGACGGTCCGCAAAAAAACGGAAATAAAACCGAACAGACTCGACGGCTCTTCAGTACAACTCAAAAGCTAGACTAGACGACGGCCCTTCAAAAGCCCCTTGTACGTAGACCTCTGGACTCCAGATGCAAATATGCTGCTAAGCCTGTGTATTTATGTATCGCACCACGGCACCACCCCCACCCGGATACAAAACGAAATCGGATTCGTCTCGAATTAACAAAATTAACAAATACGGAGTATTTGAAATCACTTCCAACCTCTATTAAAAAAATCATCCCGTCGCGACCCGGACTGCAACGCCCAAACACCCCGCCGCCGCCGCACACGAGCCCTCTCTTCCTAGATCCCGCGCGTCCGCGCCTTATCCGTCCGCCAGTTAGGGCCGGCACCAGGACCGATAGGCGAGAGCCAGTGTAGCCCGTCGTAGTGGCCGTGGGCGTGAGATTAGTAGGGACTAGGGACTAGGGGTGGCTGAGCTACTCGTCGGAGTCGCGCGTTGCCCGCCGCTCGGACGGTATAGAATTGGAGTGTGGAGAGGGCCGGCTAGGTCTGGAGGTGGCGGCAGCGGCCAGCGGGTGGTTGAGGACTAAGGTGCTAGGGTGATTTACCTGCGTGCCATTAAAAAAGATGATGGTTACGCACGTGCACGTGAAAAATTTCATACGCACTTGCGTGCGCTACGCACTCAAATTTTGTTTACACACACGCCATTCTCGTCCACGTTCGGTTAGAACTTAACGATTTCATAACTACCATGTAGGACCCACGTATCAAAATGACTATGTTGCCCCCTAGTGTGGGGCCCACGCGCTTCTTCAACCTCGGTCCATGGCGATGGCACACACCGCACCTCTTCCCCTTCGTTCTTCCCCTTCTTGTATGAACCCTCGATTATTCCTTTGAATCCGCGCCGCTCACCCGCAAGGGCGCTCGCCCGCGCCGGCCGCGCGCGGCGGAGCTCGCCCACGCGAGCCCGACCGCGGCGGCGCTCGCCCACACCGCCGCTCGGCCGCGCGCGCGCTCGCCGCCCGCCGGCCTTCGCGCGGCGGAGCTTGCCCGCGCCGGCTTGGCCGCGGCGGCGCTCGCCGCGTCGGCCTTCGCGCTAGCCCGGCCGCGGCGGCGCTCGCCGGCGCCGCCGGCCGCGCGCGGCCGCCCCGTGCCGGCGCTCATCCGCGCGTACCCGCGACGGCGACACCGGGAGAGGCGCGGCGGCGTCGGCGCGAGGACCGGATCTTGAGCCTCGTGTGCCGACCTCGCCCACGGTGCCGACGCGCAGCTCGATGGCGGCGGTAGAAAGGAGGAAGAAGAAGAATTGTGGGGCCCACATGGGGGTAAAAGGGTCATTTCACCTACGGTTTGACACCGTTGGCTCACACTATGGACGGAATGGCATGTGTGTAAACAAAATTTGAGTGCATGGCACACGGTGCGTATGAAATTTTTCATGGCATGTGCGTAACCACCATCTTTTTTAATGGCATGTGGGTAAATCACTCAAGGTGCTAGGGTTCACTCACAAGGGCTGTTGGGCCTGGGCTATTTTTCGTTTGGCAAAATAGGCAAAGTGTCCTCCAACTCTTGCCAAAAGGTTCGTCCCTGTACTTTCTATTGGCCCAATTTAGTCCTCAAACTCTGCCTATTCGATTCAGATTCAGTTATGTCGTCACACAAACGCCGCTCATGCCGTCCACTTCACCGTCTCCTTCAATGAGACAATTCATGGTAATTTAGTTGGAGAGGGATTATTTTTAAAACATTAGATAAAAAATTCCCCAGTGAGACATTGCGCGTACAACAAGGCCGCTCGGGCGCTTGTCGCCGCGATTCGGCCTGCAAATGGGTTGGAAACCAAATCATATCCAACTCCATCCAAATGTAGCAGACACAATTGATTAATCCACTCCAACCCACCCCACCACAAACAGCAACCAAACCACATCAAATTAATTGGTTTCTCAGCCCATAACCAAATTAAAACCACTTCACAACCCACGGGTTCAACCCATTTAAAACCACTTCCCAACCCACGGGTTCTCTCATGTTAATACATTACCATCCTGTTCGTTTGGCTTATCAGCCACCAGCCAGCAATACTTTTCTCTCAGAACAAACCAGCCACCAGCAACCAGCCAGCAGTACTTTTCTGTCAGAACAAATCAGCACCAGCTATCAGCCACCAGCCAAACGAACAGACCGTACAACTAGAATTAGCTAGCCCTCAAACTTCATACAGTACAGCATGCGTTGTGCACGCAACATCTTTCATGCAATCTCAAACCACCACAAAACCAACAACTATATTAAAGTAATCTTCATTACCATCTCAGACGCAACAGATCAATTACAGTCGCATACAGCCATACAGCCATGCCTTCAGTTGCAGACTTAAAGTTGCAGTTGCACCCACAGGTCGAACACACAGAGGTCAGGCTGAAAAAACATAGCTAGTAGCAGAAATCAAGAGAGGATTTCACAAATCACAGAGAGAGGCCGGAATCCTCGTCCTCATCGAGCGTGGATGTGTAGACGGTGTAGAGGGACCAGATGAGGCCGAACACGCCCAGCAGGATCCACCCCAGCAGGATTCCTGAGACATCCCAAGTAAATTATTAGTACCAGGATTAACCATAAGATCCATATTTTATTAAAAAACATAAGATTCACAGGTGAAGATAGAGTGAAAAACTTAGCATAAAATTTGATTAATTAATGACGATAACTAAATACATTTCCAAGCCACGAAGGTCCACATCAAAAAAAATGTTGCAATTCATTTACATGAGTAATGTATTCTCAACAATATGAAATATACAGCCATAGTGGGAACATTGAACATGCAACAAAACTCAATTGTCATAGAATAAACAATACTGCACATGCAAGTATGCAACAAAACTCACTTGTCATAGAACAGTACAACAGACATGAAAGTAAAGAAGGAAAAAAACTTGTTACTCGTCGTATGGACCTCCCCCGGGCCCACTACCTCGGTGGGTACCGGACCGACTACTCGGTGGGCCCCCGGGACTACCCGACTTGCGCTACACGGCACCCGAAGGCGTGGAGCACAAGGACAGGACAGAGTAGTACTCGGATAGGACTCGTACATGTTCCGCACCGTGTAGAGGTCTCCTAGACGTACTCGACTAGTACTCCTTCCCTACTCCGACTTGTAACCCCGCCTCCCGGACTATATAAGGCGAGGCGGGGACCGATCCCCGATCACCTCATCCAATCTCAACTCACGGCGCGGCGTTGCACCATCCCGTAACCGTGCCCTATCAATCCGTAGCTACGCAGCATACGGGACGTAGGGTATTACGCACCTCGCGGCCCGAACCTCGTCTAAATTGTGTGCCACGTGCCTCTTCCTTCGAGTTACCGATCTCGGCGAGTCACATTCATCTACTTCGGGTACTCCCCGTAGTAGGTTGCCGGTCCAAAACACCGACACCGGCGCGCGCCGGTAGGGGCTCTCGCTCGAGATCACATGGCGAACTCGACGGCTTCCGTCCACATCAAGCCAACCGTCGCCTTCAACCGCGGCGACACCTTCGTCTTCGGCGCCCGGGTCCGCACCGCCGATGGTGCGGGCTCCTTCCGGGCCGCCGCTTGATCATGCAACCCGATTCGAAGACGGGCCTTGTGACGCTTCCCCGAAGTTGTCACGGGCAAGCTCGCCGCAAGTTCGGCGAAATTTCGCTCTCCAACCTCCACGCCGACTTCGAGCTCGAGTCCGTCTCCAACTCGAACCCGACGTCGCCATGGGCCGTCGCATGCGAGCCGGCTCCTCGCCCATCGCAGGCGGTCCCCTCTCCACGTCGCCGCTCCGTGCGTGGCCCTCGCGTTCCCGGCCGGCCCGCACGGAGGCTTCTACGCCACGCCGGCCGGCAAGGAGCCCGTAACCGAGTACAACTCGGACTCCGACGCCGTCTCCAACCGCGTCTCGGACTCCGACCCTCTCTCCGAGTTCTACTCGAACCCGGACTACGAGTTCGACTTCGGGTCGGACCCCCGAGGAGCCCGAGTCCGAAGACAACTCCTCCGAGCTTCCCTTGTCGGGGCCAGCCTCTGGGCTGGTTATAAGATCAACGCCGGCCGGGAGATACGTCTACTGGCCAGACCGCAAACCTGCCGAGCTGACAACAGAGGACTCACGCTACGTCGCCTACATCGACTCGCTACCGTTCCAGGAGGGAACACCACTAGCCCAAGCTGACTCAACCACACCAACTGAGGTGGCACCTTCTGAGCCAAGCTTGGGTACCCCTGACCGTCAAGTCTTCATGGCGCGCCGCGACACCCCCGGAACCTCGAGCACGGCCGCGTACAAGTACTTGGAGGACATCTCCGCGGACGAGCCGTCTCGCCGATGCCCCCCGCGACGAGACCGACGCCGGCGGGGACGCCCGCGCGAACGTAACAGGAAGCGCAACGAACGACGCCGGCGGCTCGGGGAGACAACCTCCCCATCCGCAACCTTGCGGAAGCTCTCGGCGCTCGAGAGCGAGTTCACACCACTCCCGAGCGCGTGCCTCATGTCGATCACGCCGATCGCACGGCGAGCTCGGGGCATACGGGCCGGAGAAGTCATCGCCAAGCTCGCCGAGGAAGCTTACTTCATGCGGGTCGACAAGAGAGTCGGCCCAACCTCTCCCCGGCCAAGCCTCGCGACAACGAGGCTACTAGTCGCAATGCCGACCCCGGTCCTAACCGTACTCGGGGCGACATCCCGGCTCGAACCAAACCGTCGACGCTCCACCGCCGGCGGACCCTCACGACAAGACAACGTCAACCGAGAAGTCGTCCCCCACCGTGCTTCGGCCGGTGGTGGCGGCAACGACCCCCGACGACGGCGGCGGCGGCGGCGGCGGCTCCAACCACGGAGCCAACAAGAAAGCCGGAGGCGGCGGCGGCCCACGGCGGCCGCGGCCACGCGCATAGCCACGCCTCCGCGCCTCTCACGGCGGGTACGATGCTCGCCGCAGAATCGAAGAGTTGCGGCGAGAAGAAGTCGACGACCGCCGCCGAAGGCGACGGCTTCCCTGCCTTCTCACCCCGGCTTCGTAATCTGCTTCTCCCCGATAAGTTCAAGCCTTTGGGGATCACCAAATACGACGCGAAGCGAGATCCCATCCAGTGGCTCCGATGCTACGCTCTTTCCATCGAGAACGCTGGCGGCAACAGCGACACCAAGTGCCTCTACTTCCCCTTCGCCGGACCAAGCCCCACTCACGTGGCTCGAGTCGCTGGACAAGCACTCAATCGACAAGTGGGACCACCCGAAGGAGCAATTCACAAGCAACTTCGCGGGCGCCATGGGCCGTTCGGGTACTCGCATGGACCTTGCCATGATCAAGCGAGAACAAGGCGAGACCCTCCGCAAGTACATGCGCCGCTTCTTCGACAAGCGCGCTACCGTCGTGGACGTCACCGACAAGGAGGTCATCGACCTCTTCCGGGACGGGCTCTACCATCGCCGCACCTTCGAGGACTTCGGCCGGCGCCGTCCCCGAGTCCATTCCCCACCTCAAGGACATGATCACGTCCCGGGCGGATGAAGAGGACAAGGCCAACGCCAAGTACGACGCCATCCGTGGCAAGTCCAAGCGAGAACCAAGGCGGCGGCGGCGCGGCAACCCAAACCAAGGCGGCCGCAACAACAACAACAACAACAACAACTTCTCGGGTCCCAACCGCAAGCGCAAGCCGTACAACACCGTCGCGGCTATCCGGCGCCCCCCCGAAAGGGAACTCGAAGAAGAACTCCGGCGGGTTTAAAGACCCGCCGAAGGAGAAGTGCCCGTGGCATCCAAACGGCAACCACACCACCGAGCAAGTGCTACACGGCTCGGGCATGCGCTCAAGGATACGCCGAGCCACCGCACCCTCACGATCGAAGAACAAGAAGAAGGACGGCGACGACTTCCAAGAACCCGAGAAGACCGTCAACGTCCTCTTCGGCGGACTACCCCCGCAGGCGGGAGCGAAGGCTACTCGCCGTGAAGTGATGTCCATTGAACCGGCGGTTATGACCCCTCTCGGGTGGTCGGAGACGCCCATCACCTTCTCCCGCGCGGACCAATGGACCGGCTTCTCCGAACCAGGACGCTTCCCTCTCGTCCCGAAACCAACGATGGCGGGCTCTAAGCTCAACAAGGTGCTCATCGACGGCGGAAGCGGGCTCAACGTCCTCTTCACCAAGACTCTCGGGAAGATGAACCTTGACGTCACCCCCATGCTCGACAAGAGCAAGATGCCTTTCTACGGCATTGTCCCGTGCAACGCGGCTATCCCACCGGGCTCGGTGGTACCGCCGCTTACCTTCGGGGCGTCTCGCGACAACTACCGCACCGAGTACATCAAGTTCGAGGTCGCGGATATCGAGACTTCCTACCATGCCATCCTCGGCGGACCGGCCATCGCCAAGTTCATGGCGGTGCCCCACTACACATACTTGGTACTCAAAATGCCAAGCCCGACTGGCGTACTCTCCCTCCAAGGGGACTTGAAGATCTCTCACGACCGCGATACGAGGCCGTGGTGATTGCTTCGACAAATCAAGTACCCACCCCAATGATGGAGGTCTACGCCGCGTCGAAGAAGCTTGCCACAAGCGAACTCGACATCCCGCAGAAGTCCGACGACCGCCAACAAGCCTCGGCCACCCGAGGAGGTGCTCACCAAGCTCGGTCGACCTCGGAACGGCGACCCCACCAAGACTACCACCATCGGGGCCGGCCTCGACCCCAAATAGGAAGACGCGCTCATCGGCTTCCTTCGGGCTAACCGCGACATCTTCGCGTGGAGGCCGACGGACATGCCGGAGTGCCCGTGGAGCCGATCGAGCACCGCCTCAACGTCGACCCAAAGGCTACCCCCAAGCGACAACATCTCCGACGCTTCGCCGACGACGGACGGGATGCCATCAAGAAGGAGCTCGCCAAGCTACTCGCGCGGCTTCATCGAGAGAAGTCTTCCATCCCGAGTGGCTCGCCAACCCCGTCCTCGTCCGCAAGAAGAACTCGAACGAGTGGAGGATGTGCGTCGACTACACCGACCTCAACAAGCACCGCCCCCAAGGACCCCTTCGGGTTGCCACGGATTGATCAAGTCATCGACTCCACGGCGGGCTGCGACCGCTCTGCTTCCTCGATCGCTACTCCGGTACCACCGGATCGCAATCAAGGAGGAAGACCAGGAGAAGACCGCGTTCATCACCCCGTTTGGCGCGTACTGCTACACGACCATGTCTTTCGGGTTGAAGAACGCCGGCGCTACTTACCAACGGGCCATCCAGGCCTGCTTCAAGCGGCAACTCAACAAGAACGTCGAGGCCTACGTGGATGACGTGGTTGTCAAAACCAGGGACTCCAGTACCCTCATCGACGACCTTGAAGAGACCTTCGCATCGCTACGCGAGTACCGCCGGAAGCTCAACCCGAACAAGTGCGTCTTCGGCGTACCTTCGGGCAAACTACTCGGCTTCATCATCGCCCAACGTGGCATCGAAGCCAACCCCCGAGAAGATCTCCGCCATCACCAACGATGAAAGCTCCCACGAGCATCAAGGACGTCCGTAAGCCGACGGGGTGCATGGCGGCATTGAACGATTCATCTCGAAGCTAGGAGAACGGGGTCTCCCCTTCTTCAAACTACTCAAGCACCACGAGAAGTTCGTGTGGACCGCAGAGGCGGACCAAGCCCTTGCCCGGCTCAAGGACTTCCCCGTCGAAGCCCCCGCTCCTCACGGCTCCCTACAAGGGCGAGCAGTGCCGTCGCTCTACCTCGCCGCGACTACTCACGTGGTCGCATCGCCATCGTCGTCGAGCGGCGGGAAGACGGCCACGCCTACCCGGTTCGCCGCCCGCCTACTTCGTCGCCGAGGTTCTATCGTAGTCCAAGGCTCGCTACCGCCCCGTGCGAAGCTCCCGTACGCTCTACTCATCACCTCGCGGAAGCTACGACACTACTTCCCGTGAGTACTCGGTCTCCGTCGTCACCGACTACCCACTCGGCGACATCCCGAGGAACCCGCACGCCACCGAAGGATCTCCAAATGGGCCGTCGAGCTCGGCGCCCTCACCATCGACTTCAAGCCACGCACAGCCATCAAGTCGCAAGCTCTAGTCGACTTCATGGCGAGTGGCGGGAGAACCGCCTACCTACTCCCACCGTGCGACCGCAGCATTGGGTGATGTACTTCGACGGCTCACTCAACCTCGAGGGCGCAGCGCGGGGGGTACCCCCGATCTCCCCAACGGGCGAACAACTCAAGTACGTCCCGCGGATCTTCTCGGAAGGTCTCGAACAACGAAGCCGAGTACGAAGCCCTCCTACACGGGCTCCGCCTCGCGGCTTCACTTGGCATCAAGCGGCTACTAGTCTACGGCGACTCCGCGGTGGTCATCAACCAAGTCAACAAGTCCCGGGACCGCAACAAGGAGAACATGGACGCCTACGCCTAGAAGTCCGCAAGCTCGAGAACAAATTTTACGGTCTCGAGTTCCATCACATCGTTCGCGACAACAACGTTGCGGCGGACGTCCTCTCGAAGCTCGGATCCACCCGCGCCCAAGTACCCGCGGCGTCTTCGTCCATGAGCTTCACGCGCCATCCATCCCGAGCCGGCGCCACCGACCACCGTCCCGCCCAACCAACCACCGGGCGGGAGGTCATGATGATCGACGTGGACCGGAGGCAACCCTTCATCGACTACCTCGCCGAGCGAAGGTCCCCTCCGACAAGAACGCAGCCGAACAACTCGTCCGCCGTGCCAAGTCTTACGTCCTCGTCGGCGACAAGCTTTACAAGCGAGGCGCGTCTTCTGGAGTACTCATGAAATGCGTTCCTCGCGAAGAAGGCAAGGACATCTTGGAGGAGATCCACAAGGGTGTCCGCGGCAACCACGCGTCCTCCCCGCACGCCGGTCAGCAAGGCCTTCCGGCGAGCCTTCTACTGGCCCACAGCCCTGGGCGATGCCGAAGAACTCGTCGGACGGTGCCAAGGATGTCGGTTCTTCGCCAAGCGGCAACATGTCCCCGCCTACAAGCTAGTCACCATACCACCAACCCGGCCCTTTGCCCGCCGGGGGCTCGACATGATTGGGCCACCGCCAACCGCGCCGGGAGGATTCAACCGGTACCGGTGGCTATCGACAAGTTCACCAAGTGGATCGAGGTCAAGCCGGTCACATGCCCCAAGGCCGACAGAGTACTCGACTTCCCGGATGAACTCGTACACCGCTACGGCTACCCCACCGCATCATCACGGACACCGGGGTCCAACTTCAACAACCACCAGCTTGGGGAGTACCGCGAGAACAGCGGAATCGACGTCGGATACGTCTCCGTCGCCCACCCACGGCCAACGGACAAGTCGAGCGCGCCAACGGGATGGTGCTCGACGCCCTCAAGAAGCGGCTACACGACGCCGCTAACTCAAAAGGGGGCAAGTGGATCAAGGAACTACCCAACGCACTCGGGGGCCGCGGACTCAACCATCCAAGCCAACGGGGCAATCCCCCTACTTCCCGGTCTACGGCTCCGAAGCCATCCTCCCCGCCGATGTCATATGGAACTCGCCGGCGGTGGAGCACTACGACGAAGGCGTATCGGAAGACAGCGAGACGAGTTGATATCGACGACCTCGAAGAAGCTCGCCGTGCCGCCCTCGTCCAATCGGCAAGGTACCCGGAGGGTATCCGACGCTACCACGATCGCAACGTCAAGGAACGCTCCTTCAACGTTGGAGATCTTGTCCTCCGCCGTATCCGAGAACACGGAAGGACTTCACAAGCTCGGCTCCCCCCGGGAAGGACCCTTCACCGTGGCTAAGGTGACCGGCCGGAGCTCCTACCGCCTCCAAACACTTGAAGGCGAAGAAGTCAACAACTCGTGGAACGTCGACCGGCTCCGTCGATTCTACGCCTAGTCTACTCGACTACTCCGGGTTCAAGTCCACGCGACTACATCAACACCCCCTTGCCGCAAGCGACCCTCCGGTCCCGGCTTCAAGTCTCCGGACTATTCTACTCCGGGTCCGGCCCCGTGCGGCTACCTACGGACACCCGGGCCGCAATGAGCGTCAAGGACTCTAGCGCGGTCTACCAAGAAGACCACACTCTAAGATCCAACCGCGCGGCTACTTACGGATGCGCGATC
Organism: Cenchrus americanus; assembly: GCA_947561735.1. Classification (NCBI taxonomy): domain Eukaryota; kingdom Viridiplantae; phylum Streptophyta; class Magnoliopsida; order Poales; family Poaceae; genus Cenchrus; species Cenchrus americanus. The sequence goes on along the minus strand of OX387243.1, from coordinate 155,626,980 downwards.
CGGCCTACACGGCTACCTACGGATCACTCACTATGAGCGGCTACCGCTCCACTACTACTCGACCGTAAGCGGCCCTCGGTCCAAGCGACTACTTGTAACTACGGCCCTGGCCACCCAGGTGTACCTCTTCAGTAATAAAGTTCGATTGTTCATCAACTTCTTTACTGTCTACTCCCTGCGACGGGACTACTAAGCCGAGTACTACTACTCGCACCTACTCCACGATGGGCGCTCCGCACTCTGAGATCGCGGTTACGAGTACTCATTGATGGAACTTCACATTTCATTGATACATGAGATGGTTCATTACAACTGTTTCCTATACAACCATGGCTACTAAGCTATCTATGCAGAGCTACCGGAGATTCAACTTATCGGCTACCGCTCCGCGATGGGAGCCATCTCGCTCCAGCAACTCGCGTGCATCGCTCGTCCGAGCGCTTGGCGGCTACCCCCGCCGGCGACTACTTCCACCGGGCCTTCGGGAAGTACGACTTCATGAAGGCCGCACCGCTTCGGGATTGACTTGGCCATGTGCTTCACGTAGGCGGCCGGCCGGCTTGGCGCCTCACGAAGTCGATCCGCCAACGGAGCAATCTTGGGGCCGCCCGGGTGCGGCACCGAGAGCCTCGCGATCGGGAGGGCGACCTCTTCAAGGTCCTTCGACCGGGCCCGAGCGCCTCACGGTCCTCGTTCAACTTCGCAAGGATTTGTAGCGCTGACGAGATCCCGGTCCGATGCAATTCTCAACTCCATGTGCTTCTCGCACTCGAAGGCCGCCCTCCTTGTAGTCGAGTTCAAGTACCGGCGGGCTTCTTGCTCCCCGTAGAAGAGATTCTTCATGCCGATCTCCGAGCCCTTCGACGCTCCACCCGGTCTTCGAGTTCTACGAAGACAGGGAACACGAAGCAACGGGTCGAGCTTGATGACTCCTAACAAGTACCCGACGAGTCAAGAGACATACCTCTATTCTTGTTGCGGAGGCCCTTGTTCTTCCGCACCGGCTCGTCGCTCTTCGCCCGCAAGTCCATCACATCGTTGTGGTACTTGGCGAAGGCGGCGTCAAGCTTCGACCGCATGGCGGCCGCGTGCTTCCTCGACTTCATGAGCTGCTCCTCCAAGGCTTCGGCTCGCAAGACCGTGTCGCCGTAGCCTTGCGGCAGATTTGACTTCTCGCGGGATCGCTCCGCGACGTCCCGCACAAAACCAATTCAAGTCAGCGCAGTACTCAACGAAGGGATTGACTACTCGGGAGGCAACGGCTACGTACCTTCATCCACTGTTCGGCTCGCCGCATCGCCTCCGGATGCCGCGCCAACACCGCCGGCTCGACGAGATCGTCGGCAAGCAACTCGATCCCACCACGGCTACTTGTCGTAGCCTCCGTCATTGGCGCCGAGCGGATAGGCTCCGCGTCTTGGATCTCCGGGGACCGGATCGCCACCTCCGGGGCAACCCCCCGGCGACGTGGCGACCGCCTCCTTCTCGGCGGACTTCTCGACGGTTTCCCCCCACGGGCTCGGGGGCTCCCGCCGCGCCTCCGGGCCTCTCGGTGTCAACTCTTGCACGGGCACCCCCGCAGGGATGTCACCACCTTCGCCGCCCGTCACTAGGGAACACGCGCATCGGCATTCTCGACTACTCTTTTTGGGCTCTGCGGCCTCGGGAAGAGTACTCACCTTCGACTATGACCGCCTGCGGCGCCGCCGCCCGGCGGTCGGGGGCTCGGTCGTGGCTTGGGCTTCTCGGAGCGGGTTCCTCGACGGGCGGCGCGGCCTTTTCTCGCCTCCGCCGCCGTGGGCTCCTCTCCGTCCCGGCTCAAGTCGGTGGATTTTCTTCGCACAAGTGTCCACAAAGGTTCATCGGACAACATCGGCTACTACAATGAGTACTACTCATGAAGTGTGGTACTTACAAGTTCGACCGACGATAGTCACGGCCGGCGCACCGAGGATGCCGGCGATGTCAACCGCTCCACACTCGGCGGGCGTTTCCTCCTCCGCCTCTCCGACTACCGCCTCTTCCACGGCGGCGGTGGCGCGCGCGCACGCACCGCGCCCCGCCGCGCTTCCACCTCTTCGGCGGCGGCGGCCGCGGTACTCCCCGCTCCCTTCCCGGGGCGGGGGCCGGCGCTCCACCGCGCCGAAGCTCTTCGACGCGGGGAGGCCGGACTTCGGCTTCCGGCCGGTTCCCCCACCGTGGGCCACGTGCCCTCATCGCCCTCCTCCACGGGCCCGCCGGCGGTCTCTCCCCGCGCATGGGGATAACTACTCGTCGGCACCGTACTCGATCATTGGGTACTCGACGCCTTCTCGCTCAAGATGACTTACCTCGGAGGCGTGGTCTCCGAGACCTTCATCTTCTTGGCTACCCGCTTCTTGGCGGGGTTGCGCGGCTTCCTCGGCGGCGCGGCAAGGCTAGCCTCCGTGCTGGCCGGAGGGTCTTGGATGAGAGGTACATGAGGCAAGCCCCGGACGGCTAAACCTCGACCGCGGTGGAAGCGGTCCTGCGGCCGTCTCCTCGTCCTCTTCGTCATCGGAGGTATCCTCCACGATGACGGGATCGTCGTCGTCTCCGACTACTCGCGCTCCTTCACCTTCTCCACCGCCGGAATCTCAATTCCGCTCGGTGGTGGCCGCGGCTCGGAGACAAACCGCTTCACATCGTCCCGCATCAAAAAGACACAAAAGGCGTTAGCAACTCGCTACAAGTGCCTACTACTCGACGAGGCGGGTACGGCTACTTACCTCGTTGGGCGGGCGCGCGGCGGAGAACTCCTCGACGGGCACGCCGTGTACTCCGCATGTCCTTGAAGATCCTCGACAACCTCTCGACGATGTCGTTGTCTTCAATTTCGCCCCCGGCATCCGCGACGTGTCGTCGTCGCCGGTGTACTCGAAGCCCATCGTATCCCGCGCCGACGGCGGGCCGGATCCGACGCTTCATGAAACCGAAGGCCACATGCTCGGCCCTCGCTCCCGCATCACGCGGGGCCTTGATTCGTCCCGGCAACTCCGGGAGCCGGATCCCCTCTTGCATGGTGGGTTCCGTGTTCCACCACTCTTGGTGCTTGGGCCGCCGTCCGCTCGGCTTCGGCGGCTCGGGATGGTGGTTCGTGGTATAGAACCACCTCGTCTTCCAATCCGTGTTGGAGTCCACGAGCTTGTACGCCGAGTGCGCTCGGCGGCATCTTCCCTCAACCGGATCCCGGCCCCGCCGACTACTCGGGGTTGGAGGCGGCGGGCCGCGGCTTCACGCGGAAGAATTTCCGGAAGAGAATCCAATGCGGCTTGATCCCCAAGAATGCTTCGCGAAATGGACGAAGACGAAGTGTGGAAGATTCCGTTGGGGTTCAAGTTGAGGTACTCGATGCCATAGTACCCGAGAAGCCCTTTGAAGAAATCGCTCGGCCCGGGAGCGCAAGCCCGCGCTCCACGAAGCGCGAGAACATCGGGATCTCGTCTTGCGCCTTCTCCATTGGATAGGGATCTCTCCGGCGGATCTCCACATATCGATCTCCTTCTCCCCGATGAACCCGGAGTTCAACAGGGTCGCAAGTCCTCGGTCTTCACCTTCGACCTTTTCCACTCGCGGCTTGGGTCGGCGCGCGGTGGAGACGTGGGCGGCGCCGCTCCGTGCACCGCCGCGGCGGCTTCCCGCATGGCTCCTCTTCTTCCCGCCGGCCTTCAACGTCTTCGACGGGGACGGCTTCATCCTCCAAGAACGGGGAGTCTTCACTCGCATCCGCTCGGGGGCTACCCTACGGCTTTCGGGTGGCGATGCGCTTGGATCTACTTGCGGCGGCGGTGCTCGTTGGAGTGGATCTACTTCAAGATTCAAGTGGCGAATGACCGCGGCTCACTTGGGTGAAAAACCCTAAGGGTTTCGGCTTGAATTTATAAGCCGATCGCCTCTCGTAACGGGCGGCCGGGATAAGTCCGCGCGTGGCCGACTCGGCGGCGCGCGCGTGACTCTTCGTATTCTACTAGTCGACGTGCCTCACCTCGGTGGCTCGGCTACTTCTACTCGACTACACGGGGACACGGCTAGTCTCAAGAGCGTCTCAGGACACATTCTTCAAGAAGACCCTTCAATTCGAGAGGAAGTACTCGACTCAAGGCTCGGGGGGCTCCGTGCCACGTGTCCTTCGGTTTTTTCTCTCCGGATTTTTCGGGATTTTCTCGTGAAGGCTTCGGATAGATCCTCGACCCGAGCCCGCGGCTCGAGGCTCGGGGGCTACCCTACGTGGATTGCGGTTCCGCAAATCGTATCTTCTTGACGGCTCGGCTTCAAGACAAGACGAGCATTTTTGAAGACCTTCGAAGGCGGATTTCAAGGACGCTTGGGACTACTCGAGAAGACTTCAAGATTGCTCAAACATCGGTGGAGTACATTCCGGCCTCGGGATGCTTCGACTACTCTTGAGGACTTTTGACTTGTAGCACTCGGGGACGCTTGAGAACTACTCGTTAAGGCCGTCAAGACTACCGGAAGCTATCCTTCTCGACTACAAAGTACTCGGGGGCTTGTCGTATGGACCTCCCCGGGCCCACTACCTCGGTGGGTACCGGGACCGACTACTCGGTGGGCCCCGGGACTACCCGACTTGCGCTACACGGCACCCGAAGGCGTGGAGCACAAGGACGAGACGGAGTAGTACTCGGATAGGACTCGTACATGTTCCGCACCGTGTAGAGGTCTCCTAGACGTACTCGACTAGTACTCCTTCCCTACTCCGACTTGTAACCACCGCCTCCCGGACTATATAAGGCGAGGGCAGGGACCGATCCCCGGATCACCTCATCCAATCTCAACTCACGGCGCGGCGTTGCACCATCCCGTAACCGTGCCCTATCAATCCGAGCTACGCGGCATACGGACGTAGGGTATTACGCACCTCGCGGCCCGAACTTGTCTAAATTGTGTGCCACGTGCCTCTTCCTTCGAGTTACCGATCTCGGCGAGTCACATTCATCTACTTCGGGTACTCCCCGTAGTAGGTTGCCCAGGTCCAAAACACCGACGAGTTACTTCCCCACTCAACAACTTTCTCTAACAGACGGAACTTCACTATCAACCAATGAATTGCCTAATCTATTCAAAGGAAGACCACAGATGATATGAGTGCAGTCTCTTTTTCTCATCAATTATAGCACCTAACAAATTGAAGTACCCTGATATACAAACCTTAGTTACAAGAAGATGATACCTTCACAAGAAGGTGGGAACTTGAGTGAGATCCTCACGTGGCACCGAAACACTTATTCCCGATGGGGTGACAAAGGTGACCATATCACTTTCGGTAGACTGATCTTCACTAACTTCTTGACCTGCAATGCAAATGATAATATTGTGAGTAATTTCAAATGACAATGAGAATGTGCAAAACGTCAAAAACAGAATAAGGGGATAAGGGTATACCTTCATTGCTTACACCTTTTTCCTTGAATAACCAGTCTTTGGCACACACAAGGGCTTCTGACATCTCTCCAGTTAATGAGCTTCTAGACTCTCCAGGAATCCTACCTCCAAGACTAAATGCAGATTCAGAAGGAACCATACTGAGAGGGATGGCAAGAAAATATCGTGCCATAACTGATAAGACCGGGAACTTCTCAGCATGTGCTTTCCACCAAGCCAAAATGTCAAAATTTTCAATGTCTTCCACACACTCTTCTTCAAAGTAGATTTCAAGTTCAGACTTTGGTGCACGAGTCTTTCTCCGACTTGACTTGAAGTTTGCAAATTCTGACCCCAACTGCCGCTTTGCAAGCACCGGTGAGCCCATAGAACTATTGCCCACACTTGGATATGTAATAGAACTTGCACTAACTCTCCTCAAGTGTTGCTCATACTCTAGGAAATATTTTTTCATCCAACCTAGAGCAACATTAACACTTGAATTAACTTTATCTATATTCTGACAAGTTTTCTCATAGAAGAACTCTAGATATTCTGCTTTACCCTCGGATCTAGCATTGTAGCAATAACGATTCCAAGGTTAATATCATAGTCCTTCTTGTTTCTGCGAGAAATTGGCTGGTTTGCCTCATCAAAGTCTCTACCCCAATATTTTTCAAACTTGATCCTCATTATTGCAGCTAGGTCCTTAAGTGTCACACTTGTTTGCCAAGAAGGATTATCCAGGCCATCCTTAATTGCAATGATTAAAGGCAGGAACATGTATGAAGTTGGTTTTCTATTAGCTGACACTGCATTTGTAGCTTGTTCAAAAGTTTCAAGAAACTTACAGACAGATTCAGCTTTGCACCACTCTTGTTCACTTGGAGAAATTTCTGCATGCGGCCCGCGATGCTGACAGCAGGCGTGGGAGAAGAAAACCCCATGGCTGTCGGCCATAGCGGCTCGATCTCCTCCTCCTGTCACTGTCAAGCCTCACCGTCGTCGAAGTTCTATGCGTAGGTGACCGAGTCGTACTGAAGTCCTAAGGCGTTGTCGGGCATATACACCGGGTACTCATGCAAGGAAGAATGAAGACAAACTCCTATTAGAATTCCCTTGTAATCCTACTAAGACTCCTACCTTGTAACTGACTAGGAACCACCCCCCTGGACTATATAAAGGAAGGTCGAGTGCCTAGCCGGGCATCTGAATAACCCAACACACAAACGCAGGGCGCTATACTTGATCCCTAAACAGGACGTAGGGTTCGCCACCTTGGCGGCCCGAACTAAATATTGTGTCCCGCATCTCTGCATTTACCTTGGAGTTCCAGGTCTGGCGATCCCCACCACAATCGTCTACCTCGGGTACTCCCCTTGGTAGGTTGCCGGTCTAAAACACCGACAACTGGCGCGCCAGGTAGGGATGGTCGCCATGATCACCAGCGAATTCGAAGGACGAATTATCAAGATCAATCTACTCGCCGTGGTGTCGGTGTTTTAGACCGGCAACCTACTAAGGGGAGTACCCGAAGTAGATGAATGTGGCCTCGCCGAGATCGGTAACTCGAAGGAACAGACACGTGGCACACAATTTAGACAGGTTCGGGCCGCGAGGTGCGTAATACCCTACGTCTCGTATGCTTTGCGTAGCTACGGATTGATTGGGCACGATTACAAGATGGTGCAATAGTGCGCCGTGGGCTGTATGAGATGTGTTGTGTCCCTAAGAACGGTCCCTGCCTCGCCTTATATAGTCCGGGAGGCAGGGTTACAAGTCGGAGTAGGGAGAGAGTACTAGTCGAGTACGTCTAGGAATCTTCCATACAGTGCGGGACATGTACAGCTTCCTAACCGAGTACTTCTCCCTTGCAGTCCTCGTGCTCCACGCCTTCAGGTGCCGTGTAGCGCAAATCGGGTAGTCCCAAGGGCCCACCGAGTAGTCGGTCCTGGCACCCACCGAGGTAGTGGGCCCAGGGAGGTCCATACGACAAGCCCCCGAGTACTTCGTAGTCGAGAAGGATAGCTTCAAGTAGTCTTGATGACCTTAACGAGTAGTCCTCAAGCGTCCCTGAGTACTACAAGTCAAAAGTCCTCAAGAGTAGTTGAAGCATCCCGAGGCTGGAATGTACTCCAGCTGATGTCTGAGCAATCTTGAAGTCTTCTTGAGTAGTCCCAAGCGTCCTCGAGCACTGCCTTCGAAGGTCTTCAAAAAATGCCCGTCTTGTCTTGAAGTCGGACCTGATATGGAGGTGCGATTGAAAAATCGCACTCCATATGGAGTAGCCCCCGAGCCTTAGGTTGAGCCGTAGGCTCTGGCTGAGGGTCCATCTGAAGTCTTGGCAAGAAAATCCCGAAAAACCCAGAGAGAAAAAACCGAAGGACACGTGGCACGGAGCCCCCGAGCCTTGAGTCGAGTACTTCCTCTCGAATTGAAGGTTCATCTTGAAGAATGTGTCCTGAGACGCTCGTGAGCCTTGCCGCTGCCCAGGTAGTCGAGTAGAAGTAGCCGAGCCCCCGAGGTGAGGCGCGTCGACTAGAAGAATACGAAGAGTCACGCGCAGCTGCTGAGTCAGCCGCGCGCGGGCTTATCGTTCTGGCCATTGGAGGACCGGTTTGACTTATAAATAGAAACCAAAACCCTTAGGGTTTTCCACCCATCTGTGTTGTAGTCATTTCGATTCCATCTGAGGTAGATCTACTTCCGGCGCACGCTGCCGCCTTAGTAGATCCAAGTGCGCCGCCACCCAGAGCTTTTAGGGTAGCCCCCGAGCGGATGCGCGTGACGACCCCCTGCACCTGGAGAATGAAGCCTTCACCGTCCAAGTCTGCGAAGGCCGCCGGGAAGAAGAGGGGCCGCGAAGAGGCCGCCGCGGCTGCCACTGGAGCAGCACCGCCAATGTCTCCACCGCGGGCCGATCCAAGCCGCGAGTGGAAGAAATCAAAAGTGAAGACCGAAGATCTGTTGGCCCTCCTGAACAGCGGATTCATCCGGGAAAAAGAAGTTGACATGTGGAGGGCCGCTGCCGGAGATCCATATCCGATGGAGAAAGCCGAAGACGAGATTCCAATGTTTGCGCGGTTCGTGGAGCGCGGACTCGCGCTCCCGGCTAGTGATTTCTTCAAGGGCCTCCTCGGGTACTATGGAGTTGAGTACCTGAATCTGAACCCTAACGGTATTTTCCATACCGCGGTCTTCGTGCATTTTTGTGAGGCTTTCCTTGGGATCAAGCCGCACTGGATCCTCTTCCGGAAGTTTTTCCGGGTGAAGCCGCAGCCAAGCGCCACCAATCCAAGAGTAGTCGGAGGAGCCGGCATCCAGTTGAGAGAAGATGCCGCGGAGCAGTACCTGGCGTACAAGCTCGTTGACTCCAACACCGATTGGAAGACAAGGTGGTTCTACATCACAAACCACCACCCCGGCCTGCCGAAGCCGAGCGGAAGGCAGCCCAAACACCGCGAGTGGTGGAACACGGAGCCCACCATGCAGGAAGGGATCCAGCTCCCGAGCTGCTGGCACGCATCAAGGTGCTCAGGGAAGCTAGACTGAGGGCCGAGCACGTGGCCTTCAGTTTCGTGAAGCGGAGGGAGCAGCCACTGATGGCCCGAGACACCTTGGGCTTCGAGTACACCGGCGACGACGACACGTCGCGGATGCCCGGAGGCGAGTTGGACGACGGTGACATCATCGAGAGGCTGACGTGGATCTTCAAGGATATGCCGCCGTACACGGCGTGCCCTGTCCAGGAGTACTCCGCCGCGCGCCCGCCAAAGGAGGTGAGTAGTCGTACTCTCCTGGTCGAGTAGTCCTTGCTTGGTGTAGACGTGCTGATGTCCTGTGTCTTGCAGGATGACTTGAAAAAGTTCGTCTCCGAGCCGCAACCGCCCCCTTATGGGATCGAGATCCCGAAGGAAGGGAAGACCAAAGACAAAGAGCGGCGAGAAGTCGGTGAAGGCGATGACACCGTCATCGTGGAGGACACCACCGATGATGACGACGATGACGACGACGAGACGTTGCAGGACCGCTTTCAGTTGCGGTCGAGGTTTAGCCGTCCAGGCTTACCTCATGTGCCTCTTGTGCGAGACCCCCCGACTAGCCTGGAGGCTAGCCTGGCTGCGCCGCCACGGAAGCCGCGCAACCCCGCCCGCAAGCGGGTGACAAAGAAGCTGAAGGTCTCAGAGACCACGCCTCAGGAGGTAAGGTGTCTTGACTAGAGTAGTCAAGTACCCATCGTACGAGTACGCTTGCTGATGAGTAGTATTCCTTGTATGCAGGAGGTGCCACCAGCGGAGCCCGTCGAGGAGGGCGACGAAGGCGGATGGGACACAGTGGGAGAGCCGGCCGGAAGTCGTAGTCCAGCCCCCACTGTCGAGGAGCTCTTGGCGCAGTTGGAGCGCCAGCCCCCTGCTCCACAGGGGAGCACGGAGCCCGTAGCCACCGCTGTTGAAGAGGTGGTGACTACAGGAGCGCAGGAGGGCACTGCGCCGGCCGTCGTTGCTGCAGAGGAGGCGGTAGCCGCAGGGGCGCAGGAGGAGGCGCCCGCCGAGGGTGGACTGGTAGACATTGCCAGCATCCTCGGTGCCCCGGCCGTGATAATAGTCCGGTCAAACTTGTAAGTACTGCATCTTCCCGAGTAGTACTTGTTGTAGTAGTCGAGGTTGACTGACGACCAATTGTGTGTGCTTCTGCAGGAAATCGACGGATCTGTCCTGGGAGGGGGATGAACCCTCTTCGGCGGTGGCGGAAGAAGTCGCGCCGCCCGCCGAGGAGTCCGCTCCTCGCTTCCCGGGCGGTGCCCGAGCCGCCGGCTACCGAAGCGCCGTTGCGGAGGCCGCCGTAGTCGAAGGTGAGTGCTCTTCGAAGGCGTAGAGCTCCTCGAGGAGTAGTCGTGGTCGCTAATACACTTGTCTTCTCTTTGACAAAGCCGAGGCCGAAAGGAGTGACATCCCTGCGGGGGTGCCAATGCAGAAGTCGACACCGGGAGTGCGGAGGGTCGCCGGAGGAGCCCCCGAGCCCATGGAGGAAGTCGTCGAGGAAGCCGCCGTGGCGGCCGGAGGAGAGGGGGTCACCACGTCGCCAGAGGTTGCTCTGGAGGTGGCTATCCTCTCCCCGGAGATCCAGGATGCAGAGCCCATCCGCTCTGCGCCGATGACGGAGGCCGCCGCGAGTAGTCGTGGCGGGATAGAGCTGCTCGCAGACGATCTTGTCGACCCGGCAATGGTGGCCAAGCACCTAGAGGCGATCCGCCAGGCCGAGCAGTGGATGAAGGTAAGTAGCCGTAGCTTCTGAGTAGTCAATCCTCTGTCGTTGAGTACTTGTTGACGTGTGTTGTCTGTGCAGGACGTCGCGGAGAGGTCCCGCGAGAAGTCCAACATGCTGCAAGGCTTTGGTGACACGGTGCTCCGGGCTGAGGCGCTGGAAGAACAGCTTTTGAAGTCGCGGAAGCACGCGGCCACCATGCAGTCTAAGCTTGACGCCGCCTTCTCCAAATATCACAATGATGTCCAAGAGTTGCAGGCGAAGGGCGACGACTTGGTGCGGAAGAATAAGAGCCTCCGCAACAGGAACAAAGGTACACCGCTGGACTTGTCGGGTAGTTGTTGGAGGTCGAGAGGTAGTCTGACCCGCTGTACTGTTGTTGTGTTGCAGAGCTTGAGGGCCAGGTGGAGCAGCTGAAGTCCTCAGAGACGAGCATGAAGAATCTCTTCTACCGGGAGCAAGAAGCCCGCCAGGTACTCGAGCTCGACTACAAAGAACTTGCCTTCGAGTGCGAGAAGCACATGGAGCTCCGGATTGCATCTGACCGCGATCTCGTCAACTGCTACAAATCATTGCGAAGTTGAATGAAGGCTGCGAGGCGCCGGGCCTAATCGAAGGAGCTTGAGGACGCGCGGCCGCCGATCGCAAGGCTCTTGGTGCCGCACACAGGGCGGCCCCAAGATTGCTCCACCGGTGGATCGCCTCAAGGAAGCCCCGAGCCGGCCGGCGCCTTATGTGAAGCATATGGCGAGGTCGATCCCAAAGCGAGGTCTTGGCCTTCATGAAGTCCTACTTCCCAAAGGCCCCGATGGAAGTAGTCGGCGGCGGGGTAGCCGCCAACCGCACCGATGAGCGAGTACTCGGAGCTGCCGGGAGCGATGGCTCCCATCGCGGAGCAAGTAGGCGATAAGCTTAATCTCCCGTAGCCCCGTAATAGATAGCTAGTAGCCGAGTTGTACAAAAACAATTGTAATGAATTGCTTAAGTATTAATGAAAGAGAATTTCCGGCAATGAGTACTCGTAGTCGCGATCTCAGAGTGCGGAGCCCCCATCGTGGAGTGGATGCGAGTAGTCGTACTCGGCGGTAGTGGTCCCGTTGAAGGGAGTAGACGAAAGAAGTTGATGAACGATCAAACTTTATTGCGAAGAAGTACACCGGATGGCCGGGGCCGTAGTTACGCAGTAGTCGCTTGGACCGGAGGCCGCTTACGGAGTAGTCTTTGGAGCGGGTAGCCGCTTACGCGAGATCCGTAAGTAGCCGTGTAGGCCGGATCTTGGAGTACATGGTCTCTTAGTAGACCGTGCTAGAGTCCTTGACGCTCGTCGCGGCCCGGGATCCGTAGGTAGCCGCACGGGCCGGATCTCGGAGAGGAGAAGTCCGGAGGCCCGGAGCCGGGGACCGGAGGCCGCTTACGGCGGGGGGGGGTGTTGATGTAGTCGTGTAGACTTGAACCCCGGAGTAGTCGTGTAGACTAGGCGTAGAATCGACGAGAGCCGGTCGACGTTCCACGAGTTGTTGATGTCTTCGCCTTCAAGTGTCCGGAGGCGGTAGGAGCCCGACCCGGTCACCTTTGCCACGGTGAAGGGACCTTCCCGGGGGGGGAGCCGAGCTTGTGTAGTCTTTCCGTGTTCGGATACGGCGGAGGACAAGATCTCCAACGTTGAAGGAGCGTTCCTTGACGTTGCGATCATGGTAGCGTCGGATACCCTCTAGGTACCTTGCCGATTGGACGAGGGCGGCGCGGCGAGCTTCTTCGAGGCTATCGATGTCAACTCGTCTCGTCGTCTTCGAGACGCCTTCGTCGTAGTGCTCCACCGCCGGCGAGTTCCATATGACGTCGACGGGGAGGATTGCTTCGCAGCCGTAGACCGGGAAGTAAGGGGATTGCCCCGTTGGCTTGGATGGTCGAGTCCGTAGCCCCCACAGTGCGTTGGGTAGTTCCTTGATCCACTTGCCCCCTTTGGAGTTAGCAGCGTCGTGTAGTCGCTTTTTGAGAGCGTCGAGCACCATCCCGTTGGCGCGCTCGACTTGTCCGTTGGCCCGAGGATGGGCAACTGAGACGTATCGTACGTCGATCCCACTGTTCTCGCAGTACTCCCAGAACTGGTGATTGTTGAAGTTGGAGCCCAAATCTGTGATGATGCGGTGGGGTAGTCCGTAGCGATGTACGAGTTCATCTAGGAAGTCGAGTACTCTGTCAGCCTTGGGGCATGTGACCGGCTTGACCTCGATCCACTTGGTGAACTTGTAGATGGCCACCAATACCCCCCGTTGAAACCGCCCGGCGCCGTCGGCGGTGGCCCAATCATGTCGAGCCCCCGGCGGGCAAAGGGCCGGGTTGGCGGTATGGTGACTAGCTTGTAGGCCGGGACGTGTTGCTTTGCTTGGCGAAGTGCGGCATCCTTGGCACCTTCGACGAGTTCTTCGGCATCGCCCGGAGCCGTGGGCCGGTAGAAAAGCTCGCGGAAGGCCTTGCCGACCGGCGTGCATGAGGACGCGTGGTTACCGCGACGCCCTTGTGGATCTCCTCCAAGATGTCCTTGCCTTCTTCACGAGGGACGCACTTCATGAGTACTCGGAAGATGCGCCCCGCTTGTAAAGCTTGTCTCCGACGAGGACGTAGGACTTGGCACGGCGGACGAGCCGCTCGGCCAAGTTCTTGTCCGAGTGAACCTTTTGCTCGCCGAGGTAGTCGATGAAGGGTTGCCTTCGGTCCACGTCAATCATCATGACCTCCTCGCCCGGCGGTGGGTGAGCCGGGATAGTGGTCGGTGGCGCGGCTCCGGATGGATGGCGCGTGAAGCTCGTGAACGAAGACACCCGCCGGTACTTGAGCGCGGGTGGATCCAAGCTTTGAGAGGACGTCCGCCGCAACGTTGTTGTCGCGGACGATGTGGTGGAACTCGAGACCGTAGAACTTGTTCTCGAGCTTGCGGACTTCTAGGCGATGGCGTCCATGTTCTCCTTGTTGCGGTCCCAGGACTTGTTGACTTGGTTGATGACCATTGCGGAGTCGCCGTAGACTAGTAGCCGCTTGATCCCAATGAAACCGCGAGGCGGAGCCCGTGTAGGAGAGCTTCGTACTCGGCTTCGTTGTTTGAGACCTTCCAGAAGATCTGCAGGGCGTACTTGAGTTGTTCGCCCGTTGGGGAGATCAGGAGTACCCCTACACCTGCACCCTCGAGGTTGAGTGAGCCGTCGAAGTACATCACCCAATGCTCTGGTCGCACGGTGGGAGTAGGGAGCTGATTCTCCCGCCACTCTGCCATGAAGTCGACTAGTGCCTGCGACTTGATGGCTGTGCGTGGCTTGAAGTCGATGGTGAGGGCGCCGAGCTCGACCGCCCACTTGGAGATTCTTCCAGTAGCATCTTGGTTCCGCAGGATGTCGACGACGGAGATCGAGTACTCCTGGAAGTAGTGTCGTAGCTTCCGCGAGGTGATGAGTACTGCGTACAGGAGCTTCTGCACAGGCTGATAGCGGGCCTTGGACTCTGATAGAACCTCGCTAACGAAGTAGACTGGGCGCTGGACTGGGTAGGCGTGGCCGTCTTCCTGCCGCTCGACGACGATGGCGGTGCGACCACGTGGGTAGTCGCGGCGAGGTAGAGCAAGAGGCGCTCGCCCTTGTGAGGAGCCGTGAGGATCGGTGGCTTCGATAGGAAGTCCTTGAGCCGGGCAAGGGCTTGATCCGCCTCTCGGAGTCCACACGAACTTCTCTTGATGCTTGAGTAGTTTGAAGAAGGGGAGCCCCCGTTCTCCTAGCCTCGAGATAAATCGTTCGGTGCCGCCATGCACCCCCGTCGGCTTTCGGACATCTTTGATGCTCATGGGAGCTTTCATCCTGGTGATGGCGGAGATCTTCTCGGGGTTGGCTTCGATGCCGCGCTGGCTGATGATGAAGCCGAGTAGTTTGCCCGAAGGTACGCCGAAGACGCACTTGTTCGGGTTGAGCTTCCAGCGGTACTCGCGCAGTGATGCGAAAGTCTCTTCAAGGTCGTCGATGAGGGTACTGGAGTTTTTGGTCTTGACGACCACGTCATCCACGTAGGCTTCGACGTTCTTGTTGAGTTGCCTTTTGAAGCAGGCCTGGATAGCTCATTGATAGGTGGCGCCGACGTTCTTCAGCCCGAAGGACATGGTCGTGTAGCGGTATGCGCCAAACGGGGTGATGAACGCGGTCTTCTCTCGGTCTTGTTCCTTGATCGCGATGCGGTGATACCGGAGTAGCGGTTGAGGAAGCGAGCGCGGTCGCGGCCCGCCGTGGAGTCGATGACTTGATCGATCCGCGGCAACCCGAAGGGGTCCTTGGGGCGAGTGCTTGTTAAGGTCAGTGTAGTCGACGCACATCCTCCACTCGTTCGAGTTCTTCTTGCGGACGAGGACGGGGCCGGCAAGCCACTCGGAATGGAAGACTTCTCCGATGAAGCCGGTAGCGAGTAGTTTGGCGAATTCCTTCTTGATGGCGTCCCGTCTGTCGTCGGCAAAGCGTCGGAGGTGTTGTCGCTTGGGGGTGGCCTTAGGATCGACGTTGAGGCGGTGCTCAATCGGCTCCACCGGGCACTCTCGGCGGTCCGTCGGCTTCCACGCGAAGATGTCGCGGTTAGCCCGAAGGAAGGCGATGAGCGCGTCTTCCTATTTGGGGTCGAGGCCGGCCCGATGGTGGTGGTCTTCTTTGGGGTCGCTTTGTTCCAAGGTCGATCGTCTTGACGAGTACCTCCTCAGGTGGCTGAGGCTTGTTGGCGCTGTCAGACTTCTCTGGGATGTCGAGTTCACTTGTAGCAAGCTTCTTCGACGCGGCGTAGACCTCCATCATCGCGTTGGGTACTTGGTTCGTAGAGGCGATCTCCACGACTTCTGTGTCGCAGTCGTGAGAGATCTTCAAGTCTCCTTGAAGGGAGAGTACACCAGCTGGGCTTGGCATTTTGAGTACCAAGTAGGTGTAGTGGGGCACCGCCATGAACTTGGCGATGGCCGGTCTGCCGAGGATGGCGTGGTAGGAAGTCTCGAAGTCCGCGACCTCGAACTTGATGTACTCGGTATGGTAGTTGTCCCGAGATGCCCCGAAGGTAACTGGCAGGATCACTGAGCCCAGTGGAATAGCCGCGTTGCCGGGGACGATGCCGTAGAAGGGCGTGTTGCTCTTGGTGAGCATGTGGGTGATGTCGAGCTTCATCTTCTTCAAGGTCTTGGTGAAAAGGACGTTGAGCCCGCTTCCACCGTCGATGAGCACCTTGTTGAGTTTGGAGCCCGCGACCACCGGCTTCAGGACGAGGGGGGAACCGTCCCGGTTCGGAGAAGCCGGTCCATTGATTAGCGAGGGAAAAGGTGATGGGTACCTCCGACCACCTGAGAGGGGTCGGGACCGCTGGCTCAATGGACATGACTTCACGGCGGGTAGCCTTCTGCTCTCGCCTGCTGGGCAGTGCGCCGAAGAGGACGTTGACGGTCTTGTCAGGCTCCTGGAAGTCATTGTTGTCGCCGTCCTTCTTCTTGCCCTTTTTGTCGTGAGGGTGCGGTGGCTCCAGCGTATCCTTAAGTGCGTGCCTGAGTTGGTAGCACTGCTCGGTGGTGTGGTTGCCGTTTGGATGCCACGGGCACCTTTCCTTCAGCAGGTCCTTGAAGCCGCCGGAGTTCTTCTTCAAGTTCTCCTTCGCAGGGCGCTGGATAGCCGCGACAGTGTTGTCTGGCTTGCGCTTGCGGTTGGGACCCGAGTAGTTGTTGTTGTTGTTGCGACCGCCTTGGTTCGCGTTGCCTCCGCTGCCGCCACCCTGGTTCTGCTTGCTCTTGCCACGGATGGCGTCGTACTTGGCGTTGGCCTTGTCTTCTTCATCCGCCCAGGACGTGAACCAGGGGGTCGGTACTACCGACCCAGCGTCGGTACTACCGATAAGCCGGTACTATTAGGGTTCTGAAACCCCCCTTCGGTAGTACCGACACCGTGTCGGTAGTACCGGGGTTACACGATTCTGCACAGTAACAGCTAGTTTTTGGCCCTTGGTATTTAAGCCCCCTTCTCCCTCCTCACTCATTGCTGACCAACCACGAGACAAACACTTCCTTGAGCATTCACTCCACCTCTCCCCTCTCCTCTAGAGCTAATCCTTGGTTCCCTTGAGCTAGGGTTTGAGTAGAGAGGTGAATTCTAGTGAAGTGGACACAAGCTTTTAGAGCCCCATCATTTTTCTCCTTCTCAAGAGCACTTGAAGCATCTCCGGGCTTTTGGTTTGCATTTGTTACTCTTGAAGCTTGCTTCTAGACGGTTAGGCGTCGCCCGCGATTGCCCTCTTTGTGTGGTGCACCCGGGATCGTTTGTATTGCCCTCTCCTTGGTGGAGAATTCTTAGTGAGCACCAATCTTCCTTTGTGGGGGTTGGAAGAGGAAAAGAGGCTCTTGGTGATAGCCCTCCCTTTGTGGGATCCTCAACGGAGACGTATCATCCTTTGTGGGTGTGAACTTCGGATTAAATCTTGTGTCTCCTTTTTGCTTGCTTGAATTCTTTGTCTCCAACTAACCCTAGAAATTATTTTTAGCTCGATCTATCAATTGATTGCTATCCAACTCATCTCTGTGGTTGCAGGTGGTTCTTAGCCTCTAAACTAAGACTTTGATTCAAGTAGATTTGCTAGAAACCCTACAGAATTCAAATTTCGTTTTAAGTCATCTCTGCCCTGTCGGTAGTACCGACCTAGTACCGGTAGTACCGACCTCGTCGGTAGAACCGGCACCACGTCGGTAGTACCGACAGGTGTTTTAACCGCTGCTTTTGTTTCAGAAATTTGAAGTGATCATATTCACCCCCTCTAGGCATCACAAGGTCCTTTCAGTCATCTCCACGGAACTATACGCCATACCTCCACACGTAGCTAAATAGTGCGGCATGCCTGTAAATCGCCCTCTCATTCGTCTATAAAAGGAAGGTGATCCCCCTCGCCGCAGGGGGGAGACACGAGACATAAGGCACGGGATAACGGTCAGTGATCGATCATACGCCCTCCACCTCCTCCACGATATTGGCACTCGCCTCAATCACTCCGCTTGGGACTTGGAGGCCACGCCTCCTCTCCCGCCTTGCTTGTAGCCGCCCCACTACACGCACCCCGGTGCGAAGCAATATAGTGCCTCGAGCACACCCCTGTTGGACGTACGGCTCCGGCCGGAACCAGGATAAACCAAGTGTCCTTAGTTGCTTAGCACCGACCATCGAGAGGCAGATCTCAGCACTTATTACTAGTTAGTGTCGAGACTACATTCCGCACCGACACTTTGTGGTCGGCTGATTGCCATCCCTGGCGACATTGATGAAGAGTCAACAAGGTGTTAATGCTAGTGTAGATGAGAGGTGCTTGCCTGCTCATCACAGTTGCGTAGCTTGATACACATTACACAGTCTTTTCGTTGATAGGTTACCATGGACATGAACATGATGTATATGGTAAGGAATGTGTTCTGTTGTAAAGTGTTTTGAGGTAGTTTGCATTTCAATGAAAGTATCCTTTGGATTCCTGCTAGAGTGCTAGTTGGCAACTCTTTGAGAGGCATTTCTCTGCTCTGTGTACGGCAGGTTCGTCAGTCACGAATCGTACAGGCTACAGCAGCGAGCTCGCGAATTGCCTGGCGCTGCCAAAGTGCCAAGAATAGACAGCATAGCTTTTCCGGGAAGTGAAAGAGGGGGAAAAAAAAGATAGCCTCTACCAAATTAGCTTAATTTTCTCC
This sequence comes from Cenchrus americanus, assembly GCA_947561735.1. Taxonomy (NCBI): domain Eukaryota; kingdom Viridiplantae; phylum Streptophyta; class Magnoliopsida; order Poales; family Poaceae; genus Cenchrus; species Cenchrus americanus. Next base: position 155,608,598 of record OX387243.1, on the reverse strand, counting down.
AATTAATCTCTCGCCACCCTCTCCTGTTTTCTCCTTTGTTCCTCTCGAGATCAAACAAGAACACCACGCCATTGCATTCGATTTCCAAATCCCAATCGAGTCGTTGCTCGGAGATGAGCTACTACAATCCCCACGGCGGCCTTGCCGGCGGCGCACCCCCGCCGTCGCCGTCGCCGTCCCTGCCCCCGCCCCCAGGTGACTCGCCCATTCCTCCCAGTCACCAACGCATTTCAGAGCTCCGTGTTCCCTCGTGATCGCCATGCGAGCGGAATCATTTCATTTCGAATCCTAAAAAAGTTGATCGGCCGGCGTCGCTGATCGCCGTGTTCGTTCGGAAATGTTGCCATGTCTTGTGACCTGCCAGGGTACCCGATGGACCCCTACGGCGATCGCGGGACGGACGAGCACATCCAGCAGCAGCACCAACAGCCTCCGCAGCAGCACGGCACGCCTCCGCAGCAGCCGGTGTACGGGGAGCGCGGGCTCGACGAGCACCACCACCACCACCAATACCAATACCACCATCACCAGCACGGGGCGCCTCCGCAGCAGCCCATGTACCCGCCGCCCTACGGGCAGCCGCCGCCGCCGCCGCCGATGATGTACCCGCCGCCGTATGGGACGCCGCCACCGATGTACCAGCAACAGTACGGGCAACAGCCACCGCCGATGTACCCGCCGCCGTACGCGCAGCAGCCGCCGCCCCCGCCGCCCCACAGGAGCCACGGCCCTTCGTTCGTGGAAGGATGGTACGTGCCAAAACCGACAATTTGGAGCCTTGGGAGGAACAATCATGGTGATGGTCATTTGTGAACGGCAACAATGGTGCATGCTGTGATGCTATCATGATAATGACGTTTTTAATAGTTCAGTAATCACCTGCAATTGCATACTGTGTTAAATTTTGGTGTGGCTTAACAGCTTCGTCTTTTTAATTCTTTTCCGTTGCCAGTTGCGCAGGTTTTGCAGCAATCTGTTGCTGCTGCCTCATGGACGCATGCTTCTGACCTGAAGCTGAAGCCGCCTTCCTCCCTGGGGTGCCCGTCGGCCGTCAGAGAGAGGATCAGAAGGAGCCAGGGAGGACCATCGCCTCGAGCTGCTAGATGTTCACTTGATACCTGAACTGTTCCATCCTCTGCAAAATTCCGCTTGCATTTCTACGCCGGGAATCTCGAGGCGCACGCAAACAAGACTGCCGGCCGGTGCGACGACGACCGAGCTCTCATCCTGAAGCTGGCAACGATGCCCTGGAGCGTTGTAGTTTTTCGTGTAGATAGGAATTTGTGAATAAAACACTGCGGCAGTGATGCCCGTGTAATCGGCTTCGCTTGCTTTGCTGGTCGCTGCTGCCTGTACTGCGCACCCCCGTTCGCCGTCAGCATTTCGTCGAACACCACCGCTACCCGCCGCCGCCGCGTGCCGTGCCCCCACATCACGCGCTGCCGCGGCTGAAGCTACATCCAGAGGGAGAAACGGATACTGGGTGGTGGCCTCTCCACCCCGCGCCGGCCTTCGCCGCCGCGGTGCGCACGCGGGCGCCATCGGCCTTCCTCGCGGAGCAGGAGGGGCCGAGGGGGCATGGACGCATGGTTGCTCATCGTCGCTGGCACCCGTGGGGGAGGTGGAAGCGCGTGTGCTCGACGGTGGGAGCGCGGGCTGTGAAGCAGCGGCGGCCGCGAAGGGGGCAGCGGCGGCGCGACCTCGCCGGCGCATAAGGAATAGGTTTGCAAAACGCCCCCTAGTTTGGAAACATCCCCTTGTTTTTTCATATAGACCCCTTATTTGGATCGCGATTAATAGTCGCGGTCCGAGTTTTTTTAAAAAACTACCCCTATATATTTTTATACAGACGCCATCCGAAAATTTTCAAATCCACCCCGGTTTTGGGATGGCCGTGTCCTTCGTCTCCTCCTCCGGTCAGCAGGGGCCGCCTCCGCCGCAGCGCACGTACCTGCCACCCTAGGGGCAGCAGCCGCCGCCGATGTACCAGAAGACGTACGGGCAAGTGGGCAACCGCCGCCGTACGCGCAGCAGCCGCCTCCCCACACGGGAGCAACGGCCCTTCGTTCGTGGAAGGCTGCTACATGCCGAACATAAATTTTGGACGAGCAGTCATGGCGAATTGGTGATCGTGCCGCTAAAATGCTAAACCGTTGGCGATGGCACGTCCCCGGACTGTCCTTTATTTCCTTTTCTTGAGGGCATCCCCTTGGATAGAAATAGAATAGACCATTGCAGAACTATGCAGCCAGATTTCTGTAACTAGCAATAAGCCACGATGAGCCGAGCAAGTTTTTCATGCCTGTTAGCCTGTTACTCCTGCAGGGAACGAAAATTTAAAGTTTGTGATGGATATTTGGGAACGGCAGCATTATAAAAATGACGTTTCCGATGGCTCAGCAAGTTGCTACTGGCTACCGTGTTTAATATCCGTGTTTCAGTAATCATTTTCTGGTGAGAGTTGTTCAGGGTTTAAGGCAATCTGCCGCCGCCGCCGCCTCATGGACGCGTGCTGCTGACCTCGACCGCAAGCAAATGCTGCTTTCCTCCTCCCTGGGGTGCCGTCGGCGAGGGTACCCACCATGATTCAGGACTTAGGAGGACCATCGTCATGAGCGGTTAGCTGCTTGCTCTGCAACTGCAACTTGTCAACTTCCGTTTGCATTTGGAGTTGGACACGGGGGAATCTCAAGCTGCACCGAGAAGCTGGCAGTCGATTGCAAGGATGGTCGATTGTGCGAGCTCTTAGTGGCCTGAAGATGAAGCTGGCAACGATGACCTGAAGCGTTGTAGATTTTGCTGTAAATAGGGATTTATCAATGAACACTGCAGCAGTGATGCCCTTATGAGTTAGATTTGTTCAATCCTACACTTGACATGCAGAGATCGATCTAATCTCGGGAGAATGTTCCAGCCTTCTTCAGTCAGCAGGCTCGGCCTAATTTTTTCACTAGCACAACATTTTACTCGACGCGAGTCGACGAACAACAACTATAATTTTTTTTGTTGGAAAAGAAAAGAAAAGATGGGTAATGTGTGTGGGCCCAAAACATGATCAGCCCAAATCATAGAATCTTTCGACAGTACTGGGCATAACAGGCCTAGGACGGCCCAACCCAAGTTGCCGCAGCACAGCGCATCGTGCGCGTCCATCAACACTTAGCGCCTCCCGACCGCACGATGGAACCCTGGAACCCTCATCCTCAGCTATATAGGCCGCTCCACCCCCGACGCTTTAAAAACCCTAGACGAAGCCGCGCCGCCAGTCTCTCAACCTCCCGAGCTCCAAGCCCCCGGCACGAGCGCAGCGGCGGCGCCGGCGACAAGATGGCGGTTGGGAAGAACAAGAGGATCAGCAAAGGGAAGAAGGGTGGCAAGAAGAAGACGTAAGTTCGCTAGCCCTCCCCGTTCCGTTCTTCAGATTAGATTCGTAGCTGTCCATTTCTTGGTTCCTTCAACCCAGTGCTGGTGCTCTTCTGACTGTGCTTTGAGATCTCTCGCAGCGTCGATCCCTTCGCCAAGAAGGACTGGTATGACATCAAGGCCCCCTCCGTGTTCTCCGTTCGCAACATCGGGAAGACTCTCGTCTCCAGGACACAGGGTACCAAGGTTTGTTATCATCTTGCTCTCTAGATCGTTTCTATTTGTACTGATGTTACACTCTCTGGTAAGAAATTGTGCGCATCTGTTTTTTTTTCTGTGTGACGCGGTTGTTGTAGCTTTATCTGCTTAAATGTGTTCTTGCCCTATGTGCGCTTACAAGTTCTATTTCACAACTGATGTACATCCGGCTTACGAACTCGTTTTAACAGACGAATGCATGCTTCTTTAGCAAGTGTAGTTCATCTTCTTCACATATGCATAACTTTAGTGTTGGGGACATATGCATGTTTCTAGATGGATATCATTGAAGCTACTAGAGTTGATAGAATTCTTGCAGTAATTCGGTGCACACTGCACGCCTTAGTGTCTGATTCTCATCTGATTGTTGTGCATTCATGTTAATTGGCACCTATCATTGGGATGCACTCTCTGGGTATGATTCTGCTAGTTATGCTGTGGATTGGGACTCTATGCACTTGAAACTTGAAAACCTTTTGATATACTTGTTGGCTTGTAACTTTGTCACTGTACTGTGTAATATGCTGATTCATGCATTTTTTCTGTCGTTGTCTTAGATTGCTTCTGAGGGTCTCAAGCACCGTGTCTTTGAGGTTTGCCTTGCTGACCTTCAGAGTGATGAAGATCAGGCCTACAGGAAGATCCGCCTCCGGGCTGAAGATATCCAGGGTCGCAACGTCCTTACCAACTTCTGGGTAAGATGAGCAGCACATACTTATTGCCCCTTTCATTGTGTCTGTGTTGTTAACTTATTCTGTTTGTTTTTAGGGTATGGATTTTACGACCGACAAGCTTCGGTCCCTGGTCAAGAAATGGCAGACACTGATTGAGGCCCATGTTGATGTGAAGACAACTGACAACTACATGTTGCGGTTGTTTTGCATTGGATTCACAAAGAGGAGACCCAACCAAGTGAAGCGTACCTGCTATGCACAGGCCTCCCAGATCCGTCAGGTAACCTCTGTCGTTTCTTATGTCGAAGAGTTCTAAAGTTACCATTGTCCTTGTATATGTAAAATCAGCCTCAAACTATGTTAGCTTGTTTGTCTCACTAGTGCTGTATGTGCAGATCCGCCGTAAGATGGTTGAGATCATGGCCAACCAGGCTTCTACCTGTGACCTGAAGGAGTTGGTGTCCAAGTTTATTCCTGAAGTTATTGGTAAGGAGATTGAAAAGGCTACCTCAAGCATCTTCCCATTGCAGAATGTTTTTATCAGGAAGGTCAAGATCCTCAAGGCCCCCAAGTTCGACCTCGGGAAACTAATGGAGGTAATTGCTATTGAATGAGCTATCTTGTTTCAGTCTTTCTGTAGCCTTTTGATCTAACACTTAATATTGCTTCTCAGGTCCATGGTGACTACACCAAGGAGGATGTCGGTGTCAAGCTTGAGAGGCCTGCTGAGGGTGAGGAGGCTGTGGTTGGCCAGGAGGCTGTTGCTGCAGAGTAGGATAGTTATCATTGCTGTTTCACTGCTTAAAACGGAAGATATATGTACTGTCACCTGTTGAGGTGATTATGCCTGCCTTTCTGAACAATTTTGGCTATGTTGGTAGTTCATGTCTGAAAACAAGTGTTTTTAAGTTTAAGTTTGTGGCTGTCTGGATCTTTAAGTTTTGATGTCATCTTCGTTGCATGAGGTTTTGTTCTGTGAATTGTCCATACTATGTTCTGCTTGTTGATTCACTTGGATGGATAGTTATTTCTTTTGAGTGGAGATGCTCGATACTGCCTGCTTTTCAATTTTCAAATTTTTTATGTTATTTCAATGCAATGGCTGACTGTCTGATACTAAACCGTTTGCATGGATTGGTAGCTGGCTCGGCCATTGTATGATTTGCCGTGACAATTCACTTGTGAAAATTGTGTAATCCAGGACAAGGTTTAAGTCAAACATTGGGATTATAAATTATGAATAGTTTTTAAGTTATTGAGTTTGAAAATGTGAAAACCATATGAATAAAATTGTCTTGAAAATTTTTTTCATAGAAGTATAGATATATTATTTTTGAATAAATATCTTTTTATAAAAAATAAATTAAAGTTGTGTTTTGAAGACCGGATTTTTTTTTGTGTCCATGCGTGCTCTCGTTCCCAGACGAGAAAGCATTGAGCGCCATCCACCGAGTCCGTTAGTCCATAGAACATCCAGGCTGCCGAGAGCCCCAAGATGCGACAGTAGAGTACTGGGCAGGTGTTGTTGCAAAGTCAAGTTACAATCCATGCGATTAACAAACACATTAAAATCAGAAAATGGGTACCAATGCAATCATCCATGGATTTTGGATTGAAAATGGGTACCAATGCAATCAGCCTGCGGAAGCGCATAACACGGGGCAAAATTGTTCAGGGACAGAAGTGAAAATTAATTTACATTCACAAAATTATATGCTTCCTACCTTTTGCAAGTGATAACTGGTAAGTTAATAACTTAAACGAAGAAAATTTCTACACGAAAAACTGAGAACCTTTGCTACAGGTTCCTAAATCCTAATGCAGCATGACGGGGAGTTGCTCGGAGAAATCCTGAATCGGTGCCAATTCTCTGAGCTCGTATGCTGCCTGGAAGCAGTCCGCAGCCTCCACCAGCGATCCTTCATCTTTCAGGACAAGCCCAAGGCTCAACCAGGCTCGGTGGTTTGTAGGCTCTAAACGGAGGGCATTGCGCAAGAAAATTCTTGCAATTGATAACGACTTCCCTCCAATATTTCGGAGAATTCCTGCCATACAAACCATGCCCGGGACATAATCTGGATCGATTGAGAGGGCAAATGAGAATGCCATCAGGGCTTCCTGGTGCAAGGATTGAGCCTCCAATAGAAGACCTGCAAAGGATCACATGAGCATTTTCATGCAATTAGATCCGTCAAACGAATAGATACACTTTAACTTTTACGGAACACGATCTTTGCTTTTATGATGTAACTTAATATTATTATGTTTCAGGGACTATCCTACTTTCTTAATGCCCAGAGAACACAAAAACATCATGAAGAAATTGATTAAGTCACAAGAATTTATTTTAAATTTCTTAAGGTTCAATGAAGCAATGGTCATAGTAGTTCAATTGTAGCATTTGCGAACTCATTCCACAAAAGCTCACTATTGTACAAACAGTGGTAGAGTCAACTTTTCAGTGGAATTACAGCAACCCAAATTTTTGAAGTAATAAGCAGATACCTCCTCTCAAGTTCCCACATAAGTTGCAAGAAAACAATCAACAAAACAAACAGCCAGTCCCAAACGAAGAAGCACATATTGCAAAGGAAGGGCGAACGGCTGGCAAAGTGGCAAACAGGCTACATACTGGTCTCCTGCTGAAAGAGCAGGCTACAGCATTGATCATGAAGAGGTGGTGTTTCCTGGACACAAATGCACAGTTCAGAGCCCAATTTGTTGAGCCGCTAAAGGAGGAAGTTATCCTCAAGTTAAGGAGACGTTTGGTAGTCAGGCACAAGGAGGTGCTGACAGTCTCAGCACCATTGCCATCGCCTATCAATGCAGAGGCTTATATAGTAGCAAGAAGCTGCAAGTTGTCAAGACTTTCAGAGTTGTTTTAGTTTTAATAATGGGTGACCAACAATGCCTTTTGCTAAATTTGAATACACGTGGGCTAAACAATCCAGCCAGGAAGAATAATGGGTCAATCCAGAGTTTAGTTTGAATGATGGGTGGCCAAGGATCTGGCAAATAAAACCTGACACGGTTTGGTTAGTTTGCAGGAAACAAAATGGAACACAAGGTACTAGAGGGGGTTGCTTTGCTCACGGCTGATGAGGATCACTAGAGAGTCTGTCTGAGCACAGAAATAATTAAACTCAGCCAAGATAGAATCAAAGTCAACAGTGGCAGTATGGTGGTTGACAGTGATTTTTTTCTAGAACATGCAGAGAGCTGTGCATCTCTAGATTAAGAAGATTTTTTTTTGTTACAACGCGGGCCAAACCTTGCACACCCACATGGACACATTACATGTAAGGCGATTATACAGCTACTGACACAACCTGTAGAGTGAAGGACACACACACACACTAGATAGCTAATCTAGCACCTGATCCCCAGAGCCTAGACGAACCGTTGCTGCCACCGGCTAGCTAATATGGTTGACAGTGTTGTATGGCCCGCAAGAAGACAATGTGAAGATCTTATTCTTACAAGAGCTGATATATGTAGGCAGGCTATCTCAGATAAATGGTTTGTGGTTACCAATTTCAATATGATTCTGCAAGCCACGGACAAAAGTAACTCAAATCTGAATCGTAGAATCATGGGAGAATGGGCTACAGCACCTACTTGCAGGGGGGTTCGCTTTCAAAGTTTCTGCCCAAAGATCAAAGGGTATCAAGAGGCCGTATCTGCAGCCTGGACTCAGCCATTCATTGTTACCAATCCATTCCTTCACCTGAACACTAAAATGGCAAAGAACAGCGAGAAAACTGCAGCATTGGGCCAAAAAAAGGCATAATAAGCTTCTGCTGCTATCAGCAAAAGAGTTCATAGGGACCTTAGTCAGGGGGAGGTGCAATTCAAAAGAGATGTCAAAGCAAGAAACTTGAGTGTGCTTGAGGTTCAGAAATTAAGGCTGAAACAACAGTCAAGGCTAACTATCATCAGGGCCACTGAAGTGTCAGACAAACTCTTCTATCTCAGGGTACATACCAATGAGGGGTTTGCGTAGACACATGATGATAAAGCAGAAAGCATCAGTACTTTAGCAAGCAGTTTGGAGAACAGCCAAGCAGGTCACATACTCTGGATTGGGAGGCCATTGGCTTGGAAAGCCACAAGTTAGAACACTTGGAAGAGACTTTTACTGAAGAAATGAGTCCTGTTAGTAATAAAGGACATAGAGGGTGACAAGGCACCAGGCCCTGATTGCAGTGCCACAGATAGGAGATAATCTATAGAGAATTGGTGGTGCAACTCCTTAAAGGCATTACCAAAATACAAGAAGAGTGTAAGCTGCCCTTCTGATATACATGGCATGGAACAGAAAGGAAGGAACCGCAGGGTTTTTGAAGGGAAATGAGAGAAACCAGTCCAAGTGGCCAGACTGATCAATGAAGAGATCACGCTGCAGATAAAGGCTCATGGGAGTCCAGAGCCAATTTAAATTTCATAAATTGTAAACCTAGAGTAAGAATAGGACTAGTTGTTTATGTCATTGCATTGTTGTAAGAATTGCATGCCTCATCGTCTTATCTGACAACACAGTGCTCCTGCTGATTATTAAAAAAACAAGTAATAGTTACCTTTGATATGCCAACACTTGGGATAAAAGAAATCGATGGATATGGCTTTTTCCAGGCAGATTTTCGAGTCATGCCATGCTTCGAGCTTTGAGTATATTGATGCCAAATCTAACCATGCGTCCATCTCCAACTTCTGCAGGGATTTAACCTGTCAAGGTCAAATGGATCATGAGCAAGGAAGAAACATGGTACTCTTATTAAAGTTCAATAAAGATGAGGGCATTGTACCTCCTTACAAGTGGTCGATTTCCAAACGTCCTTCTTTGCTTGAATAGTTGAAAGCAAAACCCGAAAAGATTCCACTGCAGACTTGAACTGTCCACGGGAAGCCTGAACTTGTGCTTTCAGCCTCAAAATATCCAACTGATCATCTTTCTCTGCTTCGTCCATTGCAAAATCCGCTACTGCTTCGGCTTCTTGTAAATTTTGCTGCGCAGATAATACAAGAATTAATAACTTCCAGGCACTAACAGAACCTCCCATCACCATCTCAAGACATTCTGTTGCACTTTCAACAGCTGCATTGAGTTTCCGTTGCATTGCATTTTCCCAGGCAAGGCTGTACAATATTTCAGGATTATACTTTGCCATTGCAGCAGCATCCTGCAGCAGCCTCAGTGCATCGTCTTGTAATCTCGATTTGTCCAATTGTGAGGTGGAGGACCTAGAAAAGGGTCCATAACAAACTCCGAGAAAATGGTTCACGATGCTGATGAAATGCATATCACAACTTCTGAATGACTTCATGGCTTTATTTGCAAATTTTATCCCTTCAGAAGCATGCTTTGGGTTCTTACAGCACAGTTTTGCTCCCAAAAGAAGAGATGGAACATGAGGCTTCCCCTTTCTCTCCAGTACACAATAACCATTCCTTATGATATTTAATGCACTATCATCCATGCCAGCTGCACTATAGCAAAGTGCAAGGATATACCATCTATCCGATCTGGTATAGGTTCCAGGCAGCAACATTTCTAGATGGCTGGCCAAAACTTCAGTGTGCCCAGATAATGACAGTGCATACATCAAATGGTTCACAAGGTCAGGATCCCATTTTATTTCTTGGAGGGATAGCTTTCTTGTTAGTATGAGTAACAACAAAATTGCTTCCTCTATATTGTTCCCAGGGCTTACCACATTCCTTTCCTGAACAAATTCTTGAGAGAACTTAACATCAACACCACAATACAGCAGAGTCACTGCCAGATCCTTTTGTAAGTTGGCAAACCTTTGAGAATCTAGATTCCATGGCTTTGCAAGAGCTCTCCGATATGCAATGATGGCTTCGTCAAAACAACCACACCTCATCCACAGTTTAGGAAGATATTCTAGAGCTGAATGGAATATGTCTATTAGCTTACACTCTTCAGCAGTACCATCCGGAACACCACATGGCCATGCAGACTCTATGATGTCTATGATGGTTCTGCATTCCTCTGCAGCATCTGCCATGATAAGGTAGCATGAAGTGAAATTCAGATTTATGCAACAAAGTTCTTTCAGATGCAGAAGATGTCAATATGAAGCGTACCAAACTTAATTTCAGTTTGTGAAATCCGCATGTTTCAGTTTGCATTAATCTTATTAAAAATAATAACTAGCCCCCACATACATAGGACAACAGCGAATCGACAATGCTTCTGGAGCTACTGTACATATTTCAGATAAAGATGCTTAAGTAGAATACAAGAAAGCACACTGAACAAAATGTGTCAATACCTGTTACTTTACCAAGGGCGTCCAAAGATTTTGCTTTAAGCAATATGGCCTCTAGAAGCAAGCTTACAGAGTGCATTGACATATGCATTAGCATTCCATTCACTTGTGATGATTTTCTTCTTGAAGAGCGTGGTGGCGCTCTAGGCTTGACACTTTCAGCAATAGCAGTGGTCATTCGTGGTCTCAGGCTTCTTATATCAATTCCCTGAAGAACTTGCAATGCTGCATCAAAGTTCCCTCTCTGATGTTCCAGTCTACCTAACAATGCCCGGGCCTCCTGTTACATTGTCAAATAAATCGGATAGTGAGAAAATCTTTGCAAGACAGCTTATGTTCTTTGAAGAGCAGAAGTTGGAGTTGAGCCAAACCTCATAATTTAGTGAAAGGGTCTCTCTTAGGTCTGATTCTACTTCATTTACTTGGCTATCATCAGGAGTTGTTTCACGACTTGCCATCTTTGAAGAAGAGCCATTTGCTGAGAAATCACGTGTTGCAAGAGATTCTGGCGATCGAGGAAGATCTTCAAACTTGGACTGGTCCCCGCTGCAAGTACATAACATGATCGCAGACATCTTTCGCGTGTAGATAATTTAACTTAATTTAGACAAAACAACTGTATCTCCTGGGATCTTTCGTCAGGCCACCATTCAATCAGTTACACTGCAAGACCTAGCAATTTCAAATAAGAAGTCTCAGCGAACATTTCAGTAAAATACTAAGCCAGAAACTCATGGGCAAACACATAACAGACTAGTGTGTATATATATATATATATATGGCAGATTTATCAGTTCCTATTCAGTTAGAGCGACGTCTCAGATTTGTCTTTTAATACAGCTCTATGAATGGCAACAGCAAGGAAGGTTTGGAGTTTCTAGAACACAACTGTAGAACAGAACTGGATTTACCAATCAAGTGACTAAGGAGGCAAATGCCCACGGAAGATATAAAAAAGGTGACAATTATTTGCACTCAAGCTCGTACTAACTCCCAGGGAAGTTACAAACATCATCATATCCCACAGACCCAACACATATCAACATCACAGCAAGAGGCCAAGAACACTAACATCCAGCCCTACTGTGTACTGTCAACTGCAGCAATGGCCCACAACAGGGGCGGACCCGGCGTAGAACATGGGTGTACACATGTACACCCGATATCTGTTGGAAACGGCCGGGAACACGCGTTCCCGGAGCTCTCACCTCGCCTCGATCGCTCTAACGCTCTCACACACACAGGGAAACCGAGGAGGAAGACGCCTCGCCTCGATCGCTCTAACGCTCTCACACACACAGGGAAACCGAGGAGGAAGACGATGAACAGTAGATGAACCGTGACGAACGCCGCGGAGCCCACTGCTCCTGTATCTTGGCCTACTCACAAGCAAAATGGAAATCGGCAGCGGTACAATGGGGAGCACAGGAGCTACTTATAGGCCGGGGAGCTCGCCTCCACGCGCGACCGTCTGCTGGACCCGCTCAGCCATGCCCTCGAGCCGCTCGATCCGAACATGGCGGCTTCCCTGCAAGACCGGCGCCCACGCACACCACTCGCCCCACAACACCACCACGACGCGTCCTAGGTCGCACGGCTGCAGCAGAGCACGCCTCCGCTTTCACCGGCGCCCGGACTCGACCGCGTCGCGTCCGCCTGGCGCACCGCACGGGTCACACATGGCCGAGACGCGACACACACGTTCACGGGCACACACTCGCGAACCACCTAGCCTACGACTAGAACTCACACACGCACCCCTGGAACATGCCATGGCGGCGTGCTTATTTCCAACAAAAATCATGATCAGATCCGAATACAAATTACACCCAATAACCGCAGCAGCATGGGAAGGGAGGGGAATAGGAAGGCATACCCCTGTCGGATCTTCGTCGCCGGCGAAGCGCCCGTCGCTCGACGAAGGGGTGTCACCAGGCGTCAAGGCGCTAGAACAACCCTGCTCGCCGCTCTTCTACCTCCACTCGCCGCCCACGCCGCGCTCCTCCCTGCTCCACCACCCGCAGCCCCACGTCCTCCTCCGGCCCCAGCGCAGGGCTCCCGGCACCACCGCCGCCGCGCTATCAACGGGCACAGAGAGAGGGAGGAAGGGGAGACTGAGGGAGAGAGACGAACGGAAGCGAGCGACGGAGGTGGGTGCGGCGGGGCGCAGGGAGGCGAGGCGAGTGAGGGAGATGGGGGCGACCGACGCCTCCTGCCGAATTCCCTCGTGCTTCTAGCCCTGCGGCTCGTCTGGAGCAGGAAGAAGAAGGGCGTGGGAGAGATCATCTCAGAGATGGGTCGTTGTGGCTGTGGCTGGCTTCATAGGTTGGGCTGACTGTGTACAATCTTTTTGCGAGAGCAAGCCTGGGGCAGCCGAGTCCTTTTTCTCCTTCTTCATTTCTTTTCCGTTTTATTTATTTCTTTCGCTTGCTTTGGTGCGGCGTCCCCTCGTCGTATGAAAAATATCGCCTTACCTCGTCTTATTACTTTTAACGAGAGAAGCACAACTCTGTCATCTTAAAAAAAATAAAGGAAGAAGTAGTAAAAACTCGAGCTACAACTGTGAAGGGAGTGTGGAGAGCAGCGCACAAGCCAATCGCGTGGAAAGCAACATGCGTTGAAGTCACGGGGGAAAGAAGGTGATGGGTTGCGGGAAGTAAAGGGGAGAGACAGTGGAAGACATAAGGTGGGTAGTATGCTTGTCAGGCTGAGGATGAAAAGGGCAGTTGCTGGGGTGTATCGAAAAAATCATCTATGTATCAACATTCATTTTTTTAAATTTAATTTGAATATTAGATACATATTGAGTGCTTATTCGATACGGAATACAACACCTGCTCGACGTATAAGTTTAATGTATCATAAGAGGATTGAAGACATGGAAAAGGCTCCGTATTTTATAAATTAGTCTAAAATCTAAAGTAATTAATATTCTAACCTAACAAATTTCATAACTTTAAAAAGTCACACTGACATTTAAAAATACAATCAACATCACTTTTCATTGCACACTCAATATCTTATTTTAACTTCGTATGAATAAAACAAATTCAATTTTTTTAAAACAAAGAGCAACATTTTTGAAATGTTAGTTTTTTTATCTCTTCTTCTTCTCCAAAGGCGTTGTGGTAAGCACAAGTAGCATGTTGTGGCGATAAATGACATCGATGTGCATTCGCAATGAGCACGAGCAGCTGTGACGAGACGATGTGCACGAGGCACTGCAAACAAGCACGGGTAGTGCATGGCAGAGATGGCACCAATGGATGGAAACAAGAGCTGGGTGGCACCAATGGATGGAAATAAGAGAAGGGTGTGCAACAAGCAAGAGTAGCATGGCACCGTTACGCGCCTGCTCGTCATGCATTAAAAAAAAAAGGTAACGAACGACATGTCCTGCTCTCTTCTGAATTTGGAGGTGTTTTTTCTTTAAAAAAAAGGTATTTGAGAGCCGGATACAAATACTACAAATCCCACAACCTCGATTCGACAGGACAGAGCTCATTCAATCGCCCCCCTTTCTAGCCAGAAAGTAGCGAGAGGCCATTGAAGCCGGTGCCAGCTTTGTTGACAAAGATGGAAAAGGGTAGTAGCTGGCCATGGCATACTGCCACATGATTGCACATTCATCAGTGGCCGTAGGACGGCTGGCCTTTGACATTTCGGAACCCCCTCCAGGCCGGCTGCCCCCTACTCCCTGCTCATTGCACTGCCACGCCACCAGACACCAGTAGAAAGTGTAGGTAGATAGAAGTAGAACCGAGCGATCTGGGGTGAGTGGTGGCTCGATCACACGCTGCCAGACGACGGACGGGGGGCGCAGTGATTTCCCCAATCACCGAGCACCGAGCTGCAGCTGCAATCTTGGCGTGTTCTTCGGGTCGAGGTGGGGCCGTGGGGGACGTAGATCGCTTTCCTGCGAGCGAGACTGCGCGTCATGTGACCTCTTGTTCTTGTTCCCCCACTCCCCTCCCCTGAAAGCTACTGCTCCTGCCTCATGGCATATTGGCATGGACACATCACACATCGCACGTCGCGAAGCATGCAGCAGCGGGCTAGTATGATCCAAAAGGAGAGAAGAATCCAATGCGCGGCGATTGGCGACTCCGGGCCTGTCCATGACATGTGCGGTTTGGTGGTGGTCTTTGACGCCGGCCGCGAGGGCGAGTGGTTAAGGTTAGGTTAATCATGATGATTAGCGGCCGAATAGGAGGATGCCGCTGCGCCCATTTGTCCCTGCAGGTGCTCTACCGTTTGGCAGCAGTGCCACATCTCAAGGTCGCTGCAACAGATCGAGAGAGGCGTCGGCTCAGCTCGATGCATGCATGCCTGCGAGGCTGCGATCGATCCCGACATGTTGCACAAGATAAAGCGTACGAGCGGGCTCCATGGGTGGCATTTAAGCCGCACGGCGTGTCCTGAGCCCGTGCAAGAGGCGAGCAATCAAACCGGGGAAGGTACCGTCACATGCGACGCGTTGCTGACGTGCTCTCGTCAGAGAGGCCGCATGGCACTGTTAAGGGTACTGCAGCACGAGCAATCCAAACCCATTCACACTCACGCCTTTCTCTTGGGGAACTTTAACTCGCGCCTGACGCGTTGGGACGTGGATGGGTCAGTCTACCAAAGCCATAGTTATTTCACTGTATGTGTGTACTGGGGTGGGGAGAAGTCTACTGGTTACTGCCGCCTGCCGGTTTCTTTACTTTCTTGTGTGAAAACTGAAAACAAGCAAAGAGCAGGCTGGGGGGGAACAGATGGACGAGTGGAAGTGGAAACAGCATCACAGATTCACAGCTCACGAGCATCGCGTGCCTACAGTAATTCCCTCTGGCATTTTGTCGAAAAAGGATCAACACAATTACTCTAGTACATGATAATACTCACTCCGTTCGGAAATATACATAAACTCTGTTGCGTAAAAGTTATATATATCTAAAAAAGTCGAAACCAATTACATTTTGGAACTGACGACCGACCAAATGTTATTGAGAACTACTATTGGTACTCAATAAATCTGCCTAAGCATATAAATTTATCTCCAATCACAAGCATCAACAAACGTGCCGTAACAAAAATTTGCAGCCAGACGAGTGCATTGTTTGCCTCACAATTTCAAATGAGTACTAAGATGGTGGGAGAACATGCCAAGGCAACAACACATAAACTGAATCGGGAAAAAAATACATGATATGAACTCGGCTTTAGTCTTCATATGGTTGTGGCCATTAGAATCAACTGCTAGTGAAATCACAGCCCATCGGCAGATGTTCCTAGGGGCCCAAAGCCTTTTGGTGCTTAGTGACCTCAAGGCAAGCCAACAACGGCCCAGGTCTAGCTGGAAAATGCAATTCAGCAATTCAACAATTTCTCGGATCAAGGAATCATCATACGAATGGCTAAAAGAAGATAAGGCTACCCTGCCTGACAATTTTTACAAGGAAACAGGGGTCAGGCTAACAAAATTGCTGTATCCTCTGAGCTCCACCAGGAGAAACTGGCAGTCAATGTCCCACATACTAAAACAAAAGAGGGCAATGTTATACTTATTGCTTGAGACGAAATAGGCATGAGCTTGGGCATCTGGGGAAAGTTTCAATGTGTGAAGTATATGGTGGACTCCATTGCTGTTACAATCTAACCTTCTTAGCCTTTATCCGCTTGGAAGCCATGTACGTCACAGCAGCAGAAAGAGTGTACCTAAACATATAAAGTGGTGATAAAGTGCCCACAGAGTTAGCATCACATAATTAGTGTCGTCTAATTCTGAACAATTAACCCCATGCACCAACATATGCCACCTCCTAGCTCATCGCATGTGAGCATGCAGATGCAGCATCTAGGAAGTTTAAAAGTCAGGAGATGAGCATGTCACTTCCCCAGATCCTTATTCCCTTCCTTATTCTCAGATTTTCACACCTCAATTTATCATACCCACACAATTGCATTGCATGGGCTTATCCCATTGCTTCAATTGCGCGTAATGCACAAACAGAACAGAATATGTAAACCGGAAAAAAATATACCGCTGTAAATGCAGAGTGATCTACAAGAAGCAATGTTTCAATGGGAAAATGCTATTGTCCAGTCATACAAAGTATGCCAACCTCTAAGTAAAGCTGTTTTTAACACATTAATCGTTCCAATATTGATCTGCACATAACATGCAACAAAAAGGGGGTTTTCTATGTTATGTTAATCATCCCAGTATTTTATCTCCACATAACACACAAGCAAACAGGAGTTTTTTATGTTCAGCAGTATTTCTGACTGAGAAGATGCCAACTATCATGGTCTGCCAGTGATGAACTGCCATAACTCAAGAGTCAATTTACAGATACTGTGAATTTGTAGCAGATATCAGACAAAGTAAGCTATTACTGTCCAAACATCCAGATAATAGCAGCAATAGACTAGTTTCCATCAGGGTGAGTGAAACTACTGGTACCAATAGTCAATAATAAAACTAACACAGAATGAAATAATCCAACAGCGAAACACGATGGGCTTAGGGTTAAGTGCTTACCATGTAAAAGTGTATTTAAGATGGTCTTCTGGCATCACTGAGTGACGAATCAAGGTGTTGACATCTTTTGGAACAGGATAAGGGTTTGTTGGAGAGACGTCTTCGTTTATATCTTCTATATACACAGTATTTTCAGGAAGCCCACAAGCACGAGCAATCATGGGAACATCCACATAAAACCACTGGCCACTACTGGGCTCATTCGCTGGAACAAATATGCTTGGCTTCTCACTTCCTCGGATTACTCCAATAACTCTTACAGGAGGTTCTCTAGGCTTTTCAACCTGCAAAAGGTAACTTGCATAAATTTGTGCCTAACTGAAGTAATGAAGATACAACTTAAGGGATATTGGATACTTTGATCTAAAGGAGGTACAGTACTTATGGCAACATGATATTGATTCAATTACCACAGACCCCCAAAAACCAGCCTACATTCCATACCATTTATCACTCTAGAAGCCACACACGATCCAAAGCAGATCGAGTGAAAGCAACAAATAGAATATAACTTACTTGATAAATTGCTGCCACAACGTTAGCATGTATAAGAATTTGACATACCATGTCACACAAAAGATAACATTATAACAACACTCACTAAAGATATGCTAATCAAATTTGATGAGCCAATTTTACAATCTCACGCATTTATAATTTTAGGTAACAGATCGGAAGCTAATCCAAAAGACAGGGAACAAATATCACCTCAGGAGATGGTTTAGGCTCATTAGACCAAAACTTCCACCACGAACGTTTTCCATCTGGTTGTTCAATAGCTTTTGATTCTGAAGCTTCATCCAGAATTTGGTGATCCTTAACATTTTTATCACGCCATCCACGAGGAACCCATCCTCTATTTACAAGGATAGGTGACTGCAAACTGACAAATCATTTCTTAGAAAGAAGAAAGATAAATGACTAGATAAAGAGAACCTGTGACATACTATGATTGGTTTTAATTTCAGTGATTAACAGGTTATGTTGAGTTTGCTTTCTAGGACAGGAATGTGTGGGAGATAAAGTCAAAACAGGCATAGAAAACAAGTTTGCATCCTAGTCGCCCATAAATCTGCATGTGCTGGCCATGAACGTTGAAGCTATCAGATAGTACGAGGTACAATCCCTCAATTATGGGCCTTAAGGTTCCTTTTATGCACAATTTAACAAAACACTGAGCAATTTTGTCTTTTGAGATTATTACTTTGGTCAGAGACTTCTCTGTGGACAAATACTAATTACAGCTGAACATCCCACACACCACCAAAATTGCAGACATACATCACCTATCGTTGCAGCAAAACTGCAAATCTGCAGGATCAATGCCAAACATGTTTTACAATCTGCTGTATCTCTCTAATTTCAGTTCAGTCATGGACATATCATACATGAAAAGATAAACAGGAGTATTTGAATATAGGCAAGCTTTTCAATTTTTCAATGGAGATAATTACATTACTTTTCCAGCTGAAAGTCTGAAACTTCATTATCCATGGAAAGGTACTGGAGGAGCATAATAACCAAACCAGTTTAGAATCAAAAGAATTGAAATCACTGCCAGCTCGAATATCTTCTACTAACTTATTTGTTTTGGTTTTGCCCTAACATAAGACACATCTTCATAGCTATTTCACATCCTACATGGGATCACCTTATCCTTTGTCCCTTGTGAAGAAACTTCTTAATTTGATTAGTAGACTCAATCATCATTTTCCAATTTGACCACAGACAGGCTTTTACAGTTTACAATTTATAAATATCAGCCATTTTCACTGTGGTAGCTTTTCACAAGAACTACTCAGCCAAAATAAAGGTATGAAGCTCAATCAGTGATAGTGTCATTGCACGAGTGCAATGCTGGCTGCTGGTAGGGATGCAAGTTTGCATTATAATGGGTCATTAGGTCGACCCAAAAAAATTGATAAAATGGTAGGATGGCGATTTCACGTAATTAATTTTGGAGAGGAAATGAACTAGAGTGGCGTCTATCGTAATTAATCAGCTGACCCAAAAAACACCATTGGGTACCCACTTGCATCCCTAGTTGCTGGTTGTTAAAGTAATCCGGAAAATAGGAACTGTGATTCAGCATTTTCGAAAGAACTTACCTGCTGGGCTCAGACGACCTAGGAATCAACGGAGTGATCACATAATACCCATTCTCTGTCACACCGGAGATGCTCCGGGAGCGAGGTCCGACGAACACCGACTTCTCCTCGTCAAAATCGCCCTCGCATACGATCTTCCGGAACTCCAGTCCGTCTGGATCACGCAGGGCGGCGGATGAGGACGCCTCGTTCCACACCACGGGCTCCATCTCCAGCCTCTGCGTCCTGTAATCCAGCATCTCCATCTGAGGTCGAGCAGAAAATACGACACGGTGAGGTCTCGTCGGCCAACAAAACGAAGCAGAGAGTAACGGGCGCGTGTGACCTTCTCCTGCCTCCTGAAGAGCTGCCATGTGCCGAGGCCGAAGGTGATGGCGCCGGGAGCGAAGAGGAAGAGCTTGGACCACGCGCTGGCCTCCTTCCCTGCCCCTGCGAGTGGAACACGAACAGATTTGCCGATGATTCGCAAGGCATTTCGCAAGATGGTGACGGTTAGGGTAGATGGGTACCTGGGGGCGGCGGCGCGGCCGCGCCGGGAGGAGGAGGGGGCGGAGGAGGTGCGGGTGATGGGGCGTGTGAAGTGGAGGCGCGAGAGAGGAGGAGGCGTTGCTCGCCGCCGCCTCCGCGCAGGCGGAAGAGGTGCTTGGAGAGCGACGCCGCCATCTCCGAGGTCAGAGACAGAGAGGGTCAGGGGTTTGGAATTTGGACTTCAGGACAGGGGTCGATTCAGAGAGGGCAGCATCAGCAAGCATCAACGCATAGGCCAACTGGGCAAGTGTGCATTTTCTTGGGTTGGAATTCGAAAATGTAAATGTTTACTGTTCATAAACATTATTACGATCTTTTTCATATGTTCGTATACAGTATGTGCCGTATCTTTGTTTGGGGCTTAATTCCAAACCGACAAAAGTAGTGAAAATTTAAGATACAATTGCAGTTTGCAGGGTAATAGTAGCTCGATCAAACTAAGGGTAGCATAGGATTTTACTTATAAAAAATGTTGCACTATTGGCCGTTTACAACTTTACATAGAGCGCTCGGGAAAAAGGAACTTCAAGCAGAACTAACTCCACGAAGCCTTTGAAGTAAATTTTCTCTAAAGATTTGGGATCTCTAAAAAGTACTTTTTTTTCTCTATTTCAAAAGCTACCTAATCAATTTCCCATCGCACCTCTCGTGATTGTATTTCACATTTTAAAACAACCAAGCAGATCCCTTGCGCAGATTCTTACGGTGGATCCTTTATATTTACTTAAACGCATTTGTTTTCTCCACCAACGTTCATCTGCACGCAGTGACAGTTGATTTCATTTTTGTTTGATCAAACAAAGTGAAACAAATCACACAGCTCAAATTGACCAAGCAAGTATGGAACACTGAGAGCAGCCTCATGTAAGTCGTAACAGAGCACGCGCACGCGGCCTACCAACATATTGCCAAACCAGGTTAACAAATTATGAACACAGCATCCCTGATCAATACCTCTTGCATAATTTACAGCCCCAATGCTACGCGACATGCAAAAAGAGAGAAACTGGAGTGCTTCAAGAGTTGATTTAGATCAATTCTTCTTTTTCGAGTGCTTCACCAGCCAGTCGATGACAGAATCAATGTTGGTCGAGTTCTTGCACGATATCATGAAGCATGCAACTTCTCTATCAGTGATTGTCTTTAGGCCCCTGCAATACCATTAGCAGATGAGCGAAATGTGTCGAACAGACATTCATGGTGGGGAAATTATAACCGACTGCAGTAGCTTAGCATGCACTTACATGACTTCTGTGAAGCTTTGCTTAGGGAAAGCTTCAGGCCTATCAATTTTATTGCCAATGACTAGTAATGGGATCCCAGTCAAAGATGGCTTGCTCAGGAGGTCATGGAGCTCACCTTTTGCAATGGCCATGTTTTCTCTATCTGCTGCGTCAACAACATAGCTGCACAACCAAAACAATATAAACATCCAACACTAGAAGTTCATTCCTTACTAATTCAACTCTGACTCCTCCAGAAAAACAAATCATGCACCAAGTTTCAATGCAGCTAGTTATTAGATGTATAAAAATCTGTGGAAGTAAATAAGAAGAGAAAACCATACAGCTAGTGCAAGTTCCAGCTCATTATTTAAGCAAAGATAATAGAAAGTAAGAAACAGATAAAAAGTGCTTCATCAATATCCAGTCACAAAAAACAAAAAAAAAGAGCAAAAAGATAGAAATAAACAACGCACCACCACCATAATACACCACAAACCAAAATTAGGGGGAAACTGGTAACAGGATAAAGAATATCATCATTATTAAAAAAACAAAATAACAAAAATACATACATATGAGCAAGGCATCATCAGGAGAACTAAGACACAAACTGGTATAAGCAAGCTAACACTTGTCACAAAATGGAAAATGAAATATAAGCCAAAGGAACAGTAGGATAGTTGAGAAAGACTTTGTACATAAATCAAACTATCAAAATGATATGACCACGGTCTTCCAAAATAATAGACAAGCGCAACAAGGCACAACAAATCATGACAGCTCGTGAGCATTAGTGCTATTCTTACTGTAAGTGGCAATTAGACATGAAAGACGTACACAATTGCAGAAACCGCACGGCAATATCTCTCCCACATGCTGCGGAATCTTGGCTGGCCTCCAAGATCCCACAATTTTATTGTGACATTTCCTTTGGTTACCTTTCTCATATTGAATCCTACAGTAGGAATCATATCCTCACTAAAGCCTCCGGTCTGGGGAAAAAGTTTAACCACGATAAATATATTTCATCAGGCACCCAGTACATGAGTGGTACCAAAAGTGTGACTTATCAGATACTTACAGCAATAACATTGACAAGTGATGTTTTTCCAGCATTTTGGAGCCCTATCAAGGAAAGCTCCATCTCTTGCTTGAAGAAGAGGCTGCAGATGTAAGGAAGAAGAAAACCGTTATTCAAGCAGTCAAGCCCATCAAGCAAAATGTGTTACATCAGTTCATCATTTTAGTTGGAAGTTGGAGCATATAATTACATATGTCAAAGTAATGCTCCACCACCCAGCAAGTGCATGTGCAAGACATTCTTGGAATTGAAGTTCTTTTGTATTTTTATGTATCCAGTCCAAAGCCTACCTGTCTGGTTGGTAGAGGAGAAATAAACTATAGTCTAGATGCCAATGATTGAAGTACAAAAAATAACTAGCAGACTCAGTTCAAGTATGGAGTATCATCCAAAAAACGTTCACTAGCGCTAATTGATGTTGATACTTCTGTGTTGTATCCGTAATCCATGAAAGTGAGCTATAACAACAACAAAAAAAATGCCCATAACACTGAATAAATCATCCCCTCTTTGGTTTGGAAAAAAATGTCTTTCACAAATTTTATGCCTTGCAATTTCACCGATAATGGTTGAATTTGGCCAGAACGTTCAGTTAAAAGCTTTTCTGCTGAGAGGATAGCTTAATTAAACTTGATTGTTATGATAGCTTGATGGTCATACGGCAGTTACACCAAAATCTGAAGGTAGAAACCAACCATAAGAACCCAATTCTCCTTCCCTAATAGGGTGATGCTGTACCGATCACATTGGCTACATGTTAAGAAGCTTTCCACCAGGCACCAGCAACCTACAACTTCGTATCGCAGACTCCATAACTATCTCAACCAATCATAACTAAACCAGAGGAACTCCCAGATCTCCTAGACAGCGATCCCCCCGCACCCCGGCGACCGCAATGCGCAGTAGAGATCAAACCCGCGAGACACGAGGCACGACGAAGCATCCGGAGAGAGTATTATATATACCTGCGGAGCCAGTTGAGGAAGGCCTCCCAGAACCCCATGGCGCCCGGCTCCCCTTCTCCTCCCCCTGGCCCTCCGGCGAACAAGAGAGGAGCGAGGGAGGCGGGCAAGGTCCGGTGGCGGCGAAGAAGGCGGAGGGGATCGAGGCGAGCCGCGAGCGGCGACGGGTTAAAAGCGAGCGGGCGCGGCGGAGGAGGATTCGGTGGTGGCCTCCCTGTCACCCCGCGCGTATACTTTATTTGGAGGCGGAGGGCGACGCGGCGTGGATGGGGGCGGGGTGACGGGGAAGAGAGGAGGAGAGGGCGCCGCGACCGCGAGCGAGGAGAGGGAGCGGGCCAGCTGCGGCGATGAGGCGAGGCGAGAGAGGAGGGAGAGAGGGGAGGTATTATTGGCGTCCGCCTCGCCAATCATACTGCATCGCGTGGGCGCTTGTGATAGGGCGGCCAACCACGAGTGCAGTTCCGTTCCGGTATACGCTCCCTGGCCAACCGGATTCCAACTGATGGGTGGACTGATCTCTTGCACAGTCCTGACCTGTTTTCTCGGGAGTTCGTTCGATGGGTTGACTTGGGGCCTCTACGAAATCGCTCAGTATTTTGGTCCTGTCGATGGGCTGCCTACTTGTTGGGTTAGCGAGTCGGACTTTTTTCTTCTTCTTTTTAATAGAGGAGATTCGCCGGATCTCTCTTCTTCGGTAACTGTCGTGTATGTCAGCAAATGTAAACCAGCGGGGTGAGAAAGAATATGGAAATTGAAATATCCCTCAAAACTAAGCATTTTGTAGGGTTCCTAAGGCATAATAGTGTGCCTTTGCGCAGTGTCAGGTCCATAATGGACGGAGAGAGAGTTCATTTTCCCCTTCTTCTTCTCCTTGCTTCCCCTTTTCTTCTCCTTCTTCCTCCTCTCTTCCTTCTTCCTTCTCCCTCTTCTAATCCATAACTCAAAAGAAGAGGTATGGATGGTGTTGACACATGATGTTCAATGTGTTTAAGGATGGATGAAGATCTTAGCAATTGTTTCTATAAATAAAAATATGTGCGCAAATGTTTGCAGATGATGAATCTGGAAGCTGTGATGTTCAAATTAGTAGACCTAAGAAATGCTAAGAAAGTAACAAGCTGCATCCTATGTGTGGAGGAGGGAAACAAATATAAGACCATGATTCTTTTGTGGTCATGGTGGGGTGAAAGAAACAAAGCTAATGCCGGTGAACATAGAAAAATAGTGTAAGAAAACGTGCATAAAGCAAGAAACATGACATGCGAAGTTTGTACTATGCTAAAGAAAACGATTGAGAAGCATCATAGAAAAGTACATAGATGGTGTCCACCAATAGATGAATTTCTAAAAGTTAACATTGATGGAGATTTTCTTATGGATAGAAATTTGGTCAATGGGAGTTTCATTGTTGGAGATGCTGATGGGCATGTTGTCATGGCCAGAGCAAGTAGGTTACAATCAGTTCATGATTCTTTTTGTGTAGAGACTCATACTTGCCTTGCGACGTTGACAACCATCTGATATCAAGGTATCACAGAAATTCAGTTAGAAATCAACTCTTTTAACCTAGGGCGGCCAACCAAGAGTGACGTTCTGTTCCGGTATCCACTCCCCTCGCCAACGGGTTTCCAACTGATGGGTGGACTGATCTCTGGTAGCGTCTATCCATCCGAAGCTAAGAAATGACCTATTTTTTGGGGAGTTTGATGGGGAGACCTGACCACCTGGGCCTCTATGAAGTTGCTCAGTATTTTGGGCCCGTCAATGGTCTGGCTACTTGTTGGGTTAGCGAGCCGGACTTCGTCTTCTTCTTTTTAATGAGAAGAGTAGATTTGTCAGATCTCTCTCTTCTTTAGTTATTGTCGTGTCTGACAGCAAATGTAAACCAGTTGGGATGAGAAAGAATATGGAAATTGAAATATCCCTCAAAACTAAACATTTTGTAGGGTGCCTAAGGCATAATAGTGTGCTTTTGCGCAGTGTAAGATCACAATTGGATGGAAAGGGAGTTCATCATCATCTTCTTCTTCTTCTTCTTCTTCTTCTTCTTCTTCTTCTTCTTCTTCTTCTTCTCATCCATAACTCAAAACAAGAGGTGTCGATGGTGTTGATACGTGATGTTCAATGTGTTTAAAGATGGATGAATATGTTAGCAATTGTTTCTTTAAATACAAATATGTGCGCAAAGTGTTTACAGATGATGAATCTGGAAGGTGTGAGGTTGAATTTAGTAGACCTAACAAATGCTAAGAAAGTAACAAGCTGGATCCTATCTGTGTAGGAGGAAAACAAATATAAGACCATGATTCTTATGTGGTCATGGTGGGGTGAAAAAAACAAAGCTAATGTCGGTGAACATAGAAAAATAGTGTAAGAAGTAGTGCATAAAGTAAGAAACATGGCATACGAGGTATGTACTATGCTAAAGAAAACGTTTGAGACGCGTCATAGAAAAGTACATAGACGGTGTCCACCAACGGATGAATTTCTAAAAGCTAACATTGATGGAGCTTTTCTTATAGACAGAAATTTGGTCAATGGGGGTTTCATTGTTGGAGATGCTGATGGGAATGTTGTCATGGCAGGGGAAGTAGATTACAATCAGTTCATGATTCTTTTTGCGCAGAGACTCATACTTGCCTTGCGGCGTTGACAGCCATCTCATATCAAGGTATCACGTGAAATCAGTTAGAAATCGACTCTTATAACCTAGGGTGGCCAACCGTGAGTGTCGTTCCAATCCGGTATCCGCTCCCCTTGCCAACGTGATTCCAACTGATGGGTGGACTAATCTCTGGTAGTGTCTATCCATCCGGAGCTGAGACCTGACCTATTTTTTTCAGGATCTCGATGGGGAGACCTGGCCACCTGGGCCTCTATGAAGCCGCTCAATATTTTGGGCTCGTTGATGGTCTGCTACTTGTTGGGTTAGTGAATCAGACTTCTTCTTCTTCTTTTCAGTGAGAGGGATTTGCCAGATCTCTATCTTCTTCGATTACTGTCGGGTCTGTC
Source organism: Cenchrus americanus (assembly GCA_947561735.1). Classification (NCBI taxonomy): domain Eukaryota; kingdom Viridiplantae; phylum Streptophyta; class Magnoliopsida; order Poales; family Poaceae; genus Cenchrus; species Cenchrus americanus. Next base: position 155,582,567 of record OX387243.1, on the reverse strand, counting down.
AGCAAATGTAAACCAGCTGGGATGAGAAAGAATATGGAAATTGAAATATCCCTCAAAACTAAATATTTTGCAGGGTGCCAAAGGCATAATAGTGTGTCTTTGCGCAATGACGGATCCACAATGGGTGGAGGGGGAGTTCATTTTCTTCTCCTTGCTCCCCCCTTACTTCTTCCTCCTTCTCTCTTCCATATTCCTCTTCTCAAAAGAAGAGGTATCGATGGTGTTGACACATCATGTTCAATGTGTTTAAGGATGGATGATGATGTTAGAAATTGTTTCTTTAAATATAAATATGTGCACAAATGTTTGCAGATGATAAATGTGGAAGGTGTGATGTTGAAATTAGTAGACCTAAGAAATGCTAAGAAAGTAACAAGCTGCATCCTATCTGTGGAGGAGGAAAACAAATATAAGACCATGATTCTTATGTGGCCATGGTGGGGTGAAAGAAACAAAGCTAATGCCGGTGAACATAGAAAAATAGTGCAAGAAGTAGTGCATAAAGCAAGAAACATGACATACGAGGTTTGTACTATGCTAAAGAAAACGGTTGAGAAGCATCATAGAAAAGTACATAGATGGTGTCCACCAACGCATGAATTTCTAAAAGTTAACATTGATGGAGCTTTTCTTATGGAGAGAAATCTGGTCGATGGGGGTTTCATTGTTGGAGATGCTGATGGGAATGTTGTAATGGCCAGAGCAAGAAGATTACAATCAGTTTATGATTCTTTTTGCGTAGAGACTTATACTTGCCTTGCGGCATTGACAGACATCTCATATCAAGGTATCACGGGAATTCAGTTAGAAATGGAATCTCCTAACCTAGGGCGGCCAACCACGAGTGTCGTTCCGTTTCGGCATCCGCTCCCCTTGTCAACGTGATTCCAACTGATGGGTGGACTGATATCTAGTGGCGTTTATCCATTTGGAGTTGAGACCTGACCTGTTTTTCAAGAGTTTGATGGGGAGACCTGGACACCTGAGCCTCTATGAAGCCGCTCAATATTATGGGCCCGTCGATGGGCTGGTCACTTGTTGGGTTAACGACCCGCACTTCTTCTTCCTCTTTTTAATGAAGGAGAGGAGATTTGTCGGATCTCTCTCTTCTTCAGTTACTGTCGTGTCTGTCAGCAAATGTAAACCGGCTGGGGTGAGAAAGAATATGGAAACTGAAATATCCCTCAAAACTAAAAATTATGTAGGGTGCCTAAGGAATAATAGTGTGCCTTTGCGCAATGACGGATCCAGAATGGATGGAGGGGTTCTTCTTCTTCTTCTTCTTCTTCTTCTTCTTCTTCTTCTGCTTCTTCTTCTTCTTCTTCTTCTTCTTCTTCTTCTTCTTCTTCTTCTTCTTCTTCTTCTTCTTCTTCTTCTTCTTCTTCTTCTTCTCCTTCTTCTTCTCCTCCTTCTTCTCCTTCTTCTTCTTCTTCTTCTTCTTCTTCTTCTTCTTCTTCTTCTTCTTCTTCTTCTTCTGCTGCTGCTGCTCCTCCTCCTCCTCCTCCTCCTCCTCCTCCTCCTCCTCCTCCTTGCTCCCCCTTTTCTTCTTCTTCTTCTCCTCTCTTCCTTCTTCCTCTTCTCATCCATAACTCAAAAGAAGAGGTATCGATGGTGTTGACACATGATGTTCAATGTGTTTAAAGATAGATGAAGATGTTAGAAATTGTTTCTATAAATACAAATATGTGTGCAAATGTTTGCAGATGATGAATCTGGAAGGTGTGATGTTCAAATTAGTAGACCTAAGAAATGCTAAGAAGGTAACAAGCTGCATCCTATGTGTGGAGGAGGAAAACAAATATAAGACCATGATTCTTATGTGGTCATGGTGGGGTGAAAGAAACAAAACTAATACTAGTGAACATAGAAAAATAGTGTAAGAAGTAGTGCATAAAGCAAGAAACATGACATATGAGGTTTGTACTATGCTAAAGAAAACGATTGAAAAGCATCATGGAAAAGTACATAGATTGTGTCCACCAACAGATGAATTTCTAAAAGCTAATATTGATGGTGCTTTTCTTATGGATAGAAATCTGGTCAATGGAGGTTTCATTGTTGGAGATGCTGATGGGAATGTTGTAATGGCCAGTGCAAGGAGATTACAATCAGTTCATGATTCTTTTTGCGTAGAGACTCATACTTGCCTTGCGGTGTTGACAGCCATCTCATATCAAGGTATCACGGTAATTCAGTTAGAAATGGACTCTCCTAACCTAGGGTGGCCAACCACGAGTGACGTTCCGTTCTGGTATCCGCTCCCCTCGCCAACGGGATTCCAATAGATGGGTGGACTGATCTCTGGTAACGTCTATCCATCCAGAGCAGAGACCTGACCTGTTTTTTTGGGAGTTCGATGGGTAGATCGCCACCTGGGCCTCTATGAAGTCTCTCTGTATTTTGGGCCTGCCGATGGGCTTGCTACTTGTTGGGTTAGCGAGTCGGACTTCTTCTTCATGTTCTTAATGAGGAGAGGGCATTTGCCGGATCTCTCTCTTCTTCGGTTACTGTCGTGTCTGTCAGCAAATGTAAACCAGTTGGGATGAGAAAGAATATGAAAATTGAAATGTCCCTCAAAACTAAACATTTTGTAGGGTGCCTAAGGCATAATAGTGGGCCTTTGCACAGTGTCGGATCCAGAACGGATGGAGGGGGGGTTCATTTTCTTCTTCTTCTTCTCCTCCTCGCTCCCCCTTTTCTTCTTCTTCCTCCTCTCTTCCTTCTTCCTCTTCTCATCTATAACTCAAAAGAAGAGGTATCGATGGTGTTGACACATGATGTTCAATGTGTTTAAGGACGGATGAAGTTGTTACCAATTGTTTCTTTAAATACAAATGTGTACAAACGTTTGCAGATGATGAATCTGGAAGGTGTGAGGTTGAAATTAGTAGACCTAAAAAATGCTAAGAAAGTAACAAGCTGCATCCCATTTGTGGAGGAGGAAAACAAATATAAGACCATGATTCTTATGTGGTCATGGTGGGGTGAAAGAAACAAAGATAATACCGGTGAACGTAGAAAAATTGTGTAAGAAGTAGTGCATAAAGCAAGAAACATGACATACGAGGTCTGTACTATGCTAAAGAAAACGGTTGAGAAGCGTCATAGAAAAGTACATAGATGTTGTCCACCAACAGATTAATTTCTAAAAGTTAACATTGATGGAGCTTTTCTTATGCACAGAAATCTAGTCGATGGGGTTTCATTGTTGGAGATGCTGATGGGAATGTTGTAATGGCCAGAGCAAGGAGATTACAATCAGTTCATGATTCTTTTTGTGCAGAGACTCATACTCGCCTTGCGGTGTTGACAGCCATCTCATATCAAGGTATCACGGGAATTCAGTTAGAAATCAACTGTTCTAACCTAGGGTGGCCAACCAAGAACCGTTCCGTTCTGGTATCCGCTCCCCTCGCCAACGGGATTCCAACTGATGGGTGGACTGATCTCTGGTAGCGTTTATCCATCTAGAGCTGAGACCTGACCTATTGTTTGGAGTTCGATGGGGAGACATGGCCACCTGGGCCTCTGTGAAGCCGCTCATTATTTTGGGCCCGCCTATGGGCTGGTTACGTTTTGGGTTAGCAAGTCGGACTTCTTTTTCTTTTTAATGAGGAGAGGAGATTTGTCGGATCTCTCTTTTCTTCAGTTACTATTGCGTCTTTTAGCAAATGTAAATCAGCTGAGATGAGAAAGAATGTGGAAATTGAAATATCTCTCAAAACTAAACATTTTGAAGGGTTCCTAAGGCATAATAGTGTTCCTTTGCGCAGAGAAGGAGTTTATTTTCCCCTTCTTCTTCTTCTCCTTGCCCCCCTTTTCTTCTTCTTCCTCCACTCTTCCCTCTTCCTCTTCTCATCCATAACTCAAAAGAAGAGGTATCGATGGTGTTGACACATGATGTTCAATGTGTTTAAAATGGATGAAGATGTTAGCAATTGTTTCTTTAAATACAAATATGTGCACAAATGGTTGCAGATGATAAATCTGGAAGGTGTGAGGTTGAAATTAGTAGACCTAAGAAATGATAACAAAGTAACAAGCTGCATCCTATCTGTGGAGGAGGAAAACAAATATAAGACTATGATTCTTTTGCCGCGTTCTCCAAAATTCACCTAAACACTTAAAATTCTACCTTTATGAAAGTTGTCCATCTTGTTGAGGGACACAACTTTCATGTAGATTGGCATTTCAAATTTTGAGTGGAAAAGCTTGAAAAATTGGTTGCAAAGGCAGGGTTCACTGTTCAAAAGAACAGGCTGACATTCAAAGTTGGCATTTGTGTAATTCAAAATCCGTGGAGAAAAACCCCCTATAGCCTTTTTGAAAATTGTAGAGGGTAGCTAGATCTCCAACTCTCATCTTCACAGCTTGGTCGAGTTTTATTCAAATTTTTGGAGAATTTCGAATTTGAAAATCGTGCCAGCAACACAGTTAGGGTCGGGCGCCAGCACGCCGCGACGTCGCGCGCGCGCGCGCGCGTCGCCGGCCGGCGCCCGCCGCACCTCGGCGTGCGTGCCCCACGCGCCTTCCCGACGTCCCTCCGCCCGAGGCTTGTGCTTTGCCCGAGGTACACGCGCCCGCACGCACCCTACCCTAGGCGCCTCGAGCCGCGCCGCCACGCCGCCCGTGACGCCCCAGGTTTCTAATTAACGTCATTAGTGCTAACGACCGGATCAGCCGAGTCAAACCTAGGTCAACCTGGGTCATCACCCCGAAAACCTCGCCAATGAACCCTAATGAACCCCTTGACCAAGACTACACACACCCATGGTCGACCCGTGGTCAAAGACACGGTCAAACCCCACTGGCACAGTGACGTCAGCGAATGTCGTCCGGAACTTTTGCCGTGTTCTCCAAATTTCACCTAAACACTTCAAAATCTACCTTTATGAAAGTTGTCCATCTTGTTGAGGGACACAACTTTCATGTAGATTGACATTTCAAATTTTGAGTGGAAATTAGTGAAAAACTTGGTCAACCGCTAGTACCTCCTGTTTTCCAGAACAGGCCGACATTCAAAGTTGGCACGACGTTCCTGCAAAATCTGTTGAGAAAAACACTAGACGGCCTTTACGAAAGTTGTAGAGGGTAGTTAGATCTACAACTTTCCTATTCATCGCTTGGTGCACTTTTATTCAAATTTTTGGAGAAAACCTCGCTTGAACAGGGCCGGTCTCAAACATTTTCGGTCCGAACGCGACGTCGCGCGGTGCTCTCGCGTTCCCGCGCGTGCCCGCGCCGTGCCGCCGGTCTCGGCATCCGGCCGCGCCCGCGCCTTCCCGAGGCGCGCGCCTTCCCTAGGCCGCGCGCGCGCGCCGGGGCGGCTCGGAGCCCGAGCTTGCCCCCCCCCTTGCCGCGCGCGCCATTCGCGCCGCACGGCGCCGCCCGTGCCGCCCGCGGGCACGACGCTCGTAGAGGCCGGGGCCTCCGTCCGCGCGCGCACCCCCCGGAAGCCGCGCACACCCCCCCCTTGGCGCCCATTTAAGGTGGCCGCACCGCCCAAGCACGCCCGCGCCGATCCGGCTTGCACCGCGAGCCGCACCCCGCCGCTAGGGACGTCGCCGGAGCGAGCCGCGTTCCCAGCAATTTCCCCAGCCGCACCCCAATCCACCGCCCTCACTAGGTCCCCTAGGAGCTCTGGAGACCCCGTGTAGTCGCACCGGTCGCCAAACCTCGCCGACCATCGGGCAGCCGCGGCTAGCATCGCCGGCGACCGCCGCACGCCGGTCCCCGAGGCCACCGCGACCCTAACTCCGGCACGGATCGAACCACGGTGATCCCCTAACCCCTCTCCCCACCTTTCCCGGCCAATTCCCCCACTGGAGCGCCGGAATTTGGGCCGGCGCCGCCGCCTTCCATGGCCAGGGGTCACATTGCAAAGGAGAAAATATTCCCAGGGGCCTCGGTGCAAAAAGAAACTCCAATAGTAAAACCCTTTTGGGTGATTATTGTAAATTGCGTAGAAAATCGCAGAAAAATGTGAAACCAATTTTGTTGGGTTCTTTGTGAATTATACTACAACTTTTGTTATTCTGGCCTGAGCTAATTCCTGTTAGTTTTTGCATGAAAAATACAAATGTGAAAACCCTAGATCTGCAATAACTCAAAAACTATAAATCCTCTGTGTCCAATTTTTGGATATGTTGTGTGTTAGGTCATGACTAGCTCCTATGCCAAAAATTGCACAAAGTTATGATGTAAATCTTTTTATAAAAATGTTTTTCCATTTCCGGAGATCTGCCTAAATGATTTCTGTTAAATATATTTATGTTTTTGACCCCAACTTGTGCACACTGTCTTGTAATACCAAAATGCACATATTGTGAATTAATCATGATTTTTGGATTAACAGAAATAATTATTCTTGATTTATGCATGTTTTCCTTTGTAAATTAATAAGCCAAGTTCAGTAGAGATTCCATGTGAACATGCTGGCTTTTTAGACTTGTTTAGGACCAGAGAGCATGCACAAGAAAGTTTGGATCATTTTGAGGCCTATTTATTTTTTTATATGCATTTACTTTGAATCACTAGCTAGCCTTTGTTTTTTTTCAATAATATTTAATTTCCTAGCATCCAACACTTAAATGTGGGTCCAATGGACCAGTATAGGTGCTAGTAGGCTTAAAAACACTACTTTAATTTTTGGTAATTTAATTGCTTAATAAAAAGCTTAAAAGCCCTTTTAATATTAAAGGGAAATTAAATAAAGAAAAACCCTTATTTAATTATTTTTCCTTTTTGAAAGTATTATCTAATTTAATTAAAAGATAATTAATTCTCATTGCTGATAAGGAATTAATTCATGGATAAAAATATTAATTACACCTTTGTTGGAGAAGATAAAAGGAAATGAAGCTTTCACATGAAATGATAAGTATAATAAGAACCTTTATTCAAATGTTTAATAAAGAAGTGCATATTGTTCCTTTTTGGAAGAGTATACTAAGTGTATTCTTATCTAGGTGAATGTGTCCAACTAATACACCCCTGTTTGTCAATTATGGTTTGTGGTTAATTAAATTAAAAATCATCAAATAAATCTTGCATTTGCATCCTCGTGTAGATCTTCCGAACGGTAGCTGTACGTGTGTGCCGGACGGAGGAGACGACGGAGACGTGTACCACGTCGTTGTAGAGCAAGACCTGGACCAAGTCCAGAAGGGCCCAAGGCCAACCTTGCCATCGAAGGCAAGCCCCGATCATTAACCCGTCTTTTAAAATTATGCAATTATGTTTGCTACGATTGTGCATTTACGTTTCAGGAGTTGATTTGAAACCCTAGATGCATGATCCCTAGGTACCTATGCTCTATCACTAGTATGCTAGGTCGATAGCTGCTATGCTATAGGACCGATAGAAGTCGAGTGATGTTCGTCACTCGCGAGATTAGGTTCCTAGATAGGAATCATAAGATATCCTTAAATGGATTGCTCATGTGGTAAGAGCATGGGATTTGGGCTCCGGTCCAGTGGCTTTCGTGGGCTAAGCTTTTGAACGTACTAAACATATGCGGGTATGGGACCGGTAAGCCTAGTACCCGATTGACGCGGTAAGGGAACCTTTCTCTACTACACCCCGGGCACTTGTGTCCCCCCGCTTGCAACAAAGGTGGTACTGCGTGAGTCTAGACGTTCGTGTGGGAGCGATCCAGTAAAACCTTGTACCAAGGAATGTAGGTTCCGCTCCCGAGCCGAAGATCGACGGGAACGGCACCGGGAAAGTTGTCCTTGCGGGGACGGCCCTACCGTGTGTTTGGGTTTACCTTGCAAGGTTTGAATCAATCGATTGTCGGCCTCTCACCGTTATCCGAGATCGCTTAATCAATCGGCCATGATATCCCATAATGATGGAACTCGAGGAATATGGTTGGATGAATTAATTGCTTGTCCAATTCTGGATTGAATTAGTTGGCACATTTAGAAATGGTGATCAACTAGAACTTGTGCTAAAATTGTGAAAGTAAGGATCTACTCTTAGCAAATTTGTTTCGGCAAAAGAAACTCCACCGGCCAAAAACCTTTCATGTCTAGAGGTTGGTGATGTAGTCATCACCCGACGGTTAAGTCTTCTTTGAGTATTAGTATACTCGCCTTGCTTTAAAACTGTTGATGCGGTGTGATTGATCGGAAGGGTGACGACAAGTGATGACATCACGGATGGCCTCCCGTGATGTTTACCGTTGCGCTAGTTTAAATTATTTCCGCTCGTATTTTCGAACCATGAACCTTTACTCCATGTAGTGAACAATGGTTTGTAATAAAATGTTTAATTCATGTTGTACTCGCGACTCGCCTTCGCGTGAGTTTTAATGCATGTGTCGATCCTCCGTTCGATGTCCAAGTGATTTACCGGGGCGTTAACCCGGCAACTAACGACGGGATGATACTTTACTATTGCTTAATGACCAAAGTGGATCTGTCTTAGGCGATAGTACGATATTTTCTCCGGGCCTGGTTGTCACAAATTTGGTATCGGAGCGACTACATGCACCGAGCTTAAGTAACAACCTTAATCACTAGTTTCGAATAAAACTTGCCAAGATTGGTTGTGTTAGCAAAACGTGTTGGTTCGTTAAGGATAAACTAGACCGAGAGGCCCTAGAGGGAATTTCCGGGTTCTTTCGGGTAGCTTAATAAGCTATGGTTTATTTTGCTAACTCCCAGCACATTACTTTATGTCAGACTTACATTCTTGCACAACCATACTAGTTCATCACGTTTTGCCATACGTGGTGGTACCACAGGGAAGTCCTGTGAGGGACTAGTGGGACCTATTCCAATGGGTGCCACGTCGCGTCCGAGTCTCGTCGCGTTTTGCCATACGTGATGGTACCACGGGAAAGTTCGTGAGGGATGAGTGAGGCCTATTCCAATGGGCACTCACGTCGCGTCGAATCTTAAAAAAGGAACCTGTCCATGCAGCGGCTTAACGCATGGATGCCGTTTCTATAGTGAACGGTAATGTATGTGGACACTTTCATGAGTGCTGGCATGAAAGGTTCGTTGTGTTCTGTGATCTTCTGCAGGTACACTAACCACGTTCGTAAGTCGCTAAGAGAGTGCCGATAGTCTCGACTAGTTATTATAGGGAGAGACTTAATTGTTGCCTTGCCACCGGCACTAACTCCAATTTTTGGCTTAATTGCTTGGTGAGGACGAATAGGTCGTTCTTGCAGCATGATAAAAACATGTTGAATAATAAACAGATCACAAGTGTTGTTTTCTTAAGTAATATTCTAATAACAACAATAACAACCTTTAAACCGAATCTAAAGTGTTGTTGGACCGTCTAGTCGACCCTGTTGTCGTGACCTCTTCTCAGACCTTTCTGCAGAGTTTCTGTATAGGTGATCTACACCCAAGTGCCCCCAATCTATCCAAATCTTTGTCGAGAAGTATTTGCACGATCATAGGTTTTCAAATCTCAAGCTATGCTCAAATAGTAAACCTAGGTCTTGCTGTCTTTCCGGAACACATCACTACGAATCTTGCACCTTTGCACCTTGTTCCTGACTCATCCAGTTTAACCCTTGACTACCAAGTTTGGTCTTATGAACCTACCGAGTTGCCGGAAAAATTTGAACATTTCAGAAAATTTTGAACATTTCGGAAAGGTATGAAGTAAATCTTTTTATATAAATTGTTTTCCTTTTCTGCAGAAAATGCCTAGATGATTTTTGTAGCTAAAAATATTTATGTTTTTGTGCCCAACTTGTGCATAATGTCTTTTTATGTCAAAACACACCTTTTGTGAATTAATCATGATTTTTGGTTTAACATAAATATTTATTCTTAATTTGTGCATGTTTTCCTTTGTAAATTAATGAAGCAAGATCAGTAGAGTTTCAAGGTGTACATGCTGGTTCTTTAAGCTTGTTTAGGACCAGAGAGCATTCATGAGAAAGTTTGGATCATTTTGATGCTTATTTATTTTTGTGTGCATTTAATTTGAATCACTAGCTAGTCTTTGTTATTTTCTATAACATTTAATTTTCTAGCTTCCAAGCCTTGCATGTGAGACCAGTGGACCAGTATAGGTGCTATTATTCTTAAGAAACACTTCTTTAAATTTTTGGTGATTTATTGCTTAATAAAAAGCTTAAAAGCCCCTTTAAAGATTAAAGAGTAATTAAATGAGGAAAAGCCCTTTTTAATTCATTTTTCCTTTTGTAAAGTTTTACCTAACTTAATTAAAAGTTAATAAAACATCCTTGCTGATAAGGTATTAATTTATGAATAAAAATCTTGTTCACACCCTTGCTAGTGAGAGGAAAAGGAGTAAGCCTTCACATAAAATAACAAGTACAAAAGAAATATTTATTCAAATGTGCAATAAAAGAATGAATCACACATGATTAATAACCTTCCTAAAAGAGATGTACTATCTAGATACTTGTTGAGGTGAATATGACCAACAAGAGTTGGATAAGATAACAAACTGTCACATCACCTGACCTTGCATTGCATTCCGTGTAGATGTTTCGGACGGTGACTACTCCCTTGTCCCGGAATCCGAGGAAGGAGGAGCGAGAAGCTTCCCTGCAGTACGTGGAAGTGCTCGACGACACCGAGGGTGCCCAGGCTAACCTAGCTGACGAAGGCAAGCACCGGTGCATCTAATCTAGTTTTCAAATTCTTATTTCAATTATCTATGGATGATTGTGCATTTAAGTTCAGGAGTTGAATGGAACCCTAGATGCATGATCCCTAGGTACCTTTGTCCTTACTAGTATAATAGGTCGATAGCTGCTAAGCTATAGGACCGTTACAAGTCGGGTGATGACCTCACTCGCGAGAATAGGTTCCTAGATAGGAATCACAATATATACTTAACTGGATTGCTCATGTGGTAAGAGCATGGGGTTTGGGCTTCGGTCCAATGGCTATTGTGGGTTAAGTATTTGAACGTACTAAGCACTTGTCGGGAATGGGACCGGAAAGCCTAGTACCTTAATGAGACGGCTGGGGATTTAACTGTCACTACTCTTGGGGTTTGTCTCACGGCTAGCTACCGGTGGTGTATGGTGAGTCCGGGTACTTCGCGGGGTATTTCCGATAGCCCGCACCAAAGACCGTGGCCTTTTATCCCGACCCGAGGGATTTTTGGGAACTGCTTGGGAAGTTGTCCTTGCGGGGGCAGCCTACCGTGTGTTTAGGTCTACCTTGCAAGGTTTGAATCAATCGATTGTCGGCCTCTCACCGTTATCTGAGACTACTTACTCCACTAGCCATGAGATCCCTAATGATGGAAGTTGATTAATATTATGCTTGATTAATTGTATTGTACAACCTTGTCTGTACTAGTGGCTAATGTAGTAAAGATTAAACCCACTAGAACTTGTGCTAAAATCTTGAAAGTAAGGACATACTCTTTGTTACTTTTCAGCAAAAAGAAACTCAGTGGCCAAAAGCCTTTCATGTCTAGATTGGTGAAGTAGTTATCACCGACGGGTAAGTCTTACTTAGTATTAGTATACTCAGCCTTGCTATAATATGTTGATCCAGGTAATGCTTTCGGTGACGTGTGTCCCGGAGAGATCCCGCCCGGCTGGGAGCTGGAGTGGGTGGAGGACGACTACTGAGAGCATCATGGATGGCCTCCCGTGGTGTTGCTGCTTCCCGTTAGTTTAATTCCGCTGTTTCGAAAACTCTGAACTACTTCTTTATGGCAAAAACTTCGGTTTGTAATAATTAAACTCTTCGGGGTACGGATTTGGATGTTAATGATGATGTATCTCTGGACTCGCCTTCGAGTGAGTTTTAATGCATATATTTCGATCCTTGTTGCAATTTAAGTGATTTACCGGGCGTTAACCCGACGACTATCGACAGGATGATACTTTATTATCGCTTAATGACCAAAGTGGATTGGTTTAGGCGATAATACGGTATTTTCCTGGGCGGGTTGTCACAAAGTACTCCCTCTGGTTTCATATTAGAGGTCGCTAAGTGTAAGTGCAATCAAGCCTTAAGTGGGTTTTGGTGAATTAAGTGACAACTTGATTAAATCCCTAACACTCTTGTGAAGCATGTGAGCAGGTTAATGATTGTTGATAAATGATATTTATGAGTAAATTCATGCTTTTGGCTCATATTGCAATTAAGACAAGAATGGATCATGACAATGTATATGTAATGATTATAAGCATACTAAGAATGAATGTCATGATAAGGAAAGGATGTTCTCACCATTGATCCTTACATAAAGCATACAACAAGTGATCCTAAGCTAAAGAAAAGCAAATATAAAGGCATGATGATACATGATAATTGGTTGGCTTTTCTATGTTGGGCAAAGTACATTTTGAAGAAAGGAGAAGCTTGTGGTATAGTAATGGGAGAATTAAATTAAAGATGAATATGGCATCAAGGGATTTCACCATTGACATATGATAGAGATTGATGACCAATGTTGTGAGCTTTGTCAAGAAAAACATCAAGGGATTTCACTATTGCTACAAGATGGAACTTGATAATCTAGACAATAAGATTACAAAGTTCAATATCAAATGGTTTTCACTCTTATACTTCATGAAGATTATTGACTTGTTCAAAGAAGATATTTGCAAGACTTCGAGTTGGATTTTAGCTAAGGTCCTTTGGCTATCTATATTACTTTGGATCTACATTTGAAGGATTGCAAAAGCAAGGATAATTGATATCAATCAAAGGACAAACAAATTGAGTGGCATCTCGAATGGTTTTATCTCTATGGTGCAAGGCTTGACTCATTTGTGGCAAGGATAAGTGATGAAGAGATCAAGATGGATAAAACGAGGAACTAAGCTAAGGCTATGGATAGCGACCATAAGCTAAGTGGCTAGGGTGAAGTTGAGAGCATCAAGGATTTCGAAGTATCATATCCACGCCTACCGAGGAAAGTGATAAATTGCATCTAACGTCATGATTGATAAATTCAAGTGGCTTAAGAATTCAAAGTGATTGATCTCTACTCTATGGAAGAATTCTAGGTCGCTAGCTCAAGATGGACATGCTCAAGCACATACATATGTTTGCTCATCTACAACATGTGCTTAGTTGGTACACGTCATTGGAAGCCCTCGAATCATTGAAGATCTTTTATCGGCGTACCTTGGAGGTTCAAGCTCAAGTGGATTTATTAGGATTTATATTTTCTTGAGTTTAGGTATGCCGTACTATCAAGAGGGATGAATCATTGGTTGGACAACAAACATCAAAAAGTGCTCAAGTGAAGCCTAGAGAGACTAACCCGTGAGATCAAAACCTTAGTTGAGCTCTCTGGCCAAAACCGGCCTGACCGGTCCCGACCGGTTTGGGCACCGACACCGCTAGTTGGTTTGTAAACCGGTCGACCGGGTTTGGCAAACCGGTCCGACCGGTTTTGTCTGACAGACTAACGGCTAGTTTTGAGTGAGGTGGGTATTTATACCCATGAGCTCCTCTTTGAGGGGCCGCTTGTTCTCTTCACTCCTAACACATTCTCGAACCATAGCAAAGCTCTTCCCAACCTCTCTAAGTGAGATTTAAGCCTCTAGTGCCATATCCTTGAGTTGGGTTAAGAGAGTGACTAGTGTGAGAGCTTTAGAGAGCTTTGAGAAGCCTTGTGAGCATCCCGCACTTGAGCACCTGTCGATTTCGTTGAAGATCTTGAAGCATCTTTTACTCTTGGAGCATTTGCTCCTAGACGGCTAGAGGTCGCTTGGAAGCTCCAATCCGAGATTGTGGAAGCTCCAAGAAGTTTGTATTACCCCCGTGAATCTAGTGGAAAACCTCTCATCTCAAGAGATTGTTCTCTTGACTTGAGATCGAGGGAAAGGGCAAGCCTTGTGTGGCGAGTCTATCCTTGTGTGGATACCTCAACAACGTGGACGTAAGCAAGCCTTTGTGGCAAGCTGAACCACGGGATAAATCCTTGTGTCAATTGCGCTTTTACTTCATATATATCTTGCTTGTTGGTTTATCTCTCTTTCTAGCATATATCTTGTGCTTCCGCTTCGATCTACTTTGGTGTGCTTGTACTTGTGTGCGGGGAGCTTGTTGGTACTCTTGGAAGTCCCTGTGAAAGTCCACACCAAGTTTGGTTTGTGCTAGAACTCGTAGAGGGGTTTTACTTATTGTTGGTTCTGTTTGTGTAAAACCGGTCCAACCGGTTTTGGAAACCGGTCTGACCGGTTTCAGTACTGACAATGGGTTGAATATTTTTAAGTGTGCAGATTCGCCTATTCACCCCCCCTCTAGGCGACATCAAGATCCTTTCACTAAGGACAACAACATGTCACCAAAGCACAACTTTGACTTCTCTTTTCTATAAAAAACTTTATTGGAAAGTTATATATGTATATCCATATGAAAGTAAATTTTCAAGACAAATCTATTTATATGATTTTCACATTTTCAAACTCAACGACTTAAAAGTTATTCATGATTTATATTCCCAATGTTTGACTCAATCCTTGTCCAAAACGACTTCTAATAGGGAAACAGAGGGAGTAGTGCATAAAACAAGAAACATGACATACGAGGTCTGTACTATGCTAAAAAAAACGGCTGAGAAGCATCATAGAAAAGTACATAGATGGTGTCCACGAACGGATGAATTTCCAAAAGTTAACATTGATGGAGCTTTTCTTATGGACAGAAATCTGGTCGATGGGGTTTCATTGTTGGAGATGTTGATGGGAATGTTGTAATGGTAAGAGCAAGGAGATTACAATCAGTTCATGATTCTTTTTGTGTAGAGACTCGGAATTGCCTTGCGGCATTGACAACCATCTCATATCAAGGTATGACGAGAATTCAGTTAGGAATTCAGTTAGAAATCGAATCTTCTAACCTAGCCAATGCTTGGAAGACATGGGTTTTTGATCAATCGCCGGCTGATATGCTGCTTATGAAGGCACGACAAGTTATTTAATTAGATTTTTGTGTTTGTTGAAATTTCTTTTACTTCATGTAGTAATGTAGTATGTGTATACATGAATTAGCTCGCTCTAGATTTAGTTGGGACCCAAATCAGGATTAATCATATGTTATGTTTGGCTTGATCTCCTCTTAGATTTTGTAAAGTCGTTAGGTAGACTTTTCAACCTTGTAAAAATGAATAAATAGCATATTAATATTTCTTAAAAAAATTACTGTCGTGTCTGCCTGCCGCGGTGCCGCACATCCGGAGATGGCAACGGGTACATACCCATCGGTATGACCTCCCCATACCCACACCCACAATAGGCAAAACACCTCACCACCCATACCCATCACCCACCACGGGTCTCAAATTCCCCCACACCTCTACCCATCGGGTAGCGGGTACCTAGCGGGTGACCCATACCCGCTTCACTATAATTGTAGCTAATGTAATAAAACATGTAATTAATTATGCAAGCAACATCAAATCATCATTTTATCAATAATGTTAGTCGTACAATAACAATGTAAGGTAACAATACTAATTTTAACTATATCCCACACAAATGGAGTCTCTCATCTCTTAAACAATATGCTATATATTAGAAATAATACATAATATTATATGTAATGAACCCCCAACGGTAGCGAGTATGGGGAACACAAGAACGTACCCACACCCACCATACCTAACGGGGGAAGGAATCGCCCACTAAGTCACCCGTCGGGGGGAAAATCCCCCCATACCCACACCCTAATAGGGTTTTTACCCGCGGGTAAACGGGTGGCGGGTACCCATTGACATCCCTACGCACATCGTGTGTTGATGTGGTGTATACTCGTTTTTGGTGCCATGAGTTGTGTGTTTTTTTAGCAACATGAGGGCGTCTCCAATCGTACGAGCTAGCACTATCTCTAAGCTGATGAATTTAAATGAGAAAAGAGTGCAACAACAAGCTTTGAACATTGTGCAGTGAGAGAACAGTGTATTGGGAATTGAGCGAGCTTATCTCTTCTCTCCTAGTTAGTCTCATGTCTTTTGCAATGTTGCATGATTAAAAAATTAATTTCACTAGCTCTAAGCTAGATTGTTGGAGACGCCCTGAGTTGTGTTTTGTGCTCCGCTAGAATCGTGGGACGTTGTCGAAGAGAGGCAGAGAGCAGCTGGATGCATGGACGGGCGGGCAGTCGCCAACGGGCCAGCGCAAGTACAGTGCCGTTCGTGCAATGTGTGCCCAATCACCAAAACTCGAAAGTTGGCAGTGACAACTGACGAGAACAAAAAGGTTGTGACAGGCGCACACACGTTCTTGTTCTAAATCTAGTACAGTACCGTTTGAACGTCTGGTACTACCAAAGAGGCAAAGATACCAAGAGGGTGTTTGGATCTATGGGTGACTATAGACTAGAGACTAATTTTAGTCATCAAAGTGATTAATAAACTTCCAAACACTCTTGACTAAAGGGTGACTAAAACTAGTTTTTGTCTCCAGTCACCCTCACCCAACTTCTACAGACTAAAGTCCCCTCTCTTACCTAATTAATTGCTCATCGCATTAATTTCGTGGACCCAACAAGAGATAGAAGAGGAGAGACAAAGGGACAGAAAGAACAATTTAATGTTAAGTACAATTAGTGTTGCCAATTTTAGTCATCATCCAAATAGTGGCTGACTAAAGGGATCCAAACGCCCTCCAAGACTCTCGGACACTGGAAACACTAGGAGAGATTTGTACATGCGAGCGGCGCGTGGACCGCAACCTGGAGTGGTGCACGGCTGGTGCACAGAAGCGCAAGTAGTGTACGCCCAGGCGGGCGTTTTCCTTGCCCGTGAACTGGATGGAGTACGGGAGGCCCAGCGCGAGCGGGTGTGTTTAGCTACTGACGCAGCCGCCCGTATCTCATCGCATTGGTATGGTTTCTATCTGGAACGAAAATGGCTTCACGTGCTACGGCTATGTGCCACCACCTCGCCCCCTCTGGCTTTACTATTCAGCGTGCTTTTCGGGATGTGCTCGAGCCAGTTCAATACTGTACAAATTTGTCCACCATACTATTATCTCAATAATTTATTTTAAAAAAACTATTACCTCGGTGCATAATTTCACCATACTATCTATTGCCATACCCTCTTTGGAACAAAGGATTTGTTGAGTGATTCTATAGGAATTGATTTCCATAGGTTTTTTTTTGCATGCACCCCTTTGGAACAAATGATTCCACATTCAAGAATCCTACAAAATTTCTATGGAATACCCCAGTCCATAGGAATTTTGAAGAAAATCTAACATGAGGTAAAATCTTTTTGAAATTTTCCTTTGTGTCCGGCTCGCTCCACAAATTCCTATGTGTTTCTTTTGTTGTATCCAAATATAATTTGGAAAGTTTCATGCATTCTAAAATTCCTCTAGAATTGCAATTGGCAACCAACCCAAAACGGCAAAACCTACATTTTTCTATTCATATACCCTTTACCTAACTCATCAGACAATATCGAGTCGAGTGATTTGCTTGTACAGGCAAAACCTACATTTGCTTTGGCAAAATGTTTAATCATCCTTTTATTCTTTTCCCAAAAACTGCACCTTGAAAGATACCGTGGTGTGAAGCATGTCTATAATTTGAAATTGTCGGTATGCTTGTGTGTTGCAACAAGAATGGATAATGGATTCATCATCAGGTGTCTGGAGTCGGGGTCAACAACGGGCGTCTTCGGATCTCGTGACCCACTTGGGGGCGTTGGTTGAGGCTCCTTGCTTGGTCTTTGTTTTTCCAGGTGAAAACCTTTCTCCCGGCGGACGGAGGGGGCGGCGACGGTGGCTTCAATGTCATTTACCCTATGTGTTTCTTTTGTTGTATCCAAATATAATTTGGAAAGTTTCATGCATTCTAAAATTCCTCTAGAATTGCAATTGGCAACCAACCCAAAACGACAAAACCTACATTTTTCTATTCATATACCCTTTACCTAACTCATCAAACAATATCGAGTCGAGTGATTTGCTTGTACAGTAAAACCTACATTTGCTTTGGCAAAATGTTTAATCATCCTTTTATTCTTTTCCCAAAAACTGCACCTTGAAAGATACCGTGGTGTGAAGCATGTCTATAATTTGAAATTGTCGGTATGCTTGTGTGTTGCAACAAGAATGGATAATGGATTCATCATCAGGTGTCTGGAGTCGGGGTCAACAACGGGCGTCTTCGGATCTCGTGACCCACTTGGGGGCGTTGGTTGAGGCTCCTTGCTTGGTCTTTGTTTTTCCAGGTGAAAACCTTTCTCCGGCGGACCGGAGGGGCGGCGACGGTGGCTTTAATGTCATTTACTTCTTGGAGGCGACACATTGGAAACCAAGTGATCGTTTAAAGATTACATGACAATATAGTGCTTAAACTCTAAACCTCACACTGACATAAGCCAAGAAACAAGAAGAAAAGCACACTAACAAAAAGAAAAAGGAAGACTAAGCTTCAATCTTCTTATCCGAGTCCAAGTGTGAAGGTGGCACACCTCCGCATCGTGGTTCATGGCACCGACCTTCAGGGTCAAAAAAGCAAAAAAAAAAAACAATTTGTTCTTCCAAGAATCCAAATGTGAATTTCTTTCAAGAAAAGGACTAAAAAGAAAAAAAACTAACTCGAGGAGCCAGGAATGGAAGAGCAAGCATGATTTGGGCCAATCACGAGAAATGGCCGCATATATGGTAGACCGGAGAAACTAAACAAAAATATAGTCGTAGAAACATAGAAACGGAACTATTCAAACTAGAGTATGGCCATCACAATGATTTGAATGTAAAAATAATATAGTCGGATAGGATCTGGATGGTGAAATTTGGCTAATGGGCTGAATTGCTTATCAATGTAATACTTGTCACACCCGATTTTCCGAAGAAAACCAAGTGCTAGCTATATGTATGCCGGGATCTAGTTTCATACATATAGTGACATCATAGTGAATAACGAAACAATATCACGTAATGAAAGAGAGATTATCAGAGATTTACAGCGGAATCCTGGGAAACAACGGCTCCAAACTTCACGAGCGCCGACCGGGGGTTGCGTACGCCTAGCACCAGGCAACATCTTCACAAGACTTCAAAGTAGCTTCCTCCTTCTGAGCAACAATGTTTATAGCAAGGGTGAGCACTTGTCGTACTCGGCAAGTGTGGGGAAAGAATGAATGCAAAGGCTTTATAGTGGACTCGGCTCAAAGCATTTAAGCAATTTTAGTTGGTCAAGTTTTATTAGCACCGATTACTAATAAAGTATAAGTTTATACCAACCCACAATTAAGCATAAGGTAAGAAATACGCCATAAGCACATGGCAACATAACCGAGAGAACACGATTTAAGTCCATCTTCAAGTTCAATTATCATGTGAGGGTCCAGGCCGCCCGTGACCGTGGGCACGGCTAATCGATTAGTTTTACACTCTGCAGAGGTTGTACACTTTACCCACGCTCGTGTTCCCCATGTTGCCCGGTTGATCGGACCCTTAAACACTTCCGAGGTGAGTGGCTAGGGGTCCACTACGAAGCCTTTACAAAGGAGAGAAGAGAAACCAACAGCCCGCAACGAAGCATACGACGGGAGCGGCCATAACCCTCCCTAGTGGTCAACACCTTAGCCAAGGCTGCTACCCCAAAAGAACCGGGCTATACCCCTTCAACTCCGGCCCCCTGTGCCCCTCTCGGAAAAGAGCTATCGGCTAACCCACTCTCCTAATTAATCGCTAAGCCCGAGCCATGTGGACCGTGGTTGTACCGTTATCCTGGGGGGTTCTCCATGTTCCGATTAAACCATATGATCTTGTTGTTAACCATAAGCACACACATACATGTATATCATCCAAGTTATCATGATCAACATTCATCATATTGCAAAAGATTCATTTTAACCATTCCAAGTTATAGCAACTAAGCATAACTACCCATCATAAAGATAAACCCGTTTGATCAAGGCACAGGATAAAATAACACTAGTCAAACCTTAAACATGGGTCCCATCATATTAATGCAAGCATATGCAATGAGTGATTAAGTGTAATTCTTAGGACAAAAGATCAAGGACACACTTGCCTTTAACCAAACTAATGTCGTTGCTCAGAATATCTTCAACTTCAAGCTCTTCCAAGCTTCTCGAACGACGTTCACTCTAAGCGCATCAATCATCGAGCATAAACATACAAAGCAGACAAACAAACAGACATACTAAGAACAAAACACCAATCAAAAGAAAACTGTAAAAGAACGTACTAAAGGATAGGCTTGATTAGATGGATCACTAAAGAACACAAAGTGTGCTTGGAAAGGCTTGGTTAGCTTTAAAGAGATGGTCGCGGAAGATTGAGCAAGGACCGGAAAGACCACACTGAGATAGAGCTCGATTCTATGGTTACATAGACGCAAGAAACGCTGAACACAAAACTAAGCTCGGAACTATCGTGAGGTCATCAACAAACAACAAGAGACTACGCTTGGCATATTTTAATTAAGAAATCACGTGAAAGAATATTTCGCAGAAATACTCTATGTTACCATTAAACAAGTTACATTTAATTAAAGAAATCACGATAAACCTAATCATGTTTTATTTAGAACATTCGAGTAGAAGTTATGTCAAATTAACAATTACTTTAGAAAGATGAAGCAAGTATAAGATATCTAAACGAGTAACTTTATGTCACGTGTTCGACTAAACATATTTAATATTGAAAAGGCATTTATGAAGTCATTAGGCATTTTACCTTTATTATGAAAACCGATGTTTAATTCTAACATCTTTTACTTAGAAAAACTAGTTATAAATAGGATTAACCAATTGCATCATGATTAAAGAAAACCGGATTAGAACCTAATCACTTTTTATTTATAAAAGCATTAGAATAAGAATTAGTCGAGATTAACATGCATCTTTTAATATTAAAACAAGTAACAGGTGATACACATGCTAACGCATAAGTTATGGCGAAACGAACTAGAACGGCACAAACGAACTATCAACGCACAAGAAAACCTTAAGGTGGGTTTAGGAAAACTAGTCTACTTAGAGAACTAGACCGAAGGGCAACAACTGAGCAAAAAGGTAAGCTAAACTAGTTGATAAAGGAACTGATAACGAGATTAGCTCTAAAGAAAGGTATAGCTACGAAAGGTTGAGCATAAGAACATAGCCGATTTATGAAAAGACAACCTAACAGAGATGGAATAGACATCAACTAGCTAGATGCTGATATACAAGATTCATGAAACAAGAGTGATAAGATTAATTGATAGACATATGAGCAGTGCAAACTACTCACACAGATAAAGCTACTAAGATAACAGAAACTCTAAGGCTTGATTAGATGCACACGGTTTTAGCTCGGGCTAACACTAGAAAGGTTTAGAGCCTCTTGACAAACTTGATCAAAAGAGATACTGGGATAAAGCTAACACCGAACGTCTAACGAATTATTTGCATTTATGAGAGAACAAGGCTATGAGCTAGGTTCATTTTAATTTAACAAAACAAATATAAAGGATATTTCAGAGATAAAATACCCTATGTTGACATTAATGCAATATTAAACTTTTATTTGTAAAACCGGTGTAAAGAACTAGTCAGATTTTATTAATAAAGATTCATATAGGAATTAACCGATTAAACATTTGATTTAGAAGAACTAAACTATATGAACAATCTAAACGAAACTTTGTAATTCGAGTTCATCATATTATTATCAAAAACAGTATTAAATTGGCTTTAATCAAGATTAACATTTATTTATAAAGCCGGAATAAAAGCCTAATCAACTTTTAATTATAAAAGTTAATTAATCATTAAGCAAATTAACATTTGACTTATGGAAAACCGAGTAAAAGGTCTAATTAGATTTTATTCATAAGAGCATGTAAAGTAATCATTAATCAAATTAAATTTGATTACGAAAAACGATATATAGATCTATATTGCTTTTATTTATAAAAGACATGCTTAGCTAGTCATTAATCAAAATTATTATTAATTTTATTTTCAGAAACAAAACATGGTGAAAACACACCACTAACGCGTGCTTTGCATTATTATGGACCTAACGCAATTTGAACGGATTAAATCGGTGCTAAAACGAAAAAGATATGGCTTTCTAAAGATCTGAGGACCTAATTGTGAACGATTGAAAACTTCAGGGGCTTAACAAAGAAAGATCAGGGGCATATACATAATTATGTATATAAACTCAGGGATTTACTTGCAAGATCTTCAGGCGGTTTTATGTGTGAACGGTGGTGTTTTTACAGGGGGTTATGAGCAAGTTTTACAAGAAACAAAAGAGAACAAAGAGGTACTGGAAAGAACAGGGTCCTAACCGCAAAATGACACCTCTCCTTCTTCCTCCTCTGGACTTCCCTGGCGGCGGCGAACAGGGAGCTCCATCCCCCGGCGGCGCCGGCGACCTGCACTGCGAGGGGCCCGAGTGAGGTGGGGAAAAGGAGGAGGAGGTCGAGGGGATCTCACCGCGTGCACCCCGGGGTGGAAGAGAGACGTCAAGGCGGTCGTCGGCGGCGAGCGACAACGGCCGGCGGCGGCCTCACGTGGCGGTGGCGCACCGGTGGGTTTCCGGTGGCGGGGAATGGCGGAATGGGTAGGGCTCGGCGCGCGGATGCTAGAGGCGACCTCGATTTGCTCGGTGGGCGACGGGGCGGCGGATCGGCGGCGGCGGCGGCGGCGGGCCGGCTCCGGCGGCGGCGCGATGGGGCGCGCGCGCGGGGCGGCGCGCGCGCGGGCGGCGCGCGCGCGCGGCGGGCGCTAGGGTTCGCGCGCGGGGTCGGCCTCGGGCGCCGCCTATAGGGCGCGGGGACGCGGGGGCCCGCGCGCGCACGCACGCCAAGGCTGCGCGCGGCGGCGGCGCGCCCGGCCATGCGGCCGGCCAAAACACCGATGGGCCTTGGCGGGCCTAAGGCCGGGCCGGGGGTGGGGTGCGGGTCGGAGCGGGTCGAGCCTCCGGGCTCGGCCCGTTAGGAATAGGATAGGTTTTCTTTTTTTTTTTTCGAAATATTTTCCGAGTGCAAAAGTAATTCCGGAAAAAAAGTCCGTAAAATACCTTAAAGCACGAAAAATAGTCGAAAATCCCAAAAATTCCAGGAAAAATCCTAGAGATAAATTAAGACATGAACAATCCAAATAAAGCATTTGGTGTTCATGAAAAAGATTTTAGAGCCTTCTAATAAACAGAAATAGCTCAAGGAAAATGAGAATAAATCCCAGAAAAATCCGGAAAATTCTCGGGAGAGTTTGGACAGCTCCTACACTCATTTTTAAAACCTTTTTGCACTCAAGAACCACTAGATGCATCGGCATGAATGCAACACACATAACTTTTATTTAATTTAGAAAATCAATCAAAGGATTTTTCCTATACTATATTCCCCGTAAAGAAACATAAATGTTGGAAAAATTTTAAAACTATGAGAAAATCGTTATTTAATTATTCTCTCTATTCACATCCCGAAATTGGAAATTTCGGGTGTGACAAATCTACCCCCCTTAAACGGAATCTCGTCCCGAGATTCGAAGAAAGAAGAAGCAAGGAGGAGGGAGATAAACAAGAACATTGCGATCGAAGTAGGTAGGCGGTCATCCTCTTTTGTTGATCGGTGTGAAACCTTTAATCTTTTCTTCAATGATTGTTGGGGTCTTCATCAGAATGAGCTAGGTGGGACAAAAGCAAGCACAAGGTGGGAAGGAAGGTATAGTGAAGTCTTCTTTTCTTCATCTTGCTCACTTTTACCTCACGATGGTGGCAGTAGCTTTTGCTTGTTGACATTGGTGTTGTCTTCAATTCCTTCTTATGATGTCCTTCAGCAATATCATTCCTCTCATATTACAGAAAACTTTCCAAGCCGAACTTATACCAACATCCTTAAATATCAGGGGTCTTGTCTTGCTTGTGTCGTTATCGCCATTCCCTCTTGAAATGACGATCTAGAAACTTCTTCGGGCATCTGTTGATAAAGTGTCCACCAGCTTTGCAATAGAAACAAGCTTTACTTTTCCTAATGTTTCGACGATTCTGTGGTGTCTCATAAATCACTGGTATTGTGACACCGTGAGGGTATTCTAGATATGCATCTTCATTGTGATCTTCAGGAAAACCTTGGGCTCGAGACATATGATGTAGGTGAGAGTTGTTATTGGCTTCCCCTGGATATTCCCTTTTTCTCTTCTTACTCATGATATCCTGTAGCTTGCTTTCTAGCCCAACGGCTTTGTTGATTAAATCTTGTAGACTGGAGTATTCATGTAGGCTTAGTGTACTTTGAAGATCTTCATTCAACCCTTTGATGAAATGCTCTCGTTTCTTCTTATCACTCTCAGCCGATCTTGGGGCATACAGAGATAACTGAATAAACTTATCCTCGTACTCAGTTACCGTCATCCGTCCTTGCTTTAAGTTAAGGAACTCCTTCCTCTTGAGCTTCATCGCACTCACAGGGGTATGGTGTAAGATAAAGTTGTCTTTGAATCCCTTCCACACAATACTCTCAGGTTGCTGAGGTCCCATTGATGTAAGAATTCCACCATTCTGAAGCTGCTCCTATAAGCTGCCAGGATGCATACAAAGCTTTCTCTCCATCATTGCATTGTACCATATCTAGCTTCTCTTCAATTGTCTTGATCCAGTCTTTAGCTTCTAAGGGGTATGTGGTACTGGAGAACATTGGCGGCTCAGTCTTCATAAACTCTGCATACTTATCATCTGAGGGAGGAAATGATAGCGCATTTGGGTTGTATCCATAGTCATCACCGTTCTCGTAGCTTTCTCCTTGGTTACTTTTGTTTGGGTTTTCCATCTGGTTGGTAGGTAAAGATATGATCAGAAGGGGAACAAGAGTAGTGCAAAACGAGTGGGGGAAAACAAGGAGGTGGGAGGTACAAAAGAAGAACCCAACTAGGCAACTGATGTTATTGCGGATGTAAGACCCACAATACACCAACACTCACTTCAAAGAAACGAATCAATCAAGTTCATAAAACCAAGCATCATCATGCAAACACACAATTCCACCAATCAAGGCATAGTTAAGGGAACGACACTACACGTTGTTAAATAAGTCAGGGGGTATCCTCCTAATTGATCAGATGTAGCTCCTAGCAAGGATATCCATAAATAATGGATTTTTCCTAGATCAAGGAGTACGAAATTA
The DNA here is from genome assembly GCA_947561735.1 of Cenchrus americanus. Lineage (NCBI taxonomy): Eukaryota > Viridiplantae > Streptophyta > Magnoliopsida > Poales > Poaceae > Cenchrus > Cenchrus americanus. The sequence goes on along the minus strand of OX387243.1, from coordinate 155,557,485 downwards.
TGAGTTCAACCCAACTGGAATCACCTCAATCGGAGGTTCAGAACTCGAGATATGAATTAAACAAGATGACTATGTCAGTAGTGTTGGCAGATTCTGAATGCTCCGCTAATTCATAGGTATCTCCTTGGATACAAAACGAATACTGCTGAATTTTTGGACAGAATGAAGCTGATGAAATTCCTGAACTACTCCAATTGGATTTATCTCAATCGGGGGTCTATAGCCTGAGATATAAAATAATGAAGGTAACTAGATCAGCAGAGTTTACAGATTCTGATAACTCCAATGTTTCGAGTATATCTTCGGGAACATGTACTGGATAGGGCTGAATTTTTGATAGAAATTCACTTATGAAATTTAGGAACTAGCCCAACTGGTTTCATACCAATTCGGAGTTCTGTAGCTCGAGATAAAATTAAAACAAATACGATGTGTCGAGAGCCGCGCGAACGGATAGAATGTCAAGGGTAACGGTTCTACCAATAAATCAAGGGGGTGTTTATTGCTTGAGGGAATGAATAGGCGAGGTCGAAGAGATGTTCAAGGAGAGTGAAGATAAATATACAAGAACTCATGGTTTGGACAAAAGAAGATGATTAAGAGGTGAGATCCTTCACCAGAGAGGTCAAGGTTAAGGTAAGGAGGGATTGTAGAACAAAAGAGGCATTAAGAAACGACCAGTGCTAACTAGGCTTACGTCCTACAGTCGATACAGCTCTGATACCACTCTGTCAGACCCGATTTTCCGAAGAAAACCAAGTGCTAGCTATATGTATGCCAGGATCTAGTTTCATACATATAGTGACATCATAGTGAATAACAGAAACAATATCACGTAATGAAAGAGAGATTATCAGAGATTTACAGCGGAATCCTGGGAAACAACGGCTCCAAACTTCACAGGCGATCGGCGGGGGTTGCGTACGCCTAGCACCAGCAACATCTTCACAAGACTTCAAAGTAGCTTCCTCCTTCTGAGCAACAATGTTTATAGCAAGGGTGAGCACTTGTCGTACTCTGCAAGTGTGGGGAAAGAATGAATGCAAAGGCTTTATAGTGGACTGGCTCAAAGCATTTAAGCAATTTTAGTTGGTCAAGTTTTATTAGCACCTGATTACTAATAAAGTATAAGTTTATACCAACCCACAATTAAGCATAAGGTAAGAAATACGCCATAAGCACATGGCAACATAACCAGAGAACACGATTTAAGTCCATCTTCAAGTTCAATTATCATGTGAGGGTCCAGGCCGCCCGTGACCGTGGGCACGGCTAATCGATTAGTTTTACACTCTGCAGAGGTTGTACACTTTACCCACAGTTCGTGTTCCCCATGTCGCCCGGGTTGATCAGACCCTTAAACACTTCCAAGGTGAGTGGCTAGGGGTCCACTACGAAGCCTTTACAAAGGAAAGAAGAGAAACCAACAGCCCCCGCAACAAGCATTCAACGAACGGAGCGGCCATAACCCTCCCTAGTGGTCAACACCTTAGCCAAGGTCGCTACCCCAAAAGGACCGGGCTATACCCCTTCAACTCCGGCCCCCCGTGCCCCTCTCGGAAAAGAGCTATCGCCTAACCCACTCTCCTAATTAATCGGCTAAGCCGAGCCATGTGGACCGTGGTTGTACCGTTATCCCGGGGGGTTCTCCATGTTCCGATTAAACCATATGATCTTGTTGTTAACCATAAGCACACACATACATGTATATCATCCAAGTTATCATGATCAACATTCATCATATTGCAAAAGATTCATTTTAACCATTCCAAGTTATAGCAACTAAGCATAACTACCCATCATAAAGATAAACCCGTTTGATCAAGGCACGGATAAAATAACACTAGTCAAACCTTAAACATGGGTCCCATCATATTAATGCAAGCATATGCAATGAGTGTTTAAGTGTAATTCTTAGGACAAAAGATCAAGGACACACTTGCCTTTAACCAAAGTAATGTCGTTGCTCGAATATCTTCAACTTCAAGCTCTTCCAAGCTTCTCGAACGGCGTTCACTCTAAGCGCATCAATCATCGAGCATAAACATACAAAGCGGACAAACAAACGGACATACTAAGAACAAAACACCAATCAAAAGAAAACTCGTAAAAGAACGTACTAAAGGATAGGCTTGATTAGATGGATCACTAAAGAACACAAAGTGTGCTTGGAAAGGCTTGGTTAGCTTTAAAGAGATGGTCGCGGAAGATTGAGCAAGGACCGGAAAGATCACACTGAGATAGGGCTCGATTCTATGGTTACATAGACGCAAGAAACGCTGAACACAAAACTAAGCTCGGAACTATCGTGAGGTCATCAACAAACAACAAGAGACTACGCTTGGCATATTTTAATTAAGAAATCACGTGAAAGAATATTTCAGAGAAATACTCTATGTTACCATTAAACAAGTTACATTTAATTAAAGAAATCACGATAAACCTAATCATGTTTTATTTAGAACATTCGAGTAGAAGTTATGTCAAATTAACAATTACTTTAGAAAGATGAAGCAAGTATAAGATATCTAAACGAGTAACTTTATGTCACGTGTTCGACTAAACATATTTAATATTGAAAAGGCATTTATGAAGTCATTAGGCATTTTACCTTTATTATGAAAACCGATGTTTAATTCTAACATCTTTTACTTAGAAAAACTAGTTATAAATAGGATTAACCAATTGCATCATGATTAAAGAAAACCGGATTAGAACCTAATCACTTTTTATTTATAAAAGCATTAGAATAAGAATTAGTCGAGATTAACATGCATCTTTTAATATTAAAACAAGTAACGAGTGATACACATGCTAACGCATAAGTTATGGCGAAACGAACTAGAACGACACAAACGAACTATCAACGCACAAGAAAACCTTAAGGTGGGTTTAGGAAAACTAGTCTACTTAGAGAACTAGACCGAAGGGCAACAACCGAGCAAAAAGGTAAGCCAAACTAGTTGATAAAGGAACCGATAACGAGATTAGCTCGCGGAGAAAGGTATAGCTACGAAAGGTTGAGCATAAGAACATAGCCGATTTATGAAAAGACAACCTAACGAGAGATGGAATAGACATCAACTAGCTAGATGCCGATATACAAGATTCATGAAACAAGAGTGATAAGATTAATTGATAGGCATATGAGCGAGTGCAAACTACTCACACGGATAAAGCTACTAAGATAACAGAAACTCTAAGGCTTGATTAGATGCACACGGTTTTAGCTCGGGCTAACACTAGAAAGGTTTAGAGCCTCTTGACAAACTTGATCAAAAGAGATACTGGGATAAAGCTAACACCGAACGTCTAACGAATTATTTGCATTTATGAGAGAACAAGGCTATGAGCTAGGTTCATTTTAATTTAACAAAACAAATATAAAGGATATTTCAGAGATAAAATACCCTATGTTGACATTAATGCAATATTAAACTTTTATTTGTAAAACCGGTGTAAAGAACTAGTCAGATTTTATTAATAAAGATTCATATAGGAATTAACCGATTAAACATTTGATTTAGAAGAACTAAACTATATGAACAATCTAAACGAAACTTTGTAATTCGAGTTCATCATATTATTATCAAAAACGAGTATTAAATTGGCTTTAATCAAGATTAACATTTATTTATAAAGCCGGAATAAAAGCCTAATCAACTTTTAATTATAAAAGTTAATTAATCATTAAGCAAATTAACATTTGACTTATGGAAAACCGAGTAAAAGGTCTAATTAGATTTTATTCATAAGAGCATGTAAAGTAATCATTAATCAAATTAAATTTGATTACGAAAAACGATATATAGATCTATATTGCTTTTATTTATAAAAGACATGCTTAGCTAGTCATTAATCAAAATTATTATTAATTTTATTTTCAGAAACAAAACATGGTGAAAACACACCACTAACGCGTGCTTTGCATTATTATGGACCTAACGCAATTTGAACGGATTAAATCGGTGCTAAAACGAAAAAGATATGGCTTTCTAAAGATCTGAGGACCTAATTGTGAACGATTGAAAACTTCAGGGGCTTAACAAAGAAAGATCAGGGGCATATACATAATTATGTATATAAACTCAGGGATTTACTTGCAAGATCTTCAGGCGGTTTTATGTGTGAACGGTGGTGTTTTTACAGGGGGTTATGAGCAAGTTTTACAAGAAACAAAAGAGAACAAAGAGGTACTGGAAAGAACAGGGTCCTAACCGCAAAATGACACCTCTCCTTCTTCCTCCTCTGGACTTCCCTGGCGGCGGCGAACAGGGAGCTCCATCCCCGGCGGCGCCGGCGACCCGCACCGCGAGGGGCCCGAGTGAGGTGGGGAAAAGGAGGAGGAGGTCGAGGGGATCTCACCGCGTGCACCCCGGGGTGGAAGAGAGACGTCAAGGCGGTCGTCGGCGGCGAGCGGCAACGGCCGGCGGCGGCCTCACGTGGCGGTGGCGCACCGGTGGGTTTCCGGTGGCGGGGAATGGCGGAATGGGTAGGGCTCGGCGCGCGGATGCTAGAGGCGACCTCGGTTTGCTCGGTGGGCGACGGGGGCGGCGGATCGGCGGCGGCGGCGGCGCGCCGGCCGGCTCCGGCGGCGGCGCGGATGGGGCGGCGCGCGGGGGCGGCGCGCGCGCGCGGCGGCGCGCGCGCGGGCGGGCGCTAGGGTTCGCGCGCGGGGTCGGCCCTCGGGCGCCGCCTATAGGGCGCGGGGACGCGGGGGGCCCGTGCGCGCACGCACGCCAAGGCTCGCGGCCGGCGGCGCCTCGGCCATGCGGCCGTGCCAAAACACCGATGGGCCTTGGCGGGCCTAAGGCCGGGCCGGGGTGGGGTGCGGGTCGGAGCGGGTCGAGCCTCCGGGCTCGGCCCGTTAGGAATAGGATAGGTTTTCTTTTTTTTTTTTTCGAAATATTTTCCAAAGGGCAAAAGTAATTCCGTAAAAAGTCCGGAAAATACCTTAAAGCACGAAAAATAGTCGAAAATCCCAAAAATTTCAGGAAAATTCCTAGAGATAAATTAAGACATGAACAATCCAAATAAAGCATTTGGTGTTCATGAAAAAGATTTTAGAGCCTTCTAATAAACGAAATAGCTCAAGGAAAATGAGAATAAATCCCGTAAAAATCCGGAAAATTCTCGGGAGAGTTTGGACAACTCCTACACTCATTTTTAAAACCTTTTTGCACTCAAGAACCACTAGATGCATCGGCATGAATGCAACACACATAACTTTTATTTAATTTAGAAAATCAATCAAAGGATTTTTCCTATACTATATTCCCCGTAAAGAAACATAAATGTTGGAAAAATTTTAAAACTATGAGAAAATCGTTATTTAATTATTCTCTCTATTCACATCCCGAAATTGGAAATTTCGGGTGTGACAATACTAGAGAGTAATTTTTTAAAAGAATAAATGGCCAAACTAAAACTGATCTTAATTGGATGTTTATTCCAAGCCGATGATATAAACAAATAAACAATACTTTGCGCTGAAGCTATTATTTTCAACGCATGGTTTAGTCGTTGTGTTTATGGGCATATAAAAAAAGAAGTCAACTAGCCATTTGTTGTCGGTGAAAAATACATACTCCCTTCGGTGGTAAAGAAAGTCGTATAAGACAGCGACACGGTCTCCAAAGTACAACTTTGACTTCCTATTTTTCTAAAATAATTATTACTCCCACCGTATTGGTATTAGAAGACGTTTAGGACAAGGTTTAAGTCAAACATTGAGATTATAAATCATGAATAGTTTTTAAGTTATTGAGTTTGAAAATGTGAAAATCATATCAATAGATTTGTTTTGAGAACTACTTTCATAAAAATATAAATATAGCATTTTTAAATAAATATCTTTTTACAAAAACAAGTCAAAGTTGTGTTTTGAAGATCGTGTCACAGTAAAAAATGACTTCTAATACCAATATGGAGGGAGTAAAAGCTAACATATGTATACTTTTATTAAAGTATTTTACAAAACAAATCTATTCATATATTTTTCACATTTCCAAACTCAATGATTAAAAAGTTATTCATGATTTATAGTCTCAATATTTGACTCAAACCTTGTCCACAACGACTTCTCTTACCAAACCTGAGGGAGTATACGAAACTTGCTTATCCGTTGTGGTTATTAAATTGATATTACATATTATCACTTCTCTTATACGGTACTCTTTATGTCCTAAATTACAGATCATTTTAACTTGATACATAAATGTTATTGTGCATATTAGACATATGATACATCTGAGTGCATAGTAAAATTAATGAATAAAAAATCAAAATCTTAGCATACAATATAGAACGAAAAACTAATATTGAAAATAAAACCGTCTCTAGAGTAGCCGAAGGCATATGAACAGTGTCATTTGGAGTGTGCCGGAGCCCGGAGATGCTCAGCACTCAGCATCAGCACCCCAGGCGTTCAGCACCCCAACCACAAAGGACGCCGCCGCAACAAGCACGGCGGCCACCTGCCGCAGAAGACCATCCGTCGTCCGCCTCCTGCCCCAACCGCAGGCACACGCCGCGCGCACAAAGGCCAGGTGTCCGGTCTCCCCCTCCAATCTACTTCCCTCGCACGCCCCCACGCCGTACCCACCACAATGTGACGGGCGACCTTTCCAGAGCGACGCCGCAGTTCGCTGTCCGCGAGGGAGGCCAGCCAGCCAGCCATCTGCTAGTCTGCTACCACACCAAACCACTCTTATCAGGCCGCGTTGCCAGCCGCTCAAGCCAAGACAGCCCCCCCTAATCCCCCCTGGGATCGCGGCTCGTGCTGAGCTAATCGGGGCGCCCCCAACCATCACTCGCCAAGATCTCGACAGGACTAGCCCATGGTGAGCTGTGCCGCCGATTTTTTTATTAGCTCGTCAGATTGTGTTACTCTACTGTAGCTGGTAGCAGGTACTTAACTGATGGGACTGGGTTTGGTTTTAGTTTAGTTGAGCCTTTGATTTGTCCTCTTCGATTCTCTGGATCAACCTGACATGGTGAGGATCGCCTTTTCTCATTTTCCTCTCTCTACCTCGTTTTTTTTTCATTTTTATCCTTGCTTGCAAGGTATGCCCGGTTCTTGCTGAATTCTTTGGCCTTGTTACGAATCTACGGCTGAGCTTGAGCTGTGGTGCTAGAGGTTCTCCAGCTCCCAGTTCCGGTTGCTCCATTCGTTGTGTCGGTCAGGGAGCGGGTGGTTGGGCAATGATAAGCTGTTAAGTTTGCGTGCTGGTTTGGTTTCTGCTTGGTAGCTCCTTGATTTGAGTGTAGGGAGACGTTAATTTAGGAATGGAATCTGGTTGGTTATTGTTTCTATAAACTGTTTTTTTCCTGGAGAGTTTCCAGTTTCCAATTTCATTTGCTGCAACTGTGCCTTTCTTAATTTGACATGCAGATCATCCTGTTATTTCCAGAAATTCCAATCACTACAGATTTGCTGTCTAATTTTACAATTTTTTTAGCTCAACTCGTTTCATTCCGCTGCAGCGTGTGTCAGCTGGAGTAGATAAGGGGTGCCATGGGTATGAGGAGCAGGCACCCAAAGGCGTTAGGTCTCCGCTGCTATCCGGCAAGCCACCGGTCCTTAACCCTGGTATTGTGGAGCCTAGCAGCACTGGTTGTCGTTGTGAATCTCCATCTTGTCATCTTTCATAAGGAGGATGACGAGAGTATGAGTACACATGAGATCCGTCGATCAATTATGAGGGAACTGGAAGCGGTGGAGGAGGAGAAGTTCCGGTTATCACCTCCCCGGAGCCGGAGGAATCCCCGGGCAGTGCGGCGCAAGGGCGAGAGGAAGCCGCCTACAGTAGTGGAAGAGTTCTTGGATGCATCTTCGGCAGTGCATGATATGTTCTTCCCAGAATCAAACATGGTTGTAGATCCAGTCAATGGTGCGAATGATAGCATGTACTTCTACTACCCAGGGAGAGTTTGGCTTGATACCGATGGCAAACCTATCCAAGCTCATGGAGGAGGTGTACTGTATGACAGGAAGACCCAGACCTATTTCTGGTATGGAGAGAATAAGGATGGCAAAACCTACAAAGCTCACAGCAAGGGAGCAGACCGGGTGAGTTGTACTATTCTGATGCTGTTAAAACCATTTATGTTCAGAGAATCATGATAGAAGCAAATGTTTCAACTAATGCCACATTACTCTGTAAAATGCAAAGGTACTAGCTACCAAATAGGTGAATGTGATTGTGAGAGGTTTATATTAGATTGTGTACACTGCATTTCACACACTATTGTTAGAGTTGTGGCAGATAGTACATGCAAAAACAAATTGATTGAGTTTCTTTTCTCATGTACTTCTCATGATCAGAGCAGGCTCATGTAGAATGATGGGAGAACATTCTTGTAGGAATTAGTAATATCGTTCGGTGGAGTGTTTTTTTATAAACCATCTTGGAAATTGCTAAAACTTAAAGACTACTAGTATGTAGACCACCTAAAAAATTATTTTTCCAGGAGAAAGTTTTAGTTTCTCTAAATGCGACTGAACATTTCAATAAATGTGTAGCAGTGTGTGCTAATGCATACATCTAATTTTCCAGACCTTTTAGATTCTGTTGGTGAGGCCAAATTGCTAGGGAACATGTTGGAAGTTATGATCTGTTGGGAAGGTAAGAAAATTGACTGGGCTCATTTAAGGCCGATCACTTGGTGTTTAAAGATGGAAAGCTGGTGACAAAAAAAAAACAGTTTATTCATATAAAATTGGTTCGGGCTCCAACATTTTCCTTGCGTACAAGCTTGTTTTCATAATATTCTACTAGTGGTTTAGAATCATAGTATGGGAAACCGTATCAATGAAATGGAAGTTGATTTCGATTTTCGGGTTTACGTAATATCAAATGAAGAATTACCTTGCATTGCAGGCTCTTGTCATGCAAGTAGCAACCTAATATCTTTTATTTATCAGATTTAGGAAAAGAACTTCAGGTTCAGATAATAAAGTAGATCTCATACACACCACTAGATATGCACAATTGCACACCAGTGGCGATATATTTGGGACTTGCATTGTGCCAGTGTGACTGCAGTTCTTTCATACCCAATATACATTCTCACCAACAGCAATGACAGTGTATTGGGACTTGGGAGGTGCATTGCGCCATATGATTGCAATTCTATAATCTATCATTGATTTGCAAAGTGTCTTTGATTGGATAGGGTAACTGCATATGATGCTATCAATGACCAGGAATTGCCTTTTAATTTTTATTTTATAGAAATGGCCTCTTCTAGACAGCAAAAAATTACTTGTTTTTTTTGCGGGTAAAAAAATTACTTGGTTACAATGAATTGGTGGAGGTATTTCTAGTTCAGTAAGGATTCCCTGGATAGACTTTGACTTGATTATTCTAATGTAAACAATACCAACTTTTGGTGGACTGTGGGCCTGTGGCAACCATTAGAGTTTACTAAATTTACCATAACCAAAAGCACAGAACATGTAGTTTTCTGCTGACAAACTGAAGTGTTATTTCAGCAGCAGAGCTTTATTGATGCTACTGTTACTTTATCAGTACATCATGTGATTTTCTGTTTTGCCCACCTTCCTCTTTAGCACTGTCTTTGCTATCTCTAACCACTAACTAGGACAAACAACTTTGCAGGTTGACATCGTTGGAGTAAGTTGCTATTCGTCGAAGGATCTATGGACGTGGAAAAACGAAGGAGTTGTCCTCCGTGGTGAAGAAAAGAATGTAACACATGATCTCCACAAATCCAATGTCCTAGAGAGGCCCAAGGTGATATACAATGACCGGACTGGCAAATATGTGATGTGGATGCACATAGATGATGCTAACTACACTAAAGCTTCAGTTGGTGTGGCTGTCAGCGAGTCCCCAACTGGCCCGTTCACTTATCTCTACAGCAAGCGGCCGCATGACTGTGAAAGTAGAGACATGACCATCTTCAAGGATGATGATGGGAAGGCCTACCTGATATACTCTTCTGAGGACAACAGTGAGCTCCACATCGGTCCGTTAACAGATGACTACCTTGATGTCACTGATATTATGCGGAGATTTCTCATTGCACAGCACCGGGAAGCTCCTGCGCTCTTCAAGCACGAAGGCACCTACTATATGGTAACTTCTGGCTGCACAGGCTGGGCACCAAACACTGCACTGGCTCACGCGGCAACTTCAGTAATGGGACCTTGGGAGACACTGGGGAACCCCTGCGTGGGAGGGAATGAGGTCTTCAGATCAACAACATTCTTCTCCCAGAGCACATTCGTGCTGCCAGTTCCAGGACTACCAGGTTCATTCATCTTCATGGCTGATCGGTGGAACCCGTCCGACCTGAGAGATTCTCGGTATGTCTGGCTACCTCTGACGATAGGGGGAGTCCCTGACGAAGCTGCGGACTACAGCTTCATGTTCCCTCTTTGGTCCCGGGTGTCCATTTTCTGGCACAAGCAGTGGCGTCTCCCTGAGGGGTGGAGGGATTCTTGAAGTCTGAACTTTTCTTTCTTAAAAGATTTGAAGTTCTTATACACCGTTACATTGATAGATACTATCAAAGTATTGACATTTGACACATTGGGCTGCGTTGTATAGATCAGATGTAGATGCAGAGTCTGTAAATGTGCAGTTGAGTTTGGACTAGAAATCACATAAAAGATTGTGGCCTTTTGGGCGAGCTGTGGTGTTTGATCCACTCGTCTTAGTTTCAGAATAATCTGGCTGCACCTTCAGTGTCGACCTTTTTTTTAAAAAAAATGGTCTCGTTTTAAATTGTGTTGATGGCTACGGGAGCGTCTTCCCTATTTGAGCAAGGCGCTGTGGATGATGTAGTTCTGTCAATCATAAGCACAGTGCATCTGGATTTTAGACTATGTTTGCTGATTTGTACGGTATATTTATTTGAAGAGAAATACTAGTATGTGCTAATTTGAACAGCTATTTTTGTTTTAAAAGAAGTACTACGGAGTAAGTAGAAAGAAAAGAGCCGAATAGACCCATAATTTGCTAAAACATACGCAGGGGTGTTTTTTTTGTTCGTATCCGCATTTCAAATTGCAGGAGGTACAGGGTTGGCGACGGGCGAGATCTGATCAAATCCGTTGCGATTTTGCAAACTTCGCAGTCAGCTGATAGCTACGTGATCGGTTAGCAGTCAACGCCCCCCCCCCCCCCCCCCCCACGTCAACTCCGGAAGACAAACGCCGCCTGATACGAGTACGACCCGCCACCTGGGCGCGACACGTGTCCTGCGCCGCAACAAAAACGCGGCGGGCCCGACACCTCGATGCTAGGGCTTTTCGTGCATCCGGAGGATCTCAACCAACAACCATTCATTACGGATCGGACGGTCCAAGCATGATTTTACGCTCGCCGTTTCAGGGAACGAAATGCCAGGGTATTTTTTATTCCCCTGTTTTAGTAGGTGTACTAGAAACACCGTGCGGCGTTGCCGCACTGACCTTTGGTGGATGTTGCTTGTCGTTGTCTTAATTGTACAGCTCAATGTGAAGTGAAATTATAATTAGAAGCGTTGTAAATTGTTTGTAGTGATGCTCTTTGTATTAAATTTATGTATATTTGCGGAATATGTCATTGGAAAAGGAAAATGAAGACCCTTTTTTTTGAGACTAAGAGACCGCTTCAATATCAAAAGTCATGCTTTTATACATGCCTAGGCTGTACGACTGTAATGCCAATATCTTCATTATGTTCATTGTTGAAGATAAAGTGTTTTGTTCGTCCTCAAAATAATTAATGATGATGGTCTTCTCAAAATGCATGGGAAAAAATAGAGAAAAGCCTATTTCATTGACACAGTGAAAGGACTAATAAACTTGATCCTCAGGAGATGTAATTTTCTGAAGTGCAGTTTCATATATATAGATCACAGACAAACTTGTTGTTTTAAATATCATACGACCTTTGAAGTACCAAAAGAAGAGTGGTATAATATACACCAAAATCAGAGGCAGTACATAGTAAAAGATGCAATGCAGTCTTGAATTAGCAAAAGGAAGCTGCAGGTTTGGACCCCCAAAGTGATAGCTGTTGAAAACTGTTTTAATTATTTTGACACAGCAAAATATGGTAGCATGTTGTCTGCAAAAAATAGATGGCAGTGTCAAAGAAGTAGATGAAAAACAAACTTTGTAGCCATGTGTCCGTACATTTTATAAAAATCTAAGGTGCAGAGGATATCGTGGTAAGAAATAGTTGAAAATATTGGTTCTTAATTTTTGACCAGCATAATATTTGGTTTTATTCTTCAATATGATATATTGCTAGCAAGAATAATTATTGTTTGGGAAAGCGATGCAGAGAAACATGATCTATGTTGTCTTTTTATTTCTCTGCATATTTTACCAATTTTTAGTGCATAAACATTTCGTATAGTGTGTGAATGACATAAAGACAGTGAAAGGTTGAATATATTGTTTAGGTATGTATATACCATAATTGTTGAATTAACTGTTGTAAGGTACTACCTGGGTGGTGGCTACATATCAGATTTCTTGCCTTTCTTACTCTCCGACTTTTTGTTGTCATCTTCAGTGTCATCATGAGGCCTTTTGGTTGTGAATGGTGTGTCATCCCAAATTCTGTAGTAGAGGTTAGAATTATTTAATTAGATTAGATTATGCACTATTTAGGACATATGTCGGTATGTGGACAAAAACAATGAGATAATCTGTACCCCGGTAACTTATCAATGTCCATGTCTTCAAGTTCTTCTAAGGACTGAGTTAACTTTGCAAGGTCCTAGAATATTATATGTTAACAATGTATAGCAATATCTTCAAATATATTATTGATTTGTATAGAAACTTACCTCGTCTGTTGGTTTTTTAGAAGATATAGTCATTAGTGCAGGTAGACCCTTGATTTCATCTGAAGTTGTTGATGTTCCTGATGATTGATTGTCGTACGATGGAAGGACTTTCTGCTTTCCATGGCGTTCTTTTATGAACAGGACCTCAAATGATGGATCTTTCGTCCTGATACTCTTTTTATATAAAACTCGTACGACAAATGTGAACTTGTGGCCAATCCATTGTGAAATGTCACTTGGAATTGTAGCTGGGTCATGGTATTTGTGCAATGTTTCAGCACTTTTACCAATAAGTTCAGTAGCTCTTTTTTCAAACATCATGAACTCAAGGCTATAGGTGTTATCTGCAACTATAAATGGTATCTTATACCTGTTGACATAACATTGAATGTTTGAGTAGATGACCGAAATATTATAGTTATGTTTAGGTTTAGTATTTTATACCTCCATTCAAATTGTGTTGAAGGGCGACCTCCATCCTTTGTGCATTGGAACCCATCAGTTATCTGTAGCATTTTTGATGAGCATACTCGACAGGCCCGATAGCACCAATGTTGTTTGTGTGCGATTCCAATGATTGTTGCAGTGCACTGATATCGTTGACCCTGCATATGAAAGTTATTGAGAAAGAATAAAATGCTTATGCATCATAAAAGCATAGGGTTGGATACAATATTAAAGAGGGAAATTGTTGTGTACACTTATGAACGGCGTGGCCGACGGACCGCAGTCCGATGAAGGGGATCGAGCGGAACGTCAAGGCAAAGCGCTTGGCACAAGAATGTGCGAATGGATTCGAATTAGTTTGAACTGTGGTGTGTAATCGAGTTGTGAATGTGTCGGTGTTAACTCCGTAGTATAAGTTTAGAGCGTGGAAGTAGTGGAGGCAACCGGAGATTGATTACAATCTCTCCGGTTCGTGTGACGACGATTCGACAAGCGGTTTCGGTCTCGCCCCTCTCGTTTCTCTCCGTTCCCCCGAGCTTCTCGCCCGGCCGAACGGCGTCGCGCGCCCGCCGTCGCCGGGAGCCTAGCCCCCGTCCCCCTTCCTCCCACGCCTACAACCTCCGTAGATCGGCTCCCAACAATTTGGTATCGAGACCATCGATCCTATGGCCGACACATCCGCCGCGCCTTCGCACTCCGCCGCGCCGTCGCCGCACCCGTCATCGGGGGCACCCCCGGCGCCGCCGCCACACACCAAGCGCCCCGCGACGTCCGCCGCAACCGCTTCCTCATCGGAGCCCCGCCCCGACACCCTCACCGCCGCAATCCGGGGACCGCAACGGCGAGCTAGGGGTCCGTGGCGGCGCGCCTCACCTCCATGGAAGAGCGCCCGCCCTCACGGCGCCAACCGGGCCGTCGTCGACCCTCCCCCCTCTATGGCATGCCGGGTTACGGCGGCATTCCATCCGAGCCGCCGGCCCTCCTCCACAATCATCCATACGGCGCCTCCCACCCAACCGCTACCACTCCATTCCATCCAATTTCCACACTCACCATCCCCTCTCGCCGTTCCGGACATCTTCACCGCAGCGACGACGACCGGCACGGCGACTACGAGGAGGGCGCCGCCGTGCCACGCTACTACAAACTCTCATTCCCCATGTTCGACGGCAAGGATGACCCCTTGGGTTGGCTAAACCGCCGCGAGCGCTTCTTCCGCGCGCAACACACCCGAGAGGCCGACAAGGTGTGGTTGGCCTCCTTCCACATGACCGGAGCCGCGCGCGGCCAATGGTACTTTATGCTCGAGCGTGACACCGGCGAGGTCTCCCGGCAACACTTCAAACGACTCGCAACCAACGCTTTGGGCCGGCGGTGGGCATCAACCACCCGGCGGATCTTGCTCGCCCGCCATTCGGGGCACGGTCGCCGAATACCAGGAGATGTTCCTCACCAAGATGGCTCACGCCGGTACCTTACACCGGAGCGACGGTACGCCTCTTCACCGGTGGGCTACCGCGAGGCCATTCGTATCGACGTGGAACTCCGGGTGCCGCAAGATCTTCAACGTGCCATGGCGCCGGCACGGGCATACGAGCGCGCTCGCATGCCCTTGCCACGATCAATACCGGAGCACGCCGAGTTTCGGTCGCTAGCGCGGTCACGGCCACAAATAGCACGGCCAACGGCGGCGCCATCGGCGTTGTCGTCGACTACCTCTTCGACCAAGCCGTTCAAAAAGCTCTCGCCGGCCCGAACTGCCGGATCGTCGCCGAAGGGGCTCGCTACAACCGCGATGAGCAAGACACTAGAGGGCACAGATGTCGAAGCTATTCTACCTCGAAGTGACGGACTACGACGATGAGATCGAAGAAGAGCACTCCCGCATCGCGAAGAACCACCATTGATCTCTCTTCATGCCGTCACGGGGGTGCGCACGGATGGAACTATGCGGTTTGTGTGCAAGTGGGTGACAAGGCCTTCAATGCGCTCATCGACACGGGATCCACCCACAATTTCTTCAGCCCACAAGCCGCCCGGTCGGCCGAAATTCGGTTCCAACAAAACACAGGTGCACGAGTAATGGTTGCCAACGGAGATCGTGTCCCATGCAAGTGGCATCGGCAAAGACATCGAGATCAAGATCGGGCAGGATATATTCACCATCAATGCTTACTCCATTCCGTTAGATGGTTTTGATATGATCCTAGGCGTATCCTTTCTTAAGCCCCCGCGTTCCATCCCGATGGACTTCGATGATCTTGTGATGGCCTTTAACTACAATGGCAAGCGTGTCCTCCGGAAAGGCTTAGGGTCGGAGCGCGCCGACATCCCTTCCACCGCACATCCGCACACCATCGAGCAACAGGGAAGACCATGTACTCGATCAACTTCTTCACTCTTTTGATGATGTTTTCGGTGAGCCCAAGGGTCCGCCACCATCCGGACCTTGTGACCACGGGATCCACCTCAAACCCAACACCTGCACCGATTCGTTTTCACCCCTACAAATACCCTCGGTACCGCAGAAGAATGAGCTCGAAGATCAATGCAGCAAAATGCTAGCACAAGGCATCATCGGGCCCGAGCACATCACCCTTTTCTCGCTCCAGCTTCTTTTGGTGAAGAAACATGACAACTCATGGCGATTCTCGTGTTGATTATCGTGCACTCAATGATGCCACTATAAAAGATAAATTCCCAATCCCGGTTGTCGAGGAGCTTTTGGATGAACCGAATGGAGCAAAGTTCTTCACAAAACTGGATCTCGAGTCGGGTTATCACCAGGTACGCGTCCACCCCGAAGACATTGACAAAGCTGCGTTTAGGACACATCATGGACATTTCGAATTCTTGGTGATGCCATTTGGCTTGTCAAATGCACCATCGACATTTCAAGCTCTCATGAACTCGGTTCTAGGCCCATTCCTTCGCAAATTTGTTCTTGTCTTCTTCGACGACATCCTCATTTACACCACTCTTGGACGAACACATGCAACACCCGAAAACAATCCTCAATGTCTTGCTTGCTAACCATTTACATGTGAAACACTCCAAATGTTCCTTCGCTACATCCACGGTATCGTACTGGGCCACGTTATTTCGGATCATGGAGTTGCCATGGATGAAACAAAGGTTGAGGCAAGATGCGGTCATGGCCTACACCACGATCCGTCGAGGAGGACTCCGGGATTCTTGGGACCGGCGGGGTATTACGAAGGTTCATTCGAACTTTGGGACTATAGCAAGACACCCCGACTCAATTACTCAAGAAGAACTCCTTCCAATGGAATGAAGCGACCACGCCTCATTCTTTGACCTAAAAAAGGCACTAACTGCAAGACCCGTGCTTCAATTGCCGGATTTTGAACGGTGCTTCACGGTTGAGTGTGATGCATCGGGATCGAGCTTTGGAGCGATGCTCCATCGGGGCAAGGGACTCGTGGCTTTCTTCAGCAAACAATTCGCTCCACGACATCTCAAAGTTGCTGCATATGAACGTGAATTGATTGGTCTAGTTCAAGCCGTCGGACATTGGCGCCCATACCTTTGGGGCCGCCAATTTTCGGTGAAAACAGGATCACTACGCTTTGAAATTCATGCTAGACCGGAGGCCGTCCACAATCCCACAACACCAATGGATAAGCAAGCTTTTTGGATATGACTTCACCGTCGAATATCGACACCGGCCGCCTCAACACGGTAGCGGATGCGCTCTCACGGCGTGACACCGAGGAGCTCTCCATTCACGGCATCTCCACTCCATCATTCCCGACTTTACGGTGACATCAACAATACTATTTCCTCGGCTCCGGACACAGTCGACCCTTCGCAACAACATTGTAGCAGGCCTCAAGGATCCTTCTTGGACCGTGCAAGATGGACTCATTTTGAAATCGAGCAAGGTCTACATTCCATCAAACTCGGACCTACTACAACAAATCTTGCAAATTGTCTCATACCGGTGGTCACGAGGGCATCCGGAAAACACTTCACCGACTCGAGCCCATTTCTATGTCGACCATGATCGACGCCTAGTCACCGAGTTCGTGAGCGCCCGCACAAGGTGTGCCGACAAAACAAGACACAAGCACCGCACCCGGCCGGCTTGCTGCAGCCTTTACCCGTCCCATCTCGCGTATGGGCCGATATCTCCATGGATTTTATAGAAGCTCTACCAAAGGTGCACGGCAAAAGTGTGATATTAACGGTGGTTGACGGATTCTCCAAATTCGCCCACTTCATACCACTCGGTCACCCGTATACGGCTTCTTCGTTGGCAAAGCATTCTTCGGTGAAGTCGTTCGCCTACACGGCTTGCCGAGTCCATCGTCTCGACCGTGATCCCGTATTCACGGGAAAGGTATGGAAGGAGTTGTTCATCAAGTCGGGTGTATCTTTGAAGATGAGCACAACATTCCACCCTCAAACGGATGGGCAATCCGAAGCGAGAAACAAAACTATCGGCATGTACCTTCGGTGCATCACGGGTGATAGGCCAAGGACTTGGTTGGACCGGTTACCATGGGCGAGAATATCGCTACAACACATCTTACCATTCGGCCTTGAAGACAACTCCGTTCCAAGTGGTATACGGCGGGCCACCACCTCCTCGTTCCTCCCTATCAAGTGGGCGGCGCGGCAACGAGACAAGGGATACTATGTTGGGCGATAGGAGTGAGTTCTTGGGCGAAGTACGAACAAGATTAACGCAAGCTCGGGATTATGCTCGCAAGCAATACAATGCTCATCACGGGGATTTGGAGTTCCGGGTGGGGGATTGGGTATGGTTGCGTTTGCTAAACCGTCCAACTCACTCTCTCGGTAGCCGGACCTCAAAGAAAGCTGTCTCCACGCTACGCGGCCCGTTTCAAATCACCGAACGTATTGGCCCCGTTGCGTATCGTCTCCAACTACCATCCCATGCACGGATTCACGATGTTTTCCATGTCGGACTTCTCAAGCCGTTCAAGGGGACGCCACCGGCATCAACACCATCTCTCGCCGCCTTTACACAATGGACGTGTTCGCCGGCCGTAACGTATTCTCGGCTCCGGCCTACGCCAAGGAACCCGGCATGTTCCGATTCAATGGGCGGGCATGCCACAAACCGAAGCAACATGGGAGCCGGTTGACGCCTTTCGTGAGTCCTTCCCGTCCTTCCGGCTCGAGGACGAGCCGTTTGTCGGGGAGGGGAGAAATGTTGTGTACACTTATGAACGGCGTGGCCGACGGACCGCAGTCCGATGAAGGGGATCGGCGGGAACGTCAAGGCAAAGCGGTTGGCACAAGAATGTGCGAATGGATTCGAATTAGTTTGAACCGTGGTGTGTAATCGAGTTGTGAATGTGTCGGTGTTAACTTTGTAGTATAAGTTTAGAGCGTGGAAGTAGTGGAGGCAACCGGAGATTGATTACAATCTCTCTAGTTCGTGTGACGACGAGTTCGACAAGCGGTTTCGGTCTCGCCCCTCTCGTTTCTCTCCGTTCCCCCGAGCTTCTCGCCCGACGCCGCCGAACGGCGTCGCGCGCCCGCCGTCGCCGGGAGCCTAGCCCCCGTCCCCCTTCCTCCCACGCCTACAACCTCCGTAGATCGGCTCCCAACGTAAATACTACATGGAAATGAAGTTGCCAATAAGTACCTTTTCTGTAAATGGATCTATGGAACTTAGCTGCTGTAGATTTTTTTTCTTCAAATACTACTTGCATTTGATCTTCATTTTGTAGATGTATTTCTTCAACAGCTGTTGCCTCCATCGGTAAGCTGAAACATATAAATACATATTAACCATAGCGACTGGACCACCATTTGAGGTGTTTGCGGCTTTGAATGGTAGCATGACTTATTTGTCTCTAAAGAAAGCAACGTCGAGGAATTTTTTCTTATTTGTAGGTTGACAGCTATGTAGCAAGAGAGACATAGCATGATTGAAACTTAACAAAGGTAAACTTAAAGAAGTAACAAATTGATGTAATGAAAAAATTGGTTACCTTAACTATCGAAATGTTTCGCTATGGAATCTTTGGAAAACATTTAGCGAAATTAAAAATTAATTACACGAAAAATGCATACCTTCTCTTAAATGCTTTTATTGCAGGTATATCATTCTCGTTAATATACCAGCGACAAGCTGTTGTTCCACTTAGAAATTGTTTTCCATCTTTGTACTGTTTCATTAAGGTGCCAACAAATATAGCAATTATATGATTCGTTTGTCCAATTTTAAGGACAGCATCACCATCGAACTCTAGAGCTCTCATGCCTGACAGTGATAAATCCACTGTATTTCCCCTACATAAAACATTTTTTTGTTATTTGAATTGCTGCTCGTAGCATGCAAATATTACACTTGAAGTATTGTGTGTTTAGGCATACCTTAAGTCTTGTAGTTTTATTATTCTTCTCATCATTAGGTCTCCTGAAGTGTTGCGCACTACTGCAGGATTTGAAACAGCAATGATTTTTCCAAGCACATCTGAAATAACATTTGTATGTATATCAATGATCACATTTATTTGAACAAAAATTGAAAAGGGTTATAGATGGTTAAAAGAGAATCCATATACCTAAGAAGCATTCATTATTTCTAACAAACTTGGGTAGCATTTCAATTGGAGTCAATGAGAATGTGTACTTTGGAAATTCTAGATCCTGGGCATTTGATTTGGCAATGCAGGTCCTTCTGTTTAATACCATCATATATGGGTGCTGCACAACCTTATATCTTGGTTTAACTCTTTCAACTATGAACTTCCAAATGAATATAATTATGTTCTCCTTCAGTTGAGATTTTAGAACTGGTATTGCATCTGGTGGTATTTCAGCATAGATAGCATCACCCTGCATGTCACAAAATTTGTCAGAGAGAATAGATATGTGCAAATACATGCATGTTGAGTTTTGTTTTTATTTCAATTTGTATTAAACAGTAAAAGTACCTTTTCGTCGATGAGAACCAAGTCAAGATGCTTTATGTTGCCGTGCTCATTTCCTCCTTCCCTGAACTCCCACATCTTTGATACTCTCACATGTAGAACAGCATTGATTGTTGATTGACGCAGGTCAGATATTGCAGTAAGGTCACCCTGTAATTGAAATTTGCATCTTACAAGCTATATAGTAGTAGATAATTTATAAGTTGATATAGTATGTGTTTACCTGCACAGGTAACATTGTGAATTATATATGTGTTCTGCGAAAAATAGAAAGGAAGATGAGGTCAGATTAGTTGTCAAGACATTGATCTCTTTGGGAAAAATTGTTACACCATTTCTAAAATTTCTCTATATACAATATTTGTTGTTATGTTTCCGCAAGAACCATCACTATTCTCTATTAATATTTTAAGGCCTTTTTTATTGTTCACTCTTGATATTGCAACATATAGTTGGCCATGTGAGAAAACAAGTTTCTTTAGGTAGAGTCCAACATTTGTAAGTGTTTGTCCCTGGCTTTTATTTATAGTCATAGAATAACAGATTTTTATTGGGTATTGACGGCGGCACAATACAAAAGGCCAATGGCAACCTTTTGTAGTAAGATTTATTCTTGGAATATGTACCTTGTCACCTATGTGAGTTCTCGTTATTATTACGGCTTCAATAATATGTTCTCCTAGGTTTGTTATTATAAGTCTAGTTCCATTACATAACCCTAAGCTTTGATTTAGGTTTCGAAGTAGCATTATAGGAACACCAATTTTAAGTTTTAGTCTATGTGTTGGAAAATTATTTGCATTTAAAGTATTGAGATATTCTGTTGGATAAAGTACATGAGCATCATTAATAGTATCTATACATTTTGATATTGAATCTGCACTAAGATATTCTTTTTCAAAATTTGGGATTAAGTCAACCATGTACGTATTAATGTCCTCTACAATATCATTAGTTGTAGCTAAAATCGCTCTGTTTTTAATATATTCTGGGTTGGTATAGTTACTAAGAAAGTTTGGATATGTAGACTCCACTAACGCTTGCATTTTATTTCTTGTTGTAGACAATAATAAATCTTGAGGTACTTCGATTGTATTAGTATCTGTATCTGGACATTCTTCAGTTTCTGACATGATATTTGCCTTCTCAGATCCATTCCCAATTCGAAGTATCCAATCGTTGAAATCATTCAATTCTTTGTATTCAGTTGTATTATTTGGTATTTTCTTTAGACGCATATTTTCGTGCAAATTAATCTTAGTAACATACTTCCAAAGATATGATTGGAATATTGATGCATTTATAATTTGTGCCTTTGAAGCATTTTCTATTACGGGTAATATTTGCTTTGGGTCTCCACCTAGGACAACTACTTATCCTCCAAATGGTATGCTATTTAATTGGTTATTCTTTTCAGATAATATATCCTTAAATGACCTATCAAGAGCCTCAAAGCATTGTCGATTTGTCATTATAGCTTCATCCCATATAATAAGGTCAGTGTCAATGAAAAGCTCAGCTAATTTTGTTCCTCTCTTTACATCACATATTGATAGTTCATCAATATCTATCGGAATATGAAATCGTGAGTCTGTCGTTCGTCCATTTGGAAGTAATAGTGAAGCTACTCCGGATGATGCTACAGTTAATACTATTTTTTTCCTAGCTCTTAGGTATGATACTATTGTATTATACAAAAATGTTTTACCAGTTCCTCCATGTCCTGATATGAAAAATATATTTGGCTCATGTTTTAGTACACTGTCAATTACTTTATGAAATGCTTCCTTTTGCTCTATATTCAGTTGGTTATAACATATGTTTGCTTCGTATTCAAGTGTTATTGTGTCATAGTTCAGCTCTTCTTCGATGAAATGGTTATTAGCTGTAATTTTTGGCGTCATTGTTATTTGTGGAAGGTTATGTTTTATGATATTGATTCCATTTTTGCCTAGAAGTTGTTCTATTTGTATTAACACTAAATCTTGAAGTTCAGATTCTGTTGGATTATATATGAAAGGGTGGTATTGTAGTTGTAGTTGATGTTCTATATCGTCTGTCATTTTTCTCAAGTTTGTATCAAAAAATTTTCTTTCGTCTTTTAAGTTGCAATATGTTAAGAGAGTGACAAATAAATTGCGTAATTGTGGAGCTGTGGCCCAATTTGTGGCTTCATTAAATGTTGCGTACCATTCATTATCATCTTGTAGTAAACCTCGTGCGGCACATGCATCTTTGAATGTTTGATATGTAATTCCATTATATGTTTTTAAATCATTATATCCTGCTGCCCCCTTTACTATCATAAGTAGTAGCCGTAGATAAAATCGTTCTCCTTCTACTGGATTTACATAATATAGGCGGCCAATTTTGAAGTTTTGTTTGCGCCTAGTCCATTTTTTCTTATTGTCATCCCATGTCCATTGCTGTGGGAATTCACAATAAGTTAATTCTCTAGCTTCTACATATTGTTTGTTTGCTTCGAACCACTCACTTAATTTTGTTTTTTGGAATTTCAGATTTTTTGTTATTTCATTTAGTTTAGATTTTTTATGTAGAGTAATTATATTCTGTAATGGTAGATGTACCGGTAATCTCTCAACCGCTGGCCAGTGGTGGTGTATATCATAGCCTAGTAATCTCCAAATTGCATCTTGTTCACATATGTATCTACATTCTAAATATTCTTTGATTTCATCTATATCTTTTGGTGCCTGGTTTGCTTGTTGATCATTTTTTTGTGTATGCTCAAATAGGACCATTGCTTTATCTGGTCCTTTATGGATATATTTACAAAGATATTTGAGTAATCTGCTTTTATTTACATATTCTACATTTATATGTGCTTGATATTTTTTAAGTAACTTAATGTTATGAGGAACTACCCATCCGTTGTCTAAATTATCATTATCTCTAGATATGTAGATGCTAGTGTCTCTGCGACGGTACTGAGTAAATCCAATTTCAGTAAAATTTGTTTCATCTTGGAATTGCTTTGGATAGTATTTTGAGCATTTTCCTTTTTTCATGCATGGGCAATTTTTGTTTTTTTCTCCGCATGGACCATGCATCATATGTTCCGCTACAAGAACATATCCTAGTGGATCTTCGTTTGGATCAGGTATTTCAGCCGATATGCATAGATTTATCATGTCTGGGGTTATTTCAATATCTTTTTTATCAACCCATTGTAAGATATGGACATGTGGCAATCCTCTTTTTTGGAACTCTATTGAGTATAAAATAGCTACCGCTGGACCAAATATAGAACCCGACCATAAATCATGTAGCAGTTCTTGAAGCTTTATATGGAAAACTCGTACAATAATATCGGGTCGATCATTTGGTTTTTCCCCATGCATTAAACTTGATGTTATTTCAGGCCATTTAGGGTTACATGTAAATGTTATGAACAAATCCGGAGGTCCATAAACACGACATATCGCTACACCGTCATGGTAATTTTGTATTGTGTAGCGCCTTGAGCCTACATGACTTGATGGTAGTAATACTTTTTTGCCAATTTGGCTGCCATCATTTATTCCCTTTTCTACAGCATCAAATATACCTTGTAGGTATTCAACTCTTAATTTGTCTTGGTTCCTAGAGATGTACATTAGTCTATCTTCATCTTCCATTGCTCGTGCATCAACTATAGCCTGTTTTGATAATCTGCCATACGACAGGAAAGGATTTGGTTGGCCTGGTCTATAATGCATATGGTATTTGTAATACTCATGCATCGTTACTGTTTTTCGTTTCGTTTTTGTTGTTTGTTCTTTTCCTTTTTCGTAATAAGGTATGCCAAGCTGAAATCCTCTTTCTCCATATGGAAATAATAGAGGATATTGCAACGCCATATAAGCTGGATGGAAAATTGTTATACGGTGCAATTCTTTTTGTTTTGTACTCACAATTATATCTCGTTGGCACTTCTCCAAGGTGAAATCTCCAACTATTAGTAATGCAAGTTCGTCTGTATGTGGCATTTCATATTGTACAGGGTCACCTTTATTAGCTCCTACAATGCGAATGCTAAGTTCTATATCTTTATATTTGTCAAGCATGTCACGTGCATACCGAAAGGTTTTTACTAGTGGATTGTTCTCATCTAGCATATCTTTTAGTTGTTTCACTATTTGAGGATCTATTTCTACTTCTGAAGGTTCCTGCTTGTGTAATGCTTTAATTCTATTTCTTATTTCATTTTGTGTGTCAAAAATATATAGTTCTGCGTATTGAGGTTCATTATCATCTGAAGGAATTAATGAACCTATACGATGGTGTATTTGGCCATTTATCTTGAAAACATATGGTCCGTCTCCTTTGTTGATTTCCCTTACAATATTTGCACCCATAGATGTAAAAGAAAACATGCTATTATATTGTCTAATTTTTTCAAAGAAATGTTTTGAAACAGGATGATCTTTGTTTTGTAAAAGGTTTTGTAGAAATGTAGGAGGTTCCTTGTACTTTGGTATTTTGATAATTCCATTTTTACAACAATTCGAGTATGTTGGTTCTTTATTTTTATATGTGCCTTTTTTGTTTCTCTCGTTGTACCGAACATAGCATTACAATATTTACATATAAATTCCGGTTTTCCTATATATGATCTTTCCTCATATGATTCTTTTAGATATTCAATATATTTAGGACTATATGACACCATCCCTTGTTTATTATATAAGTATGAGTGAGATATATCGAAAGAAATGCCATATACATCATCTTGTTTAATTCTTTTAGTGTTCTTATCATTATTATGTTGATTTTTCCTTTTTTGAGCTGTTATTAAATCTTTTCTATTTTGTCTAGCTTTTTTGGTGTCAGGTAGTTTTTCTAATGGTGTAAATTGTGAAAGTTTTCTTTTAATACGTGCCATATCTGGCACTGATGGTATCAAGGATAAGATATTAGTACCTCGTTTCACTAAAGTAATATAACCTGTACAATGCAAATGGGCAGTGTGCTTCTATTATAAATCTAATTTAAAAAGGGGCATGTTATAACATTCTATGAGGTATACATGAATTGAGAAAACTGTAATGTGAAATAGTAAAGGGAACAGTGTGTAGTACAAGTGATGTTTACCTTGATTTAGCTATTGTTATTTATATGAGCTCCCTGTTTTCTGGTGATTTTTCTTTTGCCTGCATGGTATATAAATAAAACATTAGCAATGACAGTAATTGTTATATTTGATCCTAGAGTAACAAAACTTATATGCGTCTTGTTTTATTCTTAAAAATACTTTTCCGTGGATTATATGTTCTGACTATAGATCTTGGACATGCAACAATTTGCATAGAAACATTTATTTTCTAATGTCCGGATTTACAGGATATGAACATTTTCTGTAGAACTCAGGGAATGTCTATATTAACGATTTTTTTTGTAATTTGAAAGTGACCCTACATTGTATACTAAATAGCTATGCAAGCAAATAAAATTATAATATTGATTTTTTAAAATTACTACAACAAGTTCAGAATGGGTAACAGGTACGTAATTTACTTAGGTGTTGTTATTAACAGTAGAAACGGATGTGGTGGTAGTAATTATCACTATATGTGGTCTTGTATCATATAGATTGGACTTCACCAAATTATTACACATTAAGCTATATCTGGTACGTAATTTACTTAGGTGTTGTTATTAACAGTAGAAACGGATGTGGTGGTAGTAATTACCAGTATATGTGGTCTTGTATCATATAGATTGGACTTCACCAAATTATTACACATTAAGCTATATCTATTCATTGAAATAATTAAGCTAGCATAATTGATTACTTGGCAATGTTGAGATTAAAAGCATGATGTAACATGACTATCTGTCATAATGATGATAGGAACCAAGCTTCACAGGAGTGGTTGTGCAGCTAGCTATGTTAAGCCAACTGATCATGATATACACCAGCTGGTACCTGGTAAGATCTTCTTCCTTACTATGCTAATCTCGAGCTCATATCCTTGCAGTCATGGTCGTTGCTGCCTTCATACCAAGTTATTCACAGAAACTATGGTGTTGTTGGAACCACGACAACTGCCCAAACCTCTGTTTCCTGCGATATGTAATTATGTCAAGAAGATGAACAATTAACAAGTTACATAGTTGTTGATGTATGTTAATACTTGTTCTATGCAAGCCTCTTTAAATATGCAACGCGGGGAGGACATGCATTTTTTGTAAGAAAAAATGCAAATAGTTGACAGAGTTGAAGTTTAAGATGTTGTAACAAAGTTTTCATGACATATCCTATAAGGAACCTAATAAATGCAGAAGTTTAAATTTTTGGACATCAATTGGTCAATTAAAGCTGTTGATCTAAGGATTCACATAATTGAAATTGTTTTGAAATGGCAAGCAGTTAAACATCTGAGTGTCTAAGTTTCACTGATGAACATATACCTCTTGCAGCTTTGAAAACCAGTGAGTAGATAACTTTGACTCCAAGTTTTGAAGGATTCCATATGTAATTGTTGGGTAATAATAGGAAAAATGGAATCTCTAGCACAATATTATTACGTTTTTTTGGCAAATATAACTTATGGTATAGTTAAATTGGAATTGGAAGATAGAATAGTTGTGGTTGTATATTGGTCTGACGAAACTAAATGGGGCAATTTAGTTCTGTCAGAGTTAAACTGTAGCTAGCTTTTGGGTAGAAATTCATGGTAATAGAGTGTGTGTTGGTACTTGGTTTAAATCAAACAAACGTAGATCTAATGTAGTTTAATTATATCAGTGACAAAATTGAGTTGAAATCATGTGGGAAAAAGAAGAAAATACAAGAAACTGAGAAGAGCTCGTCAGCAAGTAGCTTGATTGCCGCCGATGGTGAAGGTGGCAATGCAGTTGCCACACGCAGGATGTGCGCGCGGGCAGGCAGCAATTAAGCAGGCAGAATGTGGCGTGTGTCACAGTGATGTAGTTGCTTGGAGGTGAGACGAAGATGTCGACCGGGGTGGACCTACGGCTAACCATCGCGGAGCTTCGGCGGCGGTCGACCGATCGACTCGCGGAGTCCGCGCCGGGTCGGCGGGCGGCGCCGCCGCGGCACGGTGGTCGCCGAATCCGGTGCCAATGGGGCACCGTGATGCCGATCCCCATGATGGGGGTGCCTGTGGTGCGGCGTCGCGCGGGAGCACGTCCGCCGGGAGGGTTGAAGGTGCCGCGTGGCGGTCTTTGTACGGGGGCGGCAAAGCTGAAGGAGCGATGCGAGGCGGCGCCCGTCTACCCACGCCGGAGGCCAGCCGCGCCTCACTTCCTTACACACGTAGGTTGAATTCGAGGCTATGAGAATATATATACATCTCGACAAAACCAAAAGGTTGAAAGCAACATTACGGTGGTGCTAAGAAAATTGAAAGGAAGTGAAGCGAATATATAGCAGCTCGTGGTCAGGTTTGTGTTGCGGTCTCATCGCTGCGTCTTGCCGCAAACAAAATGTATCAGATCACAAATGAGGAGAGGAGATGAGGTGCCGATCGACATGAGAGTAGATCAAAGTCAGTGCGAGATTACATACCCTAGCGGCCAAACAGATGCTCCACTGGCGGCCTGTGCTTCAAGAAGCACGATGCGGAACAGAGATGATTGGAAGAAGAGGCGACGCAAGTGGAAGGGATAACGATGGTTCTGACAGTCCTGGGGAAGCGGTAGGGGCGGCGGTGTTTTTTATTTTCTCTACCGGACTGTGCCTCGTTGTTTCCGGAGTGATGTAGAAACCGATCGAACCGTGGAACAGACAGTTATTTTTAATCAACTTCGCATCCTATACGTTCAATGTAGATCGCACGGTGTATATAAAATTCTCTGTCGTGGCCCTATCAGGAGCACTGGGAATAACCCAGCTTTCGTCTTTTAGAGATTTATCTCCAACTGTTTTTATTTAATTCCCGAGAAAAATCTCTCTCTGGCCCTTCTACGATTTTTTCCCTTTTATTGTTCAGATTCAGATGGCATGATAAATATTCTCACCCAACAGACTTCCCGACCCCTTCCCTCGCCTTCGCTGGTTCGTTTGGTTATCACACAGGGCGCACGAGGGGCGGCGAAGCAACAAGCCACCAGCCATGGTCGGGGGAAGCATCCGCGCGGCCGCCAAGGCCGCGATGGTCGGCGGCTACCGCTCCGCCGCCTACATGCGTCGCGCCGTCATCCCGTCGACCAACTCCTCCTCTTCCTCGTCGGCCGCCGACAGCCGGAAGGCGTCCACGTTGGTGGCGGACGACTGGGTCATCCCTGACCGCGAGGTGTTTGGCCCCGTGCCCACCCATGAGGAGGCCATGGCCGCCACGCTCGACCTCAGCGAGGCCTTCGAGATGTGCGTGCTCTCGCTTTGCTCGATCGCTTTCTTTCCAGTTTCCGTGCTCTCGCTTTGCTCGATCGCTCTCTTTTCAGTTTCCTTGCCTTCTCTACTTGTTCGATCTCTTAAACTCTTTTGGCGATCGCTTTACTTTTTTTCAATCTATTTATTACTTAACCAATATTGTAAAAAACCCTACGCGATCTGCTTAAATGTTTACTCGATTCTGTTATAACAAACTTACTAATGTTTGCAATAATGCCTAATGGTAAGTTTCTTTATTGTAGGTAATATAATTATCTTTTGGTAGGTTGCGCTTTTTTAAAAGATATTTAAGATTTGTTAGTTGGCTACTGTCTCGTGTTTCTACTTTCCAGTTTATTGAGGGTTCGATGGACATTAAACCACGATTAAATTCCGTAAAGAGGAGCATCACTTTTGTTCTTTTAGTATTTTTCTTCTACCTTTAGTTTTTTTGTCTGTGTCATTTATTGTTGAACATATTGAACCGAAAGGCATGTTTCCTGTAACCAGTGCTAAGGTTGAATCTCACACTGCTGACCTCGGTACCCCGAAGAAGCATCTCTCACTCACTGAGCAGGATAATCATGCAAAGGTTGCTCAACAAATTGCACTTCCAGAATCTGTTGAGTCTGAAACACCCCTGGTCGCTGTTCATTCAGAAACATCAAAATTAGAAGATAACAACGAAAACTTACTGGCTGCCTCTGGAACTCCTGGACGTGTTGTGCAAGCATTCACATTGCTACACGCGAACCCTGAAGCTCAGGTTGTTTCTCTGATCTTGTGTCCTCCTTTGTGTTTGTTCCTTTCTCGTGTTATCATCATAAGCTTTACTTGTATATATTCTTTTCATAAGGCTAGTGTCCTCAGTCCCACAAACGGTATTTTCGTTCTATGGAATCATTATTCAACCTAACTATACCTGTAACTGAACATCTGTTCTATCAGTGTATATATATTGACATTTTGTTTTTTTCTTCTAAGAGCATGCTCATATTTACTCTGAACCACCAAACCTTCAGCACAGTAATAATAGTTTTGGTAAACGACAAACATTGTACAGCATATATTCTTCAGTACATGTCCCATTTAATATTATAGTTTGGACCTATAGCGTGATAACTTACCCCTGAACATTCCCAGTACACCTTGATCAGACTCTAAATTATTTCTATATTGATCACACCCTATGTTTCTCACCATTCCTACCTTCTCTCGTTACCTGTCGTGTGACTTAAGTTTAAAGAGACTTATTTCTCCACAACCTTTAACTGGTTGCTTGCAGGATGTTGTTGCCTCACTTGCTTCTGATAAGAATGTTTGGGATGCTGTGATGAAGAACGAGAAGGTTATGAAGTTCTACAAGACCTATGAATCGCGTAAGCATTGATATTAACATTATTCTTCAGTTTAGATTCATTATCAAACTCTCCACAGCACAGCTTCTATTTCTGAACTTTTGTATTCCCATTTTACAGAGTTCAGCCAGTGCTCTAGTGCATCTTCAAGCGTTTCTGGGGATGAGGTGGAGGATGGTGACGCAGCTAGCGTGCAAAGCACCGACCTCCGTCCAAGCCCTGGTGAATCGGTCAAGGATTACTTGGAGAAAATGAGGGCCCTGGTGTCTGAGATGATGACCAATCTGTCAAACATGATGCAAGATCTCGTTGCAACCTCAGATGAGGGCCGCTGCAAGGGGAAGATCAAGACTCTGATCATGAGCTCCAGCAAAGATTTTCCAAGTGCACCGTCAGCCTTTGTGCTCTTGGCTATTGCGTCCATCATGGTAGTTTTGCTTAAGCGTGCTTAGACCAGTCACATAGAATAGATAAAAGGAAACTTTCCAAACAAGAGTGGTTGTTTGGCACTTCAGGTTTGCAACAAATTTTCCATCTTTTGTAGATGTTCTCAAGACGATTTTTCACCCAGTTGCATCCGATTATCTGATATACTCGCAGCATGAAAGTTTGCCAGTTAGCCGGAAGAGAAAAGTGGCATCGAGTCTTAAGTGTCTTACTGAGTTGGTCGGGCATCGGCAAGACGCAGCACCATGTAATTTCAGCAAAACATTCATCAAGGTCGACAGGCAGCCCCCCAAAATGCATAGAAGGTAAACTGTGAAGTAGCGATCGAATCATAAGCTGATATCCACGTATAACGAGGATAAGTACATGACTGGATAAGGTAATGAACCGAACTTATGAATAAAAAGAAAATCCCGGTTCGTCCTGCTTACATCAGGAAAAAAAATCAATGAGCGCTATGTAGGAAAATAAGTGAGCACTAGCATAACACTTCCATACAGTAACCGAAACAGCAGTGACAATTTCACCAACCGCACTCTGGAATACCAAATGATGCAGCATGATACAATACAATTTATAGTCGTCAGCATAATTCTACTCTTACCTCCTGCAGTAACAGCAATCATTGCAGCAGCTTGGAACAGGGTATGAAGCAAGATTTGAAGCAGAACTTACAGAGCACACTCCGCCAAATGAGGCCTTGTGCATTTTGGATAGTTCCTTTTACAATAGCATGAACGCACATGTTAAAAATGCAACCGGAGTATGCACTAGCTGATTCTTCTGAGATAAGCAAGAGGAAATACAACACACACAAATCTACCATCCAGAGAAATCTTTGAACTCTACACTAGATGCAGTAGCTTTTCTCTTCTTGCTTGAATCATCAGGTGCACCAGCATTTCCAGTCACATCAACAGAGCCAGCAGTTCGAGCTTTTAGATACTTGCCAACTCCACCGCCAGTGCTTGTTGAACCAGCAACACCGGTTCCAGGGTTGCTATACCAAGATCCCACCTTATCCTGAATTAACGCAAACAAGTGTTAATACAATTGGGGGAAATACATGCAGAAAATAAATGGCTATAGCTAAAACAAGAAGAGGCATCATTACATAATCTTCATCCTTTTTCTCCTCTTCCTCCTTTGCCTTTTCTTCTTCCTCATCTGGCTCTGTGTAAGGATTCACAAATACACTTATTCTTAGAATCTTTATTTCCTCCTGCAAATAGAAGCACAGGAATACCATGTTAAAGTTCTATAGATATATATAAAAGAAAATACAGTATCGGAGGAAGTATAACATCCAGAGCTAGAGAACGATTATGCTTCACAACGACAATCTGGAATATATAAAGTATACAACATGACACTTAAAAAGACATCATCTTGCAATTACCCCAAAACTCATTGACTCAATGCTCAAAATAACCATCATACTACCAGAATTTTACTTGGACAATACTAACCAATGGCCGGTCATCATCATCAACGGGAACCTTTTCCATAGCTGCAAGTGTGGTCAAACCACCCACCACCATGCCAAATACTGTGTGCTTGAAATTTAAATGTGGTGCAGACTTGTACAGGATAAAGAATTGTGATCCATTGGTATGAGGGCCTGAATTTGCCATGCTGACTACACCTCTTCCTGAATGTAGCAGCTTTGAGTTCACCTCGTCCTTGAAGGGTTTACCCCATATGGACTCTCCTCCACTTCCTGTACCAGTTGGATCACCTCCTTGAATCATGAAGTTTCTGTATAAAGGGAACAGCAAAAAAAACCCTCAGCAAAGTTAGATATTACCATAAGATTTAAAGGAAAATTGCTACAAAACATGAGCACAATCAGAACATACTTGATACTCCGATGGAAGATAAGACCATTGTAGTAACCGTTTTCACAATGTGTGAGGAAATTTTCACACGTCCGGGGAGTTATATCACAATGAAGCTCTAAATTCAAATCACCATGGGTTGTATGCAGCTGAACATATCCTTTCTTTTTTGGATTCCTTTCAACTTTAACATACTCAAATTCATTTTTCGTCACAGGATCATATGCAGTTGATGTGAAAGAGCGTGAAGCTGCTCCAGTAGTATAACGACTTTTGACCTGAAATCATTAAATTATCACCATAAGATAACACTGATGGATAGGTAATAGTGTAATACAAGGCCAATCTAACACATGAAGATGGGATGACTGTGTACCAATTTAGCATTTACAGGAGCCCGATCCCCAGCCATATGCATAGCAATTCTAGCAGCGGTTTTTTCGGCAGAAGCTGCTTTTGCTGCAGCTGCACTCCTGCCATGAACAGAAGCAGAAGCAGCATCAACAATACTGAAAGTTTGCTGAGGTTTAGGTTCTTTTCCTGATTTTGAATCATCCTTCTCCTTTTTTGCTAAAATAGCAGCAAGAGCAGCAGCTCTTTCCTTTTGAGCTTTCTGCCCTCCACCACCCTGCAAGAAAGCTTCCTTTCCCTTTTCCGTCCCAAGTTCCTTAATCATTTGCTTTAGATCACCAGAAATATTTATGTTATAGGTTGGATCATCTTTCATCCGCTGTAACTCTGCAAAGCAATCAGATTATCAGAATATACAAGTTAAATCAAAACTGAAACTGAAAAAACCAAGGGTAAACGAAAGAGGGAGAATAATCAAACCTTCATCGTCAAGTTTAAGACCCTTTTTAACATGGTCAAATTCCCCTAGGACCTTGCTATCAAGCATGTTTGGATTCTGCCAAAATTATAAAAGGTAAACAGGATTAGCCTAATTAGCTAAATGTTATTAAGAAACTGTGCAAGTATATTCATATAATAGATACCTGAATTGTTATCAAGTCATTTCGAGTGAAAGGCTCATCAGTTAGCAACTCTTTCCAATTCTTTGGCTTGATGTTAAGTTCTTGGACGGCCTGTGTTTGTGAAGTATGGACATGTAAGCTAAGAAAATACCATACCATCAACCTAAACACTTGAAATAAAGTTTGTCACCTCATAGCAGAAGACATTTCCAGTAGTTTTTACAGCAACTATGTGAGTGAATTCTGTAAAGACTTTGTTCAGAACGGGACACTGGAACTCTCCTGCCATAAGTGAAAAATGATTTAATTTATCAAATGGATAGTAAAGATATCTCAAGATAGACGGAAGGCATAACTGTACTAGCAGATCAACTCAGTACTAGACCAGATATATGATAGCCTAGAGTTAAATTACCATCTGAGTTTTTGTGGAATGTGAGAGGAATCAAATCTTCCTGCTTAAGTGGGGTTCCGGTTACTGGATGTTTCCCAAACTTTTTAAGGTATGGGATTATGCTCCTACATAGACAAGCAAAAGCTCAGAAAGCCTCATATTTTTATTAAAAAAAATCTAAAAGAGCTCAATGAACTGGATGCTTAGCCACTCACATCAAATCGAAGACGCTTCCATCAACAGTGCACACTGGATCCTCAAAAGGAAGAAACGTGAGCCTACACCACCCAACAGAATTATGAGCATCCGAGAAAGAACATAAATTAACATTTAGCTAGTAAAAATCTTAATGACTTCTTCCCAATTTAAATCATCTATAATCCACAATTCCACATGCTTGTGTTCTCTATAGCTGAACTTTTTGGACATAATAGCTCAAGAGAGTAACTGCTTAAGCTAGCACCGTATCATCGAAATGACTAATTTTAGCACCAAACAACCAGACACTATGCAAAGAAATTAAGTCCAAAACCTAAAGATGAAACCCTACAAGCTAGAGCTCCCCCCCAGAACAAGAACCCGAACAGACACACGCCGGCAATCTTTCTTTCGACTAGTGAGGAACAGAGAGTAATGCAAAGGCAAGGTAGTTACGCGCAGCAGTAGAAGGGGAGGCGCTTGAACGGTGTGGCCAGCTCCTTCTGCTTGGCGCCGCCCCATTCGGTCGCCCACTCCGTCCGCGTGATGAACATCCGGTCCTTGCTGTGCTGCTTCTTCCCCATCTTCGCACCCCGGACTGATACCGCACACTATAATTCTAGCACCACCACCGGAGATTTTTTCCGGTGACGAGGTGAAGGCGGAGGCTGGCCGGCGGCTCGACGGCGGCGAGAGCGGGGTTGGATCGGCAGGTTGGGGGGAAGATGCGGCTAGTTCGTCAGCGGCTCGGCGCTGTGTTGGAATACGGCTCGAGCCGCCACGGCGCTAGGTCGGTCCGTAATAGTTTGGCTGGGCCCAGACTACTAATAAAGCCCACGAGAGGCCCAAAGAGGAGCTGGAAGTGGCACGCGGCCCAGCGTACGCGCAGCGGCCGAACGAGTTCGAGTCGGCTCGAGCAGCAACAGAGAATGGGCGGCGGCGGCGGCGGCGGGAGTCCGGCAGCGAGCGGGAGCAGCAGCGAGGATGACGGGGACGCCGCGTGGAAGGCGGCTATTGACTCCATCGCCGCTGTGGGGTTTGGAGTCCCGTCGTCCAACGGCGCGGAAAAGGCGGCCTCTGGCGGCAGCGGCGAGGCGGACAGCGACGCGGAGCTGGAGCAGCCGCATGAGGGGAAGCCAGCGGCTCCGAAGCTTAAGCTTTACCAGATCAAGGTACCTTTGTTCGCTCCTTTCCTTCCTCGATCGCAAATCTACGAATTTTGGTGTCCGGGGGGCTGATTGATTTGTGAATCCTGCATTCCCTATGTTCCGTGGAGGAATTGATGCTACCATCTTTTAAAATGGAGTAAATTCTGGGCTAACGCGAACACATTTTATCCGTTTGTTGATCGATTGAAGTGATGAAAATTACTAGGGGCCAGAGCAAGCTTGAAACGACCACCCCGCATGACTAGTTCACATGGTTGTACTTGTAGTTGTAGCACCGCATTTTCTGTTCATGATTGTAGCAGTAGCATCAAGGCAATTTGGTTCCTTGCATTGACTGGATTCATGTCAATGGAGTACTATATTGCTGTTCCAAGTCGTGGCGGTTTTGAATTTTTGATAGCTTGGAGTGTGTTCTAAAGAATGCATTGCAGACTGAATATCTTTTTTTTGTTCTCTTTGAGAGATAAAAGAAACAAATCCGTTACTTTTAGAGGAATCTTGAGGCTGAATTGTATGAAAAGTGAAATTGAGTAGTTTATTGCCTTCAGGAAAGACTATGGTAGGTCTGCTTGTCTTATCATCAGTTGAATGGTCATTGGACCTGTTGACAGCTGAATTCATATCTCATGCATGCTCTTGGATGGTGGTGAAACGTGTGAATTCCATCTGCTATATGATATCCACATCTTCATTCTTCGCTTAAACAATCCTTCTACTTATGTAGTGATGCCATGATTTCCAACCTGGCAAGCCTAATGTGCAACTAAACAAATGCATGCTGTTTGATGTGGAGCTGTAACCTGTAGCATAATCATTTCCATTCAGTGAGTTTACCGGCTTCTTCATGCCTAGCTTTTGTCGTGTCCTTCATCCACCTGTGGTTCTATCCACACAATTTGCTTTCTTTCTAGTCAAGCAATGATGCTATTCTTCTGTTTTACATTTTAATGTAACACCTTCAAACTGTACATTTCAGGTAAGAAATATGTTGGATGATATGTTAGAGAAAAATCTTGAAATAGTCAAAGCTCCTTGCTCGAACTTAACTGACCCTATGGAAACAGAAGGAGGAATAAAGTTATTTAAAAAAGCACCACCGGGTATTAAAATGGATTCGACGGGTAAGTGATAAATCTTATCAATCTGAAAGTGAAAATGTCATCATTGTGGCCTGTGTCGAAAGTCAAAACATAGTAAAATGTAGCATGTATTTCCAGATAAATTGCATCTGCGACTCAAGAGACCAAGAATTGTGCCTGGGGAAGAGATCGATGAGAAATCAAAGAAGGTTGGAGACGAATTATTTCTGTAATTTGGCCTATGATTGAATTTTTTTGGTTTTCATTTATACTGTTCTTACTTCGATCTTGGTTTCAGTTCAGGCATATGCTCCGGTCTGTTGTTGTTGATGGCAGTGACATACTTGTTTCCGCAAAGAATGCATCCCAGAGATCTTTGGCTAGATTAGAAGCAAGGGAAGCTGCAGCGAAGGCAAAAGCGAAGAGGGAGGAAGAAAGGGTGCAGGAACTGAAGAAGGTTAGAGGAGAGAAATGGCTTCCTTCCATTGCTAGACAAACGAAGGTCAGTCTTAATATCAGCATGTGCTGTAATTCATTGTTCCATTGTAAGTATTTATTGTGATCGGTTTGCAAATTGTTTTGTTGTCCTATTTTTTCCTTGCGCAGGAAGAAAAAGCTTGGGAGCAGCGAAGGCATTGAACTGCAGATCGATGGAGCTGCATGCGCTGATCTCCAAGTCCAGATATCCCAGTGCCCTTTCCTGAGTGACCAAAAGTACTGTGCCCAATTTCTAACATCTGGCCTCGGTGATAGGATCAAGATATATGGATATCAGTGCTGCTTTTCCATGCAAGTTCTGCAGTAAAATTTGCAGTTGACATTCCAGAATGTGATACGGTAGCAATCTGCCCTAGGAAGTAGTACTTTAGTTTCTCTTTTCTTTATGTGGAAGACAAACTAGTGAGTGAACGGCAACTTTTTTTGAGCTGAGTGGTACTTTTTTTTTGGCTCGATGAAAATCGTAGTAGTTTTGTTGCGAGTTGCGACAATGCGAGTATGTGACCATCAGGCTCTCTGTCCGGCTCTCTTTCACAATCTTGCTCTTCCCAAACACTCGTGTGTATGCCGGTGGGCCGAAAATAAGTAAATTTGGGCCTCTTAAAGCCCACGAAGGCCTCATCTCCAATTGGGCGGCCCGTCCCTTCTTCCTTCCTCTTCCCCCGCCTGCCGCCGCGCCGTCACACAACGCCGCCGCCTTCCCCTCCCTTCCCGTCCCCATGGACACCCCACCTTCTACCTCCGCCTCCTCCTCGCCGGCGGCCGCATCCGGCTGCGGCGCCGGCTCAGACTCCGGCCTTGTATCGGCCGTGGCGGAAGCTCTCGTCTCCGGCTCCCGCCTGCCCACGCCGCCGCCCATGGAAACTCTCCTGGGGCCGTACCTGCCTCGCCTCACCGCCTCGCACCACCCGCGCGTGCTCGCCGTTGCTGCTGCAAACCCGTCGCTTGTCTCGCCGCACGTTCTCATCGCCTACCGCCGCCTTGTCTCACCTCCGTCCTGCCTCGCCTCCCTCCTTCCACTCCTCCCCGTGCTCCCCTACAGAAACCTCCTCCCTCTCCTTCTCGACTTCCTTCCGCTCGACCCGCTGCGCCGCCTCCACCGCCACCTCCTCACGAATCGCCCCACGAGCGTGCTCGCTGACGCCGCGCTGTCCGCGTACTCCCGTCTCGGCCGCCCCCAACTCGCCGCGCAGCTCCTCCACTCCTTTCGCCGCCGCGGAAGCATTTCTCCCTCCCTCCAGGCCGCTAACGCCGTCCTCTCCGGCCTCGCTCGCTGCCCCACCACCACTCCGCAGGCCTCTATGGACGCCTTCCGCTCCCTCATCGGATTGCGGCTCCACCCCAACCATTACACCTTCAACCTCCTGGTCCACACCCACTGCTCCAAGGGCACCCTCGCCGACGCCCTCTCCACGCTCTCCACAATGCAGGGGTTTGGACTTTCCCCAGACGCTGTCACCTACAACACGCTCCTCAACGCGCATTGTCGCAAGGGCATGCTCGGTGAGGCGCGGGCGCTGCTGGCCAGGATGAAGAAGGAGGGGATCACGCCCACCAGGTCCACGTATAATACCCTCGTCTCGGCATACGCCAGGTTTGGGTGGATCAAACAGGCAACCAAAGTCATGGAGGCCATGACTGCGTTCGGGTTGGAGCCTGACCTGTGGACGTACAATGTGCTCGCCGCAGGGCTCTGCCAGGCAGGGAAGGTGGACGAGGCATTTAGGTTGAAGGATAAGATTGAGCGGCTCGGCATAGTATCACCTGATGTAGTCACCTACAATACGCTTGTTGATGCTTGTTTCAAGTGGAAGCGCTCTTCTGATGCACAGATGCTGCTCGAGGAAATGCATCGCAAAGGGGTGAAGGCAAGTTTGGTCACACATAACATTGTGGTGAAGGGGCTCTGCAGGGAGGGACATTTGGAACAGGCGTTAATGCGCTTGAATATAATAGCAGAGGAGGGCTTGGCACCGGATGTGGTTACATACAATACGTTGATTGATGCATACTGCAAAGCCGGTGATGCTGCCAAAGCATATGCATTGATGGATGAGATGGTGAGAAAGGGACTCAAAATGGATACTTTCACCCTGAACACTTTACTATATAACCTATGCAAAGAGAAGCGTTATGAAGAAGCTGAGGAGCTATTGCGTTCAACGCCGCAGAGGGGTTTTGTAACTGATGAAGTTAGCTATGGTACCATGATGGCAGCCTACTTCAAGGAGTATGATCCAGAGCCCGCCCTGCGTCTGTGGGATGAAATGGTTGCAAGGAAGTTAACACCCAGTGTTTCTACTTACAACACATTAATCAAAGGGCTTTCCACAATGGGAAAGTTGCAAGAGGCAATTGATAAATTGAATGAGATGATGGAGAAGGGGTTAGTGCCAGATGAAACCACCTACAATATAATTATTCATGCCTATTGTAAGGAAGGAGACTTGGAGAAAGCTTTCCAATTCCACAACAAGATGGTGGAAAATTCTTTTAAGCCAGATGTTGTTACCTGCAACACTTTGATGAATGGTCTTTGTCAGTATGGCAAGCTTGACAAAGCATTGAAGCTTTTTAAGTCATGGGTAGAGAAAGGGAAGAAGGTTGATGTCATCACCTATAATACTTTAATTCAAGCCTTGTGCAAAGATGGCGGCAATTTAGATATGGCTTTGCAGTTCTTTGCTGACATGGAGATCAGAGGTTTACAGCCTGATGCATTCACTTACAATGTCGTGTTGTCTGCACTATCTGAGGCAGGACGATCAAAGGAAGCACAGAATATGCTGCATAAGCTAACTGAGAGCGGAAAATTATCTAAAAGTTTTTCTTATCCTCTAATGGGATCTTCCGTGGAGAAAGTGGAGACAGGAAAAGACCCAGAGGTCAAACCTGACACAGAAACTGGTGGAAATGCACAAGACGGTGATCAGGAGAACTATAGGAAACGTGTAAATGAGCTCTGCATTGGTGGGCAACTGAAAGAAGCTAAGGCTGCTTTGGATGAGATGATGCAGAAGGGCTTCTCTGTTGACAGTTCAACTTATATCACTTTGATGGAAGGTCTTATTAAAAGACAAAAGAGGCAGACACATGCAGCTATTAGTACATGATGTGGGTTTTGCTGCTTTTTTATTATTAAAGAACATGTTGAGCGCGTATTCCATTAAGGAGAGAATGGTTCACAACGACAACAAGCAATGTACAAGGCAGAACAATCTGTAGGACAAAGGTACAAAAGCAGGAAAACAGAAAGCAAGAGTAGCGACCATCATCTCCTAGGACTCAGAAGGAGAGCTGATCCTAAGAACCCCGCCGAAGCCCAAAATTTCGCTTCGTCTAGAATTGCGGGAGCCAAGGTGACCAGCTGGAGTGCCGAGCGATCATGCACCCGTTGGTTTTGCTGCTTTATGAGGCATTGTCCATTCTTCTGTAACTTCCTCAAATGATCATATACTGATTAGGTATACTATCTGGTCCTTGGAGTATGTGGTAAATGTCAGAATAACAGTAGCAGCAATTCAAATATTGGCCTTTTTGGATTCCTGGTAAAATACGAGTGCTCTGGAGCACAAAAATAGAATAATAGATAGGATAGAGGCATAGAGCAAAAGCATTTACTATTAACAAGCTTGAGATCATAACCTATTATGTTATTCTCTGAAAAGTAAAGAACCTTACTAGATTATCTGCAGACAAACTTAGAAACAAGATTTGGAGTTATGTGATTTATCAGCCTTGTGCAAGATTTTGAAAGCTGCTGTTGAAGATTGTAAACTGGAAACTCTGACTCTGGTTTTCAGAACTCTGCCTGGTTTGTCCTCACACCCTTATTGACTACCAGCAAATGCAATCAAGTGTGGTTGAAACATGTGTATTTTGACTTCAACATCATGTTCCGAGATTTTGAATTAGAATAATCAAGGAAAAGAAATGAGGGGCAACAAACCACCAAGTAAATACAGTTGCTGACAAAGAAAAAGAAAAAGTTCTTGACCTGGTTTTTAAATCCTGATCAGACCTTTACACGGGATACTTCTTTGTTGGAACAGTTTTTACTGTTTGGCTGATGTATGTGTAACACACATATAAGGCCATGTATCCGGCTAGGATACCTAGCTCCAGCCTATATATATGTACACATGTATCTCTTAACCAATCAAGTATTCTATCTACACTTACTGTTTACTATGACATGGTACATTACATAACTCTTATTAAATTGTTGGTCCTTTAATTTCAAGAGTTCTCCTTTTCCTGTCAAGGGGCTCATAGTTGGAACGGTAAAGGCCACTGATTGTGGGGGCTCTCACCCAAGGTTCAAATCCTGGGTATGACACTATTTGCGCTGTGGGGTACTCCTCTACAGCAAAAGAAAAAAAGATTGAGTTAGCGTTAATACACTTTGCTGTATATCTTTGCCAGAATTTAGTATGTTCAACAAAGCATATTATTTAAGCATTATTTGCTCTTTAGAACATTGGGGATTATTTTAAATCAGTTTGAAGGGCAGTATGTTGTCCTTACCAGTTTTCTTTTGTGCTATTAGCCAGAGGCGATGCCAGACATTCTAGCAAGAGAAAAGGAAGATCATTCTA
The DNA here is from genome assembly GCA_947561735.1 of Cenchrus americanus. NCBI lineage: Eukaryota > Viridiplantae > Streptophyta > Magnoliopsida > Poales > Poaceae > Cenchrus > Cenchrus americanus. The sequence goes on along the minus strand of OX387243.1, from coordinate 155,516,399 downwards.
GGCAGGTCCTGGTAAAGCAAATAGAGCATCAAATATGGAGGAGAAACCATTGTGATTTGAGCCAACAAACAAACAGCATACCGAACTGGGTATGTTGTTTGTTTTTTCTGGGAGGTGGTATGTTGTTTGTTGTTGCTATTCCTGTTCTTGAACTTCCATTTACATTCTCAGCTCTTTTATGAAAAACTGCTTACTGGTTGTCCCACTAGTTACTGTCATGATTTATGGACATGTAGTTTCTTTCTTATTTTCGTTCGAGATGGAGATAAGCACTTCTTTTTACCAAAGATATTAACTGCAGTTACCATTGCTGCACATTTCACCCTATGTTGGATGTTGCCCTTTGCATTCATCTTAGATTATGTATTGCCCTTTCTGAATTTTTATTAATACCACTCTCCACTTATCTTAATGCATAGCACTGCACAACTAAAAGTTTCACGAGTTCCCAATTTATATGCATAATACTAAAAAGGAAAAGAAGATATTTAGCTCATAATGAATCTTTGTTTTTCCTTTGCAGCTGACAATTCAGTTAAAATGTGGAGACTGCTTTTGGCAGAAGATTGGTGGCAAGCAGACTACTGCCTTAGTGCTGCTTCCGTTGTTACAGGATGTAGTCATTCACTCGTTTGGCCATGCCCATGCAACACCCATTTTGTAAGCACATATTTTGATACCCCTCGGGCCGTAGCCCTTCAATGTAACAGTGCTTTCTGCAATTCTGCTTTAGGTGCACATATGTTGCTGCTTCTTTGGCTCTTTATGTTGAGTGAGTTGAAACTTAAACTTATTGTGTTTGTTACTGATGTACGAATTTTTTATATCAAGTTTATAGTAGAATTAGATATTCAATATGACTGCTTATTGTCATGCTTTGGTTTCGTTGGGCGGCTTAGTTAGGCTTGGGCACGGACAGTGTTGGTCTTTTAAGTCTATCTATGGTGTTGCCGCTTGTGAGATAGTTTGCCTCTCACCTAAACAAATCTTAAAACAGTTTGAGCTAATAAGTATGTAGAAACTGTGATTGCAATTGCAGTTTTGCTTAGTTTAGATCATCAGCACTGAGAATCTACATTTTTACGGTTCCTAGTTTACTCGAAATCCTCGGCCCAACCTTTGAGTTACCAGTTACCACACAATTGTTACATTCAAGGTGTGCCAAATCCATCTACTGTCGCTTGCAATAACAACAATATGTACAGAATCATTCTAATCTTCTGTTGTTTTTCCACCTGCCAAATTTCAGTCTGCAACCAGCCGTTTGTGATGTTGCATCTTGCTACTGCTTCGTATAAGAGTATCTCGTTTGCAAGCATCACTAGTTGTAGAACCTGCTTAAAATTCCCTGCAAATGGAACAGCTAGCTAGTACCTGCACCGTTAATAAACATGCCTGGCCTAACTGTGGAAGTGCTTGGTCCCCATGCATATAATAAAATCAGCATGCACTCTAACTTCCTAACCTGTCATGTTCATGCCTGAATATGGATGAATAATAGTTTGTTTCGTGGAAAGATGAGTTTAACATTTCCATGCCTCATGGAGAAGGGAGCCAAAGCATAGTGACACTGCCGTCTCCGTCGCTGCGCCGGCCCGGCCTGTTGCTCCTGCACGATCAATGCAAGGGGGGAAGGTTCCTGCTCGTCCCCTACTCCCCTGTACGTTCCGTTGGTTGCGCCCTGCTGGCCGCTTCCCCGGCTAAGGATCCTCCTCTGAGTAGAGCTATTAACTTCATAGCTTCCTTCAAGTTTGTTTGAAATGAACACACACACAACAAAAGAGAGAACAATTTGGGCAGTCAGGATATACACCAAGTAGAGTTTCTTTCGTTTTCAACGAAACCTCAAGACAGGTATATTTATTCACCCAAGTAAGGAAGTGCCAATGGAAAGAGGAGGAATTTGCCCTTTTCTTTTCACTTATTTGCCGTCGAAGTAAACCACAGATACCTGCAGCAGAGCAGCAGCACCTTCATCACTTCCTAGTTGCACTAAACAACAATTTTGCATTCTTTCTAGTCCCTTTAGTCACGTCTCAAACATTTGTGATACCATCTATGGTCACGAGATGTAACCGCAACACCTGAGCGTGACCTCAACGTTCACATGAGGCGCTGTGTGGAATGTTCTTTGGCAAATACTCCGTACTGTTGCCCGTGGACAGGTAAAAGAAAAGCTTGTGGGGTTCATCTTCGACTTTGGTATATACGGACATGAACGTTGGAGGGGCCAAAGGATCTCTGCTCGCATCTCTGGTGCCACAACATGTACATTTTTCACAAACCCAAACTTCACATGAACTCCTTTTCTGACGAAACAACATCACATGAGCCCCTTTCGAGTTGCCAGTTGCCAAAGCCGGCTCATGTTCACATGCGCCCAGCAAAGGACATGTATAGGGCGAACTAATTCCCCCAATTCTGTAAATCTGACAATGGCTTTCATATACAGAACGACCAGTGTTTCACACTTTCAGTATTCGAAATCTATCGGTTAGGACCAATGGTTTTCATATACAGTACAGAACACTAAAAAACAGTGTTTCAGACTTCCAGTGCTCGAAATCGGTTAGAACCAGTGCAACTGAATCTGAATTTCTTTAAAGCAAAGGTTCAGTTCACTCGCTAAGAATGTGTGCCAGTTGCGGTGAACTAGTACGCAGATGAAGGTCGTGCGTGCCGGCCGGGGCACACAGTGATGCTGATGCTACTACAAGGGATGGATACCAAACACCCTCGCAAACGCACTGCCAAGTCACAGTTGCTAGTAGAATATGAGAAAAAGGGCGGCGGGCGGGCGGCGGCAAGTGTGTGTGGCGATGAAGTCAAAGCCCTAGCGAGCACTCTTTGGGTTGGGCCTCGCCGGCCGGGACGGGAGGCTCTCTCCTCTCCCGTGGGGGCGTAGGTGACCACAGCCAGCAAGCAAATGCAACGGATATCCCACGCCCCACCCGCCCGGGTGTTCGCCGCCGCCGGCCGGCGCCTATATAAATGGGAGCCCACGCAAAGAGCGATCCTCCCCCCGTGGTCCCTCGAATGTTTTTAGTCCTTCGCCAGCAACAACAACCTCGGACTAGATCGATCGCCTCCTTCTTCCTCCTGGGTCCACTGCCCACTTTTGCTCACCAGTCACAGACATCTTGGGTTAGTTTTTGCGGCGGCACCAGCAGCATCAGCTGCAGCAGCAGGGTAATGCATATGCGCCATTGCCAGAGCTCTGTTTCGTTCTCTGAAGATCGTAAAGTCATCTTGCCATTGCCAATACACATGTTTAAGCTTATGTTTAGTTGTGGTTGTCTACTTGTCCATGATGTTCACGGCAGGTTACAGTGCGTGCTGACTGCTGAGATCGGAGAGGATGAAGAAGGTTGCCGGCGGCCTGGCGATGGCGGAGCTGGCGTTCTGGCTCGGATGGATTGCTCTCCTGCAAGGTATTACATACAGGAGCAACCAACCAGATTGCTCGCTCTATCGCATTCCAATTCCTTCACAAGTTAACTGTTCTTGCCTGACGTCGCCGCTAACAACAATTCCCCGAATTTGTTCAGGGTGCATGGTGAAAGCTCTTCCTTACGATTACTCCGCAAGCATCGAGGCGAGTCTCTCTTTCGGTTTCCCAACCCACCTCTCTCTCCTTCGCGGCTGGTGCAGCAGCTAGCAGGATTGAAGCTTCACCGTCCGGCATTCCGGCTTAGTTTAGCGACCAATAAATAATACGCAGTAGTAATAAAAGATTGCCAATTGGCTGGGTTTATCACGGGTCGCACGATAATCCACAGCACGCTATTCGTTTCCGTTGTGAGCTGGTTATGCTAATTTTCCGTTTGGTAGCATGGCGGGCGGCGGCGGCGCAGCCATGGCCAGCCTACTACGTGTTTACGTAATTACGTGTCATGTAAGCCACTCCAAGCTCGCACACGTCATCTACTAGGATTTTAAAGTCGACTCCAAAAGGAGGGTTTGCCCCCTTAAGTTGGTCCACGTGGCATACTGCACAAGTAAGCTAAACCTCTAGTCAGTGCCAATCGATCGTCTGATGCTGTCGTCAGCTACACGCAAGCAGTTTCTACAGCAAAAGCAAGGCATCTGCTTGTTGTTGTTGCCAAGATCGAAGGATGATTGTGCTAGCTGCATCTCTGGAGCATTGCATAAACGGGAAATTCTAACGGGATTTTTCACGCGTGCATGCAGTGCTTGGCGGAGCCGCTGGATCCCCAGTACGGCGGCGGCATCCTCCGGAACGCCGACTTCAACGCCGGCCTCCACGGCTGGTCACCGTTCGGGTACAGCAGCATCGCGGAGAGCAAGTCGGCGGCGGGCAACGGGTTTGCCGTGGCGCTCAACCGGACGCGGCCGTACCAGAGCGTCAGCCAGAAGGTGTACCTGCAGGGCGACACGCACTACACCCTCTCCGGTACGATCCGTCCATCCGACGATGATCTCTGGTTCTCTTCGATCACGCCACGGGTCGTTTGCGATTTTTATTCGGGATTGGAACTGAGCTCCGTTGCCGGATTACAGCATGGTTGCAGCTCGGCGACGGGAGCGCCGACGTCCGGGCGGTAGTCAAGACCGTCGGCGACTTCGTCCACGCCGGCGGCGTCGTCGCCAAGGCCGGGTGCTGGTCCATGCTCAAGGGCGGCCTCACCGCCGCGTCTTCGGGCCCAGCCGAGATCTACTTCGAGAGCAACGCGACGGTGGACCTCTGGGTGGACAGCGTGTCACTGAATCCCTTCTCCAAGGCCGAGTGGGAGGCGCACCGCGCCGAGTCCGTCGTGTCGGCGCGCAAGAAGACGGTGAGGCTCCAGGCGACGGACTCCTCCGGGAAGCCGCTGGCAGGCGCGGCGGTGTCGCTCGACGCCGTCCGGACAAGCTTCCCGCTGGGCGCAGCCATGAGCCGCCACATCCTGACCAGCTCCGCGTACCAGACGTGGTTCGCGTCCCGGTTCGCGGTGGCCACCTTCGAGAACGAGATGAAGTGGTACAGCACGGAGCCGGCGCCCGGGCGCGAGGACTACACGGTGCCCGACGCGATGATGGCGTTCGCCAAGTCCAACGGCATCGCCGTGCGCGGCCACAACGTGTTCTGGGACCAGCCCAGCCAGCAGCCCGGGTGGGTGCAGTCGCTGCCGTACCCACAGCTGCTGGCGGCGGCGTCGCGCCGGATCCGTTCCGTCGTGTCGCGCTACGCCGGCCAGGTCATCGGCTGGGACGTGGTCAACGAGAACCTCCACTTCAACTTCTACGAGGGCCGGTTCGGGTGGGACGCGTCCACGGCGTTCTACGCCGCCGCGCGCCTGCTCGACGCCGGCAACGCGCTCATGTTCATGAACGAGTACAACACGCTGGAGCAGCCGGGCGACATGGCTGCGCTGCCGGACAGGTACCTGCAGCGCCTGCGCCAGATCGTCGCCGCCTACCCGGAGAACGGCGCCGGCATGGCCATCGGCCTCGAGGGCCACTTCACCAACCCAAACATCCCCTACATGCGCGCCGCGCTCGACACCCTCGCCCAGGCCGGCATCCCCATCTGGCTCACCGAGGTCGACGTCGCCGGCGGCCCGGCGCAGGCGCAGCACCTGGAAGAGGTGCTCAAGGAAGCCTACGCGCACCCGGCGGTGCAGGGCATCGTGCTCTGGTCGGCGTGGCGGCCGGAGGGCTGCTACGTCATGTGCCTCACCGACAACAACTTCAAGAACCTGCCGCAGGGGGACGTCGTGGACAGACTCATCGCCGAGTGGCGGGCGGCGCCGCGGGCCGGCGCCACTGACGAGCAGGGCTTCTTCGAGGCCGATCTCGTGCACGGCGAGTACAAGGTCACAGTCAGCCACCCGGAGCTCAACAACTCCGTCTCCCGGAGCGTCAAGGTCGAGTTGGGTTCAGGGAGTGAGAACTACTTCGTTGACATCCAGGTCTAGCACAGCTGATTCTTCAGTTGCTAGGTGGTGTGATGTTTCAGTCAGGGCTCTAGATTACCACTTGAGTAACCTGCTGTCGTGTCAGAATTGTGAAAGCTTAGAAGATTAGCCATTCATGTATCAGTTTTCACCTTGGAAAAAAATTGTAATGGAAGGCAAAGTAAGGCCATTTTTAATTTTTATCCTTCTCTCCGAATATTCCAAAGAGATAATATTCCATGCTTCAGCTCATCATCCCTTTGGCGTTATCTTCAGGTCAAAAATAGCTGCGGACACTTTGATGGTTATGAGTTTACTGTTCTTACAGTTAATTTCACGAAACTACAACTATTTGTGTCCAACTGTCAATAAAATAAAATAAGGGAAAAGCTAAAGAGTAATTGGGTGTTTCTTACGTCGTTGTCACCCGAATTTCTATCCGTGATCTTTTCTAGCTGTCAGTTGTGGACGTGGGATCCAGCCTTTTTTCTTTAGGCTCTTTTATTTTTCTTTTCCTTACTGACAGTTTGCCCCATGTGTTCTTCGTTAATCTCCTATACAGCGGTCAAGTTTTTCAGGGCCTTCCCTCGTCTGAATCATTTTCCTCCTCATGATCTGCTGACCGCACCCGCACTGAGCGGTTGCTTTACTTTGCAGATCTATTTCTCCCGGATCCATAATACTTGGCGTACTTAAATAGTTACAGTTCTCATACTACTAAGTTACACCAATTAGATTACTCTAAATTCAATTATCCTTTCATGTAAATAATTATGTAAAGTAAATCATGGATGTTTGAATTTTAAATTTGGGATTATATGTAGGCTGTTTTTGTATCTAGGGTTTCCACACCACACACAAATTATTTGTTATTTGGCTACCTATAGAAGAATATTTAATCGGCCCAATTTGTTTCTTGCTATCCTATGATTTTGTCTCTTTACTGTTTTCAAATATAATATAATCTTTTTTCTTTTATATGTTGTATTTTAAGTTTGATTTGATAGGTTTATGTCCATCCTGGTAAGCAATTGTCAAGCTATGTTAAGTCCTACTTGATTTATTCTCAACGATTCGTTCAATTGTTCCCCTGTTCACTATTACTCTTGCTAGTGATGTCGGGGACAGCCATAAGGATCCCCTAAACAACCAGGGAAGACCCACTTACCTTCGTAAAAAAACAAACGCAAACGAACCTAAAAACACGCGTAAGATAAAACCCACGGGCCCACGACCCACCAGACAGTCGGCCTAGCTACCCTCGGGCGGAACTCCGCTTCGCTTGAGGGGTACGGTGCTGCACTGGTAAAACTCCACCTCGCTCGAGGGCTGGTCGCCCCCTCGGGTGAGGTTCCGCCTCGCTCGGGGGCTGGACACCCCCTCGAGCGAGTTCCCGTCTCGATCGAGAGCTTAACGCGAGGACCTCACGGACCTGCTACCTCCATACCTCCTCCCCGGCAGGGGCATCTGCAGGTCCGCTCCACGCCTCTGACACGCCTGGGAATCACGCCCCGGTGTTGTTCCGCCGACTCCCCCGGTAAGACCATCCCCTCCGCTGTGCGACGCTGTGCGGCATGGCCAGCAACAACCCCGTGGCACTGTGCCACCCACTCCCGTACGGCCAACGCGCCACACCCTCGGAAAAGGATGGCGGAGCCCTCGAAGGGAAGACAAACGACTACTTCACGCCCGCACAGGACTACACCATGACGTCAGGTCAGTGGGGGCGGTCACCTCCATCGCCATCGGCCCTATGCGACCATCCCCGCCATCGCGACGCCATCCCGGCCACTGCATCACCATCCCCGACGCTGTGGAAGCGTGCGGCGACAGGACACCGCCATGCCGGCTATTGTGCCTCGTACGACCTCATGTCAACGACACCCTCGAGTCCCCACGCGGACGGCCATCAAACGGGCGACCTCTACGCCGCCACCCTCGAAGCCGCTCCTGGACGCGCACAGGACGCGCCACGACGCCCCGCCAGAAGCAAGATTCGCAGGACGGCCGTCTACTCCATGGCGTTGTATGCCATGCCTCCACACGTAGATAAAATAGTGCGGCACGATGTAAATTGCCTCCTCCTTAGCCTATAAAAGCAGGGGGCAGTCCCCTAGCCGCGAGGGGGACGACGGACGGCGCATACTCGCACGCTTTCCGCCTTCACCACGATATTGGCACTTGCCTCAATCAGTACCTCTGGGACCTGGATGACCCTCCTCCTCTCCCGCCTCGCTTGTAGCACCCCTCTGCAAGCACACGGCGCACCGCAATATAGTGCCCCGAGCACACCTCTGCTAGACGTACGGCCCCGGCCGGAACCAGGATAAACCCGGTGTCACTAGTTGCGTAGCACCGGCCATCGAGAGATAGATATGAGCGCTTCTTACTAGTTAGTGTCGAGACTACTTTCTGCACCGACAGTTGGCACGCCAGGTAGGGGGAAGCGCGCTGAAGATCAGCTTCCACCAGCCATCTCGATGGTGATCCGCACCGAGTACAGGGGCCAGAGATACTCCATGGGCAGCTCGGACCCCCTCCCAGCCGGATTCGAAATCCGATTCAGGAGCCTGAACTTTCAGGCCACGGGGAACGGCTACCTCATGCGCATCACCAACCGCGACGAGCGTCACCCGTGGCGGTTGACCGGGCCAGGACCGGTCCCCGTCACACCCACTGCTGACGCCCCGACGCCCGCCCAAGCGAACGCTGCGGGCCCTTCAGCACCTCAACGCCGACGACGCTCCGGCCAGCGCTCCCGACAAGCGCGAATGGAACGATGTCGGGCCACGTGCGTCGCCTCACAACGCGACGCGACCACCGGCAAGACGGCGGCCGCTCCCGCGGGGGAGTGCGCGGTTCCCGAGCCGCAGTTCCCCCTCGGCATGCGCAACGCTGCGATGGCGTTCGCCTCATCCGCCAACACCGATGCGGCGGCGCGCGGGGGTCGTCCTAGCCGCCATGTCCCGACGGCCAGGAACCTTACCGCCAGTCCGCCACCACCAACGAAGAGTCCTACCACAGCTCCGCCAGCGAGCTGCCACCCGCCACCTCGCACGAGTACGTGGAGTGGGACTTCTCTGGCGTGCCGGATCCGGTGATGTTCCAGCGGTTCCTCGACGTCGCGGACTACTGGTTCGGCTACTCCGACAACTCCAGCGCCGGGAGCTACGACCCCACGCGTGAGTGCTTCGTGGTTGTCGTCGACGACCAGGCGAATGGCGCGAACGCAGGGGCCGGCGACAGAGAAGCCCCTCTGAGCCCGGGAACTGGACTACTCCAGGGCGCGGGGCCGAGCGCACCCTCCACCTCGCTAGCAGGGGGCGCCGACATCAACGCGCAGCTAGCCCAAGCGTGCGAGCTTGAGGCCAAACTTGCGAAGGAGTACCGCGCGGTGCGACTACTTCGCGCCTCCATCGCTGGAGAAGCCTCCGCGCGTGGCGAACGCGCGCGTGAGCTAGGCAAGCAGGCCCGCGAGCGCATCTACACCGACTTCGACGTCGACAACCCGAGCACGCCTCCACGAGCAAGCCAAAAGCTCATCACAGCCGCGACACTGCTGTGAGCCATGCCCGCTCCTTCGACGCCCGAGGCGCGGAACCTGCACCGCGACGCGCAGGCGCTCATCGAGCAAGCGGTCATGCAACAGGTCGAGAGCTCGGCGTCCCGCATTTGCCAGCAGGGGAGCGCGTGGGACGACGGAGGTGCGCAAGGCCCTAAGGCGTCAGCTCACGCGGGCGGCCCGACGGGGCAGCCCGCCAACCAAGGCCGGACGCCGGTCAGAGAACGGATCCTCGACACGCGAGGGCAGGCCAAGGACAGCGTCGCTCGCAACGTCATCAACGCCCGGCGAATGGGCAACGCAGAGGCACGGGCGGTGGCAGGCTACCACCTACGTCGGGATGGGCGCTACGACAGCCGTGAGGACCACTCACCAACACCGGAGCCCCCGGGGACCCGCGTGTTCAACCGGGAGATCCGCACGGTGAGCTTCCTGCAGCGCTTCCGCCAACCCACGTCCATCGACAAGTACACGAGGGAGACAGACCCCCGTGTACGGCTCAACGACTATCACCTGGCATGCCAGCTGGGCGGAGCCACCACCGACGAGGTCATCATCCGCAACCCGCCGCTACACCTCGTCGACTCGACACGGACGTGGCTCGAGCACCTGCCGCCCAGTCAGATTCACAACTGGGACGACCTGGTCCGCACCTTCGTGGGGAACTTCCAGGGCACGTACGTACGCCCTGGGAACTCCTGGGATCTGCGCGCGTGCACCCAGAAGCCTGACGAGTCGCTCCGGCACTTCATACGACGCTTCTCCAAGCGCTGCACGGAGCTCCCGAGCGTGGCCCAGTCAGAGATCGTGCACGTCTTCCTCGAGGGCATGACCTGCCGAGCCCTCGTGTGCGAGCTCGGACGCAGTCCGCCCGTTGACTCCAATGAGTTGTTCGACATCGCCACCAACTTTGCCTCCGGCGAGGAGGCGGTGGGGGCCATCTTAGACGGGAAGAAGGGCAAGCGTGTCGATGACGCGCCCGTGAAAGGCAGCAAGTCCAAGGAGCCCCAGCAGAAGCACAAGCGGGGCAAAAAAAAAGCAAAAAGCCGCGCAGCGAGGCGCGCGCGCAGGGGCGCGACGACGACGAGGACGACGCCCTCGTTGTTGACCCAGCTCGAAGGGGTCTCGAGCAGCCCCTCGAGGCCCCAGTGTATTCAACGACATGCTGAAGAAACCCTGCCCATACCACAAGACGCCGGTCAACCACACCCTCGAGCAGTGCGATATGCTCAAAAAGTACTACAGTCGCGCCGCCGCGAAGGATGGCGAGGCCAAGAAGGATGGGGGTGACGGTGACGCCGGCGGCTTCCAGCGGTGGAGAACGTCTTCCTCATCTTCGGGGGACCGACCATGGACATGTCCAACAGCCAGCACAAACGGGAGCAGCACGAGGTCCTCGCCGCGGTGAAGGCACCTCCCCCCTTCCTCGACTGGTCGGAGGACGCCATCACCTTCAGCCGCGAGGATCACTCGAACCGCATCCCCAATCCGGGCCAATACCCGCTGGTTGTCGACCCGGTCGTCAGGAACGCGCGGTTCTCTAAGGTGCTGATGGACGGGGGCAGCAGCCTCAACATCCTCTACGCGCACACCCTGCGCCTGTTGGGGGTCGGGTTGGACGAGTCGCGGCCCAGCATGACGCCGTTCCATGGCGTCACGCCGGGCAAGCGCGTCCAGCCCCTCGGGCAGATCGATCTTCCAGTCTGGTTCGGCACGCCAGACAACTTCCGCAAGAAGACAGTCACCTTCGAGGTGGTGGGATTCAGGGGCGCATATCACGCCATTATTGGACGGCCGTGCTACGCCAAGTTCATGGTGGTCCCGAACTACACCTACCTCAAGATGAAGATGTCGGGGCCCAAGGGCGTCATCACCGTGGGCTCATCGATCGAGCACGCGTTCGACTGCGACGTCGAGTGCGTGGAGCACGCTGAGGCACTAGCGCTGGATGAAGCGCTTGTGGCGAGCATGGAGAAACTGGTCAACGAGGACCTCGACTCCACCGTCAAGCACGCCGACAGCTTCGAGGCTGCTGAGCAAACCAAGGAGATGCCCCTCGACCCTGCTGCCCCCGAGGGCAAGGCGTTGAGGGTAAGTTCTACCCTTGACCCGAAATAGGAAGCGGTGCTCATCGACTTTCTCCGCGCCAACCCAACATCTTTGCGTGGAGCCCCTCGGATATGCCAGGCATCCCGAGGGAGGTCGCCGAGCAGTCCCATGACATCCTACCTCACTCTCGCGCTGCGCAGCAACGGCTGCGCCGCTTTGACGAAGAGCGGCACCGGGCGATCGGAGTGGCGTTGCGGAAGCTCCTCGAGGCCGGGTTCATCAAGGAAGTGTTCCACCCTATATGGCTAGCTAATCCTGTACTAGTTAATAAAAAGAATGGGAGGTGGCGGATGTGTGTAGATTACACTAGCTTGAATAAAGCATGTCCTAAAGTTCCTTTTCCTTTGCCACGAATCGATCAAATCGTTGACTCCACTACAGGGTGCGAACTCTTATGTTTCCTTGATGCCTATTCCGGGTACCACCAAATAAAAATGAAGGAGTCCGACCAGCTCGCGTCTTCATTCATCACGCCATTCGGGATGTATTGCTATGTAACGATGTCATTTGGTCTCCGAAACGCGGGCGCTACATAACAACGATGTATGCAGCACGTTTTCGGAGACCACATCGGGCGAACCATGGCGGCTTACGTAGACGACATAGTCGTAAAAACCAAGAAGGCGGGCGACCTGGTTAGCGACCTGCGCATGGCATTCGATTGCCTGCGAGCCAACAGGGTGAAGCTGAACCCCGAGAAGTGCGTCTTCGGAGTGCCGCGAGGCATGCTGCTTGGATACATCGTTTCCCAACGGGGAATCGAGCCCAACCCCGAGAAGGTCGCAACCCTCAAGCGGATGGGCTCGATTCGAGACCTAAAGGGGGTCCAAAAGGTGTTGGGGTGCCTCGCCGCCTTGAGCCGTTTCATTTCGCGGCTCGACGAGAAGGGGTTACCCCTCTACCGGCTCCTGAAGAAGCACGAGCGCTTCTCCAGGACCGTTGAGGCCCAGGAGGCGCTTGACAAGCTCAAGGCGACGCTCGCCCATGCGCTGATTTTAACGCCACCCCGGGACGGCGAGCCTTTGTACTTCTACGTCGTCGCAACCACCCAGGTGGTCAGCGCCGTCATCGTGGTGGAGCGTACGGAGGTAGGGCACACCCTACCAGTCCAACGCCCCATGTACTACATCAGTGAGGTTGTTGACGGTTAATAGTTGTATCAAAGTTCGTTTAGACTTGCAAGCGGACAAATCTCCCGTCGTAGTCAAGGGACCCTTCTTCCCTCGAGTGGTGAACCCAATGTATCGAATCCGTGGAACAATGTGCAACGCAAGGATTCAATCTAGTAAAGCAAGGAAATCTATCTTATGAAGAACTAAGTTGCATCTAATCTAAGATATCATCAAGTAAACACATCTAATCTAATCTACTAAAGAGGTAACAAGAGAAAGCAAGAGATTACCGATCTAGAGAGTCTAGATCATGCTTATTTTGTAGCTCCAAACAAGATAGATGAAGATAGAAAAGCGAATCTCATTAAAAGCATCTTTAAATCGTGGCCTCCGGTCCGACTCCGAAAACGCCCGCCTTTCGGAACCCCCGTTCTGTCACAACGTATCCCTATTCATGCGGGTAGTCTAGGGCGAGTTCGATAAGAACAAGTTGAAATCACTTGGTCGGTCCGGTATGCACCTCTAGCCACCGCGGCTACAAGAGCACCCTATGTAATCTAGCTATAGACTAGATTGGGGAAGAAGCATAACCAAGAAGAAAACAAAATCATCGAGAAGGCACTTGATCGCTAGAAATCGGATTCACTTAAAGACTTCACCATGAATGATTACATGAACAAGATCACCACCGGGATCCTACCTCGATCTTGGTCCTCACTCCGGAGCTCCGACGTGGTCTTCCATGCAAGGTTCCCACGTCGGCTAGGGAAACCCTAGACAACTAGCACGAACTTCATCTCTGAGATGGTGTCCCTCAAGCTTCTCGGTTCCTCGGCGGCGGATGACGACTTAGTTGATGCGTGGCTCTTGGTCAGGGGGCTATAAATAGCCCGAGATGCATCTAGGTCAAAGGGGAGGCCGACTGGGCCCCGAAACAGGCTGGGCCGGCCGGCCTGGGCCGACCGGCCTGGGACGACCGGCACAGGCCCACTTCGGCCCCGGTTGTGGCCTCCTTCGTCCGGTGTTGCTTCCCGAGTCTTCTAGATCCTCTCCCCTTTTGCATGTGGGCCCTTGTTGTCGGTTTCTCTCCCGAATTGGACGAAGCTCCTTGTCTTGCAAGATTCAGCACTTTTCTGGCTAGGTCCTCGGAGTTTGTCATCTTCTCGGGCTTGGTCCTTGGGCTCTTGGAGTCATGTTCACTTCAATTCTTGACTTGTACCGGGCTTCAAGGTCTTGTCATGAGGTGCTTAATGAACTTATCCCGGAAGTCTTGCTTTCAACGCTAAAACCCTGCATAAACACTAAACTCCAAAACCGACATGCACAAGTGAACTTGTTATACCACAGGGGTTAGTACCAATGGATAAGATACAAAAGTCATGCCAACACCGAAGGTAAACTCATGGCTAGGTTGACGGAATTTCACCGTCAACAGAGGTGTTGTTCGAGACCAAGACGCGTTACCCGCAAATCCAAAAGCTGCTCTACGCGGTGGTGCTCGCACGACACAAGCTCCGGCACTACTTCGAGGCTTACTCGATTACGGTGGTCTCCTCCTTTCTGTTGGGGGAGATTATCCGGAACCCGGACGCGGCGGGCAGGATCGCCAAGTGGTCCGTGGAACTCATGGGCGAGACGCTCGCCTACGCGCCGCGCAAGGCAATCAAATCCCAGATCCTGGCAGATTTTGTCGCCGAGTGGACGGACACGCAACGGCCGCCGCCGCAGACCCAGGCTGAGTGCTGGACCCTCTACTTCGACGGGTCGGTGATGAAAACGGGGGCGGGCGCGGGCCTGCTCTTCATCTCACCCCTCGGGGAGCACATGAGGTACTCGGTATACCTGCACTTCCCCGCGTCCAACAACATGGCGGAATATAATGCCCTCCTTTGCGGCCTCAAAATCTCCATTGAGACAGGCATCAAACGCCTCGACGTCAGAGGAGACTCGCAGCTCGTGGTTGACCAAGTCATGAAGAATGCGAGTTGTCACGACGACAAGATGGGGGCCTACTGCAACGTCATACGAGCCCTCGAAGACAAGTTCTACAGCATCGAGCTCAACCACGTTCCCCGCCGGTACAACGAGGAGGCGGACAAACTCGCCAAAATTGCATCGGGGCAAATCACCGTTTCCCCGAACATTTTTGCGTGGGACGTCACGAAACCGTCAGTCAACCTCGAGCTAACACCCTCGAATCAAGAGGAACCCTCAGGGGCTCCCTCGAATCCAGCGGGCGCTGAGCCCATGAACGAGGACCCCTCGAACGAGGCGTTCGTGCTCTCCTTGCTCGAGGGGTACGGCGCGGACGAGGCTGATCCTATGGACACGGAGCCAGCCTCCCGCGCGGACGACTGGCGAGACAAGTACATCGCCTGGATGGATCGAGGCGAACTCCCCTCGGACCGATCTGAGGCCAGACGCATCTCCAGGATGGCCAAGTTGTTCACCCTCGTCGACGGTGAGCTGTACAAGCGCACCGCGTTGGGCGTCTTGCAGCGATGCGTGCCCATCCCTCAGGGGCGCTAGCTCCTTCGAGACATTCACGCGGGCGTATGCGGCCACTACGCAACGCCACGCACTCTCATGGGCAACGCGTTCCGCCAGGGCTTCTACTGTCCCACTGCGGTCGCTGATGCCAGCTAGATCGTGCGCACCTGCGAAGGGTGCTAGTTTTATGACCTCAAGACTAACCTCCCTGCGCACGCCCTCCAGACAATCCCCGTCACATGGTCCTTTGCCGTGTGGGGGCTGGACATTGTCGGGCCCTTGCGAAAAGCGCCCAGGGGCTACACCCACCTGCTGGTTGCCATTGACAAGTTTTCCAAGTGGGTCGAGGTGCGCCCGATCACAAATCTCAGGGCAGAGCAGGCCGTGACGTTCTTCACCGACATCATCTACCGGTTCGGGGTGCCCAACTCCATCATCACCACAACGGGTCTCAATTCACCGGCCGGAAGTTCCTGGAGTTCTGCGACAAGTTCCACATTCGCGTGGATTGGGCGGCCGTAGCACACCCACAGACCAATGGTCAAGTGGAGCGCGCCAACGGCATGATCTTACAAGGTGTCAAGCCTAGGATTTTCGATAGACTGAACAAGTCCGGTCGAAAATGGCTCCAGGAGCTATCGACGGTCGTGTGGAGCCTCGGAACCACCCCGAGTAGGGCCACGGGATTCACCCCGTTCTTCCTAGTCTATGGCGCGGAGGCTATCCTCCCCACGAACATGGAATACGGGTCGCCCAGAGTCCAGGGCTACGATGAGGGCACCAACCAGCGAGCCCGTGAGGACTCGCTGGACCAACTGGACGAGGCCCGCATCGTGGCCCTGATGCACACGGCAAGGTACCAACAGGCTCTGAGGCGCTATCAGGCCCGGAAGATACGGCGCCGAGACTTTAACGAAGGGAACTTAGTCCTAAGGCTGCGCCAAGACAATTGAGGCTGCCATAAGCTATCACCCCCGTGGGAGGGACCCTACGTTGTGGTCAAGGTGCTCAAGCCCGGCACTTACAAGTTGGCCAACGAGGATGGTGAAGAACTCACCAACACTTGGAACATCCAACAGCTACGTCGCTTCTACCCTTAGGAAGGATTTCCAAGTTCTTTTTGTTATTTACGCACCCAACACCCAGTTGGCTGTACGAATGTAAATCCCATCGAATTAATAAAGTCAAATGGCGACTTGGCTTTCCCCAGAAAACCAAGCCACCCTCGGGGGCTACTGCGGGGGGCATCCCCCAAAAAAAATGGTCCCATTTTTTCGCAAAAACCTGTCGCAAATGTACCAAGTACGCCTCGACCCAAGTTCTGGGTGAACTCACGCGGGACGTGAGCGGCTAAAGGGTGAAGAAGCGCGAGTCGGGGATAGCCTACGCCTCCGACAGGATACGACCCTTCCCTCTCGCCGCTTCGCCTACAAGCTACTCATGCGAACGAACTTTTCCCAGCCAGGGTTCACCTAAGAAAATTGGGAGGCAGAACAGTACAGTTGCCAGAGTAAAAAACATTGCTTCAATTTACAGACATGCAAATGTTTTAAACCGTACTTGTTTATTACAATAGCCACACGGCTCGAATACTAGCACCAAAAATATAAAAGGGCACAAACACCCGGTGGTCTTCAGGCTTGAGGGCCGCCTGCCGTAGGAGCGTCTGGGAAGAGGAAGTCCGTGAATTCCTCAGCGAGAATATCGGTGGTAGGGGCGGCGAGCGCGTCCGCACGGTTCATCACCACCTCGTCCTCGACGTCGACCGGGACGATGTATCCCGTGGAGATAGCCTCGAAGTCGACTTGGTAGTGGGACGCCACCATGCCGCGGGCCTTCTGGACGCCCAGGTGAAGGGCGCGGCGCATGCGCCGGGCGACATGCCCGCCGACGGCACGAAGGCGACTCGCCATCGAGCTCCCAGTTTGCACCTCGCCTTCCTCCACCTCCTCGCAGGCTTCAAGTGCGGCGGCCCGCAGCTCCTCCAACTCTTGTTGCGAGGAGTTGTAGGCCGTCTGCATAGCCTGAGCCTGGGTTGTCGAGTTCCCCAGGGCGACCTGCAGCCCTGAAAGCAACAAACAAGAAACGAAAAATTGGGAGCGGATCCCTAAACAAACGAATTAACAAGCGAGAAGACAGACGAAAGATAACCCACCTTCAACTTGATTCCTCTCCGCATCGAGGGAGGCACGCGCGTCTTCGGCCGCTTGCCGCAGGTTGAGAACCATAGCTCCCTGCTCCTCGAGGGACTGGCAAGTCCTCGTGCGAGACGCCGAGTTGGGTCAGCTCCCCGTTGAGCCGCGAGACCTCGTCATCCCGCTGTTGAGGGTCGCCTGTGCCCCCTCAAGTGCGGCACACTCTTGCTGGAGCCAGCCCTGCACCTCTTCCCGCGCCAGATGCTCACGCTCGAGGGCAGCCCGGGCCTCGGCAAGGGCGGTCCGCTCCTGCTGGAGCTAGGCCTCCGCCTGCTGCCGTGCGACCCGTTCCCGCCGGAGCTGCTCCTCCGTCGTGGCGAGAGAGGCGGCCTTGTCCGCCAAGCTGGTCCTGAGCTCCTCCGCCTCCTTTGCCTTCTCTTCGGCCTGGCTCTGCTGTGACGCCCCAGGTTTTTTTATTACCATCATTAACGCTAATGACCGGATCAGCCGAGTCAAACCGGCCGACACTGGTCAAACCTAGGTCAACCTGGGTCATCACCTCGAAAACCTCGCCAATGAACCCTATTAGACCCCTTGACCGAGTCTACACACACTCGTGGTCAACCCTTGGTCAAAGACACGGTCCAACCCGGCTTAACCGTTGACGTCAGCGAATGTCGTCCGGAACTTTTGCCGCGTTCTCCAAAATTCGCCTAAACACTTCAAAATCTACCTTTATGAAAGTTGTCCATCTTGTTGAGGGGCACAACTTTCATGTAGATTGGCATTTCAAATTTTGAGTGGAAATTGGTGAAAAACTTGATCGACTGACAGTACCTCCTGTTCGCAGGGGCAGGGCGGCATTCAAAGTTGGCAAGACGTTCCTGCAAAATCCGTTGAGAAAAACACCCTAGAGCCTTCGTAAAAGTTGTAGAGGGTAGTCAGATCTACAACTTTCCTATTCATTGCTTTGTGCACTTTTATTCAATTTTTTGGAGCTACGCGTGTTCAAACAAGGACGCGGGAAAATGATTTCGGCCGGCCGACGTCGCACCGCGGCCGCGACGTCGCCCCCGTGCCCCCAAGGCGTGGTGCATCGCCCGAGGCCGCGCCTTCCCTAGGCCGTGGACCCCAAGGCGACACGCACGCCGAGGAGCCGCGGCATCCGCGCCGCCCGCTTGCCCGCGCCCGAACGCGCACCCGCCGGACGTCCTCGCTCCTCGCCCGCGCCCCCGCCGCCGTGCGGGCGCCCTCGCCCGCGCCGCCTCCCTCCGTTTCCCCCTTGCCCGAGTCGCAGAGCTACTTTATAAGGCGGTCGTTGCTTCTCCGCGCGGCCGCGCGGTCCACCCGCCGGCCGACCGAGCCACTGCCGGCACCATTAAGGGCCGCCATGGTGAGCTCCGAGCTCGAGCCAACCGCAAGCCAAGTTAACCCGTCCTACGCCTTCTCTAGCACCCACTCGTGCTACCACCCTTCTTAGCCGCACCACCTCGCTGCCCTCCGCGCCGAAATTGGGCCCGTGGCGGCCGCCGCCGCCGGGCGCCGCCGCTCGCCTCGTCGCCGGCCGCCCTCCGCCCCCAACTCCGACCCAAACCGGCCCCTAACCACCCTAGCACCACCCCACGCGCGTCCCCGGCCAACCCCACCGCCGGCCCTCGCTGGAATCGAGCCGGAATCGCCGCCGGCCGGTCCCGAGGACCATATTGCGAGGCTCCATTTAATTCTGAGGGCCTTTCCGCAAACCAAGGGCTTTTCTGTAAGGAATCTAAAACTTCCAGGGTCCCTGCTGCAAAGTGTAACTCAAATAGTAAAGCGATTTTCCTGATTCTTGTAAATTTCGTAGAAAATCACAGAAAAATCAGACAAATGCATAACTAATTTTGTTGGATTTGTTGTGAAAAATCTCACAACTTTTCTTATTCTTGCCTGAGCTAGTTCCTGTTAGTTTTTTCATGAAAAATAGAAATGTGAAAAACCTAGATTTGCAATATATCAAAATATATAAATCCTCTGTAGCTAATTTTTGGATATGTTGCGTGTCTTATCATGAATAGATACTGTGCCAAACATTGCACAAAGTTATGATGTAAATCTTTTTATAAAAATGTTTTCCCATGTCTGCAGGATCTGCATAAATGATTTTTCTAGCTGAAAATAATTCGGTTTTTGCAACAAACTTTTGCACACTTTCTTTTTATTCCAAAACACACTGCTGGTGAATTAATCACAATTTTATAATTACACAAATATTTATTATTGAATTATGCTTGTTTTTCTTTAAAAATGCATAACTCAAGTTTCATAATAGTTCTAGGTGTATGTGCTGCATCCCTAGGCTAGTTTTGGACCATATAACATGTGTGAGAAAGTTAGGATCATTTTGTTGAGTATTTATTTTTGTGTGCATTTACCTTGTCCTTCTAGCTAGCTTTTGTTATTTTCAAAAAAAAATAATTTCTAGCATTCCAAAGCATGCATGTGTGTCCAGTGGCTTGTTATAAGTGTCTAGTGTGTAACACACCCTTCCACTGGATTTTATTAAATAATTTCATGAATAAAAGTTATAGAAGCAATTAAAGTTATCTAGGTGAATGTGCCCAACCAATACACCCCATGGTTGTCATCTATTGTTTGTGGATAATTAAATTAAAAATCGTCAAATAAATCTTGCATTTGCATCTTCGTGTAGATCTTTCCGCCGGTAGACGCACGCTCGTGCCGGAAGGAGGAGACGAAGGTGCTGACAAAGAGCTGCAGTACGTGGACGTAGCTCAAGACCTGGACCCAAGTCCAGAAGGGCCCAAGGCCAACCTTGCCAATGAAGGCAAGCCCCGGATCATTAACCTCGTCTTTTAAAATTATGCAATTATGTTTGCTATGATTGTGCATTTACGTTTCAGGAGTTGAATTGAAACTCTAGATGCATGATCCCTAGGTACCTATGCTCTATCACTAGTATGCTAGGTCGATAGCTGCTATGCTATAGGACCCGATAGAAGTCGAGTGATGTTCGTCACTCGCGAGAATAGGTTCTTATGTTAGAATCATAAGATCTTTATAAATGGATTGCTCATGTGGTAAGAGCATGTGATTTGGGCTCCGGTCCAGTGGCTTTCGTGGACTAAGCTTTTGAACGTACCAAACATTTGTCGGGAATGGGACCGGTGAGCCTAGTACCTTAATGAGATGGCACATGAACTCTTCCCTACTACTCTTGAGTAATCACCTTACCGGCTAGCTACCGGGAAGGGGGTGCATGTGTGAGACTGGGTACTTTGCAGGGTATACCAACTAACCTTGTACCCAGGACTGTAGGCTTTGCTCCCAACCCGAGGACTTTTGGGAACTGCCTGGGAAAGTTGTCCTTGCGGGGGCAGCCTACCGTGTGTTTGGGTTTACCTTGCAAGGTTTAAATCAATCGATTGTCGGCCTCTCACCGTTATCCGAGACTGCTTAATCAACTGGCCATGATATCCCATAATGATGGAACTGGTGAATACTGCTGTATGAATTAATTGCTTGTCCAATTCTTGATTGAATTAGATGGCGCATTTAAGAATGATCATCAACTAGAACTTGTGCTAAAATACTGAAAGTAAGGATCTGCCTTAGTAGTTGTTCAAAAACAAACTCCCCTTGGTAAAAGCCTTTCATGTCTAGAGTTTGGTGATGTAGTTATCACCAGCGGTTATGTAACAACCCGGGAATCTAGGGTGTGAATTTTGCGAAAAATTTAAAACCTTTGTTTGCTATGGAGTGCTATCAATTTTTTTTGAACCGAATTGCTAGCCACTCACCAACTTCTCCACTAATATACCCTAATTATAAAAATTATATTTAAAATATATGGTATAATCGGTGAGTTGGATTTTCCTTGGTTTATTTGGAGTTCTTTTGTGTGAAGTTTGAATTTGATTGGGATTCAAATTCAAACTCCTAATCAAATCCCTAGTGAAACCCCTTAGCTTTTAAAAACGAAAGGAGAGTTAGGAGTGGTGGGCCGATTTTCCCTTCGGTGGCTGTGCGGTCAGCCCAACCCGCGGCGTGGCCCCGTCGGCCCACTTACGCTGCGCGGCCCAAACTGATCCCCTCTCCATCACCGCCACGAGGGCCCCGCGCGTCGGTCTCTCTCCTCCCCCTTTCTTTCCCTTTCCTTCGGCGCATTGACCCGGACCGGCGGACGGGCCGAGCCGGGCGGCCGCGCCGCCGGTCCGCCGCCCCCCGCCGGCCGCGCGGGGTGGGCGCGCGGCCGGGCCGGCCGGCCGGCGCGCGCACGCCAGGCCGGCGTAAGCGCGCGGGTCCCGGGGGCGGCCGCGGGGAAAAGGGGAAAAGACTCCGTTGCCCCCTTTCCCCAAGGATCCGAGGCGGGGGCAAGCTTTCGCCGCGGCCGCCACCCGGCCCGGCGGCGGCGGCGAGGGCACGGTGGTCCAATCTGTCCGAAGCCCCGCGGCGTGGATTCAAAAGGGGAGAGGAGCGAGTCGGGGGAGGAGGCAAGACCAACCACCCCCATTGGGGTTTTCGTCCCTGCTCGCTCGGCCGCGTGCCGGGGAGGAAGAAGAAGGCGGGCGCGCCGCGCGCGCGCGCGTTGGAGGGGGAGGCGGTCGCGCGGAGAGGGCGCGTGCGCGTCGCACCGCCCGGGAGGAGGGCGAGCGGGAACCGTGCGCGCGCAAGCACGGACCGCGGCCGACGAGCCGGGGGAAGGAACGCATCGGCGTGAACACCGCCTCACCGAGGAGGACGACTACCACGCCGGAGCAGCAACGCCGCACCATCGACGAGCCGACCGCGTCTACACCTACGCACCACGCGTGAGCACCGCGGCCATCCCTATCTCTTTCCCCCTCCCTTGTTTCCTTTTCGTGCCTGTTACCCTCAAGCGTGGAGGCGCATCGGCGTGGGATGTTTTGCTCGTGAGGGCGGCCTTCGTGCCGCTTGACCGCCGTGCGCGGTGGATGGGGGCTTCTAGGCGGGCCGTGCCTGCGAGCTCCGCCACCGCCGCACGAAGAGCGATGCGGGCTCGGGTGTTGCCCGGAGGTGAACGGGGGTGCGTCGCACGCGCGCTACCCCGGCGGCGGGCGAGCCCCTCCCGTGCACGCCGTCGCCGTGCGTGGGCGCGAACGTGGGGTTGGCCGTCGAGCCGTGAACCCCTTGTGTTGGGTGGATGGTAAGGCGGCCTTCGTGCCATGCCTCTTGTGCGGGTGGAAAGTTGGGAGCGCGTTCCCCGCGTCGCGCCGCGTCGCGC